>OX465116.1:3612786-4812786 GCA_949987565.1 Luidia sarsii
AAAGTTAGCACCAAATTGAACAGAATTCAACAAATTCTTGATTATGACCGCCAAACCGAATTCTTGGTTTCGCACAGCTCACTAAGCAAGTAAAAGTAGCCGCTTCGCGTTAATCATCATAATGAAGTGTTCACCTGTACCTGTACAACTTACTTCTTAATAGGAAGTCTTTTGATGATAATCGACTAAAATTGTAGATTCGACATGCTTAATACAGCCTGGGGTTACATTTTGTCGAAATCGGAAGATTTGGGACTTTAAATATGGCTCTATTCTTCTACATAAGTGCAATCATGGTGTTAACCGTAAACGGGCACCAAATCGGTTGGGGGAAAAGTGGATGGGTGGGTGTCTTTAGCAAACTTCGTTCAAAGCTCAAACAATTAAAGGAATCTGAGAGGAAATGGTTCAAGGTACAATATCCAGTATCGTCAGCAAAGGTGGTTGACTTGGAGTCACGTGTTTGGCACGATTGCATGTGGTGGCCTATTGCACTTATGACTTTTGTTGAGCGTCCAATCTGGTCAGTTGCCGTTCGCCGGCAACGGAGGCTGCCGTAATTGGCTTTTTGCGAAAACCTGTATTCACCTAAAACTCCGGCTTTGTACTTTGTTTCATCATTTGTTTTAGTACAAGACATGAAAACGGGAGGCCTTTAGCTTCGGTTTTGACGTTTATACTACGTTTTCAAAATGAATCCAAAGCATCAACTTCACCAATGAACCCCAAACTGTGTTTTCTGCTTTTGGAATCAGAATCCTAAACTAGATTTTAAAATAGAGCCTTTGCTTACTTTACAGTAAACGATTTTCCTTCACCCTTGGCTAAAGACGATCTTTCTACAATGTAAATTGAAGCACCAAATTACAAGAATAGACAAGAAGGGACAAAGGCAGTAAAGATTCATACTTTCTTTTTTATTAAGTTACGCCTTTCGTGTAAGCCTTAACCAACCAAAATGCCTATAATGATAACTACGCCACAGTACCAATGGGAGAGAAATTAAACCAGGACTCTAGGAACGTTTCGTCCATGAAAAAAATACGCGAACTAATAAAACATCCTTAAAAAGTGGACTTTTGTAACTCACCTCTTGCTTTTGTGAATTATGGCGTGTAACTCAAAATTAAAACGAAACTCAATATTTCCTTCACCAGGTACGACCGCAACACCTGCCGCAACAACCACAGACCAAACAAACACAGACCAAACAACCACAGATCAAATAACCACAGACCAAACAACCACAGATCAAACAACCACAGACCAAACAACTACAGACCAAACAACTACAGACCAAACAACCACAGACCAAACAACCACAGACCAAACAACTACATACCACACAACCACAGACCAAACAACCACAGACCAAACAACTACAGACCAAACAACCACAGACCAAACAACCACAGACCAAACAACCACATACCACACAACCACAGACCAAACAACCACAGACCAAACAACTACAGACCAAACAACTACAGACCACACAACCACAGATCAAACAACCACAGACCAAACAACCACAGATCAAACAACCACAGACCAAACAACTACAGACCAAACAACTACAGACCAAACAACCACAGACCAAACAACCGCAGACCAAACAACCACATACCACACAACCACAGACCAAACAACCACAGACCAAACAACTACAGACCAAACAACTACAGACCAAACAACCACAGACCAAACAACCACATACCAGACAACCACAGACCAAACAACCACAGACCAAACAACTACAGACCAAACAACTACAGACCAAACAACCACAGACCAAACAACTACAGACCAAACAACCACAGACCAAACAACTACAGACCAAACAACTACAGACCAAACAACCACAGACCAAACAACCACAGACCAGACAACCACAGACCAAACAACTACAGACCAAACAACCACAGACCAAACAACTACAGATCAACCAACTACACACCAAACAACCACAGACCAAACAACTACAGACCAAACAACCACAGACCAAACAACTACAGACCAAACAACCACAGACCAAACAACCACAGACCAAACAACTACGGACCAGACAACCACAGACCAAACAACCACAGACCAAACAACTACGGACCAAACAACCACAGACCAAACAACTACAGACCAAACAACTACAGATCAAACAACTACAGACCAAACAACTACAGACCAAACAACTACAGACCAAACAACTACAGACCAAACAACTACAGACCAAACAACTACTGACCAAACAACTACAGACCAAACAACCACAGACCAAACAACCACAGATCAAACAACTACAGACCAAACAACCACAGACCAAACAACCACAGACCAAACAACCACAGACCATACAACCACAGACCAAACAACCACAGACCAAACAACTACGGACCAGACAACCACAGACCAAACAACCACAGACCAAACAACTACAGACCAAACAACCACAGACCAAACAACCACAGACCAAACAACTACGGACCAGACAACCACAGACCAAACAACCACAGACCAAACAACTACGGACCAAACAACCACAGACCAAACAACTACAGACCAAACAACTACAGATCAAACAACTACACACCAAACAACCACAGACCAAACAACTACAGACCAAACAACCACAGACCAAACAACTACAGACCAAACAACCACAGACCAAACAACCACAGACCAAACAACTACGGACCAGACAACCACAGACCAAACAACCACAGACCAAACAACTACGGACCAAACAACCACAGACCAAACAACTACAGACCAAACAACTACAGATCAAACAACTACAGACCAAACAACTACAGACCAAACAACTACAGACCAAACAACCACAGACCAAACAACTACAGACCAAACAACCACAGACCAAACAACCACAGACCAAACAACCACAGACCATACAACCACAGACCAAACAACTACTGACCAAACAACTACAGACCAAACAACCACAGACCAAACAACCACAGACCAAACAACTACAGACCAAACAACCACATACCCAACAACCACAGACCAAACAACCACAGACCAAACAACCACAGACCAAACAATTACAGACCAAACAACTACAGACAAAACAACCACAACACCTGTTGCTCAAGCAACTGTAGCTCAAGCAACTGCAGATCAAGCAACTGTTGATCAAGCAACTGAAGCTCAAACAACCACAGTCCTAACATCGACGGAGCTAGCAATCACATCAGCAAGAGCAATACCGGCTTATTCGACCACATCCTTAGCATCAGATGTAACAGCAGAGACATCAACGATAGCAACAGCATCGACTGTTTTCGTAAATGGTAGGTTCGTGACAGTCTTTACAGAACTCAAACCATTAGCCGTCTTCAATTTAATTTCTGAGGGGAAACATGTTGCAGTGTGAAACATCAATAGTCGAAATCGCTAAATATCTATGGCATTATGATAACAAAAGTTTTTGAAAAGGTAAATTGTGCTTATCGCAAGCACAATGCTCTTACTTGCAGCCCCACGATCGACCACCATTGTCCTGAACATCCTAGAAGTGAACAGCACAGCTCTCAACCCATCAGACTACAGTGATCCGAATTCTCAAGCCTCAATGGACCTGGCTGAGCTGGTGGCCAGAGTGGTATGTATGGGATCATCTCTATATATGTGGTACTGTACATGTATGATGAACATCTCTAATTGCTACAAGCGGTGACATGTTGGAAGCACTAGGTGACATGTGATTGAATGCTGGATTACATTTTAACTTCTCTCAGATACAAGTTACACTAGGTCAGAACGCGACTACCAGCGACGTGGAATCGGTCAGTGGCATGGTGTACGTAGGAGCTGATGGCGTAGTCTTCACAGGTGATGTGGAAGTTGGTAGTCACTCGGATGTGGATGCCGAAGCCATCAAGGAAGCATTATCGAGAGCCGTCGAGGAAGGACGCTTAACTGATGGGCAGACAGAGCTGAATGTTGGCTCAAATATTATTGCTACAAGTAAGGGAGGTTTCTTTACATTAATTACATTCCGATACAGGCGTGAAAAGAAGACTGCTGATTGATGGCAAACAAATCAATTTGGTGTTTCAGGCTCAAAGGTCGTCTTGATTCAATTCTACGTTGAGGGCGTCAACGGCTCCGCGGTTGACCTGGACGAACTCGGCGAGGCCAAAATGTCTGACCTGGTGGCGGGCGTGGTAAGTTTAACCAGAAATCGGAAAAGGCGCAGAAGATTGATCGAAGAAAGTGTAGAGGTGAAGGTTTCTTGTTGGCGTTTAAGCTGTTTCTTACTGGCCACCTAATCCTAATTCACCAGCGAACAATCTGTGTCAGTGTATGGATGACGAAGCCAACGCCTGAGCCATGACAGACCAAGAATACCCCCCCCAAAAAAAAAAAAAAAAAAAAAAAAACACCATTGACATTTCGCTTTGCCTACCAGTGAGGATAACAGGGTTTTTAATCAGACAAGTTTCAGTCGTTATTTGAACAGGAGCATATAGGGATCGATTTGGATGTGGAGGTTCAAATCAATATGGAAGGAAAACCAAACTCTTCAAAACTTGTGTCAGACCTGTGCTTCTCTACGACCGAAAAACTAGACTCATTTCAATACCAGAAAAAAAATCAAAAGATCAAAAAATCATGGCCTAATACAATTATAGCATGGGTGATCTCCCTCAAGCAACCAGAATAATTCATGACGTTCAGCGAATAAGATTTAGGTGGTTAGGTCATGTCCTTAGAAGCAGACATGTCGTTGTTCCACCGTATCAACGTGGCATCCTAAGGGGGGACGGAAAGTTGGAGGGTCGAAAACAACTTCACGTTGGGAACGAATGGAGCCAAAGCGTGATGCCGTAATAATGCAGAGGGTATGAAGAGGATGGGCGAGGTGACAGACTGGGCTCGATTTCACATATATTGAACAAAAAGCAGACTGTAGTAAGCAAAATGTGTGAATTGAAGAGAGTCATACATAGTCTTTGTTTGCGAAGTCTATCCCTGTTCCTAGCGATCAGTAGGAGGGCTAGCCAATACCATTGCGACTTCTTTCTAGTTGACATGTGTACGTGCATCTCTTAAATCCACGCATTTTTCCTCATAGGTTGAAAGTGAGCTGAACCAGTACTACGGGGACGATATCGCCCAAGTCATCAGGGGCACAATAATTACGGAGGATGACGGCAGGTTGGTCTTCTCGGGTATGGTGCAGATGCCCGGGGACTCAACCATCACGGCCGCCTCCGTCATGTCCATGCTAAGCCTACTGTCCCTCACAAGACCCCTCACGGACGGTCAGACTACGCTGGACCTCAACTTAGTCTCAGCCGCCGGTGAGTGAAAGACCCATCGGTACCCAGAGGGGAATCGTGCAAAGATCATGTTCACATCAGCAACCGTTGAAGTATTGTAATAGCGCTACTAAAGCGTGGCAACCTGCCCATAGCAACAGCCAGGGCAAACACTGACTGAAAGTTACTGGCTCTCCCCAGAGCCACACTAACATAGCGTCACAGAAATCATTCCACAATGAAAGGTCTTCCTTCCTTAAACAGTATAGTATCCATACCTTCAAATATGATGGGTTTTGTTATTAGAATCGGCCTCGACTTTGTTTACAAAAAGTATCAAATGTAAGTGGATCTTCGACTAGCGACCACATTTTCAAGGCAATGTTTTCCAGCTCAATACGTTTTGATTCTTAAGGAACACCATGAATTTCACCCCGTACCAATCAGATTCTAAAGGAAGAAAATCTGCTCAGCCTAACAAATTCTTCTCTTGATGTCACGTGATGCTTATGGCTTATGACTTGAAAAAGGTGCTTTTATAGCATGAAATGTGAGAGGAACTGTGGGGTGCATGGCAACTTGATTCTACTTAGCAAGGCTTTTCACGGTACAGCAATTTTGGGTGCTTAAGTTGCTGTATGAAGTTGGCCAAAGTTGGTATAAGGACGCCTAAGATAGAGTCTCTGCTAAGCATAACATGAAATTGCGCTTCGCTAGTAACTGATGCCCGTCGGTGTAATATCTGAAACATACAGCAACAAGCTCGCGATGATCTCTTCTTGTGAGTGAAGAGCTGGCGCTTTGCCCAGCATAAGGAAACTGTGCTTCTAAATTGGAAATAACAATACAGACATAATTTTGTAGAAGACGACTCCTTACTAACTCACCCCACCCACCCCCAACTCCTCCCACCCCACACACACGCACACACACAGCATAACCACCGAATTTCGGCAAAACGGTTCTCATCTCTGCTTCCACTATATTCTATAATGAACTGCACAGTGCCCGCCACATGCCCGTTCAACTACTGCAGGAATGGAGGAAGCTGTGATGTGTCGGGCCAGTTCCCATCAATCCAGTACAGCTGCAGGTAAAGCAATAATAATTATAATCAAAAGCAAATATGCCCACACTGTTAGAGTATAGTGTATGAGGCTGGCGCACGAGATCTCGACAGAAGTGTACCGAAGAAAATCTACCCTTCAAAATCAGATCCATTTATCATCTCAGGAAATAATTATAAGCAGCTATTTTGTGGCTCTAAGTTAGTTATGTGGAGGGCGCATTTATGATATTTATTTAAATATGCAGCTTGATTCTTCTCAGGTGCGTCACCATCTTCACAGGACCACAGTGTGATGTGGCAATTACTGGCACACCGGGACTGTCACGTGAGATGACGTCAACGGCAACGTCAGTAGCAACGTCAGCATCTGACCCGGGTAAGTAAGGACACGGGTAAGTAACAAAGAGCCGCTTTAGCACCAAAACCCGCGTCAGCACAAAAATATAAATATGGACCAAAGCGGTTTGCCAGCAAAAACGCTACTTTTATAATTATTCTCAGCAAGCACTTGTTTAGATAAGAAACAAAAGATTCACGTAAAACATATGGTTTGCAGTCCTGGAAATTTCCAGTAAGATTGTTCATGCTCATGTAAGATGTTCAGGGCCGGAGTCATGATTCATAACATCTAAATCCGACAACCCGAGTTTTTGCCTTTACTAGTGCTCTTCCATCTGAGCTATCCAGCCCTTATAGATGGTGATCTTCCCAAATAGTAAACTAATCTTTGACGGTCAGTTTTTACTTTATTTGTTTGCCTTTTTTTTAAATGGATGTTCGTGTCTTTGTATTATTATATTTCTTTGCTTGAACGAACGTGTTCAGCTCACGATTTTGCCAAACTCGTTTCTTAGTCCCCCAAGTTTTACAGTACAGTGTTCATAATTTCTCTCTTTCACACACACACACACCTTTTTACTCTTTTAGGGACTCAGACATCTATGGATATTCTCGCGATCTCGCTGGCAGTAGTCCTGCCTGTCCTTCTCCTCCTCTTCTTATTCCTCGGCATGTGGCTGATCGCTAGCAGGCAACTGCCCAAGACCAAACGGAAGGGCGAGTACAAGCTCCACATGATGATGGTCTACCGTAATCCCAGGCACTACCCCGGCGAGTCTTCGCAAGTCATTCTCCCCTTCGTGGCCTCTGGCTCCGAGGAGGCTGGTGAGTCAATAGAGGCTTCCCAAGGCTCCGGATCCTTGGCTATCTCCTTAACTCCAAATCGCCATCAATGAGCCACCATCTTAGACTGTAGAAAATGCTGGGCAATATTAAACCAAAACATCTGGGGCCAATATAATAGACCTACTTTTAAAATTTATGTAAGCATAACATAACAAAGCGTTACCGTAAATCAAATTATAATGACAGTAAAAGTCCCAGATGTGCTCTTTGCTGAGCATATATATACAGTGTAATATTATAGGCCTATCTAAGTAAGATGCAAAAGACATAAAATGAAATAAGGCCAGCAATCTTGATTTATCCCAGGAAGAATGCTCATGATTACCATGGTGATTTTGTGCTCAATGAAATTGGGCCCAGTTGGTAACATAAATGGCCAGTGAAAGCAAAACTTACAGGATGTTTTGTCAGAATCAGAAAAAAAGCTCTTACAATTTTTACAGTGTAATCCTAATTCAAACACGAATATTTGGCAGTATTTGAGGTAGAGTCATCGGCTACAGTCCTGACACGTATTCTTGAGAGAGGGGTAATGTCCATGGTATCTCCGCAAACATTGTGTCGCTAATCCTTCTTGCAACCTTTCATTCAAGGCATGTTGACTTTGAGGAGATTTACCAATACCATCCACACAATGCCAAAAGGCCCCTAACCATGTAAACGAATATCAAACTGATGTGTATTTCAAACCATGTTTTCATGTTTTTCTTTTATCCTACAGATTTGCAAAGGACCAGTTCTTAATGCCCCTGGTAATCACACAATAGGGCACACAATGAATATGACTTCAATAGATCAGCTTATACAATAGCCAAATTTAGCGCTACACTTAAAGGGTACCTGAAATAAAAAAATATATATATAATATCGAGAAAACTACATGTATTGTAAGACTAAATAAAGGCTAAACCAGTTCACAAACTTAACACTTTTAATGTCTACCCCCTAAATAGCGACCGTAAAAGGAAAACAAAATCTTTAGCGCGCCCCGCCCACAAAAAAAACCTCTTGCGCGCGGGCCAAAGAGAAGGTGATGACGTCATCGGCAGCGCAATGTTGCATGATGGATTGCACACACGTACGTATATAGTATTTGCGCGTACGAGTGTCCACAAGAAAAACATGGTAGAGCGAATAAGTTATTTCGCCATGCGGTAGTGAAAAGGCGTAGTGTGTCGATATTATTACGGCGAGCACTTCTAAAACGCGTACAAAAGGTCGGCTAAAGCCAAGGTGCAAAGGTCGTGCAGACGTGCACACAGCGCTCTGTTTTCTGCCGGTGACGTCACGGGGTTACGCGGTACGCTGTCACATTTTTTCGGGTTGAAAAGTGAGGGGGCAGTTTTCTGTCGAGAATCGTGCTGCTTTCTCAAAAATATGATTACTATATTTAAAAAACAAACTGACACATACCCTCTCTGATTGATTACACATCATATTCCTTTTTTATTTCAGGTACCCTTTAACTCGCAAAAACAGAGCAGGAATTGGATAAAGTCATATATCAAACACGACTCCTATTGCAGTGGGCTTCATCCAAATAAATATGTGCAAGAACTGATCTAAAAATGGCATTTGAACATGCTGCAAGATGTTTTCTAAACTGACAAAAATCCTGCGGAAAAGGCATTGAGGCCAAACACAATGGTTTAGTTTTATCAGAAATGAGTTTGATTTTTCATTAAAACAATTTGACCTTTTAACATTTATGGATAGTGATTGATACCGGTAATTATTTTGAACGTAAGTCAAATATTGTCCAATGCTTTTACGGTGTATAATCTTCTTCTGATGTGTATTATCAATTTCTTACTTTTTTTAACGAATGCTTTGCTACTTGTGGGAAGTAGATGGTGCACTAAACCTTTGTTTGCCCATCACATAATTATGGTGACGGGAGAAATGCAAGAGGTATGCATGGAATGGAACTTGTCAATGAGCCCCTATGAGCAGCAATGAGCAGCTTCTCGGTGGGCCAGATGAATTTCAATTGAATGTGCAATGCCAGTGCAAATCATATTATTTATACGAATGTAGATTATAAATATAAATATAGACCTACGGACTTAAAAAAAAATGTCCTCAGCCTTGGAGTATAATTGAGACACACAGTTTTCACAGGCCATGTCTCTTTTCCAAAACCTGGCTTAGGCTCAGGCTCAGGCTCCGGCTTTGTCCTATAGTATGTTGTAGTATGTTTAAGTCTTCTTTTCTGCTTACACATTTATCATTTAAAGCAACATTATTAACAAAGGCAATAAAACTAAAGCGTTCGAATACCACTAGTTAGCAACTCTTGCAGAGAGCAATTTCATAAAAATAGCACATGTAAAGCCTACGTCTTTGTTGTGACTGTTTTACAAGTAAAGTGTAGGTATAGGCCTATAGTATAGGTATGAGCAACTGTCTAATTATTTTACCAAATTACCAGCTGATGATAATAGTCCAATAAAGTAAATTCTACATTTTGTCAAACAATATGTAATTCAATGAATATTTAAACTGATTGAAAAATAACAAAGAAAACTTTGACTGGACCAAGATTTGAACCCAAAACATCTGGTTTTGCATATACATTTTGTATATCTGAGCTATTCAGCCCTTAGATGGTGGGCTTCGGGGATCACACCCGGGACTTCATTCAGAGTCAAACAGTTCTTGGTCAGCTTTTCCTTATTTGTTTGACTAAAATTGAAGAAAAAAAAATACATCCACTTTGTGTGATGCAAGAGCTAATGTAGCCAGGATTAGTGCAATCATTGGTCCATACAAAGCTCTCTTTGCCATTTTCAATTTGTTTACAGGTTTCCAGTAAATTTTACTAAATTTTGAAACAATGAAATTCAATTGAATGACACCTTTGTGGACTAATTCTTATGGATTTCTCTCCAATAAAAAGTACAATCCAATGTCAATAATAGTTTTCAAATTGTCGATTCATCTCTCTGATATAATATGAAGTTTGCATTGAGGAGAATGTAATTCAATGAGGGTTTCCCCAATACTCGTAAATTCGCAAGCGTGCACTCAGAGCACTAAGCACTCAGTACTTATTACGTTGAGTGAGGCAAACCCTCATTGAACTATCTGTCCTCTGAGTCAGACAAATAAAATACGTTTCAGATTAATTATTGAAACGTTTAACTACATTGAATGTGTCCAATGTGCAACTTGCAAGCATTACGTACTTAAGGGCCCTACACACCATTGGTCGAGGTGAAAGAATAACATTCATTACGTTGTCTGATCCAACATATGCATGAAATAGCACGCCTGTGAAAATTTCAGCTCAATCCGCCAACTGAGTCTCGAGAAAATCGTGAAAACCGCTTCATTTGTTTGGCGAAAATGCAGCATTCAACGCTGTACTGTTCTGAAAAATAGTTTAGATCTCGGTGATCATGAGACGTAAACGATTTATTTTACTCTTTTCTCCAAAAATTCAGCATTTTAGACAGAAATATTTCAGTGAGAGGTTTCTTCTTTAAACATCTTCAACCTGTAAAAGTTTCATGTAAATCTGGGAACATTTCTGTTTTTCGATCTTACCAATGTTGTGAAGCATTTTTTTTCTTAACTCAATTAAGTCTGATGTTCTGAAAAATATTTCGCGTGTGTCTTTATTTACTGGAATAAATCGTGGAAATTTATGTTTTTAACGACTCCGCCCCACGAAGGCAAGCTTCATTAACGTATGACGTAAATCAAGGTACCGGTAGATCCATTCACTAGTTACTTGCCTCGCTGCAATACTTGCCTCGTAGTCCGAGTAACTTGGACCCGACAAGTCACCCTTTTTTTATCGAATTTTGAAATTTTGAGGGACGGGTGACTGTAGGGTCCAAGGATCGTGGCTATGCTGCATCGTCTCTGTAATGTCATCTTTGAAAATACCCGGTACCCCGACCGAAATCCCCAGATTTACCCCCAGAACCCCCGTGAAACCGTTCCACGCGCCCATTGAGGATTCAGTGAGAATTACATATTCCTATAGACCCGTATTCGATGACGTCACGGTTTTGTTTATCGGCCATCTTGGATTACACACATGAGCACGTCGTCACCGCCGTTACTAAGTCAGCTGTGCATACAAACAACTCCACATGCACGGCGGCAACTTTTGAACTCGTCGTAGTTGTACTACTACTATTACTACTGCTGCTTTTTACTAGTATTAATTACTAGTTGTGCCATGGAGGAATCTCTTTTTATTCCTCCGTGGTTGTACCATGGATTGGAGGTACTTGTTCTGTTGAAAGATGATTAACTTTTGCGCTGTCCTTGGCTGTGGAAGCAGGGGAGATCGTGTTCAGAAATATTTTTATCGTTTACCCGCTGTACTGACAAGAGAAGGTGACGCAACTCGTACACTTTCGCTAAAAAGATGGACGAAATGGTTGTCGCGGGTTAATTGTGTACGGATCTATTCCAGCAATAAAGCCGAGAATGTCGAGAGAACTGTAATAAGCCGACCGTGCAGCATTCGAATTCGCCATGATGACTCACGTTACGTTAAACGAACACAAACGTGCGAGCGAAAGCGTAATGTATGTACTCCAAGATTGCGGATCTCGATGTTTCTAGCAGCAACGTGACGTCAGTAAGAAGGGTCCTGTTTTGTAGTAGATATCTGTGATACTATAGGCCTAAGCCTAAGCCCGAGCCTAAGCCTTTAATTAGGGACATTGCAGTCATTTAGCGGACATGCAGTTTGCAGGTATAGATCATTTGTTTGTCTTAAATCCATTTTTTTGGAAGTGCACACCGCAAATGGAATTTCACGTTAATGGTTACATTGCCCCTTGATCAACGCCATAATACATGAACACTAATACAATAATATTTTTTAAGATTGACAAGCTCAGTGCCTGTAAGTACTGCAGCAGTTGGCAGCGTTCAGGCAACCGAGCTAAAGGATCACCGATAGAGGGCACCCTACACGCAAAATGACCCATAACAATAATGGTACGTGCCAGATCCCCGAAGTAAGTTAGCTGACTTTGGATGCGAACAATTCAGTTCCATACTAAAAAGTCTCTGGGTTCTTGTGGCTGTACCGAAAATTTAGCTTTGACCATAATATCCAAGACAAAACTAACTGGGAATGGCAAAGAAAACTGTGAATGGACCAAGAACTGTGTCATCACTCTCACTATCTGAGCTATCCATCATGTCCATGAGATCATAAAGGGGTACATTTCAAACTCCATTATTAGCAAAAGTTTACGATCATTTAGTTTAAATTTTTCACTGTAACTGATTCGGGAAAATGTGTATCAAAAAATTGCCATCTCATGAATATTAATGAGGCACTGAACTACCACTGAAGTTGGCACTGATTGACTATTATAAATATTGTTTCAAATTGAATCGAAAAAGAAATTTGAAAAGATGACGTCATCTGGTGTCGAGTTACGTCACGTTATCTCATTGGATGTTAAAAACAATTACCTATGAGTCACTGACGTACGATTTTTCTTAAGAGAGAAAGTTCATAAAAAAATAATGATGACGTCTTCAGGTATCAAGTTACGTCAATTCAAAGAGGCATGGTTTCCCTCATAGGTTTTGTACACGTTTTCCTTTTTGGTATTTCCGTTGTTTCTGACATCTTTTTGGCAGTTCATTACATCTGGGGCCAATTTCATAGAACCGCTAAAGCCAAAATCTGCCGAAGCACATCAAGTCAGGGTTCGTAAGATCACCTTGCCAACCCAAACTTTGACTTTCGTTTCCTTCTAAGTAAAGAAGAGTGGAATACAAGTCAAAAGCAATTGACATCACATCGCGGTGCGGTTTGTAATCCTGCTTACACAACGAAGACTTTTCCTGCTTAGCAGATTTTCACGCTAAAGCGGCTTTATGAAATTGGGTGCTGATTCTAAGAAGACCATACACAGACGGTCCTGGCAGTAATTGGAAATAATGACATCGCTCAGAAGGTGTCAAGTTACGTTGCTTTAAAGAAGCCATAGGTATACACTTTTTTGACAACTGTATTGCGCTTATGAATAACTGAGGGTTCTGAACTTTGGTTAAGAAAGGAGAAGGGAATAGAAATCGTATTAATTTTTTCATCTTTATTATGTTGGAAATAATAACCAAGAGTCCAGATAATTATTATGAGGTCATTATATTTCATAACAAATTGTTACTTTGAGCACAATTCACGTGACATGATTTTAAAGGTACCTGCTTGGAAAAAACTTGTTACTGTCACTTTATCAGCTGCCACGTAACATGAGTGTAAAGTTGGGGTTTTCCCCTTGCGGTTTAGAACACGATTTTTGTCAACCATTCAATTTCCTGCTTCCCTCAATCTATATGATATCCGGATTTTTACCGTTTGATCAATGATCATCACCTTCGGGTGGTCTTCAATAATAATGTGTCAGTATAATGCGTCACTTGACATTAAAGCTGCATTATTTTAACTGGGAAGAGTTATCGTATTGTACATGTTGCTTCAGGTTGAAACTTTGCTTGAGTTTAGAATCGACAATATTAAACGTAAAATTTAACTGACATGACATGATTTTCACGTCAAACCTCACTAACATTTTCACTTGAAAAATGTTGTACATGCATGCCATTGTACTGCGCCATGCATAATAACTATGGCTTACGGAAGTATTTTAGTGTGCTGCACCCTTTACTCGCGACGAAATCCAAAAGCCCGCCGTCAACGGCCATGCCCCGTAATTTTAATCGGGTTCGCTAACTTGTATAAGATGTCCGTAACTGTTGCGCAACACAAGTGGCCTTGTGTGAAAGACGCTCGCCTGCCAACGTGTAGGTTCGTGGTTCGATCCCGGGGGTATTTTTCACTTATTTTTTTCTCAGCACGATAGTGCGGTATAAGGTGTTTAAAAAACTCCCGCAAACACCAACGTCGCAAGTGGCGCATCTAGATGGGTCGCTGTGACGCTGGGACTGTCCTCGTAATCCAGGTTCGCGTCTTCGTAAAGGGACACATGCGTTTGGTCGACTCGGCGGCCAAGGTCTAGGGGCCGCTGTGTTTCCTCCCTCACATGGCGCATGGGTCTACGGGCCTATATGGATGAGGGTAGGGAAGGACGTGCGGTGGACCGGTACCGAGGCCTTAAGAGCTCTAATAGATCCGTGCACACGGGACGACCCTGGAGGTCCCGGGGATCTGAAAGCTTGGTCTGACACCGCATAACTTTTTTTCTCGCAAACTTTGATTTTTTAAGTGTTTCGTGCTCGTTTTTTCTATTCATTTTTAGCTGTTTGGTCTTCCGAAACAGCTTTTTATTTCTATACATCTTGGGTTTTTCCTCTCCCCTTTTTTGTCCATCTGTTTCGGTCTAGAGAAACGGCTCTTGTCTTCGTTCTGTTTTGTTTTCCTATTCAACTTTTTTCTTAGTTGTTTCGGTCTTTCGGTCTTTTTTTTGTAAATACCATTTTTCACTTTTTTTTTACGTGTAAGATATCCGAAACTGTTGCGTAACACAAGTGTCCTTGTGTGAAAGACGCTCGATTGCCAACGTGTAGGTACTAGTTCGTGGTTCGATCCCGGGGGTATTTTTCACTTATTTTTTTCTCAGCACGACTGTGCTGTATAAGGTGTTTAAAAAACTCCCGCAACACCAACGTCGCATGTGGCGCATCTCGATGGGTCGATGTGATGCTGGGACTTACCCCCCAAAAATCTGGATATTTCGGTCGGGGTATTTCTCAAAGATGACATTACACGATGCAGCATGGCCATGATCCTTGGACCCTACAGTCACCCGAATCTTAACAATTTAAAAATTCAATAAAAAAGGTGACTTCTCGGGTCCAAGTTACGCGGACTAGTAAGTAACTATGTGTTCGACTCCATGACTACCCCCGACCAAAACCCCCAGATTTTACCCCGAAAACACCCGTGAAACCGTCCCACGCACCCATCTTTGGATTAAGTGAGAATCACCGATTTCAATACTGGTCATTTGTTTTACTCACGTTTGGGGGAAAAGGAGAATTTTTCCCTCAGGTTATCGAGAAGATTCTCTCCCGTCCGACGAGCCGAAATGTTGCTATTTTTAAATCGTCTTCGGACTATTAAACCACATGGTCTCAACATCCAGGAGGGTAATGACTAACACCATGCAGCTTTCTGATAATCCTTCTTTTGTGTTCAGTCCTTCACGCTTCTCTCTTTGATCTTTCCCCCTCTTGCCACTAATCCCTACCCTACTCCTTGCCCTTCTCTTTGATCTTTCCCCCTCCTCTCACTAATCCCTACCCCACCGCTTGCCCTTCCCTTTGATCTCTCCCTACCAGCTTCACTCTTTGTCCTTTGTTTCTCATCCGTGTCCTATTCACTCCCCCCCCCCTTCCTCCGTGTACATGTATCTGTTTTGTCCTTGTCACTCTGCCTTTGAGAAAGGTCCTGCTAGGATCGAAACGTCAGGCCCACTAAATTTTAAGATATAAATCGAAATAACGGCCGATGTATGTATGTACAGTACGTTGTACGTCTGGGTACCGGGGGCACAGTCTATGGGGCTCTGTGAGTGTGCGCGCGCATGCAAGCGTTGAGCCACGTATTTTTAGTTCAGTGGTTGAGGCCCGGCGACTGTTTCCTGAAAAGCGCAGAGCAACGTCCGGACATCGCGCGCTGCATGCTGATTGCTGCGAACCGAATTTTCCAGACTCATGCCTATGGGCGGCCATTGGGGCAAAAAAAAAAACCGAATTAGAACACAACGCCAGAAAGTAAAAGGACAACGGCAAAAAAAAGACTACGGTCAAATAAAAGACAATGGCCAAATAAAAGACAACGGCCAAATAAAAGACAACGGCCAAATAAAAGACAACAGCAAAATAAAAGACAACGGCAAAATAAAAGACAACGGCAAAAATAAAAGACAACGGCAAAAATAAAAGACAACGGCAAAATAAGAGACGACGCCAAAATAAAAGACGACGCGCCATAAAGACAACGCCAAAATAAAAGACAGAGGGCGATGTGTACTATTGCAACCTTAATTAATATTCGTGAGGGTCTACGCTCCTCGGACGGGTCATAAGGTCACAAGAAAGTACGCCCACGTACAGTACATGTGCATGTGCTTTCGATCCCTCAAAAATGAAGATGTTCTACGTATCTACGTTCTACGTATCAGGTATTGTTCTCTTATTAGACCCAATCTTGAATATTGCACTGTAGTTTTCAACTCTATTTCACTTTATCAAGCAGGCAGGTTAGAGAGAGTACAAAAACGCTTTCTTAGTTTCATGTATAAAATTCTTAATAACAATGCGAACGACAACTACGACCTAGACTAATTCATGTTATGCGATTTGTATAGGCTTCCCACACTGGAGCATAGAAGAAGTGTAAATGTTTATTCTTGTACAGGTTTTTCCATAGTATTTATACTGTAACTGACTCCAACCCTGTTTGTCTGCATGTACCTGTGCGGCGGACAAGGCATGCATAGGAGCACATCTTCCACATCCCACGCAGCCGAGTTGAAGTGACAAAGCGTGGCTTCATCTCCAGGATTTCGTCCACTTACAACAGGCTGCATGGGATGTGTGATGTGTTCGGTGCTCCTTCCTTGCATTCATTTCGCCGCCAGGTCCATGCAGCTCTTGATTGTGGTTTGAATCTCTGCTTCTTGCATAGTTGTACTTGTTTGCTTATTTTCTGTTTGTTTGTCTGTCTGTTTGTTTGTTGTTTGTATGGCCTTTGTTTGTAAGATTGTACTTTTCTTCTTTTGTTTTAACGTATCTTGGTTCTATGAATGATATCCATTATTTATTTAACTATTTTATTTAAATTAATTTATCAAATTAGTGTTTTATATATTTATATATATCTTCCTGTAACTGGCATTTTGTTTGCTGTTGGATGAGATTAATAAATAAGAATAAGAATAAGAACAGGTACATGTACATGCACATGTACATGTAGAGTATCAACTATCGTATGCACACACAATCTACATGTATAGTTTACGTGTACAGGCTAGGCATTTACAGTACATGTACATGTACAGTGCTGTATGGCGTCGCGAGTCGTCTTTCATTTTGGCGCGCTGTACGTCTTTAACAATTTTGCCACGTCGTGGACAGCGCCCTCTGTCTTTATTTGGGGAGAGTCTTTTATTTGGCCGTTGTCTTTTATTTGGCCGTTGTCTTTTATTTGGCCTTTGTCTTTTATTTGGCCGTTGTCTTTTATTTGGCCGTTGTCTTTTATTTGGCCTTTGTCTTTTATTTGGCCGTTGTCTTTTATTTGGCCGTTGTCTTTTATTTGGCCGTTGTCTTTTATTTGGCCGTTGTCTTTTATTTGGCCGTTGTCTTTTATTTGGCCTTTGTCTTTTATTTGGCCGTTGTCTTTTATTTGGCCGTTGTCTTTTATTTGGCCGTTGTCCTTTTACTTTCTGGCGTTGTCCTTTAGTTCGACGGTTAAGCTTTAATTTGACGGTTGCCTTTTTTTGCCCCAATGGCCGCCCATACTATGCCTGCCCGCCCGTTGGACCGTAGTTGGGTGTGTTTGTGTGAACATGTAAACAGTGTTTGGACACGACCGTGATGTATATTTCTGCGTTCCTTTTGCTACTTATTTGGACGATGTTTAAAGGGTGCAAACTATGCAATTTTCAACTTCCGATATCTCCAAAAATATAAGACAAATCCTATTTTTTCTGGAATTCAAGAAAGCATTTCTTTTGAGGGACGGAATATTGTTGCATAAAATAATTTATTGAAAATTGTCTCAGTCGTCGGGTTCGCTGCGCGTCCATTTTGTCCAAGGTTTCAAAACGCGCGGCTTTGGGGTCAATTTTTTTCGTCGCGCAATAACGTCTCTTTAAAACCGCTCTAGAAGACAAGAAGTCTACATTTGATATGTTTTCACAAGCTCAGGTTTTTAAGAAGCCTTTACAATTAGTCGAGTGATCTTAAGTTTATATCCGGTAGAAAAATATACGTGTATATTTTTCTACCGGATATTTGGCATTGATTTGTTGGACAGGTCGTAGCACGTACTTCGGTTGCCGCGAAACGCGAAACATCGTTGGTAACTTGTTATCATACGGAGCTCTATCTGGCTCTATATACTATGCCGGTAATAAACATTACTTTATTTGTTAATGTTAGAAAACAAGTGTGTAAGGACTGGTGGAAGTCTACTATAAATCATTTCGGAGTGCACAGACAATGTACGGCGGTCTCGTAGCGAGCACAAATCACGATGACGAGTACGATCCCACAAGGCGTTTTTTAGTGAAGATTTGGTCGACAAATACCTTAAATTTTTAACTCATGTGAAAAAAAGGTGATCAAACATTCACCGTTTTGCAAAAATCAAATTGAAACCATCTCCAAGGCAAAACTGAAAAAACCTGGAAAAACCGAAAAACCGCTCAAACTACAGTCCGCCGCCCCACGAAATTTGGCTTAGTAAATAAAGATCAAGGGGGGTCATTTTTGCGCGTTGATTGCAGGCTCGTTCATGAGTGATGAGGCCGATGTTCGACAGGCAAGACCTCGTGCAGTACCGGCAATTAATGAGTGGTTCCGTTTTTGTTCGAAGGTTAGACAGCCTTCTTTACAGTATGGGCCAAGCACCACGGTCACTGGCTATAACAGACCACTGCTGGCAGTCTATATATGTGGCAGGCATTTAAAAGCGCTTTTTTTTGAGCGCCCCTGTCACGATGACCTGTGGAAAGCTCAACAACAAGACGACCTTATAGGCAAACGGTAGTCCTCCATTCCGGAAACACGCCCCGCCCATCGGAGCTGGTACCTCAGGAGCAAGACTTTAACTTTGTTCATACAGGGGATGGGGGAAAATACATTAGGTATATGTGCTGCTATGAGTTGAAATCCTGTCATCTGAGCTATCCTGCCATCTGAGCTATCCTGCCATCTGAGCTATCCTGCCATCTGAGCTATCCTGTCATCTGAGCTATCCTGCCATCTGAGCTATCCTATTACCTGAGCTATCCTGTCATCTGAGCTATCCTGTCATCTGAGCTATCCTGCCATCTGAGCTATCCTGCCATCTGAGCTATCCTGCCATCTGAGCTATCCTGTCATCTGAGCTATCCTGCCATCTGAGCTATCCTATTACCTGAGCTATCCTGTCATCTGAGCTATCCTGTCATCTGAGCTATCCTGCCATCTGAGCTATCCTGCCATCTGAGCTATCCTGCCATCTGAGCTATCCTGCCATCTGAGCTATCCTGTCATCTGAGCTATCCTGTCATCTGAGCTATCCTGTCATCTGAGCTATCCTGTCATCTGAGCTATCCTGCCATCTGAGCTATCCTGTCATCTGAGCTATCCTGCCATCTGAGCTATCCTGTCATCTGAGCTATCCTGTCATCTGAGCTATCCTGTCATCTGAGCTATCCTGCCATCTGAGCTATCCTGTCATCTGAGCTATCCTGTCATCTGAGCTATCCTGCCATCTGAGCTATCCTGCCATCTGAGCTATCCTGCCATCTGAGCTATCCTGCCATCTGAGCTATCCTGCCATCTGAGCTATCCTGTCATCTGAGCTATCCTGCCATCTGAGCTATCCTGCCATCTGAGCTATCCTGTCATCTGAGCTATCCTGCCATCTGAGCTATCCTGCCATCTGAGCTATCCTGCCATCTGAGCTATCCTGCCATCTGAGCTATCCTGCCATCTGAGCTATCCTGTCATCTGAGCTATCCTGCCATCTGAGCTATCCTGCCATCTGAGCTATCCTGCCATCTGAGCTATCCTGCCATCTGAGCTATCCTGCCATCTGAGCTATCCTGCCATCTGAGCTATCCTGCCATCTGAGCTATCCTGCCATCTGAGCTATCCTGTCATCTGAGCTATCCTGTCATCTGAGCTATCCTGCCATCTGAGCTATCCTGCCATCTGAGCTATCCTGCCATCTGAGCTATCCTGGCATCTGAGCTATCCTGGCATCTGAGCTATCCTGGCATCTGAGCTATCCTGGCATCTGAGCTATCCTGCCATCTGAGCTATCCTGCCATCTGAGCTATCCTGCCATCTGAGCTATCCTGCCATCTGAGCTATCCTGCCATCTGAGCTATCCTGCCAGCTGAACTATCCTACTATCTGAGCTATCCTGCCATCTGAGCTATCCTGTCATCTGAGCTATCCTGCCATCTGAGCTATCCTGCCATCTGAACTATCCTGCCATCTGAGCTATCCGGCCATCTGAGCTATCCTGTCATCTGAGCTATCCTGCCATCTGAGCTATCCTGCCATCTGAACTATCCTGCCATCTGAGCTATCCTGCCATCTGAGCTATCCTGCCATCTGAGCTATCCTGCCATCTGAGCTATCCTGCCATCTGAGCTATCCTGCCATCTGAGCTATCCTGCCATCTGAACTATCCTACCATCTGAGCTATCCTGCCATCTGAGCTATCCTGTCATCTGAGCTATCCTGCCATCTGAGCTATCCTGCCATCTGAGCTATCCTGCCATCTGAGCTATCCTGTCATCTGAGCTATCCTGCCATCTGAGCTATCCTGCCGTCTGAGCTATCCTGCCATCTGAGCTATCCTGCCATCTGAGCTATCCTGCCATCTGAGCTATCCTGCCATCTGAGCTATCCTGCCATCTGAGCTATCCTGCCATCTGAGCTATCCTGCCATCTGAGCTATCCTGTCATCTGAGCTATCCTGCCATCTGAGCTATCCTGCCATCTGAGCGATCCTGCCATCTGAGCTATCCTGCCATCTGAACTATCCTGCCATCTGAGCTATCCTGCCATCTGAACTCCTCCCCCTCCTGATGTAAACCTAGCTACAGCAGTTCAGGGATCATACAAAGTGGGTGCATTTTTTTTTCAATTGAAGCCAACCAAAAAATGGGGAACTGATTGGGAACTTTTGAACAATCTTGGCAAAGGACAAATTAACTGGGCCGCGACTTGAACTCAACACCTCTGGCTTTGCATACTGGCACTCAAATTACTTTTTCTCTCAAAAAAGAGGCGTTACAGTCTGAAAACAGGTTGGTTGAAAATAATAAATGCTGACTTCCTTTGTATGAGAAAAGTTGTCCAAACAACTTTAAAAATACATGCTGTTTAAAAAACATTATTGAGTTGAAAGTCTACCAGTGACTCACATTATGAGACTTATAATTTTCAGACCCAAATTTGGATCTGGCACACTGTCATACATGTAAATGTAAACTTATACCAATGTCTTGAGGGACCGTGTTGTGCTTGTAGATTTCTGACAGAGTATACACTGGCCAAAGCATTCAGTTACCAGCTCTTTTCTGAGCCATATTCCTTCTTGAAAGAACAATACATGGTGTCACTGAAACTGTTTTATTTACCATAAGTCTTTATTTGCCGATTTATCCCAAGTCCCTTTAAAAAATTGCAAAAAAAGGGTATTTGTGACTTTTGGTTAAAGCCCCTTCACACCATTGGTAAGGTCTTGGAAACACGTCCATACTTTGTCTAATCCAGCATATGCATGAAATAACACACCTGTGAAAGATTAAGTTCAATACATCAACCATGACTTGTGAAAAACTGGCTCATTATTTCATCAAACTGTCAGCTTCCAGGATCGTATAATGCACCTACAGAGTTAGCTACACAGTGCATATAAACTGGAAAAGTGTGAGTAAATCTCGAAACAGTCGTCGGTAATTGTGAATGGACATGTTGGATTTGTGCAAATAGTGTGCAGGGGCTTTAAGGCTGGTAAGCATTTTTTTTTCTCCAAAAGTCGTTTTAAATGACCGTTGGAAATCCATACAAAATTCACTTTTCATGAAAATGACAGCATTCCAAGCGCTAAATGTTCACAGCATGTCTGATACTAGTATTTACTTGAGTAAGTTACTTTAACAAAATTCTTCTGGTCGAAATTTTGATTAGTGCAAATGGTGTGTAGGGGCTTTCAAATGAAGGCACAGGGTATACTAATCAGCAATTTCACATATACACATGTACTGCCTCAAGGCACTGATGTTTATACTCCTAACAATTTGTCAATCAAACACGGTTGGGATCATTTGGGGTTGAGGTAGGGTTAGGGTTAATGACTTGCATTTATCAAAGATGAGGAGGGCCTGATGTTTCGATCCTTGGAGGACCTTTCTGAAAAGAAGAGTTGCATTTATGAAAACATTAGTCAAATCACCTTAAATCATATCTGTTTCATCCCTACAGGTTCAATTCAAACATCATTTGACAACTAGCCAATTTTCAATGAGGGTTTGCCCTGCTTGACGAAATAAGCACTGAGTGGCCAGTGCTTTGCCCGATGCCTGATGAAAACATTTCGAACAGCTCGGGCAGGATTCGAACGGGATTCAGGCAGGATTTGAGCAGGGCAAACTCTCATTGAATAACATTCTCATCGACGCAAATATCATGTTATGACTAGCCATTTGCATTCTGCATTCCATAATACCCGTAACATGCAAACATCAAAAATACTCTTACTCTTACCATGAATAACGTGAAAAGCCATAAGCACATTTCTAAGAATTTAACATGTATAACTTAAAAGGGGTTTTAAGTGTAGACAAAGATATTCTGAAATGGGAAGACATACATGGATATACTGATGATTTATGAGTGACATTACTCTTTACAATGTAAAAATCAATTTATCAAAATAATTTACCAATGTGCATATTACCACACGTGGCAGTAAATATACCCTGTTTAATATTGAATTAAATATTGTTAATCTAAATGAGATACATACAGGTTAAAAGCTTGAAGTACAATAATTAAGGCCCTGGATATATTTGATGCTGATTGCAGGTTGGAAGGCCATCATGGCACACCCTTGGCCTTCAATCCGTACTGTCATATGGTCGAGGAAAACTTGAGCAGACCCAACTTCATTCATTTCCCAACACTGCACTTCTTCGCTCACCTCTACCCCTGGTAGATAGAGAAAAACCACACTATTTTTCATGTTTTTAGCTGAAAAAGGTGCTAGACCTGTGGTGTGGTACAGTGTCCAAGGTTCATTGCACATTGCCCACAGTCTGCAACCAGCACACAAGCAAATCAAATACAGGTTAGGGAATTCTTAGGATGTGGCCTTGACTACAACCCTAGCTGCCCACTAACAGGACATGAGCATGCACTTTGCCTTGGACCCCTGATGGCCTGTACAGTTTAAAGACCAACAAGGCAAAATTAAGACCATTTTGTTTTCTTCACATTCACCTCTCTCCTACAAAACAGAGAAAGAAACAGCATAGGCAAACATGTGCCTTTCCAATAAAATTTCTTCTTAAAATTGGTCCTGTTTACCCACAAGGTAACTCGAAAAAACGATGGCTGCTTGATGATAGATATCTATTGAATGACCCTGCACATTACCAGTGCTTACCATGCACTATGTATAACTATTTTAATATAAACTAATATAACTTTTGTCAACACCCTCAAGCATGTACTGTATTTTATATGAATGGAAGCACCTTTGGAAAGTCATGACTTTGGCTAAAGATCTGTTTCAATTTCTGACATCCTCATTATGTACAACATAAATAAAAAATACAGATACTTGGGTATGGTTTTAAGGTGCTTGTAGCAGGTAAATGGACCTGTGGAGAGTGGACCACTGAAGCAAGTGCCAGTACCGTTATCTTGGTTACATAAAGGTCTAATTTAGATCATTATCAGAGTCCGCTTAAGCCAATCTACATATAAGAGCCTCCTGTACTTAATACATTAGTACACCCTGACAAAATACTCTGAAGGACTGTGTGGACAACTAAAGCAAACTGATCACTGGTATCAATACTACACAATTAAGCCATTCAGTATGCTTAAATACATGGAGTCCTACAGCCGATTTCACGAAAATTCAAATGTTGCGTACGTAACTTACGCAATATTTTGCTGCCTTTTCTAAATAGTGCACAAAAGAGCCATTGTGCTGCAAGACTTACACAACATTTGTACGTTGCGTAACTTACACAACTTGTCTTGAAATGGGCTGCTGTCATTTGCAGACTCTACAGATGTAAGTCACAGTTTGGATAGAGATTGAGTCCGCATTGAAATTGGAATATCAATGAAAATATGACTGAGTTCAGATTACACCTCAACTCTGATTAAGACTCAATTTAGATTAGGATCAAGGAAATGGGCTCACAAAGAAAATTCCACCGCACAAGACAGTCAAGAAATTTGCACAAGGGCATGTCCTGGATAATAATTCAAGCTTCCCTCTGTTTTCCCTTTAGCATATCTCCTTCCATGTTTTGGTTGTTCACAGTCTTCCTTTTGGCCACCAAAAATAGAGCTTAAAGGTCAACTGAAGTGCAAACATGAGAAAATCCTGATTTGGCATTAAAAATGTTCATTGGTACATTGTAATTCCAGATCAAACATAAATTTTGTGTTTCAGGCTTATTAGAAGCCTTTTATAATTAATTAAAATTATGCTCGTAGTTATTGAGAGCGCTGTTCTTTACGTCACCGGATGAACGCAGAATTTTTGTTCTCTCCCCGCGAAAGCCGTATGCACTTAGATAATCGGAGAGGTTCATTGATACGTTCAGCAGATAATGCACGTTTTTTTAGCGTGGCACCAGTCTTTTTCTCGGCGAGAAAAACCTGAAAATTTTGTTGGCCGAGACGTCTTTCGACAAGCTTTTTCTTCGGAATCAGATGAATTATAAGTCGATAACAAGGATAGAAATTCTGAAAATAGTTTTCCTATGGCCACAGACGGGAACACGTTGCCAAACCATACACGTATGAGCCCGAATGGTCTCCGTGAAAACAAGCGTCGAAATGGACACTGCACTGCACGATTTGACGGGTCGGATTATTTCGGTCGTGTCAGCGTGATTTTTGACGTCCAAATGCGGCTTATTCTAGGATCGTCAGGGAATAAATGCATGTTTATTCCACTGCAGCAATCTTCAACAACGAATCTGGCTGGCGTGTCAACGGGTTTGTCGATATTTACTCCCGAAATCGGTTCTCTTGAAAAACGTGCACTGACTGTTGGTATACACGAACGTACAATACAATAGTTCCCCGACAAGAGTAATGGACCGAGTCTTCATCCGCTGACGTCACCAAGGACGTCCTCCATGGGGGCGTGGCTGCTCCCCCTTCCAAACTTAAATAATTTTTTTACACTCTTTCCCATAGTTTAAAATTCGGAAAAAATGCATGGATGTATTTTACTGACACCATAGTATTATTTGAAATAATAAAGACAAATTCCAAAATGCATTGCAGTTGACCTTTAATTTACCCTCATCAGATAAAGCTATACTAATTACTATAGAGCAGTCAGAGACTGCGCACTGCCAAGGGGTACCCTGCCATTGGACGGCTCATCAATTGGGACATCAGTCATGACTGGTGCTTGGGGCTTCCATCTCTTCTCTACCTTCTCAAGATGTGGCATGAGACCCAGCAGGAAGATCTGCACTGTCATGAAGCCGCCACAAATGAAGAAGGCAAGATCGTACTCGTCTCGGATGTCATACAGCCAACCTGAAGAAATGACCATTATCTGTTAAAAGTGGTAGCCTCATCAGGAGGTTAAAGGAAACCAGTTTTAAAACAAGTTTGAATCTAATTAATGTATACATGTACCTGTATGTACATGTCTCAGTCAAAATTCAACCTTGAAAGAAGGACCTTACCAAAAAGGGTTCTCTGCCTTTCATTTTTTAGGACAGGCTGCCCTTTAGCTAAGGGCTGTATAGCTCAGATGGTAGACCACCAACCACTGGTAGGCAAAAACCATCTGGAGGTCTCGGATTCCTGTCCCTGCTCAAGTCAAAGTTTGCTTTGCCATTTTTCAAAATTATCTAGACAGTTCCCAGTCAGTTTAAAGGCCCTATACAACATTGGCAAACGTGGCAAAGGTTTGTGTTAAACCATAAAACATTTGAAAAAAGGTTTCAGCTCAAATGGTAATCTGACAAACAAGAAAAATGCAAAAAAAAGTCACAGATTATGTTTGTGTGTGCATTGTTCTCCAGATGACCACCATATGGGGTTTTTTGAACAATGCATCATTTTAAAATCTAAAGTGATATATATACATACAAAAATGTTGCAAACTGCTGACTGGCTAAAATTACCAAAATGCAAATCTTAAAATTTAGTGGGCCTGATGTTTCGATCCTAGCAGGACCATTCTCAAAGGCAGAGTGACAAGGAAAAAAACAGATACATGTACATGAAGGAAGGGGGAAGAGAGTGAATAGGACACGGATGACAAACAAAGGACAAAGAGTAAAGCTGGTAGGGAGAGATCAAAGGGAAGGGCAAGGAGTAGGGTAGGGATTAGTGAGAAGAGAGGGAAAGATCAAAGAGGGAAGCGTGGAGGAGTGAACACAAAAGAAGGATTATCAGAAAGCTGCATGGTGTTAGTCATTACCCTCCTGGATGTTGAGGCCATGTGGTTGAATAGTCCGAAGACGTTCATACACATTTTCTCACGGATAAGACAGACAGCATTACTACGGTGACCAAGGGATTCTATGCCCAGTACACTCATTCCTGATATGAAATGATCAGGGAGATTGAAGTGATACCCAACAGGAGTGTCCATTTTACCGGTTTTGATTGTAGACCTAGGCTATGGCCATAGATACGTTTTTTGAGGGTGTTTTTGGTCTCGCCAACATACTGAACATTACAAACTCTACATGAGATGATGATGTTTGAGGTAGTGCATGTGATAGAGCCATAGGTCATGTGGGTAGTTCCAGAAGAATATCCATTGAAAGAGTCTATTTCCTTGACATGTGTCTTGCAAAAAATGCATTTTGAGGTACACTTAAATGTACCAAATTTAGTGGGAGGTGAAGTGTCCAAAGGGGGAACCTCTGCTCGGACAATTAAGTCACGCAGGTTACGGGGGTGCCTGAAAGCCTATTCCATTCCAAGAAGTTCGGCACTCAAACAAAAGCCACCAGGTCCCAAGGATAATCCCAAGGATCCCTTAGTTACTTCCTACCACCCTTCTCTTCCTCCTCTCAGGAAGATAACTAAGGAAAACCACCATATATTTTCCAGTCTCCACACTTCAGATCGCCTGGCTGATGTCATTCCAAATTCGCCTGTTTTGGCTTTGGTGCTGTCAATCCCTGACCGCAGACTCCAGCTTTCGTGGTTGAGTTAACCCACAAGCTCTTGGTCATTTTCTGGTCAGGTGTTGGAGTGTGTGGGAGTGTACTGACACTGCTTTCGTGGGTGAGTTTACCCACAAGCTCTTGGTCATTTTCTGGTCAGGTGTTGGAGTGTGTGGCAGTGTACTGACCATTGGTACCTAATCCAACAAATTCCAACAGTGTCTCCCTGGGCCATTGGTACCTTTAAATTACAACAAACTCCAACAAAATTCAACAAAATAAAACCTGGTGTTGGATTTTTGTGAGGTTGGGGAAAGTGTGGGTTAACCCTAACCCCCTAGTGCTGCGTGCCTGGAACCCTCCTCAATCTTCCACAATCCTCCAATGTGAGTTTGTGCATGTACATGTACATGTACCCCACTGCCTCAATCCTCCACAGTCAAGTACATTAAGAAATTGGATCCTTTGTTTATATTACAGTTGACCATGTGAAAGCAAAGTGCATACTAGCAAGACAGTACGTATGGAGCTAGTATAAGTAGGTAGCTCCATGGTACATGTACTGTACGTGCCTTTGTCAAAGTTCCACAGATATTCATATGCTCAAAAATCCTCAATCCTCCACACTCCTCCATTACCCACCAGAGGATTGAGGAAGGTGGTACTGGTTTGTATATTTTTATCTCTATTATGGTTATCTGTGAACTATGGTGAGCATAGCCATCTGAGATGACAGATCGAAAACCACAATGTCAGCATGTACATGCTGCATAACCAGTACCACGCCCCATCTATTTTAGGAAATCAATAGTACTTCATCAGCAGGATAAACATGTTGGGAATTTTCAAAAGCACATGGGACCGATATTCTAACACTGGTGCCCTTATCACCTGAGCTATCCAGCCCTTAAATCATGGCCTACCAAATACTGCAGTCAACTAACCTTTGCCAGTTAAAGGGGGGGGATAGTCAGAACCATTTAACCATTAATTTAACTGCAGTTTATCCACAGATCATACTGCATATCTTCAAGCATCATGCCCCTGTTTCTATTCACATGCAAACAACCAATTGTTGTAAACCTGGCTACAGCAGGTTGGGGATCACATCAATTGGATGCAGCTTTACTGATTTAAGTCAAATAAATAAAACGTACAGTGACTGTGAACAATATTTTGTAAAATTCCTATTCTGGAGTTACTCACCTGCAAATATTGGGCCAACAATATTGCCAATGCCTATAAATGGCATCAGCATACCAGTGGCTGTTGCCAGTCGATCCCCACCCACAAACTGACGGAGGAGGACAGCATTGAGGCACTCGTATGTTCCTGAGGTGTACCCAAACACAACTGCAAAGATGACAAAGACAGTATAGCTTCCAACGGCAGGCAGCAGGATGAGGGACATGCCACACAAGAGGACTACACCAAAGTACAGCTTGAGAGGGGTTAGCAGACCAAAGTCAACCAGCGGTCCTGAGGCCAAGCGGCCCACTACACTTCCTGTGCCCAGGAATGAGAGTAGCAGGGCAGCATCCAGCTTGGACACTCCCTGGGAAATGGCGCATGGCACAAAGTGGATGATAACAGCCGTGAAGCTGACTCCATGGATGATCTGCATGAAGCAGAACAGCCTGAAGCGATAGTTAGTCTGGAAGAGGTACAACCCAGTGCCCTTGACAAAGTGACCCACATAGATGGATCCCCTGGTGGGTCTTCGCTCATTCAGCTGTACTTGCTTGGCATTGGTGACAGGATCATAAGTAGCAATGCTCCTCCAGTGGGTTGTAGGTTCTTCTGGGCATGGACGGTGTGAACCAGCAATGTGGTCTGGGTCAACTTCATTGACACTTGCACTGCAAAGTGAATTGGCTGAGATCCTTTCGGACAGCTCTGCACACTGATGTCTATCCTCTCCCTCGCATTCAGAACTTGCTGAGAGCCTTCGGTTTGATATATCAGCATCTCCTCTAGTACCAGGACTTTGGCTTTCCTGCATGCACAGGTGTGACTCCTCTGTTTCAGACTCATGAGAAGAGCTTTCTGAGAACATTCTGTACAGCTGTCCATTGGGGGCACCCTCTGAGATTTGGTCTCTCTTTGCATCACCAGCCTCATATCCAAAGTGATCTGAATGAGAATGGAGACCGTTTGAAGTTACTTCAGAGTCCTGGTAAGTCCCACTCTGACTATCCTTCCACTCAGTAGGCATGTGGTTCCCATGTGATATAGACTCTGACAATTGGCAGGGTTCTGTCTGAAGAGGAGCTTCTTGCTCCAGGCTATGGTGGGTACTCTCGCAAGTCACACTCTTCCTCCTCCGCCTGGGAGCCACCGGGCGGAACAGCATCGCGCACACACAAATATTGCCTGAGATGGCTGCAAAGACCAGCATGGCACCATTCCAGCTGTACAGGTCAATGAGGAACCGGGATAAGAGAGGGAGGACTATCATCCCAATACCCGAGCCACTGTTGCTGATGCTGTTGGCCAGGCCAAAGCGCTTCTTGAAGTACTTGCTTAGGATGTCCGACGTGCAGATAAAACCGAAGCCTAAGCACATACCTGTTGAGAGGAACAGAGTCACCTTTAATGTTTCAAGTATCCCCACCAGGATTGCCCTATTTCAAGACTGCTACCACAGTGCTCAAAATCACATTTTTTGCAAAGTGTTTGGCAAATGACATTGTCAATATTAGAATAATTAAGGTTGCTCTTGGGAGGTCTTTGCCAAATATGCTAAAAACACAAACAGCTAAATTCTCCCATACTCCTCAATTTTATCCCTTCCCATTTACCATACACTGATCTTTCTACAAGCTTGCCTACTATGTCCAATCCTCTATAATTATAATCTATACCCTACTTCCACTTCCCCCTTCTTATATGTTTTTGTGTGTCAAGGTGGTACCTTCCAGAATCACATTCTCCTTTTGCAGCAAAACATCACAATATATCTATAGTGCAATTGTCACCACTAATCTGGCAATTCATATAGCAACTTGTGTCAAAACAGATCTTTATCATGCTGCATATTGTTTTGCTCTAGGATGAAAAGAGTCTTTGTATATATAACAGGGACTATAGATAGTAGTGCTCGGATTAGGAGGGCCTGGCATGTATAAACATCAGCGGCACTTTGAAATCGGAGATCCCAGCATGAGCTGGCTAAGTAATTTTTTTAAATCAACAACAGATAACAGCCCTACCTCCTGCCACTCCAAAGGATAGAATGAGATGGACAAGCCTTTGAGACTGAGAGCTTAGTAGAATACTGATGGAGCCGGTCACACCAGAGAATAAGCTAAGCTTCCTGGGGCCTATCTTCCTGCACAGAAACCCTCCAAATGGACCTGCAATAAATTGTTGTAACAGAATCTTTTCAGGTTACTTCCCATGGTTTCTTGGGATGGATATTTCTATAGAGGATATCATTGTTCTCAGTGACTCAGGTGCCAATGACCATTGAACATGATGTCAAACACCAAAGAGCTAAAACTCAACCAACCCCAAAGACCTAATATGGATACCAGTACTCAACCAAGGCCTAAGTTCAAGCCAAAAACCAAAGCCGCGTTTCCACTGGGCAAAAATTGAACTAAGAACTAAATCTCTAATGGTCAAATTTGACTGTCATTCCCACTTCAACTTTTGTGTCGTTCAATTTAACGCAAACGATGGTTAAAGTAACCAAACTGCCAATATAACGGCTCATGAGGCTGCTGTGCGTGACCTATGAGATTACAAAATGATGTCAGTAGTAGCACACAAGATAAAAACAACTTCCGGTAGAGAGAGGCCATGAAGAATGGCAACACTTGTTCAGTCATGGTGGATAATTGCAGCAGTGGAAAAAGACCAAAAAACAGAAGCCTCAAGTGAAGAAGCGGCGGAATTTGTGCCACAAGGAAATTCAGGGCTTGCTATGTGAGAAAAGAAGCACTATGCTGAATTGAGGGCATGATCGTCAAATAATACTACTCTTTTTAGCTTGTTTTTTTCCTGGCAAGCATTCTGGGGGGAGATTAATTACCACTCAAGCCGAGTAGATTCCCATTGACATCAACAACATGCATCAGACATTATTGGGGAAATTTCGAAAACGATGGCTGTTTGGGAAACGTCAAATCTGAGCCACGCCATGCATCAGTCGGGTTCACCTTACTATAGACCCATTAGGTCAACACACATGTACACTTAGTGCGCGGCATGGAGCACATGTTGTACACAGTGCATGTGTTAGTGTTATACTGTTATGTCATAGGCCGGTCGGGATGTGGTTTTCTACACAGTCGTGTTTTTCAGAGTGGTGCGTTTCCACTGGACTTAAAATGGGAAAAGTACCCATTATCTCGGTTACTTTGACCAAAATAAGTCCAGAGGAAATGCGGCTAAAATACTCAGGACTCAGGCCCCTGGGAAAAAAATAAATACAAAGCTACCGCATTAAACCAATCCATGACTTAAAGAGTGAGCCAGGAATGGAAAGTATACCATGGCACAAGTCTAGTACACTTACCCATGAAGAGAAAAGCTGCCATGTGAATGCTGCCAATGCTTCCAATGGCCATAGCTGAGGCATCGAAGTAGCTCTTCCATTCATTGAAAAAGACACCGCTCATGCGACTCATCAGGACCAGTTGCAACATGACATTACAGCTAAGGGCCACCACCCAGCCCCAGCCCCCATCAGGATGGTACTGACTGGACCCATCGTGTTTCTTGCTGGTTGTTGGCATCATGAAGCAGCTGCAATCTTCATCTACTGCGCCTGATATCAATCATTCAAATAACCTTCCTATGTCAATAATCTTAATAATAAGTCCAAGTCCATAATGGGGCAATATTGTAACGCGCGCGCCCCTCGGCAGCAAGGGGTTCGGCGAGGGCGCCCCACACTTGGGAGCGCGCGCGCGGACGGCACCGCGCCGGAGAGTCCTTGAGCGGTTAGAGACAGGTCCGTTGGGAGGAAATATACCGCCAGTATTGATGTGCGCTTCCGGTCTGGTGTACTTACAAGGGGGACGGAGACATTTGACCCATAACAAACACGTAACAGTCGTTGGACAGAAACACTGGGACTACCGTTTGCAGGACAACACTTTCGAACTGGTTTATTCGTACCACATCTGACTCGGCTATCGTAGGGGACCCTCTATAATTAGCTTAAATGAACGTGAGGACCAAGCACCGAGACATCAGACAGTGTACCCCCGCACAACATAACATAGTGCCCACAACGGGAACAGTGCAACCGGCTAATACTGCACAGACCTAACGTGGCATACTCCGGACGCCAGGGCTCCTTGCTTGAGGGGCTATAGTTGTCGGACTGCTACCACCCCCCACGCTTATCAGCGCCGAGAAGGCGATCTCACTCCAACACGCCGCACATCCCGCAGCCCCTCACAGCAATACGAATCGCAGGCCCCTCACGAGGGACCTATACCGCACCACCAGTAGCCCTGAACAGCCAGGAGCAGTCACGCTCAGAGGGTGACTTACCACGCTCGTCCGCTATTGCCGACAAGACCCCGACTACCGTTCCGCAGCTCTTTATAAAGGCTCCCCGCAGCAGCACAACCCTCAACACGTGATCGCAACGACCAATCAGGGCGCGCTGGGCGGAGCCAACGGCTGGCCGGCCTGTTCTATTTCCCGGGCGGGGGTAACCTGCCCCTCATTCGCGTTACAATATGCATGAAATAGCACGCCTGTGAAAATTTCAGCTCAATCCGCCAAATGAGTCTCGAGAAAATCGTGAAAACCGCTTCATTTGTTTGGCGAAAATGCAGCATTCAACGCTGTACTGTTCTGAAAAATAGTTTAGATCTCGGTGAGACGTAAACGATTTATTTTACTCTTTTCTCCAAAAATTCAGCATTTTAGACAGAAATATTTCAGTGAGAGGTTTCTACTTTAAACATCTTCAACCTGTATAAGTTTCATGTAAATCTGGGAACATTTCTGTTTTTCGATCTTACCAATGTTGTGAAGCATTTTCTTTTCTTAACTCAATTAAGTCTGATGTTCTGAACAATATTTTGCGTGTGTCTTTATTTACTGGAATAAATCGTGGAAATTTATGTTTTTAACGACTCCGCCCCACGAAGGCAAGCTTCATTAACGTATGACGTAAATCAAGGTACCGGTAGATCCATTCACTAGTTACTTGCCTCGCTGCAATACTTGCCTCGTAGTCCGAGTAACTTGGACCCGACAAGTCACCCTTTTTTATCGAATTTTGAAATTTTTAGGGACGGGTGACTGTAGGGTCCAAGGATCGTGGCTATGCTGCATCGTCTCTGTAATGTCATCTTTGAAAAATACCCGGTACCCCGACCGAAATCCCCAGATTTACCCCCAGAACCCCCGTGAAACCGTTCCACGCGCCCATTGAGGATTCAGTGAGAATTACATATTCCTATAGACCCGTATTCGATGACGTCACGGTTTTGTTTATCGGCCATCTTGGATTACCCACATGAGCACGTCGTCACCGCCGTTACTAAGTCAGCTGTGCATACAAACAACTCCACATGCACGGCGGCAACTTTTGAACTCGTCGTAGTTGTACTACTTCTATTACTACTGCTACTTTTTACTAGTATTAATTACTAGTTGTGCCATGGAGGAATCTCTTTTTATTCCTCCGTGGTTGTACCATGGATTGGAGGTACTTGTTTTGTTGAAAGATGATTAACTTTTGCGCTTTCCTTGGCTGTGGAAGCAGGGGGGATCGTTTACCCGCTGTACTGACAAGAGAAGGTGACGCAACTCGTACACTTTCGCTAAAAAGATGGACGAAATGGTTGTCGCGGGTTAATTGTGTACGGATCTATTCCAGCAATAAAGCCGAGAATGTCGAGAGAACTGTAATAAGCCGACCGTGCAGCATTCGAATTGCCATGATGACTCACGTTACGTTAAACGAACACAAACGTGCGAGCGAAAGCGTATGTATGTACTCCAAGATGGCGGATCTCGATGTTTCTAGTAGCAACGTGACGTCAGTAAGAAGGGTCCTGTTCTGTAGTAGATATCTGTGATACTATAGGCCTAAGCCTAAGCCCGAGCCTAAGCCTTTAACTAAGGACATTGCAGTCATTTAGCGGACATGCAGTTTGCAGGTATAGATCATTTGTTTGTCTTAAATCAAATTTTTTGGAAGTGCACATCGCAATTGGAATTTCACATTAATTGTTACATTGCCCCTTGATCAACGCCATAATACATGAACACTAATACAATAATATTTTTAAAGATTGACAAGCTCAGTGCCTGAGTACTGCAGCAGTTGGCAGCGTTCAGGCAACCGAGCTAAAGGATCACCGATAGAGGGCACCCTACACGCAAAATGACCCATAACAATAATGGTACGTGCCAGATCCCCGAAGTAAGTTAGCTGACTTTGGATGCGAACAATTCAGTTCCATACTAAAAAGTCTCTGGGTTCTTGTGGCTGTACCGATAATTTAGCTTGGACCATAATATTCAAGACAAAACTAACTGGGAATGGCAAAGAAAACTGTGAATGGACCAAGAACTGTGTCATCACTCTCACTATCTGAGCTATCCATCATGCCCATGAGATCATAAAGGGGTACATTTCAAACTCCATTATTAGCAAAAGTTTACGATCATTTAGTTGAAATTTTTCACTGTAACTGATTCGGGAAAATGTGTATCAAAAAATTGCCATCTCATGAATATTAATGAGGCACTGAACTACCACTGAAGTTGGCACTGATTGACTATTATAAATATTGTTTCAAATTGAATCGAAAAAGAAATTTGAAAAGATGACGTCATTTGGTGTCGAGTTACGTCACGTTATCTCATTGGATGTTAAAAACAATTACCTATGAGTCACTGACGTACGATTTTTATTAAGAGAGAAAGTTCATAAACAAATAATGATGACGTCTTCAGGTATCAAGTTACGTCAATTCAAAGAGGCATGGTTTCCCTCATAGGTTTTGTACACGTTTTCCATTTTGGTATTTCCGCAGTTTCTGACATCTTTTTGGCAGTTCATTACATCTGGGGCCAATTTCATAGAACCGCTAAAGCGCCAAAATCTGCCGAAGCACATAAAGTCAGGGTTCGTAAGATCACCTTGCCAACCCAAACTTTGACTTTCGTTTCCTTCTAAGTAAAGAAGAGTGGAATACAAGTCAAAAGCAATTGACATCACATCGCGGTGCGGTTTGTAATCCTGCTTACCCAAGGAAGACTTTTCCTGCTTAGCAGATTTTCACGCTTAAGCGGCTCTATGAAATTGGGTCATGATTCTTAGAAGACCATACACAGACGGTCCTGGCAGTAATTGGAAATAATGACGTCGATCAGCAGGTGTCAAGTTACATTGCTTTAAAGAAGCCATAGGTATACACTTTTTGACAACTGTATTGCGCTTATGAATAACTGAGGGTTCTGAACTTTGGTTAAGAAAGGAGAAGGGAATAGAAATCGTATTAATTTTTTCATCTTCATTATGTTGGAAATAATAACCAAGAGTCCAAATAATTATTTCATAAAAAAATGTTACTTTGAGCACAATTCACGTGACATGATTTTAAAGGTACCTGCTTGGAAAGAACTTGTTACTGTCACTTTATCAGCTGCCACGTAACATGTGTGTGTAAAGTTGGGGTTTTCCCCTTGCGGTTTAGAACACGATTTTTGTCAACGATTCAATTTCCTGCTTCCCTCAATCTCTATGATATCCGAATTTGTGCCGTTTGATCAATGATCATCAGCTTCGGGTGGTCTTCAATAATAATGTGTCAGTGTAATGCGTCACTTGACATTAAAGCTGCATTATTTTAACTGGGAAGGGTTATCGTATTGTACATGTTGCTTCAGGTTGAAACTTTGCTTGAGTTTAGAATCGACAATATTAAACGTAAAATTTAACTGACATGACATGATTTTCACGTCAAACCTCACTAACATTTTCACTTGAAAATGTTTGTACATCATGCCATTGTACTGCGCCATGCATAATAACTATGGCTTACGGAAGTATTTTAGTGTGCTGCACCCTTTACTCGCGACGAAATCCAAAAGCCCGCCGTCAACGGCCATGCCCCGTAATTTTAATCGGGTTCGCTAACTTGTATAAGATGTCCGTAACTGTTGCGTAACACAAGTGGCCTTGTGTGAAAGACGCTCGCCTGCCAACGTGTAGGTTCGTGGTTCGATCCCGGGGGTATTTTTCACTTATTTTTTTCTCAGCACGATAGTGCGGTATAAGGTGTTTAAAAAACTCCCGCAAACACCAACGTCGCAAGTGGCGCATCTAGATGGGTCGCTGTGACGCTGGGACTGTCCTCGTAATCCAGGTTCGCGTCTTCGTACAGGGACACATGCGTTTGGTCGACTCGGCGGCCAAGGTCTAGGGGCCGCTGTGTTTCCTCCCTCACATGGCGCATGGGTCTACGGGCCTATATGGATGAGGGCAGGGAAGGACGTGCGGTGGACCGGTACCGAGGCCTTAAGAGCTCTAATAGATCCGTGCACACGGGACGACCCTGGAGGTCCCGGGGATCTGAAAGCTTGGTCTGACACCGCATAACTTTTTTTCTCGCAAACTTTTATTTGTTAAGTGTTTCGTGCTCGTTTTTTCTATTCATTTTTAGCTGTTTGGTCTTCCGAAACAGCTTTTTATTTCTATACATCTTGTGTTTTTCTCCCCTTTTTTGTCCATCTGTTTCGGTCTAGAGAAACGGCTCTTGTCTTCGTTCTGTTTTGTTTTCCTATTCAACTTTTTTCTTAGTTGTTTCGGTCTTTCGGTCTTTTTTTTGGTAAATACCCTTTTTCACTTGTTTTTAACGTGTAAAATATCCGAAACTGTTGCGTAACACAAGTGTCCTTGTGTGAAAGACGCTCGACTGCCAACGTGTAGGTTCGTGGTTCGATCCCGGGGGTATTTTTCACTTATTTTTTTCTCAGCACGACTGTGCTGTATAAGGTGTTTAAAAAACTCCCGCAACACCAACGTCGCATGTGGCGCATCTCGATGGGTCGATGTGATGCTGGGACTTACCCCAACAAAATCTGGATATTTCGGTCGGGGTATTTCTCAAAGATGACATTACACGATGCAGCATGGCCATGATCCTTGGACCCTACAGTCACCCGAATCTTAACAATTTAAAAATTCGATAAAAAAGGTGACTTCTCGGGTCCAAGTTACGCGGACTAGTAAGTAACTATGTGTTCGACTCCATGACTACCCCCGACCAAAACCCCCAGATTTTACCCCGAAAACACCCGTGAAACCGTCCTACGCACCCATCTTTGGATTAAGTGAGAATCACCGATTTCAATACTGGTCATTTGTTTTACTCACGTTTGGGGGAAAAGGAGAATTTTTCCCTCAGGTTATCGAGAAGATTCTCTCCCGTCCGACGAGCCGAAATGTTGCTATTTTTAAATCGTCTTCGGACTATTCAACCACATGGTCTCAACATCCAGGAGGGTAATGACTAACACCATGCAGGATAGCTCTTCTCTCTTTGATCTTTCCCCCTCTTGCCACTAATCCCTACCCTACTCCTTGCCCTTCTCTTTGATCTTTCCCCTCCTCTCACTAATCCCTACCCCACCGCTTGCCCTTCCCTTTGATCTCTCCCTACCAGCTTCACTCTTTGTCCTTTGTTTCTCATCCGTGTCCTATTCACTCCCCCCCCCCTTCCTCCGTGTACATGTATCTGTTTTGTCCTTGTCACTCTGCCTTTGAGAAAGGTCCTGCTAGGATCGAAACGTCAGGCCCACTAAATTTTAAGATTTAAATCGAAATAACGGCCGATGTATGTATGTACAGTACGTTGTACGTCTGGGTACCGGGGGCACAGTCTATGGGGCTCTGTGAGTGTGCGCGCGCATGCAAGCGTTGAGCCACGTATTTTTAGTTCAGTGGTTGAGGCCCGGCGACTGTTTCCTGAAAAGCGCAAAGCAACGTCCGGACATCGCGCGCAGCATGCTGATTGCTGCGAACCGAATTTTCCAGACTCATGCCTATGGGCGGCCATTGGGGCAAAAAAAAAAACCGAATTAGAACACAACGCCAGAAAGTAAAAGGACAACGGCAAAAAAAAGACTACGGTCAAATAAAAGACAACGGCCAAATAAAAGACAACGGCCAAATAAAAGACAACAGCAAAATAAAAGACAACGGCAAAATAAAAGACAACGGCAAAAATAAAAGACAACGGCAAAATAAGAGACGACGCCAAAATAAAAGACGACGCGCCATAAAGACAACGCCAAAATAAAAGACAGAGGGCGATGTGTACTATTGCAACCTTAATTAATATTCGTGAGGGTCTACGCTCCTCGGACGGGTCATAAGGTCACAAGAAAGTACGCACACGTACAGTACATGTGCATGTGCTTTCGATCCCTCAAAAATGAAGATGTTCTACGTATCTACGTTCTACGTATCTACGTTCTACGTATCAGGTATTGTTCTCTTATTAGACCCAATCTTGAATGTTGCACTGTAGTTTTCAACTCTATTTCACTTTATCAAGCAGGCAGGTTAGAGAGAGTACAAAAACGCTTTCTTAGTTTCATGTATAAAATTCTTAATAACAATGCGCACGACAACTACGACCTAGACTATTTTATGTTATGCGATTTGTATAGGCTTCCCACACTGGAGCATAGAAGAAGTGTAAATGTTTATTCTTGTACAGGTTTTTCCATAGTATTTATACTGTAACTGACTCCAACCCTTTTTGTCTGCATGTACCTGTGCGGCGGACAAGGCATGCATAGGAGCACATCTTCCACATCCCACGCAGCCGAGTTGAAGTGACAAAGCGTGGCTTCATCTCCAGGATTTCGTCCACTTACAACAGGCTGCATGGGATGTGTGATGTGTTCGGTGCTCCTTCCTTGCATTCATTTCGCCGCCAGGTCCATGCAGCTCTTGATTGTGGTTTGAATCTCTGCTTCTTGCATAGTTGTACTTGTTTGCTTATTTTCTGTTTGTTTGTCTGTCTGTTTGTTTGTTGTTTGTATGGCCTTTGTTTGTAAGATTGTACTTTTCTTCTTTTGTTTTAACGTATCTTGGTTCTATGAATAATATCCATTATTTATTTAACTATTTTATTTAAATTAATTTATCAAATTAGTGTTTTATATATTTATATATATCTTCCTGTAACTGGCATTTTGTTTGCTGTTGGATGAGATTAATAAATAAGAATAAGAATAAGAACAGGTACATGTACATGCACATGTACTGTACATGTGTACATGTACATGTAGAGTATCAACTATCGTATGTACACACAATCTACATGTATAGTGTACGTGTACAGGCTAGGCATTTACAGTACATGTACATGTACAGTGCTGTATGGCGTCGCGAGTCGTCTTTCATTTTGGCGCGCTGTACGTCTTTAACAATTTTGCCACGTCGTGGACAGCGCCCTCTGTCTTTATTTGGGGAGAGTCTTTTATTTGGCCGTTGTCTTTTATTTGGCCGTTGTCTTTTATTTGGCCGTTGTCTTTTATTTGGCCTTTGTCTTTTATTTGGCCGTTGTCTTTTATTTGACCATTGTCTTTTATTTGGCCGTAGTGTTTTATTTGGCCGTTGTCTTTTATTTGGCCGTTGTCTTTTATTTGGCCGTTGTCTTTTATTTGGCCGTTGTCTCTTATTTGGCCTTTGTCTTTTATTTGGCCTTTGTCTTTTATTTGGCCGTTGTCTTTTATTTGGCCTTTGTCTCTTATTTGGCCGTTGTCTTTTATTTGGCCGTTGTCTTTTATTTGGCCGTTGTCTTTTATTTCACCGTTGTCTTTTATTTGGCCGTTGTCTTTTATTTGGCCGTTGTCTTTTATTTGGCCTTTGTCTTTTATTTGGCCGTTGTCTTTTATTTGGCCTTTGTCTCTTATTTGGCCGTTGTCTTTTATTTGGCCGTTGTCTTTTATTTGGCCGTTGTCTTTTATTTGGCCGTTGTCCTTTTACTTTCTGGCGTTGTCCTTTAGTTCGACGGTTAAGCTATAATTTGACGGTTGCCTTTTTTGCCCCAATGGCCGCCCATACTATGCCTGCCTGCCCGTTGGACCGTAGTTGGGTGTGTTTGTGTGAACATGTAAACAGTGTTTGGACACGACCTTGAGGTATATTTCTGCGTTCCTTTTGCTACTTATTTGGACGATGTTTAAAGGGTGCAAACTATGCAATTTTCAACTTCCGATATCTCCAAAAAAAAAAGACAAATCCTATTTTTTCTGGAATTCAAGAAAGCATTTCTTTTGAGGGACGGAATATTGTTGCATAAAATAATTTATTGAAAATTGTCTCAGTCGTCGGGTTCGCTGCGCGTCCATTTTGTCCAAGGTTTCAAAACGCGCGGCTTTGGGGTCAATTTTTTTCGTCGCGCAATAACGTCTCTTTAAAACCGCTCTAGAAGACAAGAAGTCTACATTTGATATGTTTTCACAAGCTCAGGTTTTTAAGAAGCCTTTACAATTAGTCGAGTGATCTTAAGTTTATATCCGGTAGAAAAATATACGTGTATATTTTTCTACCGGATATTTGGCATTGATTTGTTGGACAGGTCGTAGCACGTACTTCGGTTGCCGCGAAACGCGAAACATCGTTGGTAACTTGTTATCATACGGAGCTCTATCTGGCTCTATATACTATATCGGTAATAAACATTACTTTATTTGTTAATGTTAGAAAACAAGTGTGTAAGGACTGGTGGAAGTCTACTATAAATCATTTCGGAGTGCACAGACAATGTACGGCGGTCTCGTAGCGAGCACAAATCACGATGACGAGTACGATCCCACAAGGCGTTTTTTAGTGAAGATTTGGTCGACAAATACCTTAAATTTTTAACTCATGTGAAAAAAAGGTGATCAAACATTCACCGTTTTGCAAAAATCAAATTGAAACCATCTCCAAGGCAAAACTGAAAAAACCTGGAAAAACCGAAAAACCGCTCAAACTACAGTCCGCCGCCCCACGAAATTTGGCTTACTAAATAAAGATCAAGGGGGGTCATTTTTGCGCGTTGATTGCAGGCTCGTTCATGAGTGATGAGGCCGATGTTCGACAGGCAAGACCTCGTGCAGTACCGGCAATTAATGAGTGGTTCCGTTTTTGTTCGAAGGTTAGACAGCCTTCTTTACAGTATGGGCCAAGCACCACGGTCACTGGCTATAACAGACCACTGCTGGCAGTCTATGTGGCAGGCGTTTAAAAGCGCTTTTTTTGAGCGCCCCTGTCACGATGACCTGTGGAAAGCTCGCCACACAAGACGACCTTATAGGCAAACGGTAGTCCTCCATTCCGGAAACACGCCCCGCCCATCGGAGCTGGTAACTCAGGAGCAAGACTTTAACTTTGTTCATACAGGGGATGGGGGAAAATACATTAGGTATATGTGCTGCTATGAGTTGAAATCCTGTCATCTGAGCTATCCTGCCATCTGAGCTATCCTGCCATCTGAGCTATCCTATTATCTGAGCTATCCTATTATCTGAGCTATCCTGTCATCTGAGCTATCCTGCCATCTGAGCTATCCTGCCATCTGAGCTATCCTGCCATCTGAGCTATCCTGCCATCTGAGCTATCCTATTATCTGAGCTATCCTGCCATCTGAACTATCCTGTCATCTGAGCTATCCTGTCATCTGAGCTATCCTGCCATCTGAGCTATCCTGCCATCTGAGCTATCCTGTCATCTCAGCTATCCTGCCATCTGAGCTATCCTGCCATCTGAGCTATCCTGTCATCTGAGCTATCCTGCCATCTGAGCTATCCTGCCATCTGAGCTATCCTGCCATCTGAGCTATCCTGTCATCTGAGCTATCCTGCCATCTGAGCTATCCTGCCATCTGAGCTATCCTGCCATCTGAGCTATCCTGTCATCTGAGCTATCCTGCCATCTGAGCTATCCTGCCATCTGAGCTATCCTGCCATCTGAGCTATCCTGTCATCTGAGCTATCCTGCCATCTGAGCTATCCTGCCATCTGAGCTATCCTGTCATCTGAGCTATCCTGCCATCTGAACTATCCTGCCATCTGAGCTATCCTGCCATCTGAGCTATCCTGTCATCTGAGCTATCCTGCCATCTGAGCTATCCTGCCATCTGAGCTATCCTGCCATCTGAGCTATCCTGCCATCTGAGCTATCCTGCCATCTGAGCTATCCTGCCATCTGAGCTATCCTGCCATCTGAGCTATCCTGCCATCTGAGCTATCCTATTATCTGAGCTATCCTGTCATCTGAGCTATCCTGCCATCTGAGCTATCCTGCCATCTGAGCTATCCTGTCATCTGAGCTATCCTGTCATCTGAGCTATCCTGCCATCTGAGCTATCCTGCCATCTGAGCTATCCTGCCATCTGAGCTATCCTGCCATCTGAGCTATCCTGCCATCTGAGCTATCCTGCCATCTGAGCTATCCTGCCATCTGAGCTATCCTATTATCTGAGCTATCCTGTCATCTGAGCTATCCTGCCATCTGAGCTATCCTGCCATCTGAGCTATCCTGTCATCTGAGCTATCCTGTCATCTGAGCTATCCTGCCATGTGAGCTATCCTGCCATCTGAGCTATCCTGCCATCTGAGCTATCCTGCCATCTGAGCTATCCTGCCATCTGAGCTATCTTGCCATCTGAGCTATCCTGCCATCTGAGCTATCCTGTCATCTGAGCTATCCTGCCATCTGAGCTATCCTGCCATCTGAGCTATCCTGTCATCTGAGCTATCTTATTATCTGAGCTATCCTGTCATCTGAGCTATCCTATTATCTGAGCTATCCTGTCATCTGAGCTATCCTGCCATCTGAGCTATCCTGCCATCTGAGCTATCCTGCCATCTGAGCTATCCTGCCATCTGAGCTATCCTGCCATCTGAGCTATCCTGCCATCTGAGCTATCCTGCCATCTGAGCTATCCTGTCATCTGAGCTATCCTGTCATCTGAGCTATCCTGCCATCTGAGCTATCCTGCCATCTGAGCTATCCTGTCATCTGAGCTATCCTGTCATCTGAGCTATCCTGCCATCTGAGCTATCCTGCCATCTGAGCTATCCTGCCATCTGAGCTATCCTGTCATCTGAGCTATCCTGCCATCTGAGCTATCCTGCCATCTGAGCTATCCTGCCATCTGAGCTATCCTGCAATCTGAGCTATCCTGCCATCTGAGCTATCCTGCCATCTGAGCTATCCTGCCATCTGAGCTATCCTGCCATCTGAGCTATCCTGCCATCTGAGCTATCCTGCCATCTGAGCTATCCTGCCATCTGAGCTATCCTGCCATCTGAGCTATCCTGCCATCTGAGCTATCCTGCCATCTGAGCTATCCTATTATCTGAGCTATCCTGTCATCTGAGCTATCCTGCCATCTGAGCTATCCTGCCATCTGAGCTATCCTGTCATCTGAGCTATCCTGTCATCTGAGCTATCCTGCCATCTGAGCTATCCTGCCATCTGAGCTATCCTGCCATCTGAGCTATCCTGCCATCTGAGCTATCCTGCCATCTGAGCTATCTTGCCATCTGAGCTATCCTGCCATCTGAGCTATCCTGTCATCTGAGCTATCCTGCCATCTGAGCTATCCTGCCATCTGAGCTATCCTGTCATCTGAGCTATCTTATTATCTGAGCTATCCTGTCATCTGAGCTATCCTATCATCTGAGCTATCCTGCCATCTGAGCTATCCTGCCATCTGAGCTATCCTGTCATCTGAGCTTTCTTATTATCTGAGCTATCCTGTCATCTGAGCTATCCTATTATCTGAGCTATCCTGTCATCTGAGCTATCCTGCCATCTGAGCTATCCTGCCATCTGAGCTATCCTGCCATCTGAGCTATCCTGTCATCTGAGCTATCCTGCCATCTGAGCTATCCTGCCATCTGAGCTATCCTGTCATCTGAGCTATCCTGTCATCTGAGCTATCCTGCCATCTGAGCTATCCTGCCATCTGAGCTATCCTGCCATCTGAGCTATCCTGTCATCTGAGCTATCCTGCCATCTGAGCTATCCTGCCATCTGAGCTATCCTGCCATCTGAGCTATCCTGCCATCTGAGCTATCCTGCCATCTGAGCTATCCTGCCATCTGAGCTATCCTGCCATCTGAGCTATCCTGCCATCTGAGCTATCCTGCCATCTGAGCTATCCTGCCATCTGAGCTATCCTGCCATCTGAGCTATCCTGTCATCTGAGCTATCCTGCCATCTGAGCTATCCTGCCATCTGAACTATCCTGCCATCTGAGCTATCCTGCCATCTGAGCTATCCTGCCATCTGAGCTATCCTGTCATCTGAGCTATCCTGCCATCTGAGCTATCCTGTCATCTGAGCTATCCTATTATCTGAGCTATCCTGTCATCTGAACTATCCTGCCATCTGAGCTATCCTGTCATCTGAGGCTATCCTGCCATCTGAGCTATCCTGCCATCTGAGCTATCCTGCCATCTGAGCTATCCTGCCATCTGAGCTATCCTGTCATCTGAGCTATCTGATTATCTGAGCTATCCTGTCATCTGAACTATCCTGCCATCTGAGCTATCCTGTCATCTGAGCTATCCTGCCATCTGAGCTATCCTGCCATCTGAGCTATCCTGTCATCTGAGCTATCCTATTATCTGAGCTATCCTGTCATCTGAACTATCCTGCCATCTGAGCTATCCTGTCATCTGAGCTATCCTGCCATCTGAGCTATCCTGCCATCTGAGCTATCCTGCCATCTGAGCTATCCTGCCATCTGAGCTATCCTGCCATCTGAGCTATCCTGCCATCTGAGCTATCCTGCCATCTGAGCTATCCTGTCATCTGAGCTATCTTATTATCTGAGCTATCCTGTCATCTGAGCTATCCTGTCATCTGAGCTATCCTGCCATCTGAGCTATCCTGCCATCTGAGCTATCCTGTCATCTGAGCTATCCTGCCATCTGAGCTATCTTGCCATCTGAGCTATCCTGCCATCTGAACTATCCTGCCATCTGAGCTATCCTGTCATCTGAGCTATCCTGCCATCTGAGCTATCCTGCCATCTGAGCTATCCTGCCATCTGAACTATCCTGCCATCTGAGCTATCCTGCCATCTGAGCTATCCTGTCATCTGAGCTATCCTGCCATCTGAGCTATCCTGCCATCTGAACTATCCTGCCATCTGAGCTATCCTGCCATCTGAGCTATCCTGTCATCTGAGCTATCCTGTCATCTGAGCTATCCTGTCATCTGAGCTATCCTGCCATCTGAGCTATCCTGCCATCTGAGCTATCCTGCCATCTGAGCTATCCTGCCATCTGAGCTATCCTGTCATCTGAGCTATCCTGCCATCTGAGCTATCCTGCCATCTGAGCTATCCTGTCATCTGAGCTATCCTGCCATCTGAGCTATCCTGTCATCTGAGCTATCCTGCCATCTGAGCTATCCTGCCATCTGAACTATCCTGCCATCTGAGCTATCCTGCCATCTGAGCTATCCTGTCATCTGAGCTATCCTGCCATCTGAGCTATCCTGTCATCTGAGCTATCCTGCCATCTGAGCTATCCTGCCATCTGAGCTATCCTGCCATCTGAGCTATCCTGCCATCTGAGCTATCCTGCCATCTGAGCTATCCTGTCATCTGAGCTATCCTGCCATCTGAGCTATCCTGCCATCTGAGCTATCCTGCCATCTGAGCTATCCTGTCATCTGAGCTATCCTGTCATCTGAGCTATCCTGCCATCTGAGCTATCCTGCCATCTGAGCTATCCTGCCATCTGAGCTATCCTGCCATCTGAGCTATCCTGCCATCTGAGCTATCCTGTCATCAGCTATCCTGTCATCTGAGCTATCCTGCCATCTGAGCTATCCTGTCATCTGAGCTATCCTGTCATCTGAGCTATCCTGCCATCTGAGCTATCCTGCCATCTGAGCTATCCTGCCATCTGAGCTATCCTGCCATCTGAGCTATCCTGCCATCTGAGCTATCCTGTCATCTGAGCTATCCTGTCATCTGAGCTATCCTGCCATCTGAGCTATCCTGCCATCTGAGCTATCCTGCCATCTGAGCTATCCTGTCATCTGAGCTATCCTGCCATCTGAGCTATCCTGCCATCTGAGCTATCCTGTCATCTGAGCTATCCTGCCATCTGAGCTATCTTGTCATCTGAGCTATCCTGCCATCTGAGCTATCCTGCCATCTGAGCTATCCTGCCATCTGAACCCCTCGCCCTCCTGATGTAAACCTGGCTACAGCAGTTCAGGGATCATACAAAGTGGGTGCACTTTTTTTTTCAATTGAAGCCAACCAAATAATGGGGAACTGATTGGGAACTTTTGAACAATCTTGGCAAAGGACAAATTTACTGGGCCGCGACTTGAACTCAACACCTCTGGCTTTGCATACTGGCAATCAAATTATTTTTTCTCTCAAAAAAGGGGCGTTACAGTCTGAAAACAGGTTGGTTGAAAATTATAAATGCTGACTTCCTTTGTATGAGAAAAGGTGTCCAAACAACTTTAAAAATACATGCTATTTAAAAAACATTATTGAGTTGAAAGACTACCAGTGACTCACATTATGAGACTTATAATTTTCAGTCTCCAAATTCGGATCTGGCATACTGTCATACATGTCAATGTAAATACCAATGTCTTTAGGGACCGTGTTGTGCTTGTAGATTTCTGACAGAGTATACACTGTCCAAAGTATTCAGTTACCAGCTCTTTTCTGAGCCATATTCCTTCTTGAAAGAACAATACATGTACATGGTGTCACTGAAACTGTTTTATTTACCATAAGTCTTTATTTGCCGATTTATCCCAAGTCCCTTTAAAAGATTGCAAAATAAGAGTATTTGTGACTTTTGGTTAAAGCCCCTTCACACCATTGGTAAAGGTCTTGGAAACACGTCCATACTTTGTCTAATCCAGCATATGCATGAAATAACACACCTGTGAAAGATTAAGTTCAATACATCAACCATGACTTGTGAAAAACTGGCTCATTATTTCATCAAACTGTCAGCTTCCAAGATCGTATAATGCACCTACAGAGTTAGCTACACAGTGCATATAAACTGGAAAAATGTCAGTAAATCTCGAAACAGTCGTCGGTAATTGTGAATGGACATGTTGGATTTGTGCAAATGATGTGCAGGGACTTTAAGGCTGGTAACCGTTGGAAATCCATACAAAATTCACTTTTCATGAAAATGACAGCATTCCAAGCGCTAAATGTTCACAGCATGTCTGATACTAGTATTTACTTGAGTAAGTTACTTTAACAAAATTCTTCTGGTCGAAATTTTGATTAGTGCAAATGGTGTGTAGGGGCTTTCAAATGAAGGCACAGGGTATACTAATCAGCAATTTCACATATACACATGTACTGCCTCAAGGCACTGATGTTTATACCCCTAACAATTTGTCAATCAAACACGGTTGGGATCATTTGGGGTTGAGGTAGGGTTAGGGTTAATGAGTTGCATTTATCAAAGATGAGGAGGGCCTGATGTTTCGATCCTTGGAGGACCTTTCTGAAAAGAAGAGTTGCATTCATGAAAACATTAGTAAAATCACCTTAAATCATATCTGTTTCATCCCTACAGGTTCAATTCAAAGTCAAACAGGTTCAATTCATTTGACAACTAGCCATTTTTCAATGAGGGTTTGCCCTGCTCAACGAAATAAGCACTGAGTGGCCAGTGCTTTGCCCGATGCCTGATGAAAACATTTCGCACAGCTCGGGCAGGATTCGAACGGGATTCAGGCAGGATTTGAGCAGGGCAAACTCTCATTGAATAACATTCTCATCGACGCAAATATCATGTTATGACTAGCCATTTGCATTCTGCATTCCATAATACCCGTAACATGCAAACATCAAAAATACTCTTACTCTTACCATGAATAACGTGAAAAGCCATAAGCACATTTCTAAGAATTTAACATGTATAACTTAAAAGGGGTTTTAAGTGTAGACAAAGATATTCTGAAATGGGAAGACATACATGGATATACTGATGATTTATGAGTGACATTACTCTTTACAATGTAAAAATCAATTGCACAAACTTGCAGGTCACAAATAATTTACCAATGTGCATATTACCACACGTGGCAGTAAATATACCCTGTTTAATATTGAATTAAATATTGTTAATCTAAATGAGATACATACAGGTTAAAAGCTTGAAGCACAATAATTAAGGCCCTGGATATATTTGATGCTGATTGCAGGTTGGAAGGCCATCATGGCACACCCTTGGCCTTCAATCCGTACTGTCATATGGTCGAGGAAAACTTGAGCAGACCCAACTTCATTCATTTCCCAACACTGCACTTCTTCGCTCACCTCTACCCCTGGTAGATAGAGAAAAACCACACTATTTTTCATGTTTTTAGCTGAAAAAGGTGCTAGACCTGTGGTGTGGTACAGTGTCCAAGGTCCATTGCACATTGCCCACAGTCTGCAACCAGCACACAAGCAAATCCAATACAGGTTAGGGAATTCTTAGGATGTGGCCTTGACTACAACCCTAGCTGCCCACTAACAGGACATGAGCATGCACTTTGCCTTGGACCCCTGATGGCCTGTACAGTTTAAAGACCAACAAGGCAAAATTCAGACCATTTTGTTTTCTTCACATTCACCTCTCTCCTACAAAACAGAGAAAGAAACAGCATAGGCAAACATCTTCTACATGTGCCTTTTCCTATAAAATTTCTTCTTAAAATTGGTCCTGTTTACCCACAAGGTAACTCGACAAAACGATGGCTGCATGATGATAGATATCTATTGAATGACCCTGCACATTACCAGTGCTTACCATGCACTATGTATAACTATTTTAATATAAACTAATATAACTTTTGTCAACACTTTCAAGCATGTACTGTATTTTATATGAATGGAAGCACCTTTGGAAAGTCATGACTTTGGCTAAAGATCTGTTTCAATTTCTGACATCCTCATTATGCACAACATAAATAAAAAATACAGATACTTGGGTATGGGTTTAAGGTGCTTGTAGCAGGTAAATGGACCTGTGGAGTGGACCACTGAAGCAAGTGCCAGTACCGTTATCTTGGTTACATAAAGGTCTAATTTAGATCATTATCAGAGTCCACTTAAGCCAATCTACATATAAGAGCCTCCTGTACTTAATACATTAGTACACCCTGACAAAATACTCTGAAGGACTGGGTGGACAACTAAAGCAAACTGATCACTGGTATCAATACTACACAATTAAGCCATTCAGTATGCTTAAATACATGGAGTCCTACAGCCGATTTAAAAAAAACTTCAAATGTTGCGTATGTAACTTACGCAATATTTTGCTGCCTTTTCTAAATAGTGCAAAAAAGAGCCATTGTGGTGCAAGACTTACACAACATTTGTACGTTGCGTAACTTACACAACTTGTCTTGAAATGGGCTGCTGTCATTTGCAGACTCTACAGATGTAAGTCACAGTTTGGATAGAGATTGAGTCTGCATTGAAATTGGAATATCAATGAAAATATGAGTTCAGATTACACCTCAACTCTGATTAAGACTCAATTTAGATTAGGATCAAGGAAATGGGCTCACAAGGAAAATTCCACCGCACAAGACAGTCAAGAAATTTGCACAAGGGCATGTTCTGGATAATAATTCAAGCTTCCCTTTGTTTTCCCTTCAGCATATCTCCTTCCATGTTTTGGTTGTTCACAGTCTTCCTTTTGGCCACCAAAAATAGAGCTTAAAGGTCAACTGAAGTGCAAAAATGAGAAAATCCTGATTTGGCATTAAATATGTTCATTGGTACATTGTAATTCCAGATCAAACATAAATTTTGTGTTTCAGGCTTATTAGAAGCCTTTTTTAATTAATTAAAATTATGCTTGTAGTTATTGAGGGCGCTATTCTTTATGTCACCGGATGAACGCAGAATTTTTGTTCTCTCCCCGCGAAAGCCGTATGCACTTAGATAGTCGGAGAGGTTCCCTGATACGTTCAGCAGATAATGCACGTTTTTTTAGCGTGGCACCAGTCTTTTTCTCGGCGAGAAAAACCTGAAAATTTTATTGGCCGAGACGTCGTTCGACAAGCTTTTTCTTCGGAATCAGATGAATTCTAAGTCAATAACAAGGATAGAAATTCTGAAAATAGTTTTCCTGTGGCCACAGGTGGGAACACGTTGTCAAACCATACACGTATGAGCCCGAATGGTCTCCGTGAAAACAAGCTTCGAAATGGACACTGCACTGCACGATTTGACGGGTCGGATTATTTCGGTCGTGTCAGCGTGATTTTTGACGTCCAAATGCGGCTTATTCTAGGATCGTCAGGGAATAAATGCATGTTTATTCCACTGCAGCAATCTTCAACAACGAATCTGGCTGGCGTGTCAACGGGTTTGTCGATATTTACTCCCGAAATCGGTTCTCTTGAAAAACGTGCACTGACTGTTGGTATACACGAACGTACAATACAATAGTTCCCCGACAAGAGTAATGGACCGAGTCTTCATCCGCTGACGTCACCAAGGACGTCCTCCATGGGGGCGTGGCTGCTCCCCCTTCCAAATTTAAATAATTTTTTTACACTCTTTCCCATAGTTTAAAATTCGGAAAAAATGCATGGATGTATTTTACTGACACCATAGTATTATTTGAAATAATAAAGACAAATTCCAAAATGCATTGCAGTTGACCTTTAATTTACCCTCATCAGATAAAGCTATACTAATTACTATAGAGCAGTCAGAGACTGCGCACTGCCAAGGGGTACCCTGTCATTGGACGGCTCATCAATTGGGACATCAGTCATGACTGGTGCTTGGGGCTTCCATCTCTTCTCTACCTTCTCAAGATGTGGCATGAGACCCAGCAGGAAGATCTGCACTGTCATGAAGCCGCCACAAATGAAGAAGGCAAGATCGTACTCGTCTCGGATGTCATACAGCCAACCTGAAGAAATGACCATTATCTGTTAAAAGTGGTAGCCTCATCAGGAGGTTAAAGGAAACCAGTTTTAAAACAAGTTTGAATCTAATTAATGTATACATGTACCTGTATGTACATGTCTCAGTCAAAATTCAACCTTGAAAGAAGGACCTTACCAAAAAGGGTTCTCTGCCTTTCATTTTTTAGGACAGGCTGCCCTTTAGCTAAGGGCTGTATAGCTCAGATGGTAGACCACCAACCACTGGTAGGCAAAAACCATCTGGAGGTCTCGGATTCCTGTCCCTGCTCAAGTCAAAGTTTGCTTTGCCATTTTTCAATGTTCCCAGTCAGTTTAAAGGCCCTATACAACATTGGCAAACGTGGCGAAGGTCGAAAGATATCCACAGTTTGTGTTAAACCATAAAACATTTGAAAAAAGTTTCAGCTCAAATGGTAATCTGACAAACAAGAAAAATGCAAAAAAAAGTCACAGATTATGTTTGTGTGTGCATTGTTCTCCAGATGACCGCCATATGGGGGTTTTTGAACAATGCATCATTTTAAAATCTAAAGTGATATATATACATACAAAAATGTTGCAAACTGCTGACTGGCTAAAATTACCAAAATGCAAATCTTAAAATTTAGTAGGCCTGATGTTTCGATCCTAGCAGGACCATTCTCAAAGGCAGAGTGACAAGGAAAAAAACAGATACATGTACATGAAGGAAGGGGGAAGAGAGTGAATAGGACACGGATGACAAACAAAGGACAAAGAGTAAAGCTGGTAGGGAGAGATCAAAGGGAAGGGCAAGGAGTAGGGTAGGGATTAGTGAGAAGAGAGGGAAAGATCAAAGAGGGAAGCGTGGAGGAGTGAACACAAAAGAAGGATTATCAGAAAGCTGCATGGTGTTAGTCATTACCCTCCTGGATGTTGAGGCCATGTGGTTGAATAGTCCGAAGACGTTCATACACATTTTCTCACGGATAAGACAGACAGCATTACTACGGTGACCAAGGGATTCTATGCCCAGTACACTCATTCCTGATATCAAATGATCAGGGAGATTGAAGTGACACCCAACAGGAGTGTCCATTTTACCGGTTTTGATTGTAGACCTACGCTATGGCCATAGATACGTTTTTTGAGGGTGTTTTTGGTCTCGCCAACATACTGAACATTACAAACTCTACATGAGATGATTATGTTTGAGGTAGTGCATGTGATAGAGCCATAGGTCATGTGGGTAGTTCCAGAAGAATATCCATTGAAAGAGTCTATTTCCTTGACATGTGTCCTGCAAAAAATGCATTTCGAGGTACACTTAAATGTACCAAATTTAGTGGGAGGTGAAGTGTCCAAAGGGGGAACCTCTGCTCGGACAATTAAGTCACGCAGGTTACGGGGTGCCTGAAAGCCTATTCCATTCCAAGAAGTTCGGCACTCAAACAAAAGCCACCAGGTCCCAAGGACAATCCAAAGGATCCCTTAGTTACTTCCTACCACCCTTCTCTTCCTCCTCTCAGGAAGATAACTAAGGAAAACCACCATATATTTTCCAGTCTCCACACTTCAGATCGCCTGGCTGATGTCATTCCAAATTCGCCTGTTTTGGCTTTGGTGCTGTCAATCCCTGACCGCAGACTCCAGCTTTCGTGGTTGAGTTAACCCACAAGCTCTTGGTCATTTTCTGGTCAGGTGTTGGAGTGTGTGGGAGTGTACTGACACTGCTTTCGTGGGTGAGTTTACCCACAAGCTCTTGGTCATTTTCTGGTCAGGTGTTGGAGTGTGTGGCAGTGTACTGACCATTGGTACCTAATCCAACAAATTCCAACAGTGTCTCCCTGGGCCATTGGTACCTTTAAATTACAACAAACTCCAACAAAATTCAACAAAATAAAACCTGGTGTTGGATTTTTGTGAGGTTGGGGAAAGTGTGGGTTAACCCTAACCCCCTAGTGCTGCGTGCCTGGAACCCTCCTCAATCTTCCACAATCCTCCAATGTGAGTTTGTGCATGTACATGTACATGTACCCCACTGCCTCAATCCTCCACAGTCAAGTACATTAAGAAATTGGATCCTTTGTTTATATTACAGTTGACCATGTGAAAGCAAAGTGCATACTAGCAAGACAGTATGTATGGAGCTAGTATAAGTAGGTAGCTCCATGGTACATGTACTGTACGTGCCTTTGTCAAAGTTCCACAGATATTCATATGCTCAAAAATCCTCAATCCTCCACACTCCTCCATTACCCACCAGAGGATTGAGGAAGGTGGTACTGGTTTGTATATTTTTATCTCTATTATGGTTATCTGTGAACTATGGTGAGCATAGCCATCTGAGATGTCAGATCAAAACCACAATGTCAGCATGTACATGCTGCATAACCAGTACCACACCCCATCTATTTTAGGAAATCAATAGTACTTACATCAGCAGGATAAAACGTACTGGGAATTTTCAAAAGCACATGGGACCGATATTCTAACACTGGTGCCCTTATCATCTGAGCTATCCAGCCCTTAAATCATGGCGTACCAAATACTGTAGTCAACTAACCTTTGCCAGTTAAAGAGGGGGGAATGTCAGAACCATTTCACCATTAATTTAACTGCAGTTTATCCCCAGATCATACTGCATATCTTCAAGCATCATGCCCCTGTTTCTATTCACATGCAAACAACCAATTGCTGTAAACCTGGCTACAGCAGGTTGGGGATCACATCAATTGGATGCAGCTTTACTGATTTAAGTCCAATAAATAAAACGTACAGTGACTGTGAACAATATTTTGTAAAATTCCTATTCTGGAGTTACTCACCTGCAAATATTGGGCCAACAATATTGCCAATGCCTATAAATGGCATCAGCATACCAGTGGCTGTTGCCAGTCGATCCCCACCCACAAACTGACGGAGGAGGACAGCATTGAGGCACTTGTAGGTTCCTGAGGTGTACCCAAACAAAACTGCAAAGATGACAAAGACAGTATAGCTTCCAACGGCAGGCAGCAGGATGAGGGACATGCCACACAAGAGGACTACACCAAAGTACAGCTTGAGAGGGGTTAGCAGACCAAAGTCAACCAGCGGTCCTGAGGCCAAGCGGCCCACTACACTTCCTGTGCCCAGGAATGAGAGTAGCAGGGCAGCATCCAGCTTGGACACTCCCTGGGAAATGGCGCATGGCACAAAGTGGATGATAACAGCCGTGAAGCTGACTCCATGGATGATCTGCATGAAGCAGAACAGCCTGAAGCGATAGTTAGTCTGGAAGAGGTACAACCCAGTGCCCTTGACAAAGTGACCCACATAGATGGATCCCCTGGTGGGTCTTCGCTCATTCAGCTGTACTTGCTTGGCATTGGTGACAGGATCATAAGTAGCAATGCTCCTCCAGTGGGTTGTAGGTTCTTCTGGGCATGGACGGTGTGAACCAGCAATGTGGTCTGGGTCAACTTCATGGACACTTGCACTGCAAAGTGAATTGGCTGAGATCCTTTCGGACAGCTCTGCACACTGATGTCTATCCTCTCCCTCGCATTCAAAACTTGCTGAGAGCCTTCGGTTTGATATATCAGCATCTCCTCTAGTACCAGGACTTTGGCTTTCCTGCATGCACAGGTGTGACTCCTCTGTTTCAGACTCTTGAGAAGAGCTTTCTGAGAACATTCTGTACAGCTGTCCATTGGGGGCACCCTCTGAGATTTGGTGTCTCTTTGCATCACCAGCCTCATATCCAAAGTGATCTGAATGAGAATGGAGACCGTTTGAAGTTACTTCAGAGTCCTGGTAAGTCCCACTCTGACTATCCTTCCACTCAGTAGGCATGTGGTTCCCATGTGATATAGACTCTGACAATTGGCAGGGTTCTGTCTGAAGAGGAGCTTCTTGCTCCAGGCTATGGTGGGTACTCTCGCAAGTCACACTCTTCCTCCTCCGCCTGGGAGCCACCGGGCGGAACAGCATCGCGCACACACAAATATTGCCTGAGATGGCTGCAAAGACCAGCATGGCACCATTCCAGCTGTACAGGTCAATGAGGAACCGTGATAAGAGAGGGAGGACTATCATCCCAATACCCGAGCCACTGTTGCTGATGCTGTTGGCCAGGCCAAAGCGCTTCTTGAAGTACTTGCTTAGGATGTCCGACGTGCAGATAAAACCGAAGCCTAAGCACATACCTGTTGAGAGGAACAGAGTCACCTTTAATGTTTCAAGTATCCCCACCAGGATTGCCCTATTTCAAGACTGCTACCACAGTGCTCAAAATCACATTTTTTGCAAAGTGTTTGGCAAATGACATTGTCAATATTAGAATAATTAAGGTTGCTCTTGGGAGGTCTTTGCCAAATATGCTAAAAACACAAACAGCTAAATTCTCCCATACTCCTCAATTTTATCCCTTCCCATTTACCATACACTGATCTTTCTACAAGCTTGCCTACTATGTCCAATCCTCTATAATTATAATCTATACCCTACTTCCACTTCCCCCTTCTTATATGTTTTTGTGTGTCAAGGTGGTACCTTCCAGAATCACATTCTCCTTTTGCAGCAAAACATCACAATATATCTATAGTGCAATTGTCACCACTAATCTGGCAATTCATATAGCAACTTGTGTCAAAACAGATCTTTATCATGCTTCATATTGTTTTGCTCTAGGATGAAAAGAGTCTTTGTATATATAACAGGGACTATAGATAGTAGTGCTCGGATTAGGAGGGCCTGGCATGTATAAACATCAGTGGCACTTTGAAATCGGAGATCCCAGCATGAGCTGGCTAAGTAATTTTTTTAAATCAACAACAGATAACAGCCCTACCTCCTGCCACTCCAAAGGATAGAATGAGATGGACAAGCCTTTGAGACTGAGAGCTTAGTAGAATACTGATGGAGCCGGTCACACCAGAGAATAAGCTAAGCTTCCTGGGGCCTATCTTCCTGCACAGAAACCCTCCAAATGGACCTGCAATAAATTGTTGTAACAGAATCTTTTCAGGTTACTTCCCATGGTTTCTTGGGATGGATATTTCTATAGAGGATATCATTGTTCTCAGTGACTCAGGTGCCAATGACCATTGAACATGATGTCAAACACCAAAGAGCTAAAACTCAACCAACCCCAAAGACCTAATATGGATACCAGTACTCAACCAAGGCCTAAGTTCAAGCCAAAAACCAAAGCCGCGTTTCCACTGGGCAAAAATTGAACTAAGAACTAAATCTCTAATGGTCAAATTTGACTGTCATTCCCACTTCAACTTTTGTGTCGTTCAATTTAACCCAAACGATGGTTAAAGTAACCAAACTGCCAATATAACGGCTCATGAGGCTGCTGTGCGTGACCTATGAGATTACAAAATGATGTCAGTAGTAGCACACAAGATAAAAACAACTTCCGGTAGAGAGAGGCCATGAAGAATGGCAACACTTGTTCAGTCATGGTGGATAATTGCAGCAGTGGAAAAAGACCAAAAAACAGAAGCCTCAAGTGAAGAAGCGGCGGAATTTGTGCCACAAGGAAATTCAGGGCTTGCTATGTGAGAAAAGAAGCACTATGCTGAATTGAGGGCATGATCGTCAAATAATACTACTCTTTTTAGCTTGTTTTTTCCTGGCAAGCATTCTGGGGGGAGATTAATGACCACTCAAGCCGAGTAGATTCCCATTGACATCAACAACATGCATCAGACATTATTGGGGAAATTTCGAAAACGATGGCTGTTTGGGAAACGTCAAATCTGAGCCACGCCATGCATCAGTCGGGTTCACCTTACTATAGACCCATTATAGGTCAACACACATGTACATTTAGTGCGCGGCATGGAGCACATGTTGTACACAGTGCATGTGTTAGTGTTATACTGTTATGTCATAGGCCGGTCGGGATGTGGTTTTCTACAGAGTCGTGTTTTTCAGAGTGGTGCGTTTCCACTGGACTTAAAATGGGAAAAGTACCCATCATCTCGGTTACTTTGACCAAAATAAGTCCAGAGGAAATGCGGCTAAAGACTCGAGACTAAATACCCAGGACTCAGGCCCCTGGGAAAAAAATAAATAAAAGCTACTGCAGTAAACCAATCCATGACTTAAAGAGTGAGCCAGGAATGGAAAGTATACCATGGCACAAGTCTAGTACACTTACCCATGAAGAGAAAAGCTGCCATGTGAATGCTGCCAATGCTTCCAATGGCCATAGCTGAGGCATCGAAGTAGCTCTTCCATTCATTGAAAAAGACACCACTCATGCGACTCACCAGGACCAGTTGCAACATGACATTACAGCTAAGGGCCACCACCCAGCCCCAGCCCCCATCAGGATGGTACTGACTGGACCCATCGTGTTTCTTGCTGGTTGTTGGCATCATGAAGCAGCTGCAATCTTCATCTACTGCGCCTGATATCAATCATTCAAATAACCTTCCTATGTCAATAATCTTAATAATAAGTCCAAGTCCATAATGGGGCAATATCATAACTTCATACGGTTTCTCAAACAATTCAATTTGCTCCCATTTGTTTTGTATTCATCTACATTGTAAAAACCTGCTCATTAATATGTTAGAATCAGAAAAACCTTTGAAATCAAATGATAACATTAACATACAATTTACAAAGTCGTCAATCTATTCAACTTCTAGATAATTCTTACTTTTCTTGCATTTCTTACATGGTCTTGTATAGTCCGAGTAACTTGGACCCAACAACTGACAAGTCACCCTTTTTTATCAAAACTTGGAATTTGGAGCGTCGTCACACGACCCTCCAAATTACAAATTTCGATAAAAAAAGGGTGACTTGTCAGGTCCAAGTTACTCGGACTAGTCTTGCACATGTACATGGTGTATGGGAACAAAATCCACTCTAATTTCAACATGATGATATGCAGTACATTGCGGTTCCAATTGTCAGGATACTGGATACATACGTACAGTACTACTATTACTAATAGTATTACTAAGTTATAGTATTACTAATGCATACAAACTAGTACTAGTACTGTAGTAGTAGTACTACTACTAGTACTAGTCCTACACGTACAAGTCTCCACTCAGCCCGAGTCTGAGAATTTACAATCATAAACTTGCCAGTCTTCAAACGGAATATCAAGCTAGGAGACTAGGACTAGAGAGTCTAACTCGAAGGACTAGAGGTAGAGTAGAGCAGTAGAGTAGGAGTAGGACCTTATTCAGTTATTGAATAATTACCTTGAATAACTAACTAGGCCTATCTCTTGTGTAACCATAGATCTGCGAAACCTCACCGAGTTCCTCTGATGCAATGGCCACATGGCCAAACAAATAAAAGTACAACGGCAACGTCGGTTCATTAGAAACAGTTACATCATACTCATACCTAGTTGCGGTAACCGTAACCCTCATCCTCCCGATCGGTCGGAGACCTGAGGGTTACGGGAACATATGTACAAGATTATATGCGAGGTTCTTGTTTTTACCAATTTGGAAACACCACTGTCCCGATCGCCCCCTTTTTCCACCCTTTTGAAAATCGCCACACACAATCTAAGGACATTTGGGATCAATTGCATGTCCTTAGATTGTGTGTGGCGATTTTCAAAAGGGTGGAAAAAGGGGGCGATCGGGACAGCGGTGTTTCCAAAATAGTAAAAACAAGAACCTCGCATATAATCTTGTACATATGTTCCCGAAACCCTCAGGTCTCCGACCTTCGGGAGGATGAGGGTTACTGTTACCGCAACTAACTCATACCATACAGTTTTTATTATAACACTATGTACTCATCATACATTACAATACATACTTCGTACTTGGACCCTCCATCAGGCCAGTATCAGCGACTATGGTATGACTGCATCGCACAATGTTTACAACGTATAGCTACGGAAGCGTAATAATGCCAAACATTAAAAATTGTTTCGACTGAGCTATTCTCGTACGGAAGTGATGAAGTGCCAAGCATAAACAAAAACAAAACGGCTGAACAGTGAACTGTGTGTGTCTCGTACCATAGATCAAGAGATTTTCATATTCATAATAAGCTTGCAATCTTAGATTTACGAAATAATGAAAATACCATGAGATAATACCACCATTTCCAGATAAAAGGGCCTACACGATAATGGTCGAATGGGTTTTCGAACCGTGGGTCTCTAATTACCGTGACACTGAATTCAAACGACAAAGTGTGCGTGCATGCAGGTTTTAGAAGGGCCCGACGAAAGGAGAAATTGTCTCATGAATATGCATAAGATTAAACACAATGAGTATGATAAAACTTGCATAGGAATGAGAGTAGGTTAAACATTCTGGCACAGATTGACCTTGTGTAGGAAAATACGATAAGAAGTCTGGCACAGATTGACCTTGTGTAGGAAAATAAGATACGAAGTCTGGCACAGATTGACCTTGTATAGGAAAATAAGATAAGAAGTCTGCCACAGATTGACCTTGTGTAGGAAAATAAGATAAGAAGTCTGCCACAGATTGACCTTGTGTAGGAAAATAAGATAAGAAGTCTGGCACAGATTGACCTTGTGTAGGAAAATAAGATACGAAGTCTGGCACAGATTGACCTTGTGTAGGAAAATAAGATACGAAGTCTGGCACAGATTGACCTTGTGTAGGAAAATACGATAAGACGTCTGGCACAGATTGACCTTGTGTAGGAAAATAAGATACGAAGTCTGGCACAGATTGACCTTGTGTATAGGAAAATAAGATACGAAGTCTGGCACAGATTGATCTTGTGTAGGAAAATAAGATACGAAGTCTGGCACAGATTGACCTTGTGTAGGAAAATACGATAAGACGTCTGGCACAGATTGACCTTGTATAGGAAAATAAGATAAGAAGTCTGGCACAGATTGACCTTGTGTATAGGAAAATAAGATAAGAAGTCTGGCACAGATTGACCTTGTATAGGAAAATAAGATAAGAAGTCTGGCACAGATTGACCTTGTGTATAGGAAAATAAGATAAGAAGTCTGGCACAGATTGGCCTTGTGTATAGGAAAATAAGATAAGAAGTCTGGCACAGATTGACCTTGTGTATAGGAAAATACGATACCTAAGAAGTCTGGCACAGATTGACCTTTTCAGAAGAAAGAACTGCACAACCAGTGAAAAGGTATGAATATGGAGAGAGGAAGGCCAGGGTAAAACATCTGGTACGGCTTTTCATTGTGCCCTACTCATCACAATATGGGTTACATAATGCACTGAGGCTCCTCTCCCTGGCCAGGGTAGAGTTGGACTACACCCCAGGATAACATCTGGATCAGCTGGCCAAGGGTACTGTTCATTACAAAGTAATCAAAATAATGAAATCGGCTCTTGGCCCATTTGCCGTTGGACTGAAGAGGGGATATCAATAATCAAGCCGAAGGGAAGTGAGCGTTAATTGTTATCATTGACCAAGCCGTCAAGGTAGTCGAGGTTGTATGGCGGATTATCAAACAATGTATAGCGGCGGGTACCGGCGCGTTGCATAGGCCTATAGACAATTATAACTTGATGTTTGTGTCTAGGGGAATGTAATTCATTAAGGGTAGAGCAGGGCAAACCCTCATTGAAGTACGTTCTTCTCGACGCAAACATCACGTTATATCGATTAAAATTAAACAATTAATTGCATTAATGCGTCTTAATTGTGCAATAAAATTAATAGGCCCTAGGCCTATTGTAGTACCTTATTTCTAAGCCTGAGCAACATCGGGTAATTCGGCTACAAAGTGCCCGAATCTGGAAATCACCGGGCACCCGGCTACCCACAATTGAAATAATTATATAAGAAATAACAAATGGAAACCGAAGATTGCCATCATAGGCCTCTAAGAGAATATTTCGTGTGTGGTTTGTATCAAGAATCAAAATTTTCAAAGAGCCCTTTTGCCGACATGCGTCCGTCCTGGTTTTACCTTGAAAAGTACCAATTTTTTCGGGTATTAAATAGCCTAGAAACGACAAAAGGGAACAGGGTACCCTTTTACCTCGCCTAGGTTTCGGGTATATAATACGGTTCGTTTGCTCAGCGAAGCGGAGTCATGACTTGTACTTCATTACTAGACAACAATTGTGACCCGGCACAGCATAATGAAGAATAACCCCCACTTTTGAGATTTTGAGATTTTCTAATGATGGGGAAAAGTATACCATTAGCTTTCTAATGATAGCAAAAAATGTTCCGTATAAACTTTGCTGTAAATAGTACAAGGGGACTTCGCTCGTTCATTCGCTCGATTTGAGAAGATACTTTGACTTCAGGCATATAATTTATTGTTTACTGAAAAGGTGTTTTGGTGGCATATTCCTCATGTCGCTGTGCCGGGTCACAATTTTATAAAAGACTGCCAGTATCCCAAAATAAAAGACAGAGGGCGCTGTGTATTTTCGTATCGCGGAGGAATAAAGGACACGATCACACTAAATCCCCGTTTTCGGCGGGTCATTCCTCTACATTAGAAGGCCAAGAATCTTCCGATTTCAGAAAATCTGAACCATTAACCCCCCCCCCCCCCCCGTTTAGCTGAATGCATCTCACTAGTCCATAGGGCATAACAACTTGACATCATCAGGCAGTTTATTTTCCTTTAATTTCTAATCTGTAAGGTTTTTGCTGTGGCTGAAGAGAATACATCCTTCATTTTGTCAAATTTGTTCTGATTATATCGTCACGAATAGTTTGCGGTGACACAGTGTGAGATTTATCTCTGAGAATAACCAAGAGCCCCACTTTCAAACGGAATTTGAAAAAAAAAATTCTTTCCGTCTCCTGCGGTGCCAACACAATCTGTACTATCACCTGAAAACTCACTAGTTCGTATAATATTTATATGCAAAGATCCAAAGTTAACGTTGTCTCAAAGATATTTTTGCGCAAATATAACTACTCTGATGTGAAAGAGGAATTAAATAAAAAGAAAAAAAAGTATACAAGCATAACATCGTACTAAAATCGATGATACAAAAATCAAAAGCTTGGGAGACAAGAGGTTATGCGGTGTCAGACCAAGCTTTCAGATCTCCCGGGACCTCCAGGGTCGTCCCGTGTGCACGGATCTATTAGAGCTCTTCTGGCCTCGGCACCGGTCCACCGCACGTCCTTCCCTCCCCCCATCCATATAGGCCCGTAGCCCCACGCGCCATGTGTGGGAGGAAACACAGCGGCCCCTAGACCTTGGCCGCCGAGTCGACCAAAAGCACGTGTCCCTGTACGAAGACGCAAACCTGGATGATGAGGACAGTCCCAGCATCACACCGACACATCTGCATGCGCCACATGTGATGTTGGTGGCCACTTGCATTACGTAACATTTACTTGCTTCTGACACTTTAATAGAGAAACCAGATTAAAAGGGGCAGGTCGTTGGCGGCGGGCTTTTGGATTTCGTTGTGAGGGAGCATGGAGGATATAAAAAGCACACAGATAGGCCCTACACGAATCCATGGATCAGGCTCGGGCTCAGGCTTCGTCTCCGTCTGACCACGGTCTGACAAAACCTGAAAACACAGGATGTGGTTTGTTACCGAATTTGAAGGTTTGGTGGCTTGATAAATACGGAGTATTCAACAAGAAATTTGGGCTGAACGCAATGTGTCTAAATGCCTGTGACATAAGGCTATAACGGGTAAGAGAAATGTCACCGAAGCCTAACCCCGAGCCTAAGCCTTCATTGCGTAAACGGCCTAAATAATTATATTCCATAGGCCATATTGCCAAAATAAAACCGCGGTGCCGGTCATCTCCGATTTGATCTGACGTCATTAACCTTCCGGCCAGTAATACCGTATCTGTTTGGGAACAAAAAATACTCTACTAGGCTACAGGAAAATGTCGATATTGATAATCATACAAGACGGTTGTATATACCATCCACCCTAATCCTTGTCAGCAGGTCTCTCTGTGTGTAGGACCTTATACTTTAGGCAACAAAATACTCCTCACCAAGTTGCATTCTAGATCTATTGCACACGTCATGCATTTTGTGAAAATAAGTCCTGTCGTGTCACCCTTAATTGAGATTTAAGTATTAGTTTTTGGCGTTTTTACGCACCTTTTAAATTGTGCAGTCCATGAAATCAAGCCAATGGCTGCGTGATACAAGGGCCTATTAATGGAATGTAGGAGGCTCTGGGTAGGGGTAGTGCCTTTTATTGTTGCTTGGCAGCTGCCCCTTGGTGCTCAATACTGGGGGCGGGCGCACTGGTCCCCATCCATCCTTCAACTCCCACGCGGTGTTGGCTCAAAGTGCCGCACGTCACGGTAACCGCTTCAGCTGGAAGACTAAACCATGTGAGGGGTACGTGCTTCCATTGCACGACCGGGCGGAGGAACCGCACAAGCGGCAGCGATCAACCTCGTCATGACTACCATCAGACTCAAGCTGCCAGTCATGCGCAATTCCACGTTCCCCTGGATACGCTTCGAATTCGAAAAGCCCCAACTGACCACGACGTGAACAACAAGATAATTATGTGGAAATTCTTGAAAAGGCTCACATTTCAGTCGTGTTTTACAGAGACCAGTTCAGCTGGGGAAGAATGTTGTTACACGTATCATACACGTACGTACGTGCGACCATATAGAGCGAGGAACCATGATACAGACTTTCGTGTTGTAACACTACATGTATTTGCAACATTAAGTCAATTTAGAAAATAAACGGTAATGCAAGCGAGAACCTTTTCGTAGCTTTCAAATTGATGTCGACCAAGTTGATGGTCACATAAATTCACCGGACATGAAACCATAATAATTTTGGTTTCATGCTAATGTTGGCAACCTGCGATAGCCCAACGTTGGCACAATATCGGATCGCAACGAGATGCCAACATGATGGTTGCCGACTTTCATGCAACGTTGGCCTAATGTCGGTCGCCAGCATCATGCCAATGTTGGCAACCAGCTATAGCCCAACGTTGGCACAATATCGGATCCCGACGAGATGCCAACATGATGGTTGCCGACATTTATCCAACGTTGGCCTAATGTCAGTCCCAACATCATGCCAATGTTGGCAACCAGCTATAGCCCAACGTTGGCACAATATCGGATCACAACGAGATGCCAACACGATGGTTGCCGACATTTATCCAACGTTGGCGGCGGTTGCCAACATCATGCCAATGTTGGCAACAAGCCAAAGCCCAACGTTGGCACAGACGAGATGCCAACATGATGGTTGCCGACATTCTTCCAACGTTGGCCTAATGTCGGTCGCCAACATTAGCTGAACGATCATTAGCCAAAATTGGGCCAACATCATTGTCATCGTCGTGCCAACGAAAATCATGCGGACCATTATGCCAACGTTGGCTCAACATCAATGACCAACCAAACGCCGACGCCGACAAATCCGACGAATTGCCAACGTTGGCCCAATGTCAACGTGTTATCTGGGCACAACGTACCGGGAGAGCTGTTGATAGGCGTAGGGGAGGAAATCTTACAATCCTGTGCCAGCAGATCTGGGAGCAGAAGAGGTGGCCGACTGAATGGACTCAGTCCCTTGTCATACCACTGCCAAAGATCAGGGTAAGGAAATGTGAGAACCATCGAGCCATCAGTCTCAGCCACCCCATAGTAAAGTCTTGCTTCGCATCATCCTCAACCTCCTGATGAAGACCAAGGCTGAGTAAATCATATCCGAAGAACAGGCATGATTTCGACCACGGCGAAGCAGTGTGGAGCATATTTTCAACTGCCGAGTCCTGATAAACTGAAGAAACATCTACAGCACCAGAAAGATCGACCTGTTCCACAGTTTCATTGATTTCAAGAAGGCCTTCGACCGAGTCTGGCACCCGTACGCCACCAAGGCTTCTGGCAGGTCCTCAAGAGCTACAACATGGAGCCGGGATTTGTGCAGATGATACACAAAAATACAAGTCCTCAACAACAACGCCACAGTGCTACTCAACAACCAAGCCGGTGACCTCTTCAGGACGACGGTCAGCGTGAGGCAAGGCTGCTTGCTCTCGTTCGCCATCGCTGTTCAACCTCTTCTTGGAGAAGATCATACAGGAGACCCTCCATGACCACGTCACGACCATCTCCATCGTCGGGCAATCTCAAATTTGCAGACGACATCGACCTGACGGGCTGGGTCCAACTAACGAGCTGCAAGAACATACCACGTTGTTGTCTGAACGAGCTGGCACTATGGTATGGAGATAGATCAGTACAGTGCGTACCACAAAATCTAAAATAACTAATGGTGTACAGCATGAGAGATGCCAGTGCCAACATCGCCATGGACGGCGAGCAACTGGAAGAAGTGAGCAACTTCAAATAATTGGGGGCGTACCTTGTCCAAAGACGGCACGTGCACTATCCGCACGAGGATGCCACCGCAACAGCAGCAATGGCCAGAGTGACATGAGTGTGGAAAAGTAAGATGTCATTCGCCACCAAGTACCATCTGTATCAAGTCTCTACTATAGACAGTCGTCTCCATATCCAACTGTACGAATGTGAGACTTGGACTTTACATGCAGAAACAGACTGAGACGCATCCAGGCCTTCGAATTCGCGAAAGGAAGTGCATGACGGAAGACCGTTGAAAATTTCATACCGAGAACACAAGACCAACGAATTCGTCTGGCAGCAGGTTGAGAGCCATTCATTTTATGTGGGCACTCAATATAACTTCTCCTCTCCATTGGAGTGTCAAGCGACTGAAGGAAACTATCCAGGTAGTACTGTCGATCATGTGACTCGATCGGCACAACAGCTTCTGCAAGACCATCATGCAAGGAATCGTCGAGAGTGGTCGTCAACGACTATCCAGTTGAGGTAATGAATGAATGAATGAATGAATGAATGAAGAGATGAATCAAGAGATGAATGGGGCTTAAAAATTAATGTGGTCTTGAACGGAGACTACTCACAGATACACACGCAGGCAGCCAGGCAGCTCAGCTGCGTAGCTGCATTAATCCGGTATAATACTAATAGATTTATTGTACACAATGTACATGTATAGTACATGTGGATGTGTATACTCTAGTCTCTACTGTACATGTAATGTACATGTACATTGTACAATGTACACATGTACTGTACATTGTACACGTATCGATACAGCAAGGTACCGGTACGTGTTTACGCCCCTGGCCCAGCGGACAGGTGGAAGTTCTACCTTTGCGGATTTGTATCCGAAGAACGGAATCTCATAGAAAGACCCCTCGGGTAGTAATTATGTCCGACATAGAAAATCAGCCTGTGGCTGAGAGTGAGAGTGAGAGTGAGCGTAAGTCACATTTGATTTAATCCATTATTGTTATTAATTATAATAATTAAAATTATTGATGTAGTTTTTTAATCAATGTACAGTACTACAGAATTTACGGTGTAAAAGTACAGCAGTCGGCTCACGTGACACTAGCATTAGCAAAGCACAGTACTATAGCACTATACTCACTATAGCACTAGCACAGTCAGTAGTACTAGTAGTACTTAGTAGTACTAGTACAAAGTAGTAGTACTACTACTACTACTACTTACTAGTACTAGTAGTAGTACTACTACTTTACTAGTAGTACTAGTACTACTACAGTACTAGTACTACTGTACTAGTACTACTAAGTACTACTACTAAGTACATGTGTGTACTACTACTACTAGTAGTAGTACTACTACTAGTACTAGTAGTAGTACATGTAACTAGTACTAATAGTAATAGTACTAGTACTAGTAGTAGTACTACTAGTAGTAGTAAGTAGTAGTAGTACTACTACTTTACTAGTACAGTAGTACTAGTACTAGTAGTAGTACTACTAAGTACTAGTAGTAGTACTACTACTACTACTAGTACTACTACTAGTACTAGTAGTAGTACTAGTACTACTACTACAGTACTACTACTAGTAGTAGTACTACCAGTACCAGTACTGTACTGTTACTGTAGTACGTACTAGTACTAGTACTAAAGTACTAGTAATAGTATTTCAGTAAATTAGTAGCAGTACTGTAGGCGTTCCCTGACAGTACTACCACTACGTACTTCTACTTCTACTACTACAAAGTACTAGTACTAATACTACTAGTACTACCAAGAAGGTACTATTATATTACCTCCTTGCTGCTACTACTACTAGTACTAGTAAGTAGTAGTAGTAGTAGCTTCTTCTAGTACTAGTAGTAGTAGTAGTAGTAGTAGTAGTACTACTACTCATAGTCATAGTCATACTATTTATGTACACATACTGACATAGGGCCTTATGTACATGATGTAGTAGTCCTAGTAACTTGGACCGACAAGTCACCCTTTTTTTATCATATTTTGAAATTTTGAGGGACGGGTGGCTGTAGTCACCCTTGATCACCCGTCCCTCAAATTTTCAAAAATCGATAAAAAAAAAGGGTGACTTGTCGGGTCCGAGTTGTGTACTATGTACATGTATGATTAATTATTTTATTCATGCCATTCAACTCGTGCAAGATGGGCAAGGGTGAGACAAAAGCAAAAACAATCGCTGGCCAGAGACCTGTCACTCCGCATCAAGCAGTTAGACCTGCTCATTGGATAGAAGTGTACAAAGCCATTCTGCTGTGCGTCTCTGTAATACTTCCTGATGATCACATTGTTGCCATCTATATCTGGCCTTGACTCTTTCAAGAGATGGGCAAATCATGGAGGAAGGAAAAAGACTTTTTCCTTCCTCCATGGGTAAATCAACACCTCCTTGCTTGACCCTTAGAACAAATATTATTATATATCTATGGAATTTTTTCCTAATCAAATAAAGAAAGGAAAAACTGGGAGCTGTTTGAGTTATTTGAACAAATTGAAATTGAAAGAAAACTTTGACTGGACCAGGACTTGAACCCAATACCTCTGATTTTGTGTACCAGTGCTCTTAGTCTTACCAGCTACATGTCTGAGCTACATGTACATGTACATGTACATGTGTACCAGTACATGTACCGGTATCTAGCCCTTAGATGGTGACCTTCCCATAGTCGACCCCTTAGTCTTTGTTAGGGTGGGGGCGCTAATCAGACACTTCTGACAGAGGTCTCGGGTTCAAGTCCTGGTCAAGTTAAAGAGTTTTTTGCCATTTCTTTCATTTTTTTCCTTTCTAATAACATGTATGTAGGCCCCCTATAGATGTGTTTTAGTTGTCTTGATATGAGCTGCAGTGAACAGTGGATCAAGGTGCGATGTTGCAATTAAGGGATATTATACATAGTATGCAGAGAATAAAACTTCTTTTTTTTTAAAGCATTGGATGGACAAGGATATAGGACAATGCCCACAAATGAGCACCACACAGGGCGGGACGACACAGGATCATCAGGGGCAGGACAGCCACTGCAGGCAGTGTGTGAGGGCAGCCATAATGGACCAGCAGCTTTGGTTCAAGCAACATGTCGCTGCTATGATTAGGATGAATTCCCAATCTTTAGCTTACTGTAGGCCGTGTCCGAAACGGGCATCTAGAGCTACATGTCGGTTTAAGTCTTCCCCCTATTGGAAGTACACGGAGATGCAAAGACAATAGCCCTAGAAGCTCTTGAAGCCTGTTTTGGACACAACCTCATACATGCAAAAAATTTAACATGCTTCAAATGTGTGGGTTTTTTCAGGAGTGCTGGTTACAGGGGCATCTGGGTTCATTGCATCTCACGTGGTTCAGCAGCTTCTTAAGACTGATTATAGAGTGAGGGGAACAGTACGAAGCCTCTCTAATGACACCAAGGTGAAACACTTGAAGGGTCTCCATCCGGATCCTGCATTCCCACTAGAACTGGTTGAGGCAGAGTTGACCAATCAGCAATGCTGGTTCAGGTATTGTACAGTACTTAACAGTACACTCCATTTAAACATACATGTAGTCAAGCTCCACCTTAGCTCATTGATACAGTAATAGTAGTACAATGTATACGTTTGTTCACTAATGTTGAGCTCGACCTCGGCCTCATTTTAAATACTATGGCATGCCCCTCCTCCACTCAAGTATTCAACCCACTGCTGACCAATTAGGATTTCTTATCGCCTGTCAGTCAAGATTGGCGCCAAATTCTTCATGCTGGTGAATATGCTTGAGCTCTTCTTACAGTGCACAGACTATAAACCCTGCCCCCTATTGATCTTGACTGCCTACAGTATAACATCACCACTTGCAGTCCATCAGTTTTCCACAGTGATCACTTAGGGCCTAAACCATCTCTCAAGACCCCCATTATAGGGCCATTCCCACAATGCAAATAATCATTATTGGAATCACAATTCAGTAACCTTTTTCTTTTCTCCGTCCACACATGCCAAAAATCGAGATGCAAACAATCGCAAGGTGATTGTACTGTAGTTAGCAATTTTGGTCAAATGGTACACGTGTCCTTGGGCGGACAGTAGGAACAGCCCTAATATAATACCAGTTTCTTGGGCTGGCTCCTCTGTTCTCTTTATTTCAGGACTTTTATTTAGAGGTTAGCTACCTCTCCAACTATGACCCCAAGTCCATTGACTTATTATCCCATGGAGATCTATTCAGACTTTTCTCTAGGTCACAAAATATCAAGTTCGTGTCTGAGACAGAGTCACACCTCTCGAGTCCTGAGTCACTCAGGTTGAATCCAAGCCATGAGGCACAATGGACAAATATTGAGTTTGAGTCCCCTCTGGCTTTATTTTCGTATCAGAAACCCATTTCCCAATTTTGGACAGCTTTTCACAAATTAAGTTTACAAGTAATAGGTAGATTTGAACTGTGGAATAAAACAACAAAGTAAACCTTGATGAGAAAATCATTGTTCCAACCCATGTACCTCAATTGCCCAATATAAGTCAGTAAAAGCTGCTAGCTGGTGACTGTACTCTGTCTGTGTGTACACGAGTGTCACAAAAGCAATTATTTTATGGTATTTGCCATGTTTTCTTTTCATTGAATCATCAATTCACCATTCACTCAAGTCGGAGTCATTTGTTATGATGACACAAGTCCGAGCACGAGCCTTGATAAATAAAATTTAATTTGGACTCAAATTATTGCAATAAAAGTTGACTCCATGTGTAAACAGCTTTAACAGCTAAACGTTTACAAATAATGCTTCATTCCACCCTTGTCATAAATTGCATGCAATAATTATAGTAATTTGGTATCTAAGGTTTACCGATTGTAGCATTTTCCCCTGAGTTCACATGTTTAAATCATGACAAATTCTGCACAGAAACAACTCATACAAGTTCCAAAAATTTCGGACTTGGATGCTGAATAATCCATAAAGAATGAATAATTGTGACATGTATAATTGCCAATAAAATTGCAAATATATGTATGGGATAAAGATATGGACGTTTGATTTCAGATATGTACATGAAAATAGCTATCCACTTCATTTGACAGCCTACCCGGTAATTTGTTATGGAGGTTACTAACAATTAATGGTAATGTGTGGTTGATACTTTATAAATGCTTTGTACTTCATAAATTTATTCTCTTTATTTTCTAGTGCTGTGAAAGACTGTGATTATGTCCTCCATATTGCCAGTCCCTTTCCAGTGGCAAATCCCAAAACCGAAGATGAGTTAATCATTCCTGCAGTGGAAGGAACAAAGCATGTTCTTGAAGCTTGTGCCGCAACTCCTTCAGTCAAACGTGTGGTGTTGACAAGCTCTGTTGCAGCTGTAGTTGGTGAGATACATGTACATGTATATTTTATCCAAGATTGATCAAGACACTCAAATTCAAATCCGCTACAGGCAGAGCATGAGCACACAGTGCTAACTGCACCTCAAGTAGGGTAAACCCTCATTGAATTACATTTTCCATGTCAAAAAGCAATAACCGATCAGCCAAACCATACAGTAGTTAATACATATTAGGCAGGGCAGTCTGTGTACGGGAATGTAGAATCTTGTTAATTATATAAGTTTAGTACATGGATGATGGTGAAATGAAAGTGATTGTACAATGTACAGTGAAATGTTAAAGGAAGGTTGGATCATGAACATGAATTCTGCTTGTCAATTACTTCAGTTAATCAAAGGCACAGCTACAAGTTCCAGTGCAGTCAACTTTTCTTTGTTAACTTTTGAAATTTCATTTATTAGTTCGTTTGAAAATAAAATTTTAAGTGTTTAAAAAGGTTCATCCTTTTGGTTTGATCCCTGAATTTCTGTAGCCTGGTTTCTGAAGTAATTCTTCTTGCCTCTAAATGTGATTATGGTGTGATCCCTCAAGAGCTTGTCAGAAGTTTCATGTTGAATGCTTCCAATGTATGCCCTCACCCTTATGAAGATAGTTGACTATTTAGGAAGGTCCCATCTAAGACTTAAAAAGTATCTAGCCATATCCCTGGCCCTGTGGTTGGCCAAACCACGCAAAAGGGTCACAAAGGATTTGTTTCTTTATAACTTGCATACACGGAACAAACACTTGAAATCAAGTTGTTGAAGTCGTTTCAGAGTTCTGTGATTGTGCCTGCATAAACCGATTAGAAAGACCACTCAGATGAAAGAGCACTGGGGCATTCAACCATAATAATGTAAATTGAGTGAGGTATTCAGTGGATATTTACTAGCAGTTTTCAAGCACTAAAACTCTTATCAAATAATTTTTCTGTGATTTCTGTGTGGAACTAATGGGCCCAAAGTGGTTGTGGAAACTTGCCACCCAACCAGAGTGTGTGGCATTTGACAGCCATTCATGGCAAATAAATATTCCACCAGTTTAAAACAAGTCAAAGTGGAAATGCAAGGTACAATTACTTTCCAGAATGTCACGGTAAATTCCTGGGTTGCCATGTAAGAAATGTACAATAAGAATATGGTTTTAATTTAGTAAATAGCAATAATGCATTTAATGATGATTACATGTTACATTAAGGTTTGAGAGTGACAGAGTGAAAGTACTCATGGTTTCATTTGCAGATATGACTGTAGATCAGAAGGAAGCTGCTACTGAAGATGATTGGCCTGATGTAGACCGATTGGATCCATACTCCAAGAGCAAAATGATGGCTGAAAAAGCAGCTTGGAGCTTTATGGAAGAACTGAAAGCTTCGGGTACGTATTTTACCCAGTGTGTGGATTTGATGGCTAGCCAACCAAATTGAAATGAATCTTCTAGATTAGCAGAAAATCTATGAAAATCTGAAGAAAAAAACTGTTTTCAGCAAGCTGCAGTCACTGTAGCATTTTACTCCTTTTTTAATCATTTTGATATTGAACTACTGTAATTTTCATATTGAACTGCTATATGAAACAATTTTGAAAAGTGGCTGCTAGAAAATGTATAAACTGATCCTACGCCAGTAAGGAGGGAGGGAAACTCCTGACACACATAAACCACAACTGTAGAACAGTTCGTCAAGCTAACCGAGTGACTTTAATGAGCTCGATAATACGCGACCGTCCGAGAACTAGACAGCGGTAAAAGACGACCCGCACGGGTCAGAGGTTACGGACGCAAGAGGGCGTAATCACAACCACTGGCGTGACCTCTTGTTTTCTCTCTTTTTTTTTTTTTAAGGGAAAAGCTTGAATAGAAGCGGAAGAATGGATCATAAACAGTTTGATGACTCAAAATGAGGCATGAAAACAAGTGAAAATAACAGGGTCGAAAAAGGGGGGGTGCCAATCAAAGGCTGTACTCTGGCACAAAATACAAGCGGAGCGCATGGAAAATCAAAATAAGTAAGCAAAGGAACTTGAAAAGTCAGAGGCCAGGATTAAGTCAAGTCAAGTAATCATCTAGGTATGATGGTGGTTTGCGTTGGCGGGAAGAGCGCCTCGGTGGTGTGCGGGCACCAGAAGTGCCAACGGCGGTCGAATCATCAGTTAGAGTTATTGACTGTGGGGTTGGTGTTATAGGAGGCTGCTCAAGGGGCTGCTCGGGAGGTTCAACAGTGATGTCCAGATGGGGCAATCTGGGGTCTTGCTGAGGTGCAGATAGGATAGCGGGGATGGTAGGTGGCATTGGAGCAACCGGCTTGATGGGGGTGTCCTCATCATCAGTGCTGTCGTGGGTGTCTGGCTGGGAGGACGCTGTGCCACTGTCAGAACGGGAGGGGACACAGAAACACTCAGAGCGCTTGACACGGTAGGAAGTATTTCTGAGCTGATTGCCGGTGAATTTCCGGATGTTGCACCACAACCCATCGACGGCTGTGACAAGATAGCGGCATCGGCCTTTGGTTTTGTTGCGGTCACTGTGTAGATACACCAAATCACCGATAGCTACAACAGTGTCAGGGGCCTTTTTGCCTGATGGTGTCTTAGATTTCTCGCTGTAGGGGTGGTTGGTGGTGCGAAGATCATGTTGGTCACGAATGAGCTGCTGGTCGGTGCAGGGAATTTGGTCGTTGGTGAACTGGTCTCGTTGAAACATCATCTCACGAGCGGATAGACCACGAGCACGTATGCGAGAATTTAGGCAAGATGTGGCCACTGCGAGAGTCAATGGAGACACTGCGCCTCCCATGGGGTCCTGCCGCAGTAGCTCGTCCTCCAACTCACGAACAGCTTTTTCGGCAACAGGGTTCTTGTTGGCGTTTTTGATGCGGCCAATCTCTACAGACAACCTGTGCTGGCGGAGTAGGTCATCGCCGACGAGGGACTTGAATCCTGGAGAAGGATCTGTGCGAATGACAGCAGGAGGGCCGTCCAATGGACAGAGCTCGATGCACTTGGTGAGAAGAGCAACTCGAAGGTCAGTGTGGCGCTCGCTTTCAATGAAGCATGCTGCTGTGAAAGAGGTAACGGTCTCACGCACGACAAGGATGAGCTGACGACTACGTTTTATTACGTCAGCAGCGAAGGATACCCCAACAGCATCAGGTGGGTTGGAAGTAGACTGCAACTGCAAGGAAGTCGGGGCATTGCGGAGGGCAGCGCATTGGTGGCAGCCGGATGAGATCCTCTCAATGGCCTTGTCGAGGTCTAGGGCAAAGAAGAAGCGATGAACAACGCACTTAAGTTGGTGACAAGAGGGGTGGTGAAGCTGGATGTGAAGGGCGGTGAGGAGGCCATCCAGGACTTGACGTGGGACAATGATGCATTCACGTGTGGGGGCGAGTGGCTCGTTGCGGCGGACGATCAGGAGATCGTCTTTGGCAATAGTAGCAACATTGAGGTACCGCTTGACATCTTTGACGTTGGTGGCTTTCTTAGATGGACGAGTGCCCTGACGGAGATGTGCATGTGTACGGCGCAAATCAGGGCATTCTGCTTGCAAGCTAGACCAGGCAGATCGACTGGTGAATGGAAGCTTAGCCTTTCCAGCCACAATGTCCTGAGTAGAGAGAAGCTGGACGACTGTGTCCTCTGTATGTGCAACGAACGAGCAAATCTGGCATGTTTGGTTAGTGCAGTCGGGAGCATTTCGACTGGCAAAGTCAGAAGGGGTGTTTGCTGAACCTGCCAAGTGTTGGACCATGGCTTGAAAGCGGCTGACAGTTGACAGAAAGGTAGACACGCGGGGACTGGCAGAGAACTCCCCACGACATAATTTTTCGTACGCCTGGACACACGGCTTGCTGTCTGTGAGGATACATGTCTTGTGCTTCGACTGAATGATGTAGGGGCTGAAGTGCTTAGTAGCTGCGGCAATCGATAGAGCCTCTACTTCACAAGGGAGCCAGGTGGGCTGCCTCCCACGTAGTTTGGCACTGAAGAACCCAGCAAGAAATACGGAACTATGGCGTGTAATGTACATGGTAGCTCCAATACCGTGATTTCTCACTGCTCCATCGGTGACGATCCATAATTGGTCATTGGGGCGAGGCAGGGTAACTGTGCGGGCATTGGATATTGTGGCTTGTGCATTAGAGAAGGCTGCGCGGGTGGCATCTGTCCATTGGATGCGATCACTTGACTGGCAACCGGCCACGATGGCATCGAGTGGTGATATGATGGAGGCACAATTGGGGAGTACACGGGCAAGAACTTTGTAAGCCCCGATAAAGGAACGTAGGCCTGCAACCCTCTCTGGGATAGAGCATGAGGCAAGGGTGGCAATGCGGTGTGGACTGGCATGAAGGGTGCCCTGTGACCAGATCCACCCAAGGATAGTGGTGGTGTTGGGGCATATCACGGTCTTTTTGGCGGAGAGACGTAGGTCGCATTGATAGAGTGCGTGGAGTACTCGTCTCCAGTTGTGCAAGAGTTCACTGTGTGTGTTGCCGCCACAGTAAAGGTCATCAGCGATCTTGGCAACTATGCCCTCCGTCAACAAGTCTCCAAGAACACGGCACATCAGTTCCTCCAGTGCAGTTTCAGAGCCTGGCATACCCATTGCGGACCTGGTGTATACACGTACTCCACGAAAGGGGGTGGCAACTCCGCAGTACTTCATAGAATTGCGAGCCAGGGGAATCTGGTAAAAGGCACTGGTGAGGTCGGTAGCGATGACATGGTTCCACTGTGCGATTTGACGGAGAGTGGAATTGACATCAGGCATTAGGGCTGGCTGAGGCTTACTATAGCGGCCAACTTCAGAGAAGGCTGTGACTAAGCGGAAACCTCCATTAGCTTTTTTGACAAGGAAGGAAGGGTTAAGGTACTCGACTGTTGTGCCAAGTTCTTCTGGGCGAGCAAAGACACCTTGTTTCTCAAGATCGTCGAACTTCTGCTGAAGTTCCTGTAGCTTGTCCTTGGCATACTGTGGAACTCGTCCTTTGCGCTGAGGGGGCTGGACAGGGCCCATGTTGACAACAGCCTCAAAACGGCCAGCATGGCCATTGTAACCCTTAAAGTCAGGGTTAAAGACTTCATCGAACTCCAGATTGAGGGCCGAAAATGCGGCTCTGGTGTCTTTGGGCAGGATGTTGTCAGGATCAAGGGAAACTTGATGGGAATGCAGAGATGAGGGGGAAGTGGGCCTTGATGACTTGCTGTGAGGTACGTATGCTTCGTCGTCGGGCTGGGGCGGTAGGAAGACAGGGCAGACCTGGCAAAAGTCCTCATGGCGTTTCAGTACTTGTGGACCCATGGTTAAGTTGGGAATGCGGATTCTCCCAGCCACACTGTCAACTATGTCAGGGGGTGGCCATGATCGGGTGGAGTGTGTTGCATGAGCAACAGGAGCATCAAGGCGGGGCTCAATTGCGAAGGTGCAGTCTTGGGTTGAAATTTCCGTGGGCAGCTGTAACTCGAGAAACTCTCCGGGCCAAACTGTGGTAGAGCAGGGAGGGGCACGAAGAACATGTGCACGGCGAACAAGGTGAGGTCTGGAGGCATGGACAGGGGATGAACCGTAAAGAACTGTAGTCCCATCGGCGAGAGAGATCTGGCGTTTAGCGGGACGAACAGATAGGTCGTTCAGCTCCATGAAGGGCATGCCGCCAAGTGCATCAACATCGAGGTTCTCAATCACAAGAGCTTCGAATGTGAACACATGATCATCGCGAGAGAGAGAGAGGTGTGTCTCACCAGTTACTGTAAGTGGGGATGCGCCGTCTGCTTGATGGGCGGACTGAGAGCTCTCCTTGACTGTGGCCCCAATACGCTTAGCAGCGGATGTACTGATCATGTTGCCAGTCGCTCCAGTATCGATGGTTATGCGGATGGTGTGATAACCACGGAAAGTGTCAAGATATGGAGACTGTCTTGTTTGGACACGGAAGGCAGCTTGGGTGTCTGTGTTATGGCCTGTTGCTCTGATCCCGTCCTCATCAACACCGTGCGGTTCCTCATCAGGAGTAGGATCATCGAAGATATTGGCAATTTGACGGGCTTTAAGCATGAAGCGGCAGTCCTGTTGAGGGAGGTGGGGACACTCACTCAAGAAGTGATCAGATTTATTGCGTCCAACTTGTTTGCAGAGTGGACACGACTTCCTGGGGTGGAACGAGCGCTGTCGGCGGAGATCAGGAGTAGTGAAGGACGGGCGCAGGGATGGAGTCCGTTGAGGAATTGCGGCACGCATGGCCTTGGCATCATCAGATGTATGGAGCTCCTCGAGGAGCGACTGGAGTGCCTGTGAGATCTCTGGCTTTATGGATGCCAGAGTGCGGGAACGGAGCTCTGTGCCATAGCGCTGCTTCACTAACTTTGGTAAACCGGTGTGTATGAGCCTCAGCCACGTGAGGACGATAAAGTTCTCCAATGAGGGGGACAGCTCCTCGTCTTCAGCTACAGGCTGGCCATGATGAGTAATTCCGCTGTCAGAATGGAGTAAATTGTCCTCCACGAATGCCATGAGGCGTTGGTACAAGTCTTCAGGGCGTTCGTCGGGGCGGAGGTGGATATCAGAGAAGTCGATAAAGTGAGCACCAGTAGATTGAAAACCATAATGTAGGCGAATGGCTTGCCATATGGTCTGGATCGAGGTTGAGATCTTGATAATGGTGTTACGGGAAATCACCGGGCAGTAATTGGCAATTTGCCCCAGCATAAGCTCAAGGAGGGTGACTTTCTGTTGAGCAGTCTTTCTTTTATCAGCTGGAACTGGATCAGTGTCATCTTCAAAACAGCGGAGGGGGTCAGTTTTGGTCTTCTTTCCCCACTGGCAGCCCTCCACTAAGAATGGGGCAAAGTTTGGGTCGAGTGAGAGGGTATACTGCAAGTTCTGTCGCCAGTTCTCAAAGGAGTTTACAGTCTCCACTTTACTCAAGCACCACTGTTTCGGTGCGCGGTGCGTAGATGCCATGGTGTACTCAGAAAAAAGGAATAAATGACGAACAATTCCTTCAGTTGTTTGTATACAACTGTACAGTCACTCACCGTGTATGTGATACGGCTTATTGTGCGCCGAAAACTCGGGGTTTTGTAGCGGTTTTCCACACTTTCCAAGGCGAGGATCCGTTTCAGAACGCTGCCACCACGCCAGTAAGGAGGGAGGGAAACTCCTGACACACATGAACCACAACTGTAGAACAGTTCGTCAAGCTAACCGAGTGACTTTAATGAGCTCGATAATACGCGACCGTCCGAGAACTAGACAGCGGTAAAAGACGACCCGCACGGGTCAGAGGTTACGGACGCAAGAGGGCGTAATCACAACCACTGGCGCTATTCTTTTCTGTAATCTGCATCAATGCAGCCAACTGACATTGTTTACTTTTCAACTGAAAGATTTGTTTAAATCTATCGTTACAGTTCACGACCTGTTCAATGGCTTTTCCCCCAGTCAATAGAGGAAAACAAGATTAAATGGTTCAATGCTTCTAACTGGTTCCAACAACCCAGATAGTTTACTATTTGGGAAGGTTTCCACCTAAGGCGGCTGGATAACTCGGGTGCTTAGAGCACTGGTAGGACAAACCAGAGCCCTGGTCCAGTCTATTTTTCTGTGCTGTTTTTATGAATACTTGTTTGAAATTGTACAATTTCAGTAAAGTTAAAGCAGTAATATCACATTTCATTTGAATGACTATCAAATGGCATTCAATACAGGAAGATCTCGACATTTTATGACGTAGCTGCAATATGTATTTACATAGCATTTTTGTGGGTTCTTTTGCAGATAAGCACAAGTTTGAGCTAACTGTGATGAATCCCGCCTTTGTGATAGGACCTGTCCTGTCTGGTAGTAGGTGTACTAGTATGGAGGTGATCAGAAGGCTGATGTGCAGAGACCCACCACTCATCCCAAGGATTAACTTCAATGTGGTAGATGTACGAGATGTCGCAGCTGCTCACATAGCAGCTATAACCAACCCAGAAGCCAAGGGTAACTATTCTGAGGTGGACATGATAAAGGTCATGTCCCACCAGGCAGTTTCCAGGCAATCAATGACATGGAATCTTTGAGGAGAAATCTGTTATCCCTACAAATTATCTGACCACTTGCATGGGGATATTGTGACTCTTGCGATTATGGTCTCTGTACTATGAACTGCTCCCATTATACATACAGTGCAGTTGGTTGCTTCCAAGTTGCCTGCAAAAGTTGTCACATGTGACAGGCCTTACATAGTAAAGGATGTATAAAGGATACAGTGAATCATGGCACCATTGTAACCTGTAACCCTTTTGTAACCCTGAAGGAATTGTGAGGAGAATGGTTTTGTTTCTGTGCATCAGTTTGAGCATTTTGAGCAAAAGTGTCGTGAACCACAGTGGGTATATGAGGAAGTAGGGAGAGGATGAAACATATACAAAGACTTCTGAACATCATTTGGACAAACTGTATGCCAAATAAACAAATACGTTTATGGCAATCTAACGTTTATACATACGATAAACAAACCAAGATGTCCATGCTTTGCTTGCCACTTTATCCATCCCAGCAGTCACTACCTAAGTTGGTATATCTGGACGCCATCCAGTGGATCATCCATCCATCCTACAGACAGGCCAACTTTCCCAGAGAGAATTATTCCAAGATATTGGTGGTCATCAATCAGAAATCATTTCCTATAGCTTACCATGTTAAGTTTTTGTCATTTGTTCTTTTTTAAAGGTCCTGCTACATGTAGGTTTGGAGCCTGGATAACTGTTCATGACTTCTATGTTTCAGATCATTCTAGTCAATACCATTGTATTTCCTATGGATTTCTTTGCGTTTAATTCATTTTGATCTACTCACCTGAAAAAGCACACTCAAAAGAATTTATTTGGATTGAGGATCAAAAAACATTAAATGGATATACTATACCATAATTTAATTTCAGTAATTTACTGATATAAGTATGAACTTGTTTTTGTGCTCAAGATCAACGCTTCATTCTGTCCGCTGGAAGCATGTGGATGGCAGATATGTCAAGGACTTTGAATGAAGAGTTTCATGACCAAGGTATGGTAGCTTCGTCACTCAAGGCAGTTTTCTATTGCACATACCGGTATATTGCTTGTTAATGGTTTGGTTCACTCTCCACTGCTGAATGCATTCTCATCCTCTGTGATATTTTCATTTCATCTGACAGGTTATCATCCCTCTCAAACAATTGTTCCACACTTCCTATTTCGAGTTGCTGCTGTGTTTGACTCTGGAGCTAAACGTGTGGCCCCATTATGGGGGAAGCGATTATCTCTGGATAACTCAAAGGTACGCTCAAGGTGATTAAGAGCAAGTATAGAATCAAGATTTATAAAAATTCTTAGAGTGGTTCAAAACATGAGCATTTATTCTCGGTGCTACACATGTTTTTCTCCACAAGTCTTCTACTCTAGGATTGTTGAAGTCTTTATGAATATAAAATAAAACCAAGAAGAGGAAATCCCAGGAAGGCCAATACCTCTATTCAAAGCCATTGCTGGCTATGGCTTTGAATACATATCATCCAAACAAATCATGTTTTTGGCAGGTTTAGCAGAATAATTTTTTTATCAACCATCAATATTCTGATACAACCATCAATATTCTGAACAAAATCTGTTATCAAATTTACTTTGGATCTTCTCAACAAATGTTAGGCCCTCTACATTTGTATAACCTTTGCCTTTGAAGTCAGTAAGCAATGTGCAAGATGTGTCAGGGGAGCCATGGTAGTTCTACTGAGGTATAATATCAATGTATGCATAGCACTTAGAGACTGACCAAGCAGTTGGGAAAAGTGCAGAAGCTTGGGTAGCAACAACTGCTTCATGAGATGCGACATTTGTGTAATACTTAAATGAATCATGTCTCTTTTCTAAAAAACATTCTTTTCAGATGACAACAATCTTGAAAATAGAGCCGCATCCCATGAAGCAAACAGTAATGGATATGGCATACAGTTTGATAGAAGGAGGATTTATCAAAAAGAGTAATCAGTACAAGGGTAAGCTTGCTTGTAGTCCAGCTGATGAATGCAAGATGAGTGAAAGTAGCCCAGATCCTGCTCCTACTCAAGATACCTGCCAGCCCAGCCAAGCAGACACTTAAAGTGGAACACACATGATTTCAAAACTTGCAACTTCTTTCTTTTAATTGTCATCTGAAAGATCACTTTTTGTTTAATCAATACACTTGTATGCATACATAATGCTGTGCCAGTGTTGGAGGTACAAAGACCGGGTGTTGGTCTTGAGACATCTTGAGACCTTTTTGAGGTCTAGGCCTCGGTATCGTCCTACCAGTGTCTTAGTCTCAGAATAGCTGGTCTCGGTCTCGGTCTTGGTCTTGGTCTCGAACATAAAAGTCTTAACAACTACAACACTGTGCTGTGCTGAATATCCAAATATATATTTTGAATAATCTATTAATCAACCATGGGCTGTGGTAATTTTAAGAGACCTGGACTCATAATGAAAATAAATTGCCAAATGATAAAGATAAAAATGTATTGCTGTTCTTTCAAAATCTTTATAAAAGTTGGTGAATTTTTCAAATGTTGGTTCGTTTACATGAAATTAGTGCAGATTAAACTTCAGAAGTTTATGGTACAACATTGATAATGAATAAATAACTGTACCCATGAATTCTTACTGAATGGTTTTTAGTATACATTGACTAGTGTTGACAGCACCCCTTTGCCATCATGCCCTCTAAGAAAGAGGGAGCTGCCACACAACCTTTCTTTCCTTGCCCACTATCTGTCTTCTGACAGCATTTCCACTGAAACCAAATGAGACAATGACTCCTTTTTTCCAATGTGAGTCCAGTGGAAACAGCCCAGTTAACTTTTCTCTCAGGTACTTTAACCTAGTGCAGTGGTTATTTTTTTTCTGACCAACCTCTGTCCAGGAAAAGTGACTAGTTAACTTTTGCTGAGTTGATTAGTTCAGTGAAAGTATGATACTCAGTAAGACCATGGTAAGATGTTACTCGATGGAAATAAAACACATGCAGTCAAATGTCTGCCAGGAAAATGCCACAACAGCAGCCGATTTCAGGAAACTTCAAATGTTGCGTACGCAACATTTTGTTGCGTAACTTTCGCAACATTTTGCTGCCTTTTCTAAATAGTGCACAAAAGAGCCATTGTGGTGCAAGACTTACGCAACATTTGTACGTGGCGTAACTTACGCAACTTTTCTTGAAATCGGTTGCAGCACACATGCACAGTGCATGGTTTCTGCATACATGCCACGCACTACATGTACTATCAAACTCTCATGATGGCAGCCAGTAGTGTTTTTATTTTGTGGGCTATTGAGGTTATTTTGTAACCTCAAAGTTCATGCACAGCTCCCTTTGGAACATTATATAGCCAGCTTATATCCACCATCTTGGTTAAATTTCTTGACTCAAAATAAGTCAGAACAGATGCAATATTTCCCCATTTGAAATGTATTTGTCATCTTAGTCCAATTAATTCACTTTTTAAGTCCAGTCAAAATGCAGCTTTAGCTTGGTCTTGCTTGCGATTGCAACATCCTTCAAGGATGACCTGTCTTGAGGCAATAATTGCAAGGTTCTGGACTTTGACTAGCCATTCATTTGACCAGCAAACTAAGCCAGAAGTCAACACTTTTTACTGTGCAGTTATCTGAAACTGCTACTGAATCAAACTCTCTTATCCACAAGCCACACTGCCCCTCCACCCACTCATTGAGAACCAATTGTAGTTCCCAATACTAGGACTAGACCACTTGTGACATCTATTGCTATTTCACTTGTGGAAAGGAGACAAATTCTCAATTTGGTCTCAACACAAAAGGCAGAAAAAGGCAGAACCAATAAGATAATAGCATGTAGTGTGTTGCATTGCCTGTTACAAATCATGCTGCATTTGATTGATTCCCTCATAGTACTGATGCTAGAAATCAACCAAATGAAACAAATAGCATGGATAGGGAAGATAAGGTTGTCAAAGTGTGTGCCTTCATTTATACCAGTGTAAGGCACAAACTTTAACCTTTGCACATTCGAAAAATGTGTGCAAAATATACTAGCCTAATCCTTACCTTAGATCTCCCAGTTTTTTCTGTCCTGTTTCTTTGAAAATGAACTGTACACAACTGCCATTCACTGTTTGTACGCCTAACCCTTACCCTAATCTTAGTACTCTAATTTTTAATTGTTTGCAAGGCCCCCTTTCTTAAATGGGGTTTTGTAGATGGGATGATGGCAGTTATTGTGTAATTATATGATCATCAACTTCCAATCTTTTTTACTGCAGGTATGTTTAGTCAAATATTGTTTGCATGGAATATTGCATAACATTAGTGTTATTTATGTGTAATTTGATGAAACTCACATCTGTGCAACTTTTGGCTCAGTTCATATTTGTAATAAAAACCATGATCATTAGATCACCAATAATTGTTTAAATGTGCACATATTAATACATATCGATAGCCTGGTTGAGCCCATGACTCAACTTTTATCTGTATTGAATATATTTGGAAATGATGAAATATTGACAATGATGAAATAAAATGAATAAATTAACATTTGTTTTCAATACAATGATATACCTTGGCTGTGTGTGTGGTTATTTAATTATGTGACATAGAAATAAAGTGGCAAGCAACATGTATATAAGGGTCTTGCAAATTATGTACCGGTAAGTGTCCAAAGGTGGAACTTCTGCTTGGACAATTAAGTCACTAAGGTTACAGAGGTACCTAAAAGCCAGCACTGGCGTGTTTGAGATTGCACTAGCCATTGAGGTGACTGGAGGATGCAATAGTAATCATTCACTGAGAATGTGAATGATTGACGTTTCATATTAACGCTCACAATGGAAGAACACACAAACCCACAGTACAGTTGGCTAATGCTGCCTTGAATCAGATAATTTGACCTCAGACTTCTGGCTTTGAATTTACTAGTTTTCCTGTCCAGTTTCTTTGAAAATAAATTGCTCACAGCTACATTCACTTCATTTGATCCCCAAACATTTTACAACTAGTTGTAATGAAATAATGTCCTGGAGGCACTGGCTAAATCTTTCTGACTGGTATCCAACCCCACCTAAGGGCTGGATGGACCTGGTAAAGCACTTGTATATTAGGCAAGAGGTCTTGGGTTAAAGTCCCAGTCAAATGTTTTTGTTTTTGTGCCATTATCCTGATTTTTTTTCAAACTTCACAGTTTGCGACCTTTCCATTCTGTCAATTGAAATCATATATGATGCATAAAGAGGAGCCGATTTATTGCAAGGGTTAGATTCAGTGATCATATTAACATTTATGCCGCGCTTAATTTGAGTTTAGTTGTTAAGTTTTCTTATTTCGTTTATAACCTCAACTTTCCTGATCTGTGCAGAATGTCACGCATCTGTGACAGGTTAGAGCACAAGACCGTGTTCACAAAGCAACTTTTGTCCAGTGAACCACTTTGCATCCAAAACAGCAAGTATACCAGTCTTTGTCGTGCTGGTTTCTCTGCTGTCTGGCCTTCTGTTGAGATGACACTCATTGAGAGAGAGCGGTTTACTGGTCAGTTTGGCTGCCAGCAGCTTCACGGATGCTCCACTTGGTTGTCTTTCCAGAAGCTTCGGCCCTTCAGACCCAATTTGAATGGTCTTCCTCCACTCGTCACAAGACTTGAGGGAATCACTTAACATCCAAAACAAGTAGACCGGCTTTTGTAGTATTTGGTACTGCTGTAACATGTTTTCTTGTGGTGATCGACATAGAAAAATGGTTTGCCATTCTTAATATGGAAGCCAGTTTATAGAGTAATCTACTGATATAAAGGATTTTTATCCCAATAGCAGTAAGAATTAATAGATCCTTCATAATGGCAAATGATGCAAGTATACTGTCTGTCAATTAGACCAATCCTCAGACAGTCTTCAATCATCATGCATAAACATGAGATACCGTAGGATTCTTGTCCTTACAAAGACTCACAGATCACAAGATGGGTAGAAAAAATAATGACTCATTTTATTCATTTAAAACAATCTAAGAAACATCCAAGATTATATACATTATACAGTACTTATATTTTATACAATCCAATTGAATGCATTTTTTCGATATGTTGAGTGACTTGAATAAAAAAAAAGGCCAACAATCTATGAAATGACTTTGGTAACCAGCTTCATTATACTGTAATATAAAAGGCTGAATGGACATTATTTATGTCTGTAGTAAATTTCACTAACATATGAAAAAGATTCCCATTCAGAAAACTGAAATTGTTACCACCAAACCTCCACTCCTACAGATGGTAGAATTCCTCTTCATTTTTATATCATATTGCAAACGTTTATTTATACCCAATTCAATTTTGAAAAACCAGTCTTGCTCAATTTGGCCTGTCTGATGAAGTGTGTAATTTCTTGTCCAATCCCTATCAGCGGATTAGTAGCAGTACATGTATTTTAGCAATGAGCCAATCAATGTTCATGGTGGGCAGTCTGTGTGGGACTTTTGCAGGAAAGTAATGACCGGTGAAATAGGCTGGTTGAAATCCTGCTCATAGTCCTTGACACATTCAAGAAGTAATGAAGTCACATCACACAACCTGTGAAGATGAAACAGAAGTGTTTTTTACTGGACTGTTTAAGTGGTGTATCTTTATCAATAAATGCAAGAGTTGTTTCTCAGGATCAAATCCTGCATGTAAATAATTTCTGTGATATTTATCCTACAAGATATTCACCATGTAATTGCCCGTATTAGATCCTAAATGGGACTGGTCTTAGTCTAATATGAAAATACTCGAGTTATTCTTGTCCTCTAAATTGTTGAGCTTGTATGCTTTTTGTCAGAAAAGATCTGACGGTCTGTACGGTGGAGACACAAACTGGCAAGTTTGCAGTGACACCGTGTAAGCCAGACTCCATCTCAAAAGAGATGACTTACACAGTGTCACCTCAAGCTTTCTGCTGTGTTTTGTGTCAAGTCAATAAGCAGGTTGCAACATTTCATGAAAATAAAAGTAAAAGATCCTGAAATTTTATATCATTTTTAAAATAGCTTGCTATCAAATAAGACTTAAAGCCCCTACACAACATTGGTAAAATTGAAAAACAGAAATGTTCACAGATTTACATGAAACTTATACATTTTGAAGATGGTTATAGTAGAAACCTCTCACTGAAATATTTCTGCCTAAAATGTTGTATTTTAGAAGAAATGAGTAAAAGAAATCGTTTATGTCTCACCAAGATCTAAACGCAGCATTTTCGCAAAACAAATGAAGTGGTTTTCACTATTTTCTCGAGACTCAGTTGGCGGATTGAGCTGAAATTTTCACAGGTGTGCTATTTAATGCATATGTTGGATCAGACAACGTATGGATGCTATTCTTTGGCCTCGACCAATGTTGTGTAGGGGCTTTAAGGCTTTGCATGGTGGGCGAAATAATATAGGAGGGTTTGAAGTGACACCATGTTTAAGGTCTCTTACAGAAGAGGTATGGTTCTGAAAAGAACCTGAGTGGTAACTGGACGTTCCGGCCAGTATGCTCTGGCGGCCAGTATGCTCTGGCCATCATCAGGAGAATGTCTGGGACTCGGTGGTGGAGCAGCTTAGGAGGTGATCCTGCCTTCCCGCCTCAGTGATCACCAGTTTAAAAGCTGATCCACCACCGAGTACATGGTGTCATCACAAACCCTCCAATATAGCTTGCTAATAGTTTACATAAATCAATAATCAATATAGGAGGGTTTACAGTGACTTGTATAAGGTCTCTTAAAGAAGAGGTGTGGTTCTGAAAAGAACCCGAGTTACCACTCGAGTTCTTTTCAGAACCACACCTCTTCTTTAAGAGACCTTATACATGGAGTCACCGCTAACCCTCCTATATTGTTTCACCCACCATGCAAAGCCTCAAGTCTTTTTCATTTATAAATCAATAATGAAAAGATGCACACATGAATTAATGCACACATCTGTGTAGCACAAAGGTATATGAACCACAGAGGTTTTACCATGCATGATGGTCCTGTGAGAGTATAGGGACTTGGCTTTCTTTCTGAACTTCAATGGAACGCTTCACCTTCTGAAATTTGGTTTCAATATCAGTCTTGATGTTGACAAGTGGAGGAATATTACTCAGTAGATTCACACATTGCTGCAAACAGAAGAACAGTGCATGATCATTGTAGGAATACATGCGAGTTACATTGCATTTTGCATGGCAATTTAGGACATGTCTGTAGGGGGCAATATATGAATGAATTCTACGATGTATCTGAATATGTCTGTAGCAATAAAGAATTATTATTATTATTATTATTATTATATTATTATATGAGACAGTGATGCATGCACCAATCTGTATATGTCTCAAGCCAACATCCACTCATACAGACAAAAATAATGTCAGAAAACTTCTTGCTGCGCCACTTCTTAATCAAACCTTTACACAGACATTAAATCTTGTCGGTTTTTTTTCTTCTAAATGAGGCTCCTGTATGTTTCTATTAAAAGCATTAAAAGAAATTTTGATATACTACACCACTTCGTGCCAGGTCGTCCAAATTTAGAGTGCCACTGGTGTTGCTAGGTGCCAGCCCTTCCAAAAACCCTCTTCAACCTACTAAAGCTTACTGCAGCATGACAAAGACCTGTTTTGACACACGTTGCCACATGAATTGGCAGATTAGCAGGAACAATTGCGATATTGTGGGACCTTTACTGTGGATGGAGGGATAGCATGCTACCACAGAGGACACACAGCCCAACAGTTGCTAGACAGATTGTGGAAATGACACATTGTTCCAAAAAACCTATAGTGGTCATGGGCACTGGAAAGGGCCTAGCACACAGTGGTGTAACTTACATAAAGTAATGCAATCTGATGCGCAATGTACTTGTGGTTGGGTTGTTTTAAATCATTTGCCAAACGTTTGCACATCACTGTCAGCTGGTTTATTCTGGAAAGATGGCTGAAATATCCTGCGGAAATAAAGGAGAAATAATTCATTGATTGATATCTTTTTAAAGATATTTCACCTTATGCAGTATTCATATCACTTCATACAGCCTTTCAGTTAATCATGGACTATATCTCAACCAAACAGCATGCCTTATACAATATCTCAGCCAATCAGGAAGTTTCTTCAATAAACAAGACCAATGAAATATGCCCACAAAGGTTTGTGGATTGGAACATACCATCCATTGGTGATTTGCACAATGCCTGTTTATCTGAAAGACAATTCATTGCTCTTGGGAACAATGAGGACAGCCCTGTCTTGACAAGGTAATCCTGGCAACATTAAAAAAGAGCAGGTGGACTTGGTCAATTAAACATAATATGTACAGTAAAACAACAACTAATTATCTGGCTTCAAAGCTGGGACTGGTGGGGTTATTGTTTTTATTTCCAGCTTTCTTATGACTTCCAGTCAATCACACTGCTTTGGTCAGACTTAAGACACATAGCATAAACAGCATACACTGTACATGCAACGTACAGAGGGTGCAACTTGATAAAACATCTCAAAACCAAAGGAAAAGTTAGTAAGCCTTTGTGGAAAGGTATTAATGAAATGAAAATGTTGGGTCTTCTAAATTGTTAAGATTTCAGACCTTTGTATGTACATGTACATTACCTGTAAGCTAGGGGGTGACTGCTGACCATGTACATGTAGATCTGACAGACATGTTTGCATGCTTTCACAAAGCAGTCTACCTGTGTACGGGCAACACATTGATAATAGAAACAGAATGTTACTTTTTAATCTTTCACAAAAAATAATAATAATAACCAGCCTTGGCAAAAAGCAAAACTCAATGTAGATACATATAATTGTCCTGAAAAGGATATGATAGTCCAACTAACATTGATGTAAAGAAAACTGGGACAATTTTTGACATAATTTTGACCTATGACTCGAACTCGAACTAGACCCTTTTTGTGTAACTCGTTGACGGAAAAAATATCACACAAATACTTGGTCTTTGCAACAATCTAACAGCTTGCTCCTTTTAAAGGCTCGTACATGTATTGTGCATGAGGGTACATGGGTTGTCTTGATCATATAAATTTCTCTCAACAGTTACTTTACTATTTGATTTGGTATACTATCTGAGTAAGCCTATTAGTAATTACTAATTAAGTGGGATTCAAGAACAATGTCAAAACTAGGGAAAGGTGTTTTCAATATTATATAAGACTTTGGACTCAGACTTTGCCTTGATCTGGACGACTCATGACTTGGGACACGAGATGTGACTCGGACTTGAACTCAGACTCAAAATTGTGTGGCTCGATGGTATAGTTGAATTGAAATAGATAAAAGACTATGTGACCTTGCACACAATGAAGTGAATAAACCTGCATTATTCTAATTGTAAAATACACACAATCTAAACTGCCAAGTCTTGTGTAATATCACAATAACAAGTCACTACACTGATAACAATGCTGCTTTGCTTAGCAGCTAAGACTAATACACATTTTAAGATAAAGCTTAGCTTAGTGGGGAAATTAAACTTTTAAAGTTTATTAGCAAACAGAGGAAATAGTGGGATGAAAGAAAGACAAAACTACAGATCAGCGATTCCACATACAACCTAGACAACCAACAACTACTGTGGTTAACAAAGAACCCACATTATGATTTCAAAATCGAATTGGCAGCACAAGCAAGGCATTGGCACTGTGCAAAGTTGGGCCTGAAATGGTTTAAGGAAACAAGTACAGGCCCAACTTTGCACAGTGCCAATGCCTTGCTTGTGCTGCCAATTCGATTTTGAAATCATAATGTGGGTTCTTTGTTAACCACGGTAGTTGTTGGTTGTCTAGGTTGTATGTGGTATCGCTGATCTGTAGTTTTGTCTTTCTTTCATCCCACTATTTCACTCTGTTTGCAAAGTTGGGCCTGAAATGGTTTAAGGAAACAAGTACAGGCAAAACCAATAAAGCCATAGAATAAGCCATAGAAGTCCAAGTATCACATATAACTAGGGCATCATTTTTTTATGTAAACATATTAAAACATGTTGTTTCCTTTATTTTTTTGATTTGTAAACATACTTTGAGCCTCGCTTGTCAGCTTCATGTTTTTGCTTCCTTTATGGCCTCGGGACCCCTGCAGATAAACAAAATTATCAACAACAAAAGGTAATTTGACAGTCTATATGCATAAGGCCACTTTCTATAAGTATACATATGTGACAGGCTCCACAAAAATGGGTATTAAGGAATCTTTTTTTTTTTAAATGGGTGATGTACATAGCTGAATTAGTTACATTATCAGCTTCAAACCTACACCAAATTCAAGCTGATAATTCAGCGAGGTACATCTCTCTTAATAAATGTCCCTTAATACCTTAATAATAATAATATTTTTGTGTAGCCAGTCACATACATGTATGGAGCAGCCCTTTATGCGTAATGGCATAACATCACTAAATACCTTTTTTGCAGAGCGGGTCACAAATTGTCTCCCTTTGAAGACGAAACAGAGTGACTACATAGTAATGTGTATACATCTTTACAGCAAATGCTATTATTTAGTCTGATTGATCCTGGCTATTCAGTGAGAAAAATAGCAACAAGTGTTTATTGTGGCAGGGTACACAAACTCCAGGATTGTGCACTTTAATAGAATGACAAAACAACTCTTCAAAGTATCAGTCAATCATTCATTTTCCCAGGAAAAAATAATAGTCGTGTGAACCAACAGATTTCCCTATTAATTTCCTTTCCTTTTTGTATTCAACAAAGTGAAAATCCAAAGACTAGTTGACTATTTGGGTAGGCCACCATCGAAGGGCTGGATAGCTTAGATGGTAAGAGTGCCGGTATGCAAAACCAGAGGTCTCAGATGCAAATATCAGTCAAGTCAAAGTTTTCTTCCCCATTTTTTGTTCAAAAAGTTCACAGTCAGTCTATACTGGTTTTTTGTTATTAAAAGTTTTAAAAAATGATTCTTTATGAGGAGCCAGAAAAAAAGAAGAGAAAAGTGTGAATTTAACCATTCGTGGTACATGTATGTACATGTATTTGTATTTTCTGGAAAATGTAAAATTCCTTCAAAAAAATAGTTGTGTAATGCGAAGGGCCTTTTTTTAATTGAAAGGGTGAACATTTGAAGAACCTTTTTTGGACCAAAACTAATGTTGTTGTAATGTTGACTTCTGAAGTGAGAATAATCAAACTGCACAGCGAAAAAAATGGTTGAGGCAAACCTGAGTGTCTCTGCTCAAACATCTTTGCTCCAGTAATGAGCAAAGAGATATCATTTCTGCGGCAATATCATTTGATATATGGCTGCTCCTCCAAAGTGGCTCATGAAGATGTAATTTAACTGGAAATGAAATGAGAAATACAACAATTGCATCATCAAGACGTAAACCAATTTTTTTTTAAATAATCAGTCAGTTTTCCTTTCTTTTTTTATAAGATACCTATATTCTATTCATTATTTTTTTAAAGGCTGCACCTTTGTGAGATCCCCGAACTGCTGTAGCCAGGTTTACAATTGGTGGCCGTGGGGTCTGGAGTGTGATCCTTGGATATACTGCAGTTAATGTTTTAATGTTTGTGACTGGCATCCCCACCCCAGCATAAATACAATGTAGTTGACTATTTGGGCAGGCTGACATGTAGGGGCAGATAGCTCAGGTTGTCTGTAAAGCAGAGGTCTTGGCTCCAATCTTCTCAGGCAGATTCCTTTCCCTTGTCTATTTGACAATTAGCTACTTTTCACAAGGGCCATTTTACTTCTTACCTTTCAGTGATGGCATGTATAATAGATATGGCTGGGTCATTGTGTAGGAGAAGATGACAGTGGATGTCAACACATCACTTCTACAATAAGGAGAAAACATTTCACTCATGAAACTACAAAACAAAATGCTTAATGTGTTCAAATGCATGGAACGATTCCCAAATGCAAACAACAAAGAAAGTCACCTTACTACATACAGTATGTACAGTTTTAATTAATCTCATGAAAACTGGAAACAGTGGAAAAGTGCAGGTGTTGAGTTGACTATTGATTATGAAAGTTGAGCATATATAATACATGTACTTCCACTTGTATATAATCCAAACTTCACATTGTCTAAAACATTATGGCAAGATTTTATTTTAGTAATCTCACCATAAAAGGGTGGGGAAAAATGTAAATTCACAATAGACCACATATTGTTAATAATATTATGTAGAAAATAGACATTGACAATGTCTGGCACAACTACTTGCCGAAAAAATGTACAAGTTTATTATTTTTTTTAATTGTAACGTGTATGTGTGGCACATACTTTGTACACTGCTGACTGTCTTCCAATTGACACATATGCGTCACAAAATCATGATTTGGGGGAGCTTTATTAACGCCAGAAGAAAAAAAATTGTCAAAAAGACAAAATGTATGCATTTGGAGTCAATGACACACATATGATATTGAATGGGGTTTACGTGGAAGCTTAAACTTTCAGGACAAAAAAGTGTTTTTGTGTTTCAAAATATTAATTATTATGCCGGCTCTTGCTGGTTGCCAATTCCTCTTGATGCAGGCCTCTCTAATATATATAAAGCAGAACCTCTTGCCCTGTATCAACCAAAACATTGACACACTTATGAAAACAGCATTTTAGAAATTAAAATCAAATTAACTGCACTACAACTCAAGTACTCAAGTAATGAAGTATGAAGTACTGTAGAATAGTCCGAGTAACTTGGAGTTGGAGTACAGTCACCCGAAACTCAAACTTTCAAAATTCGATAAAAAAGGGTGACTTGTCGGGTCCAAGTTACTCGGACTATGAATAAACGCGGTCCGCATTGTGGATTTAGGTGGGTTTTTTTTCAACCCTTTAATGGTGAGGGTAGTAAACTAAAATCTTTCACACTTACTTACTCAGTTACTGTGTACAAATTACAATGTACAGGTACATGTACATCGTACGTACTACTACTACTACTACTAGTAGTACTGTACTAGTATTACTATTAGTTATTACTACTATTACTAAGCCTGAGGTAAACGATCCACATTGTTCAAACAGCGCCCTCAAGCGTTGTAAACATAGTATCGCCAACTGATCGCCAACCCACCGTATACTCCGCAGCCATGGGTTTTTCGCTGTATTCATGCAAATCCGCGCTTGAAAGGAGACCACATTATTTTAGTGCTGCATTACAAGATCAGCCAGTTGGGGTTTCTTGTGGAGGGGCGGAATGTGACTGTCTGTTTTTGTAGCTGTATAGTTTGACACAAAGATTACAGATGTCTTGTTAATTGCATATTTCTAGCTGCTGTTAATAATGTTCAGCTGCACTGGGTGGTGATCTTGTAACGAAGGGCTAGTCTCTTTTCAAGCGAATTAGCACTGCCACAGCGAAAAACCCATGGCTGCGGTGTAAAAACAAAATTACGCCCACGGCTAGCACACGTCTTCTTATTATTTCCTTCATGCATTGTTATTAATATATATTGGTAATACACTCACTGGTAAGGTATCAGTAGTACAGTGGGCTTCCGGTCCGTTGTGACCAGCTCACTGATCGATCTCAGTGGTCTAGCTTGACTATGCGTTACTTTTTGTTCCTGTACTGTAGTGTTGTTTCATAACTGCAGTATACTATCCGGGGATCACGCCCACCCCCAATCCCCACCGCCACTTTCATTCAGATGCAACATTACTCAGACTCGGACCTACTCACATTAGCCTGGTTACAGAAGTTCGGGGACGGATAAAAGTGGACTCAGGTCCTTTTGATAGAGAAGGTTTTTGTTTCATTTCTACCACCAGTCATAGAGGTATGAAGCGTTTACCATTCGAATCACTGTCCCCAATTTTCATTCTGCAGTCTGTGTGATGCACAGCATTCTGCAGTCTGTGTGATGCACAGCATTCTGCAGTCTGTGTGATGTACAGCATATTCTGCAGTCTGTGTGATGCACAGCATTCTGCAGTCTGTGTGATGCACAGCATTCTGCAGTCTGTGTGATGCACAACATTCTGCAGCCTAGCTGTGTGATGCACAGCATTCTACAGTCTGTGTGATGCACAGCTAGCAGTAGCACTATAGCAGTCATGCGGGGATCGGATGTGGGAGCATTTTTAATTGTTGCTCTATCGATGCATGGAGGAAGGAGAAGGGTTATGCTCTATGGTTGGAGCGGTTACCGTCACTAACACCAGTGTAACACCCATGCTCACACCATAGAGCTCACGTATCACGTACACGGCTCCAGACGGACCTCGGCCGTTTATCGGGACTCGAGGAACAACAAAGTTATGGAAACTGACTAGGAACATTTGACCAAAAAATTGGAAAAAATAATAGCAAATAAACCTGACTACTATAGCACTATAGTAGAGTCCCTGGACCTATAGTTGCGGTAACCGTAACCCCCATCCTCCCGAAGGTGGATGAGGGAGGATTTGAACCTGTGCCGAGTGTATTGCGCGTACCCAGCCCAGCAATTACTACCGCGGTACATGTACATGTATATTTGTACAGTGCATGCCACGCGCTATAATTACATGTACATGTACATGTAGTTGACTTGGGGAACTCATGAAGGGCACCATCTATATAAGTCTGGATAATATTTCTCAGCCTAAGATGGTAAGATCGAGTGCTTGTAGACCTGTACGCAAAATCGGATCGATCGGTCTCGATCGAGTTCAAATCGCTGTCTTGTAAAAGTTTTCTTTGCCATTGTTTCATTCAGTTGAGCGACGGATTCATCACTAAAGAAAAAAAACATGCAACAGGTTTCTGTATGCGGTTGCAGCCCTAGCACACTAATTCCATCCAAGATGGGTGCACGCTCCCGCCGACTGAGCTGATTATCATAAAGTGTGGACCCGCATGGGTCTTTTTTTGGAGGCAAATTGGCTGATATATTGTAGAATAAGAACCTGTTGGTTCACTCTTCAATTTCGTGTGTAATTTGGAAACAAATGTGGCTTTAATTGTGACCCTATTTGAATGTAGAAGTGGAGGGGTCCTTCCAAAAATCCTTGCAGTAAATAATAATAAGTTATGACGGCTACACGTTCTGGGGGTACGGTTGTTTTTCTGGGGGTAATTAGCAAAAAATCTAAACGGCAAAGAAAATGAGAGATGAAGGTCCAATCTACAAACAGTGTTTGTTGTTCTATGGGAGCTCGATTTAGTGTTCTGCAACCGTAACTCTTGTATGCAACCATGGAACTAGAGTACCTAGGTACTCATACATGGAACTAGAGTACCTATGGAACCCACGGACGTGTATATGGTTTTTTATACACGTCCGTGATGGAACCATAGAACAGCGCCCTCTTTGACGTTATCCTGCATGAAATCACTTTGGTCTGGTACCCTTTCTCTACATAAGAATATCCACATTTATTAGATTCACAGTCAGTCAGGTATAATTTTCTCGTGTGGCGCAATTGCACCTGCCATTAATTTTTGAAAATAGAATGACTTTGTTGCCGATTTGAAGTCACATTTCGTGTATTAGCTGTCAAAGTATTTAGTTTTTGAAGGAAAATGAATTCAAATAGGAATAATATTAACGCCAAAAAGAAAAACGATGCAGATAAATTGTTGGAATCCGTGAGAGCTAAAGCCAGGAACCCACGTGAGGTAAGACGTACCGGTAATTATTTCACATACATAGTCACCTTACCGGGAAGAATTCATCATCAAACGGGACAAGCCAACAGTAACAGTTTAAAACCATAACAAACAAAGTTTAAAAGAAAACTAATGTGAATAATGTCAGTCAGAAAGAGTGTGATTAAATCATTAAATCTTTCTTCTTTCTTCTTTGTTACGATACAAACATAACTTTATAAATTATAGTCCGATAACTTGGACCCGACAAGTCACCCTTTTTTTTTATCGAATTTTGAAATTTGGAGGGACGGGTAACTGTAGCCGGGTCCAAGGATCATGGCTATGCATAATACCTGCATCGTCTGAAATCTATGTAATGTCATCTTTTAAAAATACCCCCGACCGAAATCCCCAGATTTACCCCCCAAAACACCCGTGAAACCGTCCCACGCGCCCAATTTGAGGATTTAGTGAGAATTACAGATTCCAATACTGGTCATTTTGTTTTACTCACGTTTGGGAAAAGGGAGAAAATTCCCCTCAGTTGACCGAGAACGGGTCGACGAGCCGAGTTGGGGTGGCCATCTTACTGTACTATACTTACTACTGAGTAGTTGTCAAGAGCACCTTAGGTCCTTGCGCAAACATTGGTTCGACCTAGTCCGAGTAACTTGGACCCGACGAGTCAGCCTTTTTTTCCCCCGAAATTTGGAGGGGGAATTTGGAGGCTTTTTGGAAGAGCTAAGACATTTTGGGGGGAATGTCTAATGCTAATGGTTTAACACACAAACTGTGACAATCTTTTGACCTTTACCAATGTTGTGTCTCAGGGCCAGCAATTAATTTGATCATTTTGATGACCTTCCTTTTGTACCATCAGTCAGTAATTCATATCATTTTGTTTTGTCAATAATTATTCTGCCTTTGAGAAAGGTCCCGCTAGTAGTATTATACTGTCAGGATCTCTAGTTTGTACATTTTGTTTGTGTGTAGATCCAACTGAAAGGCTTTCATCTTGCTAGCCTGTACTTCCAGGCTAAGGAATATGACACTGCACTCCACCATGCACTGGACTACATTAATGTCAAACCCAATGATGTCCGGGCACATCGTCTCATTGGTGAAATATATGAAAGTCTTCAAGACATCCAGAAAGCAGTTGATAGTTACCGAAGAGCTCTAGAACTAGATGACAAGCAAAAGGATATAGTTCTAAAGGGTAAGTGCACATCAAAATTATGATGCCATGTACATCATACATGATGCCATGTACAAGGCTAGGGGTGCCAGGGATCAGTCCCCTGGACTGGTTATAATAGGTCTTTTCTCACCAGACCAAATGTCGGGGTGGCCCCAGGGCGACATGGGGTGAAAATAAATAGTGTTTCTTACTAGCACTTTGCACTCGTGTCACCCCCACGTCACCCCTGAGATTGCTCTTTCCCTGGGGCTAGTTCATGCCTGCTCAGGAGTCAGGACCATGAGTTGCAAATGTAGTTTTTATTGTTAAGATGACATAATACTGTACATAAAGGTGCGAATCTTCCCGCCATTCATGTCACATGACATGAATGTGTCGCGGGATTCTTCACAATACAGTATACGTAACCGGGCAGTATTCAATGGGTGCAGCGGTGCATGCCGTATATATAGGCAGCGTCCCCAGCAATGAACTCCAATTCAAGCCGCTGCATGCACTGCTGAGTGATTGTGATTGAGTGGTTCTTTCTTATTCTGTAAGATCACTGTGCTCAGTTAAGCAACGGCACACTCCCATGCAATAAACAAATTCTTAGCAAGAAATACGTCTTCAAGTTGGTAAAATTATTATGTCCTCTAATCAATTGAAACTGTTTTTCATGCATATGAGCGCAGCGAAGAAGCATGAAAATCTTAATTCTGGGGAGAACCACTTTCCCTGGGCCAAAACCTGTGGGTTGAGCAATGGCACAAAAGTCACCAAAAGCGCGCACTTCTCCAGTGATTTGCAGAGTGTCATGACTGAATTGCTAACCCTTTGGTGAGTTCACTTGACCACACCCACCATGTTGCTTCTGTAGGCCCACCATTGTCATGTTTACTCGACAAGGTTGTGGGGTTTGTTTTAACCACTTCGTGCCGGGGGTTTTCAGCGTCGATGACCACCATACAGGGTTTTTTTAACAATGCATAATTTTCAAATCTCGCTAAAACAATATATTTCTGCGAAATAAATCGATAAGGGTATACTATGGGTACAAGAGAATAAAACCCGGCACAATTCGGTTGTGGCTTTTGTCAAGAGATTATCCATTCGAAAAAGGGTCCATTGTGCGTTGTCAATGGAGCGTAACAGACTTGTGTGTGTGTGTGTGTGCGGTACTGTTAATTCCTGACCGCAGACGCCAGCCTCCACTCAAGGCAGTCAATTCTTTGAGTTGGTCGGCCACAACCGAGTGTACATATTGCGGTGAGGAATGTGGGTGGAATTCCAATGCCAGACCGACGACCGTTGGGCTATGTGGCATGCAAAGACAATGTCCCCCGCGTGCTTTCAGAGGCAGCGCGGTATGCCGCGATCATCCACAGTAAAAGTCCCACAATTGCACAATTACTGCTGCTAATCTTGCAATTCATGTGGCAAATTGCGTCAAAAAGGGTCTTTGTACTGATTCGTATTGCATTGTTCTAAGCTGAAAAAAGAGTCTTTGTTTAAAATGTGGACAATAGTGGTGCCCGGATTCGGAGGTCCCCGTCGCATAGTCAAGCCAATGGAGCTCCGGATTCGGAGGTCCCGGCGTTAAGTGGTTAAGCTTGGTATTTTCTTCCCTGGAACCACCCCCCCATGTGTTGATTTTTATAAAGTCTGAAAGTTTGTTGGCCCAGTTCTATGTTGATATGTAAGGTGAAGAATGGGTCGCCATAACGATTTTTCGAGAAAACTGTGTTCAAAAGCATGGGGCAAGATATGAAGATCTTAGTGGAATCAGTTAGGGAAACTTGGGACAGTAAAATTGCGTGTTGCCCCGGGGTTGGATGTCTAGTGAGAAAAGGCCTTGCTGTGGAGATTCTCAAGGAGATTCTCTCAGCAGGACGGCTGCTTTGTGAGGCATCAGGATAACGATAATGAGTGACCTCACGCCACATTACAGATCACTTTCTAAACTTATACATGTAGTTCATTACACAAATGGCAATTGTGGTACCAACTACATGTACATGTACATGTACGTACATGGCTACAGTATGTACTCATTGTACTGTATGAAGTAAACACATGTGTAGTGGCGATACTATTCCTATGATATTGCTTCCTGTATAGTGGCTGAGTTGTACTGTCATGTGCAGTGTGATGCTGAACGACATCGATTCTGGGCAGAGAGAGCAGAGAAGTACTTTCCAGGGAACCAAAAGATTTACATAATCATGGTAAGCTTTCATTGGCTTCACACACATTGATCTCACAAAGTAGTTGATCACAGCTACATGTATTTGAACTTATTTTAAACCAAATAAAGGAAACTGATTTTGGGTAAAATAATTACTATACTGAAGATGTGCCAAGGAATGTACTTCAACAAGAGTTGCCCTCCTCAGCTTGTAATTTTTTATTTTTTTATTTTAAGTTCATTCTCCTAAATGGAAAATCATATTGTATCTATGATACCTGCCACTATAAAGATATGAATCCATTACATGACCTCGACCAGCCAGGAGTTCATATGTCTGCACTAGAAAGCAGGAGTTGCGGGTACGAATCTTGCCCAAGCGACCTGTATTTTTTCAGTAGGCAATCAGGCAAAGCACTGAGTATACAGTGTTTAACTATAAGTGGAACAGGGCAAACCCTTCTTGAAATAATAAGTATGAATTTAGCAAATAAACCCCAGCCTTTGGTTCAGTGAACCTGTACAGTACCATTTGAGCTACATGTACCTCATGTTATAGATTTATGAAGTAAAGCCTTTAGAATGTTGTCAACTTTAAACGGTCAACACTCACATTACATTTCTGACTTGATTTCCAGGAGCATATCTACCGTAAGAGTGGAAAGCTGAATGATTACAGAAATTATTTGAACCTGAAATTGGTGAGTCTTTCTAATCATTACTTTTTGAATATTGGTATAGCAGAAACTCAATGTCAACTGTCAATATATATATATTCTACATGTACAAACAAGATTGACAAACTAAAAATAAAGGGGTTGTTCATCGCGGTGGTGTAGACAAGTAGAAAGGGTGATCAAAGTCACGCGATGTGTCATTGCTGGTTGCGACGTTTCGGTTGCTAACTGCTAACCTTCATCAGGCAACTGAAGAATGCACGCTGCGGCGTCTGTTTATGTCCGCATCGCCAGTTCCTGTGTACCGGTTTGCGGACGTCGTAGTAGTGATCGTGCAGTTTGTCGCGCGATTCTGGCGTCCACTAGCGGCCCCGTCCGTGGTGGGTCGGCGGTCGTGGCGTCTGATGGTGGGGAGCCAGAAACCGGGGATGTCAATGCCGCTGTCCCGGTTGATGTTGTTTCCGTGAAGTCGGATGTGGATGGCCTCCTTGACACGCCTGGTTTACCAATGTTGTTCTCGGTCAATACACCGCACATCGTCCCAATTGGGGCGGTGACCAGCTCCCCAAGCGTGCTCGGCTACCGCCGATCCGTCCACATGGGAGAGTCTCATGTCGCGTTGATGCTCCTTGATCCTCTCACCGATAGGCCGGCCGGTTTCGCCGATGTAGACCTGGTTGCACTCGCCACATGGAATCTCGTAGACGACACCTCCGCGTCTTTCAGGGGGGACAGGGTCCTTGGGGTGGAAGAGTTGGTTCCTCAAGGTGATGGAGGAACGGAACACGGTACGGATACCGTGTCCCTCGAGGATTCTCCTCAACTGTCCGGAGACGCCGTCCATGAAGGGGAGCACAGCGAAGGACTTGTACTCAACCCGCTCCGTATCGGTGCTCACCTTGGGTCTCGAAGAGCGACGGATGAAGGGGGTTGGGTATCCGTTCGCCGTTAGGGCAGTGTGCACATGGCGTTTCTCTGACGCCGTACAGTGTTCTTGGTAACCAAATGTGCTGCATCCTGCATGGTCAAAGAGGCACTTGGCCACTCCACGCTTCACAGACCCTGAGTCTGAGGAACCCTTGAGGAACCATCTCGTCCACCTCAAGGACCCTGTCCCCCCGGAAAGACGCGGAGGTGTAGTCTACAAGATTCCGTGTGGCGAGTGCAACCAGGTCTACATCGGCGAAACCGGCAGGCCTATTGGTGTGAGGATCAAGGAGCATCAACGCGACATGAGACTCTCCCGTGTGGACGAATCGGCGGTAGCCGAGCACGCTTGGGGAGCTGGTCACCGCCCCAATTGGGACGATGTACGGTGTATTGACCGTGAGCAGTATTGGTACACCAGGCATGTCAGGGAGGCCATCCACATCCGACTTCACCGAAACAACAACAACTTGTAGTTTTTTCTACAAGGGATGCTACAGCAAACAGGAATATTCATGCTTAAATTGTTAGACCACCACTATCTCATTTACAAATATCAAACACTAGTTGAATCTCTCTCCAGTTTTTAAGTAATATGAAAAAAATGTCCTATTTTGTGACTCGTGTGACATATTTTTTAGGGTGTTTTCAGGATGAAATAGTGGGAAAATACTAAACAAAATGGAAAAATTGTTTTATCAATTAGACTGGAATAGCCACCAGATGTATGCAGATGAAGCACAATTTTATCAATTGGTTTGAATTACTTCCCCAGTTTGTGATTTATACCCATGACCCTCCATTTTGCCCACAAAGTTCATCCATGTTCAGGAGGATGTTTATTTGTTAACATGTCAGGTCAGGTCAGGTCAGGTCACTCCCGTAGCTAAAAGCCGTTGGGGCACAGTGTTGAGTGTTATCCTCCAATTCTTTCTATCTTGAGCTGCCCTCACGCATTCCACCACTGTTTGTCCAGTCCATTTTCCAACATCTCCACTCCAGTTCGCTCTAGGTCTGCCTCTTCTCCTACTTCCATTAACCATTCCATGCATGACATCATGCGCCAATGTTCCAGGTCTTCTGCTTACATGTCCAAACCATCGCAACTTTCTCTTCTGTGCCACTTCTAGTAATGGCTCAAATTCTCCAACTTTCTTACGAATTTCACTCCTTACAGACTCATTTGTTCGGTGGTCTTTCCAACTTATGCCTAACAATCTTCTGTAGCATCGCATTTCAAAAGCCTCTATTCTCTTTTCCAGGAGAACACTATACGTCCAAGCTTCACATCCGTATAATGCTACTGATGTTATTAATGAATGCATTAATTTAAACTTGGTTGGTAGCAAGATATTACGGCTACTCCATAATTTATTCAATTTGGCTAATTGGCCAGTAGCTATAGCCAATCTTTTCTTAATTTCATCTTTTGATGTAACATCCTCATTCAGTGTAGATCCCAGATATTGGAACTTGCTCACTTCTTCTAGTACTTCTCCATTCACCTTTATCTCTGTATCATCCTCCTCTCCAACATTTTCATTATTCTGTCTTGATGTCACCATTACTTTGCTCTTCTCTCTACTAATTTCCATGCCATAACTTCTTGCTGTGCTGTCCAGTCTTTCTGTCAAATACTTTAGTTCATCCTTAGAACCAGCTATTAAATCAATGTCGTCGGCAAATCGTAAATTTGAAATATTACGACCACCTACCGATACTGTTCCAGTGAACTCTGTAAGTGCTTCTTGCATAATTTCTTCTAAGAAAACATCAAACAGACATGGTGAGAGTATGCACCCCTGTCTCACACCTACTGACGTCTTAAACCATTTTAAAGTACTAGTACTACTACCGGTATTCTCAGTCACTACAGCACTGCTGCCTCTTTCATACAAAGATCTAATAATGTTACACATTGTACTGCGTCTTGCTCTAAAACCAGCTTGCTCCTCCGAGAGTACATGTTCAACTTGTACCTTTATTCTATTGTTTATTATTATAAGAAGGACTTTACTTGGATGACTAACTAAACTTATGGTTCTGTAGTTGTTACATTTATGTGGGTTTCCCTTCTTGGGTAGTGCTATTATTAGAGACTGTCCATTGTGATGGCCATTCTACATTCCTCCATATGTTGTTTCATATTTTGAGTAATGCATTTATCATGTCTTCACCTCCATTCTTTATTAATTCTGCTGTGATGTTATCCACTCCAGCTGCTTTTCCATATTTCATGTAATTAACAGCTTCTATTACTTCACTTCTTAGAATTTTAGGATCATCTTGTATTTCTTGACCCTCCTTGTGATAATGTGTGATAATGTACATGTACATAAATATCATTGCTTACCTGTAAGCCTAATGAGGCAATCACATTCATGTGTATTTGCTACTGGCTAATTGTTTGCTATGGTTGGGTCAGTTATCACTGTGCCTAAGAGTAAGAGAATGTGTGAGGGGAATTATTTCTTTATTACAGTTAATTGCCAGACTGTAAGGCAGCTACATGTAATGTCTTGGACGTCTTGCTCAGACCACGTCAGATACTGTAGTTTACATAGCGCTCTTTATTGATACGTCCATGCATTTGGACTCATGATAGAAGCTCAGTGCTCAGTCATCTCAAGTGATTCTTTTCCTTTGCAATACATTTGCCAAATCAAGGTATGAGCACTTTCATTTGAGCCCTTTATTTGATTTCTTCTTTTTTCTTTCTTTCAGAAATCATGTCCTCAAGATTTGACCCTCAACCTCAAGATGCTGGAGGTTTTGATTGAGCAGAAGCAGATGAAGGAAGCCAGGCAGCTATGTATACAGACACAGGGCACCAGACATTTTGATTTGGAGCCTCTGTGGTGGAAGAAATCATACCAACTGTATCAGGTACACAAACCATTTCAGGTAGCACACTTAGCTAGTCCCAAACTGTGGAACTCTGTCCTCATCAACATCAGGAATATTGCTTATATGCCACTATTTTCTGGAAACAACTTATCAGATTTTTTGTTCTCATATCCCCTGTCTTTATCTTTTTGTGTGTCTAAATATTTTGCACAGGGCTATGATCTGTATGGAAAGGCACTTTATAAATGTACCTGTTGTTATTATGCATGATTATGTGTTAGATTGTTCATAATAACACTTTTGAATTGAACTTTACTATGTCTGTGTGTACCTTTGGACCTTAGTTTATAAGAGCCACATGTATTATACCTATATAGCTACAAGAATGGTGACTTTTACGTGTGCATTTGTTCATTTCTGCAATGGAATTGTCTATTTGTGGATGTAATGTAAACAATTTGCTTGTATTTGATGCTAGATGCTTTTGACTGGTGTGGATAATGGAGACCATTCAGCAGACCACATCATTGTGTTTTGTCACATGCTTGTCAGCATAAACAAACTGGTGGACATTACTCTGTCCATACCTAACACTGCAGTCAGTCAAGCATCTAAGCTTCTCAAAGTGTAAGTACATATTTTCCAGTGCACGTTTCTGTTCATGTACACAAATGTAGTTTATTTCTGTGACGAACTGAGCCTTTGCTGTTCAATCTCAAGGTAGAGTGGTGTGAATGGGTGAACCATGCACCAAGCAAAGATTGAGTTTGTATTGAGAACAAATAACATGATATGTATTTTACCAATCAGATGTGACCCTGTACATCATAATGAGTATTCTGGTCCAAATTTGAGTTTTCAAGATTTTCCCATCAGTACAAAGAGTGTATGTGCTTCAGTACAAAGCCGTGGTTAAGGAATACGACCAAAAAGGACATCAGATTTTTTTCAAGGCGATCGTTATGCTAACATAAATCTAGTGTGATGTTTTGTCTCCCTATGAATATTTTTTTCTGAAAGGCCCATTGGCTCTGGCCAGACATATTTATGATGTCATATGTAAGCATTGAGTTGCTGAAAAAGATCTGGGATATCGGATTTGTTTAATAGAAAAACTTATTCTTATGAATGAAACAAATTTTGTTTCGTATTAGTGTACCGGTATACAATTAAGAAAGAGACCCAACTCCCAAGGTAGTTGATTGAAATTGGTTTGTTGATAAATGAGGAATTTAAGGGTGGTTCAACAATTGCTAACTATGGTGTCAAGTTATGCATTTTCTACCTATCAGGTAGGTTTCAGGCAGACACACTGTTTATTGAATGGAATTTCTGGTTACCACACATGACTTCCGGTTATGCACAGCGTATCAAGACCAAACACAATATGCATACTATAGCCAAGTATTCAATGACTGAGTAGTGAGTATATCTCATACTACATGTGTACCACTGCCATATCTACATGTAGTTCTGTTAAGCATGTCCAGCCATTGTGAAACATGGCGTGCTTCAAAACATTCTGAGGTCCACAGAGGAGAGAGGATCATATCTGAAGTAAGAAAAAGAAGTCCAAAGAGAGTATGAAATTCGTCCTAAATTGTTTCATGAAGCAGGAAGTGAGATATGGACTCGAGATATGGTGGATTTAGGCAGTTAGGAGTGATCATTCGTCCTAAATCCCAAAGTGCAAGATTCCTTGCTTTTATGAAAGAGAACCATGCTGCAGAACATTTCTTGTCTTCTGAATATTCATGTACATGTATGTGGTGTTTAATTAGCAGATTGTGTGTAGTTGATCCTAATGCATTAAACAATGTTGTACTTCCTTTTCTTTGCACAAGGATGAACAAGGAGTTGTTGCGTGCAAGTGATTACATCAATGCATGTCAGAAGGGCCCAGACTATTTCACTGCTCAGTGTATGTTGACAGAGATGAAGGCTCAACTCTACACACATCTTGCCACACTTCTCATCAAAATGGCAGCCATGGTATGTCCGTCTTTCAAACATAGCTACCGATAGTGACACTTTTGGAGGGGGGGGGTTGTAGATAAAAAAATTAAAAAAAGCCACCATAAGAATGTGAAAGAGAGCATGCATTTGGTTAGACTATGAATAATTTTCAATACTATTCTAATGAGCAGAAGATTAACCTGTTCACTGTCTTCCAATTCCCTGACACATTTTATCCAGCCAATGTTCGAGTATTATACGGGTGGAATTCAAAGATAGCACTTAAACAAAAAATTTTAGAATAAAAAAAAAATGCATTGGTGAGAATGTGATTCCATTTGCCTTACTCGATGGTAGTTTACACTTTATGCTCAGTACTTTGCCCAATTGCCCTCTTTCAAAAGAGCGTTTCCTCCTGCTTTCCAGTGTACAGTAGATGTCTTACCAACTTGACTACTAACATGTAGCCGGTTAAGGACCTGTAGTGGATTTGAAATCATACAGTTGTATGTGCCATGGTCAATCAATGGTGTATTATTTTGATCAGTAGGAATGTAATTCAAGAAAGGGTTGACTCTACCCAAAGCATCTGATTGCCAGCTTGAACAAACCCAGCTTGAATGCACTGAGCATACAGCGCTAACTACACTGGTAGGACAAAGCCACCATGGGTTACATTCTCACAAACACAAAGCAGAATTATCTACATTACAAATGATCTCATTCCCCAATTTCATTGTCACACAGGTGTCCCTCCGCTGGGCTGATGTCATGGGCATTGTCACAGCTTGTTATCTTGTCAGTGCTCAGGTTCCATCCTCTGGGGAATCCTCAGAGATCCAGAAAGACAAGTCACTCACCCAAGGTCTTTCCCAGAGACTCTACAGCTTGTCTCAGTGCCGTCTTAGTGAAGTCTGTGAGTATTTGTCTCCAAGCCATTGGTGTTTAAGTACTTATTTTTGGATGTGTACATGAATGCCTAGCTCTTTACAAAGAAGAACTTTGAAGGGGCCTGCTGTTTTTATCCTTACATGATCTTTCTTAAAGGCATGAAAGAGAGAGCCTGTCTGTCTTTGTGAAAGGTCCTGCAAGAATTGAAAGCCAGGTGTTCCTGATTTGTGAGATTTGGATAAATTGGGGGCATTTAAGTCAAAACCAAAACATTTCTCAAATATTTACAGGCCTTGGGTTTTAAAGGCATTTCCTCCCTGAGAGGCTTTGCTTGGATCAAAACATTATTCTCAAAACTTCAGGCCTCCAAATTTGAAATGTCACAGTGGGCCCTGTAAATGTTTGAGAATTGCAGTTTTGTCATGTCAGGTCAGTAAGCAGTTTGCAACATGTTTGTATTACTTGAATCAAACACAGTCATGACAGCCATGGGATTTTGAATGAGTGGGTAAGGTTAGGGTTCAGCAGTTTCCAATAGTTTTGTATTACAACTTTAGTAGCTGATATTTCTCACAATGTTACCTAAAAATATGTTTTCCTAAAATATAAAAGGCAGTGAAAGAAAGTCATGGCAAGGAAGGAAAATCATAACAATTTAAGTAAAACCTGTTTTTAACGTTTAAGAAGTAGAATACACAAAACTTTGTTATCAAAAGACTTCACAGAACTGCTGATTTCTAAATTCTAGGGAAAACATTTGCGTGATTAACAATTATCAACATTTCTTTGCAGGTCATATGTTGACAAGCATTGCAAAGCAACAGAAGAATAATGAATGGCTCAAAATTTGTCATGGCAAGTGGTGCTCAGAAGAGGTAGGAATCATCAGGGCTTTTCTTATAGGTCATTCCATGTCACTTCAAGGTACTTTGGGACCCAACCATCACAGATTGAAATCAAATTTGGTATGCTAAAACCTTTTAAACCTCGAGAACTTGCATTTGGTCCTATAGCTTTTGAAATACAAATTAACAAAGTTTTTGACTAACCAGAACCACCTCTGGTCAATCATATCTCAAAATGTAAAGCACCTACAGTGGTAAATCTTACACTACCTGAAAGATCTTTATACATGTATTGGCCTGCATCTCATTAAATAAAGCTGAAGTCATAAATCATATCAGAAAAAAATGATATCATATTAGTAGTAGTAGTAGGCATCCTTTGGTCATTACATGACGGTGGTGTAGCAGTCTGCACTAATTCTTGGTGTGGCTTTGGAGGCCCACTCTTGAGTGGCAGTCTCTGCTGCAGCGGTGGCAGGTGAAGGATGAGGGGGCTAGGGAGGCTGTCCCTGCCTTCCACCGGGCCCGCTTCTGTGACAGCGTGTCTGCCCTGGCGTCCTCGGTACCTCCCATGCCCATCTGCACCACCCTTCTCCATGAAGAGCGGTCTGCTGCAGTCTCCTCCCAGCTGTCCACATTGATGTTGGACAGCTTTTTTAATATGACCTTTAACCCATCAAGCACTACTGGACCAATTCTGTACAATGTTGGTTCAGAGTGTTTCTCAAGGAGGCCAGTAAGCACATCAGTTTTCATTTCAATTTGAAGGTCAGGTCCAAGAACATATTGAATGGACATGGAATGACTTTACAAAAAGAAGTGAAAAGATCTTTTGTCTACAGTGAAGATCAATAGCATTATCCTCTGCTGAATGTTTATCATCCAAAATGAGTAGAACTTAAATAAGAAAGTCTCCTGTCTGATGCGATCTTTCCACATAAATTGGACCAAATAATCCTATCAAATATTAAAGTGCACTTGTGATATTTTCAGGGTTTGTTTGGAAGAAGTGCGATGCTGTGTATGTGTATACAATAATGGCTTGTGTGCTAGATGGCCAGTATACACTTCCATCTATACATGTATGTACTTGCTGAAGGTTGCTGTAAAGGATTGAATCATTTTCATTTGTTTTATAGGGAAGGCAGGCTCTCCTCTCTCAAGCGTTTGGTGAAGGAGGCATTGATCCTGCTTCCTCCTTCCTTACAATGGATGACAGTTTGGTCAAAGCAATCTTTGCTGAACTGCCTAGTCTCAACCAGGTCTTTACACATGATCAAGGTACCGTAACATTGCACATGTTTGGTGGTCGTGTTTTATAGAATGGGGTTTACTTTCAGCTATACCTAGTCCTCTGGTTTAACGTACCAGCCCTCTTACCATATAATCCACTAGTCTTTGCAGGGGTTATGGTACCAGCCCAAAACATTTAGCCATTAACTGCCGTATATATCATCAGGGATCACACCTCATTTTCATTCATATACAAACAGCGCTTTGTTGTAAACTTGGCTATAACAGTTTGCAGTATGAATGCAAGGTGGATGCTGTATACTAAACTCTATTTTCAATCAAACAAAGTGAAGGAAAACTTTGGTTAATTTGACATAAGGGCCTATCAGAGTGTTGTTGGCCCTGACAACTCTGCCATGATTACAGTTAAGATTGGTGTTGGTTGTTACAGAGTCCATCAAGTGTGATCCAGCGAGCCTTCAGCGGCTAGTGTGGCTGGGTCTGCAGTGGGACATGCGTCAGGATGGCATCCTACCAGACCTTGGCCAGTTCCTTCAGCCCATTTTCTCTCGTCTCCTCTTTAGCACGCAGCATCTTGAGAATACAGCTGTGGATAATATCCGACTGCTTGACTTAGAGGTAAGAAATAGTGCCAAAATGCTTCAGACAACAAATTATGTCAGACAAGGGCTGTTTGACATTTTTGCTCTTGAGATATCGCTGGGAACATATTGCGATATTCGATGTTAACGAGAAATGCGGTGCTTAGCTTAGCTTTAATGACTTGCATGTGCCATATCACCAATCTCTTGTGATTTTGCCTGTTTTCTGTTTGAATAGGCATTCTTGTATTGCTGTGTCCACTTGGCCAAACTACAGCAGGAACATGTACAAGCTAGAAGCCAAACTTTCCCCACAGCACTCCCTCTAGGCCTATGGCGTGGAATATGCAGTCAGCAACAGGTAGAGTGGTATACCGCCCTCTATAGTCTATACACAGCTAAGCCAAGGTGAGGGAGTTTGTACCATCGTAGTGGATACTGTAATTTGTGAAAAAATAACCTGTAGCATATGTATTGATTTAACCTTTTGCCTTATCAATATCAAGCAATGAAAGATAACAAACTACATGTATCTAGGTATTTTTTGGTTGTGATTTCTTGAAACAACAAAGAATTGGTTTGTTTGCTTTCAGCCAATTATAGCCATATGTTACAAGCCATGAAAGGGGAACTTTTCCTTTCAGTTGGTACTAGACACCTCATGTGATTTCATTTTCTATTATCTACCGTAAATTCCCGTGTATAATGTGCACTTTTTTTCACAGTGGTAGAAATGAAAAGTTGGGGGTACAAGCCGATGGCGGTCTTGTCTGTGTGGGTTTCAGTCATCAAACAGTGCCAGTCCAAGCTGCTGGAGTCACTACTGTCAGCAACCAACCAATACACTCTTCATCGGCAGCGGCTGTAATCAATCACAGCAAAGTCTGCTTCACCCAATGTAGCGAGGTTGAGTCAATAATATGTCAATCTAACCGCTGTTAAACTAGAATGGCGGCGCACTGAAGACTGCCTCATCCCTTTGTGATAGTGCGCGGCACACTGTAGTGTGACTGTGTCGCACTATCCAGCGAAAGCAATGCGTCACTGCGCCACACGTGGTCCATGGCCGCTACGGTATTTGCTACAGATCCTCGTACCACATAATTTTTATTCGCTATGGGCCCATATGTTTGTGCACAAAGTATGAAGAATTGAGTCTCAGGTCACTCAGATTGTTAAAATACGTTAAAATGCGTTGTATTCGCTGTGCAGAAAGCCTTTATTGGCTGTGCAGAAAGCCTATCCCTAGCTTTAACTTCAACTGGACCAGGTATAGCCCCCTCCCCTCCCCCTTGCCCCCACAAACATATGGGCCCATAGCGAATATGTGGTACAGAAAAAAAAAACGCCTGCGGGTATCCTTGTACAGGTACACCCTAAGGACTGGATGGACGATGTCCTCGTCAAGGACTGGCTAAAGTTGGGGGTGTGCATTATATACGGGTGCGCATTATTCACAGGAATTTATGGTATCTGCTTTTCTATAATATGATCCTAGCAGGACATTTCTCCAAGGTAGAATTCTCTCTTCTGCCTTTGAGAAAGGTCCTGATACATTGTAGGATCGAAATGTCAGGCCCTCCACATTTTTGAGATTTGTCAATTAAGTCAGTACACGGTTAGCACCTTTTTTGTTTACATAACTAGAATTACATACATTCATCTAAGATATTATTTCTGCATTTATACACATTCGAAAAATAAGGAAACCTACATGTAGTTAGGAATGGTGTTATGACTTGCTGTAAGTGATTCTATTTGATTTTGATTCCAGCGATAGAGTGAAGTTCCGTCTTACTGTGCAGAAGGGTCTGGAGGTACTGAGATGTCGGATGAACCATGGCTTGGAGACATCCTTATTGATTCGTCTGGGCAGAACATTTAGAGAAAGGGTAAGCATTGGTCTGATTCATGCATATCATTATGCCTTCACCCCAAATAATCCGAAGGTAAGAATCACAGGGCTTGAATTCTAGGCACAAAAGGACAACAGGTCACTCAAGAATCTCACCAGACCTACATGTTTGTGTATTAGGCCTTTGCCTTAAATGTGTTTTGTACAAGTATTGTACGTGTATATTGTATACTATGTATGCACGTGCAGTAACTGAATCTATAATGTGACGTTTTTTCATTTCAGCACAATGAGAACAGGCATTTTTTCCAGAAATGACACGAATAGCGTAATAGAATGGCAGCTTGCAATTCTTATTAGACATCAAGTGTAATATTTCAACACCATCTGTCTTAGCCCTATGAACTAGACAGGGGCATTAAGGCCCCCTACCCTCCCGCCTCTGCTGACATTTTGTCCATATGGCTTCATGGGGGTTTATTCTCATCTTTCCTGCACATTTTCATAACAAATGCATGTACATTACATGTACATCAGTCCTATGGTACAGGTGTTACATTATCATTAATCATCGCATGTCGGTCAAATTGAGCACAATTTAGTTGTATAAGAAACAAAGAAATGCATAAGAATATCCCAAAACTATAAACAATATAACTTTTTTAAGAGTTCCCAAATAAATCCCCACTTTTTATTTGGATTGTTTACTTAGTCTTCGATACCAAACTGAACATCTGTGCCAATAAATGCCTTAATTGTGGCTTTATTTTGTGATTTATGTGCAAAAATTGAATTTCTGCATACATCTGCATAATTGATTAGCAATTACAGTGAAACAGTAATTTACATTAAAAAAATCACTATGTGTGGGAGCCACATTCGGGGCATTAGCACATACTGCCGCTGAGATCTGTAGGGCAGCCAATATTTGATTTCAATCTGTTCAATCTTTTGTGTGTGTAAAGATGCAAGAGGTTCAGAAGGCCAGTGAAGGAGAGGAGATGAGTGAACATGGAATTGCCTTTCAGAAGATGAGCATCATGTACTGGACAGCAGCCTTGGATCATCTCAAGCTAATGAACAGGTCAGCATTGGTTGGATCTGTAGAACCATTTTTTTTTTTTAAACTTGAAGTAATTCTATTAATGGAATGAATCTGAATGGCTGTGGCCCAGTTTAGAACTTGCATCTGACTGATGCGGGTGATACCTCCACCTTGGCAAAGATTAGTTGACTATTTGGTAAGGTCAACACCTAAGGGCTGGATAGCTCAGGCAGTAGAGCAATGGTACTGGGTTTGAGACCCAATCCAGTCAAAACTTGTATATTAAGTCTGTGTGGTCTTCCACAGCACCCAAGATGTCTACATTCATTGTAAGATGTTTACATCGATAAAGGCAAAAAGTATACAACGAGTAAAGAACATTTTGTTATCACACTTGCCTTTGAGTAAGGTCATGCTAAGATGTAACCTTTTGGCCATCGAGGTTTTGGAATCTGTAGTTTTGGGGGTTTTAAGTCAGTAAGCAGTTTTCAACATTTTGGCGTTACTGTCCTTTTTAAGTAAATATCACAAATAAGTATTTTTATTGTAGTTTGGGAATTACACAATTACATTTCATTGATTGATATAGGAGCCTCAGAGACTAGGACACTAACAAGGTCTGTCTTTTACTCTACAGGAACCAGGCCGTTCCTATTCAACAGAAACCATTCTTCCCATGTGCACCTAGACCAATGCAGGTAAAGCTTCTTAAAGTTGTTTGATATGCATTCTTGTCCTATACAAAGAGTCAGCGGTGTTTTGCTTTTCCATAGATGTAATTATGCACGTTAATTCAAAGACACAACTTGTAGTAGTTCTAAGTAGCTTTTGTAGCAATAAGTATTTTCACTTCAGCATTCTTCACAGCACATAGAAGCACTGATGTATGCACTGCCCAAAACCATGACTTACGGGCTCTGTTCAGAGCCACACTCAGTCTCAAAAGAGATGTGTTACATGGTGTCATCACAAAACTTCCACAAAGTACTTCCTTCCACACATTCCACTGATTGTGCCACCTCTATCAACCTTAGAAGTATCACATATTCCTAAGGAACTATATTTATTTCTTAATCTGCTAAATACACATAAAACACAGCACAGATGCTTAACCACTTTTTGCTTATTAAGATTGTAAAGTAGTAATGGTCTCACAGATTTCATTAACAGATTCTGTACTGTGTGTGATCATATCTTTACTGTAGACTGAGGAAATACAGAAACGTCTGGATGAAGGAACAGTGGCTCTGGCAGAATGCAAGTTCCAACAAGGCCATTTCCAGCAAGCTGTCAGTATGCTAGACAAGACAAAGTCTTCTACAGGCTCCTACCTGAAGGCACAGGTAACCAACCAATGTCCTTTTGTAAAGAGTACACACTGCCCAAAATGAGTTTTTGGCCCATTTCAGAGCCAGACTCCATCTCAAAAGCGATGACTTACATGCTGTCACCTTTCACCTGTAAACTTTCCATCATGTCCTTAAGACAATGACTGTAATTTTTGGAATAAGAGCATCACCTCATTTGTTGATTTTGCCCATAAAGAGTTTACTGAAGGCAGGTTATAAAGGTGGGTTTTATGCTGAACCTTGAAGAATAAAATTGACATTTGTGTATGGGGCAGTTTCTTTTTACCCCCAAAAGCCCAAAATATCAATTGTTACCTGGGGTAATTTATTCCTGACAGTTGGATCCTACAGAAGAATGTCCAACTTGTAGTCAAATTTTAGCATTCTGAGGTATTTCCTTTTTTCAATACCGACAAACTTCTTTAGGGGAATTTTTTTTAGAAAAATCTGTTGAAAATCATATTACAAATCTCAAAAATTAGTGGGCCTGACGTTTCGATCCTAGAAGGACCTTTCTCAAAGGCAGAGTGACAAGGACAAAACAGATACATGTACACGAAGGAATGGGGAAGAGAGTGAATAGGACACGGATGAGAAACAAAGGATAAAGAGGAAAGCTGGTAGGGTGAGATCAAAGGGAAGGGCAAGGAGTAGAGTAGGGATTAGTGAGAAGAGGGGGAAAGATCAAAGAGAGAAGTATGGAGGAGTGAACACAAAAGAAGGATTATCAGAAAGCTGCATGGTGTTAGGCATTACCCTCCTGGATGTTAATATTGAGACCATGTGGTTGAATTGTCCAAAGATGCTTCATCCACATTTTCTCACAGCTAAGACGGACAGTATTACTACGGTGACCAAGGGAAATCATATTAATTATGTTTTAAGATGTGAGGTACAGATGTTGGTTACATTTGTGGAGCACCGTAAAGCGGTTACAGAGTGTGTTGAACTAAAATCAAAATCGTCCAATTTATTGGCAACTTGTCAACAGATTGTGGAAAAATAATGACAGTGCCAGACGACTGCGCAAAACTAGACATTTACCGGTACTAGCGCGAAGGACATAAGGATAATGCATAAACTGAGCTGGCAATTTGACCACATGTAATCCATGGCACATGTCCACCTTCAATGTGTTCAGCAAACATCTACATACAAGTCTACTTTATTTTAGTCTAGTATCGTCACATGCCATCTGATTTTCACCTCCAATAGTGGATTTAAACGCTGTAATGCTGCAATACACGTGAGGCTCTGTTTTGCTAGCGCTCACCACATGCGTGAAGTCGCACAGACTTGATGGTGTGGCGTTGGTATTGCTCTCGCCAAACTTTGAAAACTAGCAAATCATCAGTTCATCTTTCCCAATGATCTCATTTTATTTCTTAACAATTTTTGTGTTTTTTATAATCATTATTCCACCTCTGAACAAACAAGTAAACATATGTTCTCAAGATACAAACCATTTTTTGATAAAAATTAAACTGCCTGTACATGTATCTCATTTTGATTTGAAATTTGGCACTTGGCTGCATTAGCAGCATAATGAAGATGACATCTGTGAAGAAAAGTTACAATGATGCAGCTTACCATATACGATCTGAATCATCGTGATGTTTATGGGGTGCTGCAGCTTATAAACTGGCTAGCTGATTGTTTGTGATGACCTAAAGGTTAGGTTGGGAGAACCATGTAGTGATACCTTTTAGGAATGCATTTCAATGCAACTGATTAAACCATTTGAGCCATTTTGAGATCAACATGTACATAAGTTTGTTGTTGCTTCTGTAAAGTTGTTTGTACACAGCCACCAAGAATGCATGTCTGCAGTGATGGGTGAATAGTTAGATCTTCTCTAGGAATAATTGTGCCTATTTACTTTCTTCTCCCCAGATGTACATGGCCAAGGCCCACACAGAGGCTAAAGGCTTGGAGGTTAACTCTAGCCCACTGAGTAGACAAGGGGACCTGCTGGATAAGGCCAAGTTTGCCCTGTTTCAAACAATGGATGCCATTCAGAACCAGCCTGACAATGTAAGTGGCTCATGTCTGTTTTTTACCACATCAATACATTGCCATGAATGGTGCTTATTCTATGCCATAACCAAGTACATTTGTCAGCATGATGTATGTTACTAAGAGTAGGCTTTGTTGATATATTCACTTCATTATAATTTTGATATATATATCATTGATATATTTATTTTGCTAGTCTTTGTGTTACGAATGTGGCTATTGATTAAATGCAGGGTGTAATGATAATATTGTCGGGGAATGAAGATTTAAGCATTAAACATAGTGATGAAATGATACATGTAAACCCACATTTCTAGGGTAAGGTATTAAATACCAGTATTGCTGCAATTTCTGTATTTTGGGTATGAACCCTTTCTTATAAACATCAGTCCAAAGGCTTTGAACAATAATTTCATAAATATTATGTAGCAGTGTAGCACCACTGACAAACTTCATTTCAAATTCTAAAAAATCATGAAAATGCCTGTACACGTATCATGATTGGTTATTTTCCTTGATTTAGAGCAATACTTGGATCTAAAACCAGAGGTCTCATGTTCAAGTCCTGGTCCAGTTAAATTTGTCTTTGCCATTTTTTTTCCCAATTTTTTTTTCCAGTCAGTTATTCCTTTATTTGTTTGACTTGAATTAAAAAAGCTGAATGCACTTTGTGTGATCCTTGAGCTGATTGCATCTGAATGAAAACAGGGTTGTGATCCCTGGAGATAAGCAGTTAATGGTTGAATGCTTCTGCCTTTTGACCCCACTTTGCCAAAGACTAGTTGGAAAGGCGGCCATTTAAGGGCTGGATAGTTCAGATGGTAAGAGCACTGTATGCAAAACCAGAGGTCTCAGGTTCAAGTCCCAGTCAAGTCAAGGTTTTCTTTGCCATTTAAAAAAAAAATAGCTACAAAAATAAGAAATGTTAATAACACTTAAACATCAATTCATGATATTCCAATCCTGAGAAAGAGAATGCATGTGAGTTTATTTTAAGTATCTTGACTTTAATATTATATTATCTTAACATTCAAAATACTACATGATAGGACCTTTGCATAAAAAAAATCAGTTTGGTGTTATACAAAATGTTCATTCTCATTTGTAAATGACTTTTGAGGTGAACCAAGCCTTCAAGCCTTAATTGCTGGAACTATGGCATCAGCTAACAAGTGTCAATTGTCTATTGATAATAACTGCAACTATGGTTGTGTATTGGTCTCTCACTAGCCATTGCATGAACAAGTCCAGACATCTCTGCTGGAGATTGACAGTCAGCTAGCTAAACTAAGTCATCAAGTGGCTGAAGTTGAGCAAGAGGAGATGGCACTGGATTCCTCCAGGTCTCTGAATGACAGCAAGAATCTCAGCACCAACAGTGATGCCATCCCACTAGAGGTAAGCTCTTCAAAAAGCCAAATGGGATTAACCACTCAAGATAGATGAAGCATTTATTAACCTTTAGATAGAAGAGTATCATTGGCATCAGAGGGCAAATAGAACGTGGGCAGACCAAACTAAAAGTGGAGAAGAACTGTTTATAAGAAAGAAACCAGGCCTCGGTATACAATGTTTCGAAATCAGTGAGTCGTCATTTATTTTTTGGACAATCTCATGATTGTTTATGTTGAATGTAACACTTGGCAGATTTAATGATTTTTATGATTATTTATTCACCTCTGAACAAAGTTCACAAACAATTATACATGATTCAAAACCTGATTTCAGTGAAATTTCCTCAAGTAAATTACTTGTGAAACGTCATCTTTATTTTGCTTTTTTATCTATGAAAATTCTGAATGTCGTTATAGAATAAATGTCAGTTTGATTAAATATTCGGCACTTGACTCAGGTCGTAGCAATAGTTAGCAGTATAATGAAGAAAGGTTAAAATGTAAAGCCTGAATCTTATTGTGTAAATTTTGGAGCACTGCAGCTTAGTTATACTCCGGGCGGCTTATATTCCGAAAATGATTGTACCTTCCCTACTGCTGGCCTGTCCCTTTGATCTCAGCCTGTTTTGCCTACTGGTATTGCTCCTTTGTCCATCCTCATTTATCTAAACGTTATTACCGCAGCGCTCCAAAAACTTCATGGCCTTAACATATAAACTGCACCATTGTAACTTTTCTTGACAATGACATCTTCATTATATATCAAATATGTGAATATTTAATGAGAATTAGTCTTTTTACCTTACAATATGTTCTGGATGTTTATGAGTTAATTCAAGTAAAAACAAATGACTTTTCACAAGCAATTTCTCAAGAAAATTCCACTGAAAAACGGTTTTGTATCTTGAGAATGTAATTGTTTGTTCAGAGGTGAAATAATGATATAAAAGTCACCAAATCTATGATGCGTTACGTTCAACAATCATAAGATCATCAGGTCATTGGTGAAATACATGTATGAAGTGATGCCTCACTGGTTTTTAAAGTTAGGATAGAGCCATACCTACATGTAGGCTGCAACAGAGGACAGCAACCGTGCAACTTCATGCACGTGATGATCAAAAAGTATGTTACCCGTCCCTTCCCCTTCCTGTCCGTGTTTGTCCTTGTCATTCTGTCATTGACAAAGGCTGCTGAGATCAAAACATCATGGATTCTGGATATTGGCGATTTGTTCACCATGACTTCATGATACAAGTTTTCTTTGTTTTGTGCCCTAGCCTAGCAACGATCCAAGCCCTCGACGCTTGGCTTCAGAGCTTCGTTCACTCAACATATCCCATGGCCGTGTGCTGGAGGAGAACAGTCATTTGAGGTCCTTGGCTGCTACCCATAGCCGGATACTAGAACAGAACCAGATGCTTATTGAAAAGCAGAGTACACTGATGGAGTCCAACAATGCCCTTATGAAGCAAGTACTGGAACTAAATGTGAGTGCTGATTAGAAACCGGTCTGCTATACTAACAGGTTGTGTAATATATCTTTTCATAGATGTGTCGTAGACCAGTCATTTCATATTTTAAAGCAAAATGATGTATAAACTACTTTAAGAATTCTAACTATATTGTGCGGTGTATTAAATGACCCAAAATATGGAAATCTCAAACATTAAGAGAGCCTTACATTTCAATCCTATAGGGACATGCTTTCTGCCTTTTCAGAAAGTCGCCCTTAGAGTAGAATGTCAAGCCCTCCACTTTTTCATATTTTAAATATTGTAATGAAAAGAACAAGGTATGCTGATACAGAGAGGAGGAAGTTAAAGGGTTTTCCAGTGGGTCCAAAACTGATATAAGGAACTTGCCATAATAGGATCAATGAGTGTTGGTGGAGTCCTGCTTGCAGACAGTTGTTTACATTCATTCTCAGGAAGCTTGCTGTAGATGTCCTTAATTATGGAATAAACTGCTTGATCAATACAAGATGTAATGTCACACCAGCAAATCTTTGTGCAAAGAATGCTGGGAACATAGTGGTAAGTTGACCTTTGTTGTAATTTTGTTTGTAACCATCCAGATGAAGTTTCAAGAGCTGAGCACTGCACAGGCTAACAGGGCTAGTGCCTCTCCAATGGCCTCACAGCAACAAGGAATCCCTGACAACATTAACTCCAATAGACCTATCATCATCACAGCCCAAGAATGCAAGATAGACAACCCTAACATGTCTACCTCCCAGCTAGGTGCTGTGCATCCTATGATGGCACACACAGGCATTGCTAGTCCTATGCACGGTATCGCAAGCCCAATGCAAGGACTGCCTGCTGCACAACTGTCTGCCTTATATCACCCAGCCTATGGCTACTACACAGCACCCCAAGGCTATGGCCTAGCTGCCTATGATGGTTCTGGACTTCATCCCAGCTTGATTACATCAACCCCAACTATGCAAGCCAGTCGAGTGCCAGGGGGCTCACAGTACATGATGTATGATGATATCACCTCACCCACTGAAGTTGAGGCAGCAAGTACAATGGCTTCTGATACAGGCCGCATGGCCAGGAATGATGCACAGGTACATACTAGAAGGCTTATTGGCCTGTAACCAGGACCCTTCAAACTACCGCAGCCTTTATTCTAACACTCTCTTAAGTTCACTAGGTACAGAATATTTGCAAACTAGTTACTGACTCAAGAACTTTGGATCAAGACCTTTGAATTTGGAGCATTGGTGGTTTTGCTGTATGCTGACTTCTATGGATGTGGTCAACACTGTTGTCTAGATTTTAAACAAAGGCTCTTTTCAGGATACATCAAATTACTATTTAGCATGACACACATGCATTGTGATGTCAGTTGTGATGTGATGAGACACAACCAAAGTTATCAAACTCTTAGAAATGTAGAGAGTGTCATGTTGTGCTCTTAGCAGGACCATTCTCATACGGTAGGCTTTCTGCCTTTGAAAATGGTCCTGCTAGGATCAGAATGTTAAACCATCAAAATTAATCAGTTGGATAAAGGATAAATCCAGCATTTCTTGTATGTGTGTTTGTACACTGTTAACATGTATGTGTTCTTTCTCTTTTCAGCCAAGTACATCATCAAAAGCAAATGCTCAGCTCCAAGCAGCTGTCCCAGAGTGTGGGATTTCTTCCGATAAACAGCAGTGTCAGGTTGGAGAACCTGCAGGACAGGGCATGTCAACACCCACGGGTGTCTCTGCCAAAGTGGGCTCTCCATTCCACACTGGGGTGATACCTGTGCAAGCTACTGATAGCAGTGGCCAGGATGTAGCTGGCAGCTCCCCATTACTTATGTCTATGCTGATGACCAAAGACAATGATGTAGCCCCAACCATATCAACTAAGAATGGCTCTATCACCACTGGCACGCCCCCAAAGTCATTATTTTCCAAGTCATCAGCTGCAAGCACAGCCCCAGCCACTATGCAACCAAGTGGCAAGGACAAGTCAGGCCAACCCATTTTTGCCTCCCAAGCAGGAAGCATTTTTGGCTCAACTGGCAAGCAGCCCTCTGCTGTTGCTGAGAAGTCCACCTTTGCTCCTTCTACTGCCAGTTCATCATCCTCAGCTCTAACCAGTTTTTCCTTTAAGCAAGGCCAGCCTTTGCCATCTACGTTTGGCCAATTTCAGCCTCCATTGGCAACCTCTACTGCTGCCACATCTTCAGCCTCTCCATTTGCTGGCTTTAGCTTTGGACAGAGCAAGCCACTGACCGCATCATCGCTAACCTTTGGTGGCTTCAATCCAAATCAAGATGTTGGTTTCCAGCCTCCAAAGCCATCAGAGAATCAACAGAAACAAGGCAAGTCCTACATATCCGTCATTTTTGCGGATGCAAATCCATCTATGTTTGTGATGAATTTAAGATCAAGATTTACTAAAGATAACATTTGACCGTGTGGTAATTTTGCAGCTTTAGCAATGCTGCTGTTCAGTGTTGCCTCTTCAACCTTTCAAATACTCTTTAAATTTTCCCTTGAGATAAACGGCACTTAATGGTGAAATGTTTCTGACTGGCACCTCCACTCAATCAAAGATAAATGACTATTTAAGACTGCTGCTAAGTAAGGTCTGCTGGATATTTTAGGAAGATGTAGAGCATTGTACCTCAAATCACAGGCCTAAGTTCAAGTTTTATTTGCTGTTTCGTCAGTGGTTTAATATAGTCATGTAAGTTTCCTTTCTGAATATTCTTTAGTTTGGGTGCACATGTATTTGATCCGAACCAAGTGAAATCATTGAATGTGATATGGTTTCAATCACGAAAATGTGCTAACCATATTGAAATATACACCAATTGTGTGATGCACACTGCTTATTGCTGTGTTGTGTGGTATTTTTTCATTGTTAGTGGAGGAGGATGAGGATGACGTGGTGATTGTCTCCATGACAATGCCATCTGCAGAGCAGATAGCCAGGGCAGAAGCACTTATGCTTCCACCAACCTTCTTCATGTATGAAGATGAGCCTCCATGCCCAGGTTGCATTGGATGTGAGCCTGAGGATCTTGCTGCCAGAGCAAATGGTAGGAAAGTGCAGGTGGCGTTTGCTTAGTGCTTCCCAAGCACTCGTTTTGCCAGTCAGCATGGAAAGAGAATGTTAACATTTGCAGAAAACACATGATGTGTCTATGAACCCCTGGACCCATCTGTACTATAGGACCTGTACTTGCTATCTGAATGGGTGGTTTTATTCACTAGGCTTCAAAAACTAAAACAAAAATAGACTGAAATGCAAAAAATGTGAATATGAATATTACAGCTTGAGGTACTTAGATAACATGGACTTGGATAAGCCCTAATTCTTAACCCCACTGAATGTTGCCATGGATTTTTGGGTGGGATTGTGTGTATATCTAAGGGTGCGTCTTTGTATTGTTGGCCCATGTTGCCTCCTCGTTCCTTTTCAGCTACAGTAGTTTAATTTTCTTTTTACACCTGGTATGGTTTGCATTTATTGGCATTGAACATGCTGAATGTGTTTTTTCAGGTTGTAGCCCTGAACCTTTCTAGAGATATCATGATGAATGTTCATGATTCAATCAGATTGTATCACAATGAAGTGTTTAGAATGTATTAACCTAAGCCTTCTGGAACAGTCAGTACTAGCATTTGCCATCAGATCCTGTCAACCATGTATTTGTTCTTTTTTTATTCAGTTTTACAAGCTGTGTCCAAGAGCACTGTGCCAACTGAAATTGATGTCTCTAGAAGTGTGGAAGCAAAGAGTGTCTCCGCACCATTAGAAGACAAGTCCAAAATTGGGGGAAAGCAAGGTACATCCATCAATTAAACAAATCTCTTAATGTAATATGACCGGTTTTTGCCCTCACAATACCAAACTATTTGTATGCGCTTATAGAAAAAGTACAAAAGTCTATGTATGTCAAGTTACTTGAGATTAGATTTATTCACATTTTATTTAAAGAAAAGTGTGTTGATTGTAATTACTTCATTTATATTATTTATCATTTTGGCATTTTGTCATTGCTTGTTGATCAGTAGCCGGGTTAATCTAATGATGGATAATAACAAGTTCAGGATAGCGCTTCATGACTAGCCAGACTAAGAGTGCATAAGCTTCTGTAGCAAGCACTACTTCATTGCATCTAATTAAGTAGTTTTTGCTATGAAAACTTATGCACTTTTCCCAACAGGTTGGTCTTTACCTAGACAGCCCATTAAACCATGGTTGAATAACGGTATATTGATGGGTCTGATTGAGTGGGACAGGGACTGAAGTACAATCCTTGTTTTCATTTGTTGCATAGTTGATAGTTTAATTAGATTTATCTGTTCAATTCTATTTGCCGTTCAAGAATAAACTTTCCAATTTTCCCCATTTTATCACACTGATTGTCCCCTGTAGATTCTGAACCGCAGTTAGTATTTGGAAGTGGAAAAGAATCTGGCGTGAGCTTTGCAGCACTCAGCTCAGATAAACAGGGCACCTTTGCCTCAGCAGGTAATACATTGACATGACTCCTTAAAGCCCCTACACAACATTGGTAAGATCGAAAAACAGAAATGTTCACAGATTTACATGAAACTTATACAGTTTGAAGATGGTTATAGTAGAAACCTCTCAATGAAATATTTCTGCCTAAAATGTTGCATTTTGGGAGAAATGAGTAAAAGAAATAGTTTACATCTCACCGAGATCTAAACTATTTTTCGGAACAGTACAGTATTGAATGCTGCATTTTCGCGAAACAAATGAAACGTTTTTCACGATTTTCTCGAGACTCGGTTGGCGGATTGAGCTGAAACCTGTGTGCTATTTCATGCATATGTTGGATCAGACAACATATGGATGCTATTTTTTGACCTCGACCAATGTTGTGTAGGGGCTTTAACTAAGATGAGTTACATGTTAATAGTACAGTTGTTATCCAAGTATTTTATTGGATTGCAACCCCCATCCAGCAAAGATAGTTGACTGTTTAGAAAGGCCTCCACCTAAGGGCTGGATAGCTCAGGTTGTTAACAAACGGTAATTAAATCATAGGCATGGATTTGAGTCTTGGTCCAGTCAAATTTGCTTTTCTTTTTTCAATACCTTCCATCATCATTTTCTTATATATTAATATTTCCTTAGTTTGGATTTTTTCTGAATTTTTTTCTATGAACCTATGTCTAATCCAGATGTTTTTCTTCTGGAAAGTGCCATTATGAGGAGCATTACAGTAAAAACCACATTACGAAACACATTCCAAACTAGCAGTCGGTGAGGTCAGTCACCAGATGGGGAAGTTCAGAGAGTGGAAAGTGTGGACCTGTCACTTTACAGTCATTGATGACATGACTTTTAGTCTGGATTTCGCCACAGGGATAGACATCCATGTTTGTGGTACCTCATTGTCAAGTTCCCTGCAAATAGATGAACACCAGGCCATGTTCTGTTTAGCTTATAATCAGGGCTTGTAGGCAAAGTTATTGCCAGGGGGTTTGGGTGACCACTTTTAGATTTCAGCCTCTAAGGAACAAAAACTATGATGGTCATGTACGTGTACATGTACTGTATATACCGGGTACATATAGAGAAAAAATGGGCATTTTACATTTTTAACTATGATCTGTATCATCTTTGAAGGTATGATTGTGTCTAAATAGCCAGGCTGTGAATTTCTGTTTGAATAGCACCTCCAAATGGATATTATGTTCGCTTTTCAGTTTCTATGAAAGGTTTCACCTTTTGCCAGGCCGGTGCCCAAGTGTTTGGCAGTGCAGGGAATGAGGAATGTGCAGAGGAGAATGAAGAACACGATCCACACTTCGAACCCATCACATCACTGCCAGAGGTATAGTACACTCCTCACATATTGCATGTCAGAGGTATAGTACACTCCTCACATATTGCATGCCAGAGGTATAGTACACTCCTCACATATTGCATGCCAGAGGTATAGTACACTCCTCACATATTACATGTCAGAGGTATAGTACACTCCTCACATATTGCATGCCAGAGGTATAGTACACTCCTCACATATTGCATGCCAGAGGTATAGTACACTCCTCACATATTACATGTCAGAGGTATAGTACACTCCTCACATATTGCATGCCAGAGGTATAGTACACTCCTCACATATTGCATGCCAGAGGTATAGTACACTCCTCACATATTGCATGCCAGAGGTATAGTACACTCCTCACATATTGCATGCCAGAGGTATAGTACACTCCTCATATGTCAGTGGTATAGTACACTCTTCATATACAGTAAACTCCAGCTAAGTCAACATCGCTTAACGGGTAATATCATCTAAGTTGGCCTATTCAAGTCCAGATCGTCTGCAATTGAAAATTTCATTTCTAAGTCGGCGTTTATAAGTCGCCATTTTGGATAAGTTGGCATGTTTTTGTCAGTCCCCTTTCCACAAAACCACAATAATTCCTTTGTGTAAGTTGACATACATGTTCCAATGACAGTGTGTTTTGCCTCGTCCCCTTCACAAACACACTGTCATTGGAACATCTTTTATCTGTAGGGTACTGCTCACAGCAAACAAACAGAATGGTATTGTTGTTCCATTGCCAATTGAGTGCAGCAATCAATGAAGTAGACTAGCTTATTCAAGAAAATAGCAAAGGTCAATTTGTGCTTTCTCAAAAAGCCAGTAGGGAAACAAAACGTGTCATTATCCCTGAAGATATTTTGCAGTTAATGGTTAAATGTTTCTGACTGACTTCCTCATCCCAGCCAAGATACTTGACTATTTGAGAAAGCCACCCAGCTAATGGCTGGATAGCTCAGGTGGTTAGAGCACTGGTACATTACACCACAGGCCTGGCCCAGTCAAATGATCTTTGTTACTTGAACTATTGTTTCAATTTCCACAGCAGTTTACCTTTGGTTTGAAAACAAAACTGCCTTGATTGGAAAGTAAATGAATGTGGAAGCATGATGGCCATATTTTACAGGTGGACACCAAAACGGGTGAAGAGGATGAGGAAATAATGTACAAGCAGCGAGCTCGACTGTACCGCTTTGTCAAAGATCTTGCCGTGTGGAAGGAGAGAGGGATTGGAGTAGTCAAAATACTGAAGCACAACGATACTGGTGCATTGAGACTCATTATGAGACGTGAGCAGGTATGGTCTGAATAGGTTGTGTGAACAGTATGATTTTACTCTATGTCTGTGTAATATACAATTGAGTAACATTGAGCAACATGAGTGAAGAGAATGCAGTATGCGTTTACAGTACATATACATCTTTTGGAGTGAATATTGATATCTATGTCACAAATGAAATGAAATATTGAAACTCCAAAATAGCAAGAAAACTGGCCAATCTAAAAGGCATAATGAGTAGAAACAAGCCAAATAGGAAATGGGAGGAGTAATATAAGACAGTAGATTGGACAAAGGAGGGAAGCTGGTAGACCAGGCTGAGATGAAAGGGAAAGGCAAACTGTGCATGAGGGATCAGAAAAAGAACAAGGTAGAAATGAAGGAAGTGTTCACAAAAATATTATTTGTAGATGTCAATAAAGAGTTCATGGTTTTAGTCATTCCCCTCTTGGATGTTGAGGTCATTTGGTTGAAAAGTCCAAATATGCATCATCCTTAGCTTCTTCTGGCTCAAACATACAATCATTCTGACAGATTCTATGCCCATCGTTGCATATAACCATAGCAGATAATTAGGGAGACTGGAGTAATTGCTTTGAGAACATTTGCATTTGGTTAGTCATAATATATTGAATCAATATTCAACAAATAATTTTTAGTTGACCAGATATATTTAACTTATGTGCTAAGATTAAATTGAGGTTTCAATAGTTGTTGGATTTTTTTTTTTTTTATAAGGTATTAAAACTGTGCGCCAATCACCGAATAACAGCTGACATGAAACTGGACACATTAATGTCCTCTGACCGTTCATGGGTCTGGCATGCTATGGATTACTCAGAGGAGGAACCTTGCCACCAACAATTCGCTCTCAAGTTCAAGACTCCAGAACAGGCCCAAGAGTTCAAAGATCGCTTTGAAGAGCTGCAGGCCTTGAGGATAGAGGAGGAGAAGGAGATCAAGAAGGTTGAAGAGCCCAAGGAAGATGAGAGAAAGACAGAAGAGAAGAACACAGATGAAGGCAGTGGACAAGAAAGTGATAAACCAGATCAAGTGGTAATAAGATCATTGCTACTTTCAAGTAAAAGCACTCTGTGTAGACACCCACCTTACCTTTTGTAAACAGTCAACCTAACACCTTACGTTCCTAAATTTATCATCAACACCAACGTTATGGCCATTATATCATGTTACATGTGACTCGTGTTCAGCAGTCGGTTTCAACTATCGCCCATCTTCATCTTTCATCGGGTACATGATACTATGTACTTCAGCTGACATTGGTCTATATTTCCTTAACATTACAGATGTTTCTAAAATGTTCTCTTTGATCCAGTGAGGTATCAGTCTGGTTCCCCAACTTCTTTATGCAATGTATTAATGCTTGTATTGTCGTCTTGCTATCTGTTAAAAGATTTGTTTTATTTGTTAACCACTTCACGCCTGGACCTCCGAAATTGGAGTGCCATTGGTGTTTTACTATGTTTTACTATGTGACGGAGCCTCCATGGTGATCATGGGCCTTGAACAAAATGCCTGGCACAAAGTGGTTAATTGTCAATAAAACTGTTTCTGCATTGGTCAAAGAACTTAGTTTGAAATCAGCCAACATTGTCACTCCTTAAATCTGTCAATCTCTTCTTTACTTTTGTAGTCATCTAGCGACGACTTATTTGCCAAGTTTCGTCCCAAGCCAGGAGACTGGAAATGCGATGGATGCTGGTTGAATAATAAGTCAGATAACCTGACGTGTGTGGCCTGTCAGACACCTAAGCCAGGCCAGACCATTCCAGCAGAAGCAGCAACAGCAGTTGCCTCTACACCAGCACAGGTAACATCAACCAATGCAAGCAGTGACACGGCAGGATTGGAATTCAATCTAAGCTCTGGTGGTGGCTTTTCATTTGGCGGCGGCAAATCTTCAGACATCTCCAGCAAAGCATCAGGAATCCAATTTGGAGGAGCTCCATCCTTCAAAAGTGCTGGTCAAAGCTCAGCGCCATTGCTGTCTGATGGACCCATCATATTTGGAACCCCACAGTCAGACACCACTACACCCCAAACTCAGCCAAACACAGGACAGTTTACCTTTGGCAGTGGTTTTCAGAAGTTTGATTTTGGGGGTGCAGGTGATAAGGTAAGCCCAGTGGGTGCTATGACTGCACCAAGTACAGGTTTCACCTTTGGGACAAGCAAGGCTGCAGCCACAGACAGCAACATTGTGGAAAGTAGTGATGCCTCAAGCAAGACAGAGCAGGCAACTCCAGCCACTGGCTATGTGTTTGGAGCCAGCAATCAAGTATCAACACAGTCCCAAGAAGAGAAATCTAAAGACTTCTCTTTCTCTGACATGGCCAAATCAAAAGGCTCTTTGTTTTCATTCCGTTTGGATGTGAGCAATACTCCTATCGTGGCATCGGAAAAGTCTAACAGCAAGCCCAAATCCCCCAGTCTTGTCAAATCACCTGGGCTGAACAAGAGTGGAGGCAGTGATTATTACAAGGACGATGATGGCGATGATATACATTTTGAACCTGTGGTTGAATTGCCGGAGTGTGTTGAGGTTAGAACGGGTGAAGAGGATGAAGTGGCTAAATTCAGCCAAAGAGCCAAGCTGTTCCGCTTTGATAAAGAGTCTTCTCAATGGAAGGAGCGTGGCATTGGAGACATTAAACTCCTGTACAACCCTATGAACAAGAAGTATCGTATCGTCATGCGTAGGGAACAGGTGCTGAAAGTGTGTGCCAATCACTACGTTACTCCTGAGCTCCAACTGCAAGCCAACGCTGGCTCAGCTAAGTCCTGGGTATGGATGGCCATGGATGCCTCTGAGGATGAGGTGCAGGTAGAGCAGTTAGCAGTCAGGTTCAAACAGGAAGAAGTGGCGCAGGAATTCAAGGTGGCCATTGATGCAGCGCAGGAAGACATGAAGAAAGCTCTCACTGAAGGCAATGATAAAGAAGGCAGTGATGCCGGGGAGAGCCATGCTAAGGAGCAAGAGGAAAGCCAAGATGATGTACATGAGACGAGCACTGAGGGAGAGGAGGAGGATGACAATGATGCTGGCTATGACGAGAACAAAGATGACATTGAAGGTGATGAAAATGATGATGATGACGACTATGAAGACGTGGAAGAGGAGGAAGATGGTCAAGATGAGGATGAACAAGCGCCTACCACAGAAGGTACAGGAAAGTATTCCCATAGTTATAGAGTAAGCAGGTTTAAGGGTTACATCTGGTAAGTCATTGGAAATGCCTTTAAATACTTTTTTCTTGGGGGGAAATTTCAGATATTTGATGATTTTTGTTTCATTGAATTACATTTTCCTTGATGCAAAAATCTATACAGATTCATATACAGATTCAAACCCACCACATGACCCTGTCCAGCTCGGTGGTCAAGGTGTTTAGAGCATGCAGTGCTAAATATATGTAGTCAGGCACACCCTCATTAACCACTTCGCGCCGGGACCTCCGAATCCGGAGGTCAATTGGATTGCCTATGCAACGGGGCCCTCCGAATCTGGGCACCACTATTGTCCACATTCTAAACAAAGACTCTTTTCAGCTTAGAACAAAGCAATACGAATCAGTACAAAGACCCTTTTTGACGCAAGTTGCCACATGAATTGCAAGATTAGCAGCAGTAATTGTGCAATTGTGGGACTTTTACTGTGGAGGGATACCGCGCTGCAGCTGAAAGCACGCGGGGGACATTGTTTTTGCATGCCACACAGCCCAATGGTCATCGGTCTGGCATTGGAATTCCCCCCACATTCTTTACCGTAATCTGTACGCTCGTTTGTGGACGACCAACTCAAAGATTTGACTGCCTGGAGTGGAGGCTGGAGTCTGCGGTCAGGGATTGTCAGCAGCGTACACGCAAGCACACACACACGTCCGTTACGGTCCATTGACGATGCACAAAGGGCCCTTTTTCGAACGGATAATCTCTTGACAAAAGCCACAACGAATTGTGCCAGGTTTTACTCTCTTGTACCCATAGTATACTCTTATCGATTTATTTCACATAAATGTATTGTTCCGATTGTTTTAGCGAGATTTGAAAATGATGCATTGTTCAAAAACCCCCGTATGGCGGTCATCGGCGCTGAAAAACCCCCCCGGCGCGAAGTGGTTAAAATGAACACACTGTTCTTATGTATGTTACATGTATGTACATGTAGCATTGTAAAACAGTCTGAAGCTACCAATTTTTGTCATTTCTGCTGAATCAGTATATAAAATGAAATGGATACAAGGGTAATATTCATTTAAATGAGTCACACTTGGTAAAAAGAAGGTTTGAATTGTGTTTTGGGAAGCCGTTGTGTTGCCTACTGCACAATGCAGTAATTTCATCACAATTATTAGTATGGCTCTATTGCACACAGTGAGTGGTGTGGATCCATTTGTATGCCACACTCCTAAATGTATCTATACACACTGAATTCTACTCAGTGTAGGAAGAGCTTGAGCATATTCCTCACACCAGTCAGGACTGTGTAATGTTGTTCCTGTAGCTATATTGACTTTGGTGCCTCTCTTGACTGGCAGGCGATAACAACTCCTAATAGGCCAGCTATGGGTGGACTGAAGTAGGGGACATGACATAGCATTGAATGAGGCCGTGGTGGAGCTCAACTTGGAGTGAACAGACTGCAGTTCCAAATGATGTGTCGCACTCCTAAATTCATCTGTCTGTATACTAACTGCCTAACAAATTGTTTAACACATCATATTTGTTTGAGTAAGCTTGTCATCTTTGGTTTTGCTCACTGTTAGGTGATGCAGAGGAGCCTGTTGTGAGAGCCTGTGATGCCAGTATCTCCTTGGCATTCTCAGAGCTGCTGCGTAGTGCTAATGCCAGCCACAAGCAGAAGCAGGAGGACATACCAGCCACTGATGCAGCCAGCAAGGATGAGGAAGGAGCAGCTAGCAAGGATAATAGCATCTCAGAGGAGAGAGATGACATCCACTTTGAACCCATCGCACATCTGCCTGAAAAGGTAGAGACAAACCTTCCAGAAAGTAATACAAAATGCTTGCAAACCACTTTCCGAGTAAAAAGACCAAACATAAGATCAGTCATAGGACTTTATCAAAGGCAGAGGGAAAGTGTGCCTTTGTGAAAAACCTTGCCTTGCCCTCTTTTTTCAGTGTTTAAAATGGCTTCAAAATTAGTACATGGATGACTTAGGTAAAGCATACTTATGTAAACAAGGGAGCCTTGCTATTTTCCATTCCTATTAACTCACTTCATGAGGAAGGAACCACCAAATGTCTCCAATGTTTTCCTTGATTATGCATAAAGCTTGACTGTTTGAGGCTGATCACTATGGCAGATGGCATTCACTATGATACTGGTCATTTTGTCACTCATGAGTAGGTAAAGCGGAATGCTCAAAGGCCAAGTCCCACCAGGCAATCTATAGGCAATCAGTCCATGTTGATCATCCACAGGACATTCATTGTCCTTCCAATTTATCTCATCATTTGCTTGGGGATATTGAGACACTGTCAGAGTAATGGCCTCTGTACCCTGAACTACTTTTTACATGAAGAGCAGTTGGTTGCCCTAAAGTTGCCTGCCAAACATTGCCTCATGAAAAACTGACTGATATGTTTGCAACACATTGCTTCAGCAGTAATTGAACCCACTCATCTCCCTTATTGGACAGGTGGAAACTATCACAGGAGAAGAAGATGAAAGCCAACTGTTTTGTTCTCGTGCCAAGTTATACCGATATGACAAAGCCACATCCCAGTGGAAGGACCGTGGTATTGGCGATATTAAAATCTTGCTCAATTCCAAGACAAACAAGTACCGTATTATCATGAGAAGAGAGCATGTATTGAGGGTAAGTCTGAGGGGACTCTAAGACATAAACCAGGAGTTAACCACTTCACGCTGGGCAACATTTCACAGCCCATGACAGCCATACAGGGGTTTTGAACAATGTGGCATTTTTAAACTCACTAAACAATTGGGAACAATATATATCTGTGAAATGTATCAATAATATTGCACTTAGTGAGTCAAACTTTGCACAAGTTGGATGTCAGTGTGGCTTTTGTCACAGGATTATCAGCCCCAAAAGGGCCATTTGTGCATAGACAATGGAGAGTAGCATACACAGTCGTACATGCAAAGTCGCGCATGTACAGTAAGTCTAAAAAGCCCCTGTACTGACAGCACAGGCCACAGACTGGTCTCCACTACAGGCAGTCAAATCTTCGAGATTGTCAACCCCAACCAAGCATTAAATAACGATGAAGGCAGTTGGTTTAATTCCACTGCCTGTCCGAAGGTCATTGGGCTGTAGGACATGTCAACACATTGTCTCCCGTGGCAGTGTGTCATCCCTTACTCATACACAGTAAAGGTCCCACAATAGTGCAATTGTTCCTGCTTATCTGGCCATTCATGTTGCAAGTTGCATCAAAACAGGTCTTTGTCATGATACATATTGCTTTGTGGTAGACCGAAAAGAGTCTTTGTTTAAACATTTGGACAACAGTGGTTCCCAGATTAGGAGAGCCCGCCACATAGCAACACCAGTGGCACTCTGAATTTGAAGGACCCAGTACAAAGTGGTTAAGCACTTGTAGCTGCTGGATGCCTCGGTGATCTTGCCATGTGCTGGGCCCTCCACATCAAGGCACCACTTTAACCTAAGACTGTTTTCAGCCGACCCTTAAAGCACTTTTTAGCACGCAATAAAATTGTTGACATCAGTTTTCACTTGAAATTCTATTTTAAAAACCTGTATGACAATCAAAGCAACCGAAAAGTAGCCCAGTTTATAGTGGTTAAGCACTTCATTTGCGCATGTTAATATCTGTTAAAGTGAATATGATAGGAGTAGCTATAAGTTGAACCTCCGCAGTAGTGTGTCCAGTGCCAGAGAGCCCAGAATCAAACAACCCAACCAAGACCGACTCAGACACCATACATGCCATAGCATGAAATGGTGAAACATTTCAGCTTAGTTCTTTCCACTCACAAACAAAATGTGCAGGCTTATGTGAAGAATTGTTAGTCAGAAGACCTTATTCACCTATTGTTGGGAAATGTAGATTGTCTTTGTCAGACTATTCAGTGTTCATTCAGTTAAGCAAATCTAGCCTTATAGATCCAAGTAGCAGCTGTATACTTAGCAGCTGTATATTACATGAAATAGTTGTTTCTATGGAAGCTTATACACTTCTCCCATGAAGTAATTTCCATAACAGTGGACAAATTGCCAACTGTTCTCTGAATTGTTTGTTTCATCAGGTGTGTGCCAATCATTACATCACCAAGGAGATGAGTCTGCATCCTAATGCTGGCTCAGAAAATTCCCTCGTGTGGCAGGCCATGGATGCCTCTGATGGGGAACCTCAACCAGAGGAACTAGCAGTACGCTTCAAACTAGCAGGCACTACACAACGCTTCAAAACAATCTTTGAGGAGTGCCAGGAGAAGTTAGGAAAAGCAAGTGATCAAGGTATGAAGCTCATTGGTCTGAACGTACCTACCTGGAATTGTATTCAAGCCCCATTATATCATTGGTATTCTTACAAACTGCTAAATCCATTGATGCAGCAGAAAAGATGCATTTTAAAAATAGTCAACTTAATAAACGAAAAACTTACTGAACTTTTTGACAAATTTGTAAAAAGGCAAAAAAAACTTTGACTGGACTGGAACTTGATCCTTCGACCTCAGGATTTACGTTCCAGCACTCAAAAATTAAAAGTAAAGCTTAGAAACCTTATAACTTTTTGTAATTATTTCATCAATATACAGTCATTTACTATGCCCTAAAAATTGCATGTAGTTAACTCGTCTCATTAGAGGGCTGTACATTTCAATCTTAGCAGGTCCTTTCTCTAAGGCAGAATGACAAAGACAAATACCGTACAGTAGGTAGGAGAGAGGCAATAGGATATGGATACAGAAAAAGGACAGAATAATTGAATGGAATTTACATCAGCAATTCCCTCCCTTTAAATTTCAGATTGCTTCAGTAACCAAATTCAAGTAGACCTAAGTGTACCAAATCAGCCAAGATTGCAAAAAGCTGGCCTTGGCATAGTCTACCCCAAGCAGACCAACCACATTGCCATGTATACTGTTAAGCTATGTCCATTTATCCATCATGTAATAGGTGAGTCTACAGGTAATGAATGCCAGGACTCCTCCAGTCCTTCTCAGCAGCCGTCCAGTACAGATGACAACAAACAGGTATGTGTGCCATCAAAGGATGCCGCCTTCTTGCCACCTCTTGCATTCTTTAGGAGCTACACTCTGCAAGCTTGCCTTTGTTAATTTCAAAACAATTGAACACAATATCACAAGTCAGTGTATCACACCTTTTCAAATAAGCTCTTAAAGGTACAAAAATTAGAAAATCCTGATTTGGCATTAAATATGTTCAATGGTACATTATAATTCCAGATAAAAAAAAATGTGTGTTTCAGGCTTATTAGAAGCCTTTTTTATTTAATCAGAATAATGCTCGTAGTTATTTAGGGCGCTGTTCTTTACGTCACCGGATGAACGCGAAGATTTTTTTCTCCCCGCGAAAGCCGTATGCACTTACATAGTCGGAGAGGTTCCCTGACGCGTTCAGTAGATAATGCACGTTTTTTTTAGCGTGGCACCAGTCTTTTTCTCGCCGAGAAAAACCTGACAATTTTGTTGGTCGAGACGTCTTTCGACAAGCTTTTTCTTCGGAATCAGATGAATTCTAAGTCGATAACAAGGATAGAAATTCTGAAAATAGTTTTTCTAAGGCCACAGACGTTGCCAAACCATACACGTATGAGCCCGAATGGTCTCCGTGATAACAAGCGTCGAAATGGACACTGCACTGCACGATTTGACGGGTCGGATTATTTCAGTCGTGTCAGCGTGATTTTTGACGTCAAAATGCGGCTTATTCTAGGATCGTCAGGGAATAAATGCATGTTTATTCCACTGCTGCAATCTTCAACAACGAATCAGGCTGGCGTGTCAATGGGTTTGTCAATATTTACTCCCGAAATTGGTTCTCTTGAAAAACGTGCACTGACTGTTGGTATACACGAACGTACAATACAATAGTTCCCCGACAAGAGTAATGGACCGAGTCTTCACTCGCTGACGTTACCAAGGACATCCTCCACGGGGGCGTGGCTGCTCCCCCTTCCAAACTTAAATATTTTGTTAACACTCTTTCCCATAGTTTGAAATGCAGACAAAATGCATCCATGGATGCATTTTACTGACACCATAGTATTATTTGAAATAATAAAAACGAATTCCAAAATGCATTGCAGTTGACCTTTAAGCAGTTGAAAAAGAAACTGAATTGGGCAAATAGCATGTGATCATGGTGTTGATTATCATGTTCTGCTTAATCTTTGATTTATTTTAAAATCAAGCTTTAGATAAAGCCAAACGCCATAAATTTGAATGGAAATCTGATTAGAAAACCTCTGACTAGTAATAAATCTTCACAAAAATCCATCTTGACATAAATGTACTGCGTGTACATGTAACCCATTGTGTGTACTGATTGTGTGTATATTGCAGACATAGATGTGCTCAACTGATGGGATGAAGAAGCCGACCAATCTTCCAATGCATACACCTTGCTGTCATCTTGTTGGAAGTAATGACATCAACACTAGCATGTGATATGCAGGAGTGTGTCTACACTGCCAAAGACTGGAGGCTGGAGTTGTTTCTGGAGTTTGAAACTGCGTCATTTCTTTGCATTTCAGTCACACCTTACCTTCATTTCTTTCATTCATTCATTTTATAAACCATGAAAGATTTCGAAGCCAAAAGAACCATTTCTGGCCATTTTACTAATTATGGTTAGTGCATGACATTTGTAAGCTTGATCATGTAGTTTAGAGTGAACAATTTTCCCAAAAATATTCTTGAATTTCATTTTTTTTTTCCACCATAACTTGAATCTTATAATGGTTGAAAGAATGAGTAATAATGTTGGATAATGAATGTATTAGAAGATATGGTTGTTTTCTGCATTCAAATGTGCAAAGTAATAGCACACATACCGAACTGAGCTGTCATTGTTATTTCAGAAAGTTGGTTTTGAAAGGTCCATCTGATTATTATTGTGATACACAGAGCACTTTTGTGTTCACTTTCCTTTTTTTTTTACTATGACAAACACCTGTATTGATGTAAGTTGCCATGTGAATTGCAAGATTAGCGGCAACAATGGTGCTATTGTGGGACCTTTACTGTGGATGATTGAGGGATAGCGTTCTACCATGGGAGACAGCCTGTTGGCATGTCCCACAGTTCAACGGTATAACAAACTGCAAATTGTCCATTCATTTGAGGCCAACCACCTTGAAGATTTGCTTGTTGGGAGTGGAGGCTACTCTGATGTCAAAGGCTGTCATTGCATGCGCTACATTGACATGCAATGCACAGTAGCACTGCACTTCATAGCACTATACACAATGGGCCCTTTTTTCGTGAGTCCCTTGACAAAAGCCACACTGACATTTAAACTGTGCCAGGTTTGACTCACTTAGTTTTGACACACATAGTACATAGTGTACTCTTACTGATTGATTTTGCAGATAGTTTTGAAAATGACCAATTGTTTTTGAAAACCAGTTGGTTGGTCATGGGCAGTGGAAAGTGGCCTGCCGTGAAGTGGTAATCCAGTGTCTTACATCAATGATTGAGTGTAATATACTACGCACATACCGGTACATGTATGTTAACAGTTATATAAGTAAAATCAAATTCAGATTTAAACTGGTATAGGCCACTTATCCACATGCACAAAACTAATAACCATGAAATTGAAACCATAGTTTCAGCTCTATTCCATCAAATTACAGTTAAGCAGTTCACTGTTTCTGAAATACATGTATGTACTTGTATGTATTTTGTAGATCCATACATACTACTATCGTGTCTTTTGGAAAAGTTCTTGGTGTAACCTAATAGCCTGAAACATGCCACTGTATGATGCAGCTAGTCCTATGTTTCTATTGAGAGGTGTTGCATCTGTAAGCCACATGCACTTGTAGGCCCCATGTCATTGAATTCCTTGAAAAGAGTGAGGTTTAATCATCTCCCTGGTTGTCTGCATAATGAAAAAAGGTCAAATTACACATTTTTGAATTTTCTTTTAGTATAGAGGGCCTGACATTTCGATCCTGGCAAGAACTTAATTCTTCATTGAATTTAAAGGCCAATTCACAGTGGCAATTTACAGGTTAATCATCTAGAAGATTTTCCTCAATTATCAGATCATTTGCTTGGGGATGGGATATGGAGAGAAATTATAATATAGCTGGACCTTTCTCAAAGGCAAAGATTTGTGTGGATGTTTAAGACAGATAAAATGATTGGGAGGTAATGATACAAAGAACAAGCATGCCATCCTTGGAGTTTGAGGTGAAAACATGCGGCAAGTAGGAACCTGATGCATGATACATGTACACCCAAATAAGCCCAAATGTTTCATATCATTCTCAATTAGAATAACATACATTTCATACCCAGTGTTGCAGATCTTATGTAAGAATTGAAAAACATTTTCATTAGCATTAACATTTCCATGCATTTCTCTGCTTATTTCATCATTACATCAACTGACAGAAGACTCATCAGGTACAAAAACGGAGTTCACTCCATTTGTTCTGTATTTAAATGTACATGTACTTCATCTGGTCTGATATATATCAGCATTTTTGTACAGAATTTGCATTTAATCAGTTTACCGGTAATTGTTTTGGTCATAATCTTTTACATTAGTTATTCAGTTAGTGCGGCAAGCTTTGATTGCTTGTTCATTAAATAAAACAATTAAACATAAGGAGAAAGGTGTTCTTTATGTATAGTTTGTTCTTGTTTCCTGGGGATATTTCTCAAAAGAGAAGCTACAAGGCAAAAATATCTTTGCATTATTGAGTAGAAACCTGAAACTTCAATTTCTTGAAAGACCTTTCCTTTACCCCCTTCCTTACAACACAAATGAGTACACACTTAATGATAATTAGTGTGAAGGCTAATTTCATTTTAGTCATTTCCAGCATTTGATTCTAGAAATTTTGGGAAATATCTGCATGTTACCGCAAAAGATAGATAGATAGTTCACCAAAATACTTTTGGAAATGACTGAATGACAAGTGCTGGTGACATGACAATGACATTTCATAAAGATGATTGCAAGGTCAAAGGACAATAATTGAGACGAACCTGCACAATTGTCACGCTGGAGGACGATTCAAAATTATGATAGAGAGCATTGATAAGTTATAAGTAATAGCCATTTTTATTTCACTTTTTAATTTAAAAATAGGTAGATCCATGAAGTTGTTATGTTAATGTTATCAAGACATTTACTGCATGTCTATTATACAAGTCCAGTCGGGATACCTTTGGAATGAGGTCGTACTACACAACACTGAACATTCAATGTGTTGTGTGTAACAACCTGTTATCCACTGATCATACTACCGGTATACTACTAGCCATGATTGGTTGATTCATTAAATATACTGACAAGAGGTTTAGTTGGAGTTGGAATAGGTACTGATGTTTGGGGTTTTGGTTTTGTGACCTGAATTTCAAAATTCCTGTATCACAATCCGCAAAATTAATGAAAAAAATAACAGAATGGCCAGGACAAAAAAAAACCTTACTTTGTTTTTAGCAAGGTTATTAAATTGGAATGAATATAACCAGCCCACACCTTTAATAAATACCGGTATTATGGTACCATTACCCAGAAATTCAATTACGATATATGTGAGGGAATTAACTTTTGATTAATTAGCTATATTTACAATATGTTCATACCTATATTGTAACAAACAGACAGATATACAGTATATATATCATATTACAATATGAACTTTCTAAAATATTTGACTTGATGAGTCAAAACACTAAAACATTCTGGTCATATTTTATTCATGGTTGGTTTTGATCAGACCCATATACACCCACACCAAGTATTTCATTACATTATCATGATGTGCATGCTTGTACCTACATGGGTACATGGATACAACACAAAACATGTACTTAACATGGTAATCAGAACTTTTGAAAGTCTGTCTTTTCATCGTGATTTGATGTATTGATTTGTTGAAATCAGTGGATATTTCCTTTAGGGTCAAAGCCAGGAATTGGAGGAGCTGCTTTACACTGTACATCTTCATTGTCAACCCCAGGTAGTTCTCCAGAGTAAGTTCCATTTCCATAGGCCTTAACTTCTGTGACATGTGTTTTCAGTATGAAATCCCGATAATGATGATAAAACGAGGGATAGGCGGACTTATTCCAAAACTAAGAGTGCTTTCACTTGTTTCGGAGTTCTAACAACTATGTTGCTAGCTTCATCATAACCATTAGCAGGGTCCAAGACACTATCATAGACTAGTTGATAAGCACCACAGACAAGCTCAGTACCTCTACTCAATATCTCCTCCCTGTAAGCAAACACACAAATTATTCATCAGCCATGTTATAACTGTCTGTTCACTCAAGTTGAGCTCAATCTCTGCCTAATTGAAGACTATGGCAAGCCCCCTCCTCCAGTCCACCCACTGCTGGCCTATCAGCAGTCAATAGGGTCCTTCCCACTGTGCAAATATTTGTGATTTGAATCTCGATTAGAAAACTGGGTTTTTTGCTTGTGTCCACACAGGCAAACAAATGACAAGCTGATGGTTGGCAGTTCAAATGGTGGGTGTGTCCACCATGGTGGCCCATGCAGGGAGCCATGTGAACAAGCACAACACTTTCTGTCAGTCAGAGCATGAGTGGTTCATTGTGAAAATAAAAAAAAGAATTGTGCAATTCGGCGGAGCATTTCCATACTCACAGCATGGCAAACGAACACGATTATTTAGAAAAGTCTCACTTATATTGGGGTCCGAATCGTGATCCTAATCTCACTAATAATTTTGATCCAAAAAATCCTGTTTGTTTGAGGCAGTGGAAACAGCCCTAATATTGTCTGTCAGTCAAGAGTGGCGGCAAATTCCAGCTGGCTAACAACAGCACACAGTCCTGACTGGTGCTATGAATATGCTCAAGCTCTTTTATAACCTTGGATTGTTGTAGAATTATTTTTATATATGTACAACATAGGAAGGCATGCCAAATGATTCAGCTACAAACCACCGTTGAAATCCTGTATTTAAACTTCTAACAGAAGACTGTGACATTAACTGCACCACTGACACCTGGGCCTAAAACTAGTCAAATTGGAGCACATCCAATTTCATAATTCTTGAGCCAACATTAAAAATATACAACTGGGAATGCTTGAGATTGTTTTATAAAATATATTTGACAATTTATTTGCAAACTTGCTATTTCAGTAAAAGAATATCGGGAAGATCATTTACCGTATAAGAGAGCTGCGTAGTAAGTTACACTGCGGTAACACTGAACTATCTGGTGAAGCTAAATATGTATCAAACCGCACCTAGGAATTCAAGAAACAGGAAATGTTTAACTATAAATACAATTGAAATAGTACAAATGATTGGGGTCATTTGAATTGTAACTTCACTCAATGAGCAGCCAAATTGAGAAAGTACAGCTATGCAGTCACAGGTCAATCCAAGCATCTTACCATTGCAGATTTGATTGCTGAAGAGTCCATTCCATGCACTAAGGAGAGTGGTCCCTGAAAGCCAAGAATATTGGTTGATATGAGACTACATGTAGGCACCCAACATGGTAAGACTGGGCACCCAACATGATGAGACTGGGCACCCAACATGATGAGACTGGGTACCCAACATGATGAGACTGGGCACCCAACATGATGAGACTGGGTACCCAACATGATGAGACTGGGTACCCAACATGATGAGACTGGGTACCCAACATGATGAGACTGGGCACCCAACATGATGAGACTGGGTACCCAACATGATGAGACTGGGCACCCAACATGATGAGACTGGGCACCCAACATGATGAGACTGAGCACCCAACAAGATGAGACTGGGTACCCAACATGATGAGACTGGGCACCCAACATGATGAGACTGAGCACCCAACAAGATGAGACTGGGTACCCAACATGATGAGACTGGGCACCCAACATGATGAGACTGGGTACCCAACATGATGAGACTGGGCACCCAACATGATGAGACTGGGTACCCAACATGATGAGACTGGGTACCCAACATGTGAGACTGGGCACCCAACATGATAAGACTGGGTACCCAACATGATGAGACTTAGCACACAACATTATGAGACTGAGCACCCAACATGAGGAGACGGGGCACCCAACATTATGAGACTGGGCACCCACATGATGAGACTGGGCACCCAACATGATATGGTACTAAGGAAACTGATAGGATTCTGGTTGAAATGGCTTGAATAAAGTGTGAACATGAAATACCATATCATCATGTTGACATATACATTGGAGATAGCTTTGGCAAAAAGCTCCTTTGAGAAAGGCCTTGAAAGGATCCTGTCAGGTCCCCTAAAAGATTTTCATGTTTTTGGTGATTTATAAATCAGTAATAAATTAACTATTTGGAGGATATCAGTTAAATATTTTTTCTCCTCAATTAATAACAAAAAAACCTGAGAACCTTATGCATGAAAGCCGTGCAATCATTTTCTCAAGTGTACATACTTCTGCAGGTTTGTGCTGCTGAGCAATGCTGTACACTTGGATGAGGGAAACTGCTGCGAGTACAAAGGATGCTTGTTCATTGACTAGTGTGTCTTGATGGGCAGCAATCTGCATAGAAAACAAAACCATTACACTTTAAGTGCATATATAAGACATCATGTTCTAACTCAGTGAAGAAAAAATTGGACAAAGAGAACCATTCAGAAGCATTCAACCATTAACTGCCATATATATCCCAAGGGATCATACCACTGATTTCATTCAGTTGCAAACAACCAACATATTGCAATATAAGGCCAACATCTAAGGGCTGAATAGCTCAGATGGTAGGAATGCTGGTACGCAAAACCAGAAGTCCCATACTCCCGGTCCAGTCAAAGTTGTTTTTTCAAAATTGTTTTTTAATTAACTAAAATGATGCCTGTAGTTATTCTATATCATAGGGAACCGGATACCGGTATGTTCTCTCCCACTATACACTTACATTAGTGAAGTTCCCTGACATGTTCAATGCACTAAGTTAGAATATTTTTTACCATGGCGCCAGTCGTCCCCTTTCATGAAAACAAATGGAAACCTGGCTGGCCAAGATATCTTTCCATCGGCAATTTCTACGTTGAACTCTGCTGACAACAATCAATGATGGAGATTCTGAAACAACTTTCTGCTGACCCGGTGCAAAACCTTACTGTATGAGCCCAAATGGTCCCCGTAAAAGCAAGCTTTGTCAAATGCAAGGCACTGTATGCTTTGACAGGCTTGATCATTTCGGTCATGTCCACATGATTTTAGACATCCAAATGCAACTTATTCTAGAATCATAAGGAAATAAACACGTTAATTCTATCACCTGTGGTATTGCTGCAATCTCCAGCAAAGAATCTTCTAGGCATGTCAATGTCAAGAAAAACATGCGCTGAATGTTTTAATGTTTTGGACAAATTCTTGGTTTTTTTTGTTATATTTGTATGCCATATATTTGTCAACCCTAAATTCTATGAAAAACTCCGCCAAAATTAAAGTAAGGTAGCCTATGGCTCTACAGTTTAGCAAAGGAGGTCCACTTAAATTCTGCTTCAATTGGACCACATGTATGGACACTATCATATACTCTATACGTATGACAAAACATCTGTGTGTATCATTTAAGTTAATCCTCTTTTGCAAAGCTGTAGTGCCATTGGCTGCAGTGCATGTGAAGGGTCATGACATACTTGGGCTGCAAGCATCTCCAGCCGTTGGTCTGTAAATTCATAAAGGGCTAGACAGGACTGCATAGCATATAGGCAATTGATCATATAGGCTGCCATATCACACGGATTCAGGCGACTTGCCGACAAGGAACACATCTGCAGCAAGGGATCCAGCATACATGTCAGGATCTGTAAGTATATGGACATGGAAAATGGATCAATATGAAAATCAAATGCTCTTTTTCTTACATTATGAATAAACTGTATCTATGTTGTCTACTTGTAAATAAAAGCAGATACAGATTAAAATCAAGGAGAAAAGTGTAATCAGTATCATCAAACTAAGAAACCAAATACAAGGAAGGTGAGAGTTTTCATGGAGAACCAACTGTCTTCCACATTTGACAATCCAGCCTGACGTGGTAGGATTCTTACTCACAAGGCACTCACAGGCCAAACTGGGGGAAGTCTAGTGACATTTCATTACCCCTGCATCTCAGCAGATCTTGAGCTTATTACAAGGATACAAAGTCATGCAAAATCATTGAAAACTGCCTACTAACTAGAATGACCAGCAATATACAAATCCTGCAACAGTTGGGAGTTTTTCACTAATGTTATTTATCCACTTCACACCGGGCCCCTTTTTTTAACAATGTGTCATTTTCAAAAGTCCCAAAACAATCCTGAACACTACGGTATACTGTATATCTGTGGAATAAATTGATGAGTACACTATGTGTACAAGTAAGTAAACCTATCACAATTCGGTTGTCAGTGTGGCTTTTGTCAAGGGGTTATCTGCCCAAAAAAGGGGCCCATTGTGCATTGTCAAAGGAGCATAATATCATGAATGCATGTGTGTGTATCATGTCCCCAAGTAGCCCCTGTTCTCAAGCCCTTTGACTGCAGGCGGCCCAATCTTCAAGATGGTCAGTCCCAACCAAGCATACAATTTTGCCATGAGAGCAGTGGGTAGAATTCCACTGCCTGTCCAACGACTGTTAGGCTGTGGGACATGCCAACACACTGTCTCCCATGGAGTTACAATATATACAGGTCCCACAATAGCGCAATTGTCAGTACAGGGTCTACTAGGACATGCTGTATACATGCACAGTCATGCTACGATTCATTGACAATCACAATGGGCCCTTTTTCGGGCGGATAATAACTTGACAAAAGCCACACCAACATCTGAATGATGCCAAGTTTAACTCACTTGTACATATCTTATACCTTATTGATTAATTTCACAGATATATATGGTTCCAGCAGTAGATTTTACCAAACCCATCGTAGCGTACAATCAATCGTAAGATGATGAGCAATGCACAGAAACCATACGGGGAATCACAACTTACGATGGGTTATCCATCGTAAGTTGAGTTACGATGCATCGTAAGGCTTCGTGAAATCCAGTCCTGATTATATAGGCAACTGGAAATGGGCACTGGAAATGGGACTGGCAACAAGTTAAACAAATCATGATAATAATAAGCACTGAGTGTTATATCTATTATACAATCGTGATGATTATTCAGTAGCTGATTTACGTTGTATAGAACATTTCACCTGGTCACTTGAACAAAAAAACCTTTTGCAGAAAGTTCATAGAAACAATGGACAACTGGCAGACTGGGATAACTTAAATTACTGTCATGTACATGAGTAGTTCAGTAGAAAGACTGGAGATATGTGTTCAAACATACCTTAGCAAAGTCAGCATGTCTAGCATCTAAAGGTACAACAGATGAATCATGAGATGTCAATATCTCCCTTAGAAGATTCAGATTCTGCATTAAGGTTGGTGTAGGTCCCAAATCACCAGGAGGGAGCTCAACCTGTACCACAGACAAACAGAATCAAAACATCCAGTCAGTAACATATTATCAGTAGGAGTAGTAGAATAGGTAGGTTGCAAACCATATTTCCATTATTGGAGTTGAATTACACTTTTATTTGCTCAGCATGAAAGAGAAGCGAAGCTTTTGGTGAAAAGCTGATGTTATTCAGCAAACAATTCTGTGCTTCAATAGGTTTTAACACTTTAGTGTCTATGAAATTGGCCCGCGCTGAAATCTTATTTTCTTTATTCTTTAATTACGTAATTACTTTAACCAATATTACATCTAAACCATAATACTGTAACCATATTCACTGTATGTATATTCAATATTCAAGGAGTAAAATGCAATGAGTATTGTAGCATCACCAATGCCATCTACATGCTAGTTAACAGCGAATGGTAAAATCCTTCTACAAATCTCCAGTACATGTATATTGACCTACCTTTTCTACCAACTTGGAGGCGAGAACAGTGAGTGAATTAAAGAAGACTTTCTGGCAAAGTTCTTCCAATTCCTCCAAGCAGGTCAGCAGCGATGCATCCTTACCAAGCAGCAGACTAGAGACAAGACATGGGAAGCAAGAATAAGGTTAAAGTTTGCGCAGATTCATTCAACCTTGCCTTACATCAGCATAAAAATAGGAAGATCAAAGGAAAGCAATTCCAATATCATTGTAAAGAAATCCATTCACTGCATCTATTATCTGTACTCATTTCTAGTGGTAAATTCAGATTCAAGATTTGTTGTAGTGTTTCATCTTGACATTTGATGACTTTGCCCAAAAATATATTCTTTTATCATCAGTAGAAATGTCCTGCACTTTTTCTGATTGATGCCATTGGAGTACACGGTGAAGGATCACCGAATGAAGGTTGTGTATCCTAACACTGTCTCAATAAATACAATGAAAACATCACAAGATGTTTCATTACAAACAATATAATACCTCAAGGCAATTAGACCTGTGTGGTTTGCTCCATACACTTAAAGGGGAATGAAACCCAGAGAAAAATGTTGGCTTATCTGATTGGACATCAAAAACAACCTACAATTACCTATGTGCTACTCGCCTACGAGTTTCATAAAGATGGAAAAATCATGGAATTCGGTGGTCGAATCACGTTACCGCACACTGCCATCTTTTTGAATGGCACGCCAGTCACTGCGGGGGGTATGACATAGCAACGGAAAACTCCCGCATGGGCCCGGACCGATGTACCCCTTACTATATTGCGTGCAGTTTGTATGCACTCGCGAGCTGAACGATGGTGTACTGCCAGGCTTTTGGATGTCAAAATGTCAGCGTGAAAAAGCTGGGGAAATCTTCCCATGTAGTTCTCAACAAGGACAAGAGACCTGAGTTGTTTAGGAAGTGGGCTGCAGCCATCAAAGTTGAAAATTTCTCAAAGTCGGCTACAAATAGTTGAAATGACGTGATTTCATCCCTCTTTATGAAACTCGTAGGTCAGTAGCACATAGGTATTATTGTAGGTTGTTTTTAACACCCAATCAGATAAGCCAAAAATTTTCTCTGGGTTTCATTCCCCTTTAATGGTAAGAATACAATTTAGTTCTTAAACAGTAAGTCATGCAGAAAAATAAGTAACCATGCATGATAAAACCTCTGTCATTAATTACAATTATAATTAATCCTAAACAAAATCATTCTTTCCTCTTCAGGCAAAAGTTGTTGAAACTGTTGCATGAGATACTCACCCTATTGTATGAGCATAGAATTTGAGGAGGTTTGTGAGTCTGTAGAGAAGCACAGGTCCAGGCTCTGCCACTATAACCTGCTCTACCCGAACCTGTCCAACCAAACAAGCACTATGAATATCAGGACTGCAGAACCATAGTGCCATAACATGACCTGGCACAATGTGTGCCATGTAATCTACTATACATTGTAAGATTAGAATGTTGACAGATATTAGGACATAGGTGTATGGTATTGAGATGAGACAGTCAATGGAGATTATTAAGAACTTTGTGAGTTTATAAATGTTCTAAAGTGATGTATCTCCTTTTGAGCACAGACACAAAATAATGCTAAAAATAATTGTACACCAAATATCATGTGATGTAACAGAATGGGCCAAAGACACCATTTTTGACCTCCAACTTCACTGAGGTACTTTGGTCAAATGATATCATGAGCCAAATAAACACTGTGTAGAAATAGCCAAATAATGCTGGGTGTGATTCAATAAAAGTTTGCCCACAGTAACCACTGGATGATCAGTGCTTTGCCCATTTGACTGCTTTGACTGCACTTTTAAGTGCAGATATCTGAACTGCTTGACCTCCTTGCTGACCAAGGTTACTTGGTGGATTGGAATTTGTAAAGCAGCAGGTGCCATGGTCAACCATAGACCACAGGCAAAGCAGTGAGCATACAGTGCTTACAACACGTCAGAGTGGGCTAAACCTTCACTGAATGACATTCCAATTACATCAAACTCTAAATCCTAATAATATTTATATCTGAGAAAGATGGTTGTTTCTATTGTTCATATTTAAATAAGAATGACTAACAAGCGAGTGTGCAAAATGTGTTTAATCTTGAGCTGGCTTAGTTACTTGATAAACAATTTAATGATCAATCAATTCAATCAAAAGGTTTGAACTTTAACATTACAAGAATTAGGTTGCAAAAGGTTTTACATTACCAACAACCAAGAAGATTTACCTTTAACGGCCTACATATTCCTTCAGTTATGTGTCCCAGAACATCCTCAATATCACTGTTGGTTGCTGTAAAAAATGAAGATGAAAATAATAATTTCTGTGTTAAGACAATTACTTTCTTAATGCATAAAACTGTCATGATCCAGAATCCTGTATCTGTGATATGGTTTTACACATTGCATAGAAAGCCACAGAGCACTTAATGGATACATACAGTGTACCACCCCAGCAAAGATAGTTGACTATTTGAGAAGGCCACCATCCATGGGCTGGATAGCTCAGGTTGTAAAGTGTAGGCACATTGACCCAGAAACCTTGGCTCAAATCACGGTCCAGTCAAATTTTCTTTGGTGTTATCATGAATGGTAAAATGTAATGCCTCTGAAAACTATTTATTTCCTCGTTCACCAAAACACAAGACCAAAAGAATCATCTCATGGCATCACATCATCAGCATTTTCCAGAAGTGACAAATCATTTCCAAAAATAACATACACTGTATGTACATAAACATTCAAGATGGAAATCAGTATCACTTCATGTTGTTCACCAACAGACCAACTTATCACAGGAACCCCTTTACACTCTCCATTAAACAAAAAATCTTATCATATTTCAAAGCACTATTCTCAAAACACAAATTTTATGCTACATGTACGTGGATGGAAATGCCAACAATATCAGTGAAAGAAAAACATGGAGATGGTGTGGTAGATGACTTACACTGTACTGTTACAAGTTTGAGTAATCCCTGGATGTGTTCTTTCTCTGATTCTGTTGTTTGATGTAGCCAGGCAAACATGTCACCCACATAACGCAGTGGCTCATGGCAGTGTAACTCTATTGGCCTTGGGGTTCCACCAGGGCCTAGACAATATCATTTACAATACATCATTGGTTTGATGATTATGGCATATTCTGCACATATATGACTTGAAGGTTTGCATGACTTGAAGGTTTGTGCTAACAATGGGGAAAGTTTGCAGTGACACCATGCAAGTCTATTTTTTCCAAGGATTTTCTTAAAAGATCTGTTGACCTTTGTTTTCAAAGAAAATACAGTAGCTGCTCTTTCAGAGACAAATTGTTCTCTCTGGCTCTTTTCAGAGCCATACTCCTCAATAGAGATGACTTCCATGGTGTCACCGTAAACTTCACATATTCTCTATAATTACCCCTTTTTAGGGGGAGAATAACATAGCAATTTGTTTTTGCAAAAGAGGATGTGTATCAAAACTGAGCACGGCATTTGCATAAACACTCACCCCAAATATTAGCCAAATCAAAAGTATAAGATTCACTTCAAAGTTTTGCATTTTGGTTATTTTAGTCAGCAAGCGGTTTACAACATTTCTGTATTATTACTCTATTAAGCACATTAAATGAAGCCAAGTGAGTAAATTACTTAAGAGCTCAATAATTTGACAAACAAATGATCTTTTGAGCAGTGTACATAAATTAATTGTACAATGATCAGTTATTTTTGGATTAAACATTAGATAACATTAAAGAATTGGGGGTTAAACCAAAAAAGTCCATTGTTTTGCATGATTTTTGGTGAAAAATGATAGGGTAGACAACATATGGGAGCATAGTGTATAAACTTACCTCCTCTGGTTAATGCTTCAATGAAGCCTCTTACAACTGCATTTCTTCTGGCAGTACCAAATTCATCCAGAGCATACCTGGTTGAATATGGAAAGGCAATATATAGTGTTTAGGGCAAATTACGTTAACAGCAAGCCATTTTCAGCAAAGTCTTTGCATACAGCTATCAGTGTACAAATCAAAGAAAAAAACCTCCTGCTTTCTTGTACTGAAGCCTTACACACTTGAGCAAGTCATTTGTATAGCAGAGGGGATAATGGTCAATAAAAGACATGTTATGATATTGCATAGGTAAGAGCATAATAGACCAACTGCACGGCCAATGCTTACTTGCCATCACATGACATATAGTGGGTATTTGTGCATCTCATTTGGTGCCGAACAGAAGTGGAAAAGAGAAAAGAAGTCAATAATATTGTCCACATTCTTCTTTGTACATTTCCATGGCTGCTCTGTGCCAAATGAGATGAAAAATACCCACTATACATGCTATAAGTATGAGTCACGCGATGGCATGTAAACAGTGGCAGCGATGCCAACCACAAAGGATGGTTGCCAGGAACATTGGGTCTCTCAGAAACACGTGCCGACACAGCACCATTTCAACAAACATACAGTACACACCCAAAAGGGCAATCATAATTAGTGCATATTCAACCTACCATTTTTACCCTCAAATTGAAGCCTGCATTCTCTTCCATTCATACCACTTTCAAAATTAATGACGAAGTGGATAATACAGGACCAGTAGGGCCGAAACCAGCATACACGCTGCACATGTGACATGACACAACACGTATTTGCACACACTGTATACTGAACAGTACACATGTACAGTGGCCGCATGGCTGCACGCATACGCTGCGCAACTCAAGACTGATTGGAACTTATTGGAACTTAAGTATTAGCGAGACGGTTATGCTACAAAAAAAGTAACATTTATTTTACTGCCGAAACCAAACATGGATTTGGATAATAATGGCATTCTTTTTCTTCATCTTTGGAATTGAGTGGGTTTTTTCTTTTGTTTTCTTTTGGTTTTCTGTAACATTTTGGTTGTTTACCGTAACGCCTTAACAAAGTCAATAAAAGAGGAACAAATACGACGAGTCAATAACAGTTGGCATCTCTCCAGTGGTCGCGTAATCAGTCTATTGCAGTCGAGTTTGCAGGATTCAAACCATGATTATTGCTTCCAAGTGCAGATGACATATCAATGACCATAGAGCTACTGTATGTAGATGAGGTCATGTGGTGAACATATGTAGATATATTCGGATAACATTGTCTGAAAAACTGAAAATACATCAGCTACAGTCCTGTAGTGAAATAAATCTTCCTTACCTAAAGAGCACAGTCCTGTCTTGTAAGGCAGCCATGGCTTGGCAATGCAGAACAGTTATCTCAACAGAGTCTCCTGTGAGTCCTCTACATTCACCTGTTGCAATATTGTTCAATTATAAGTGATTGGATACAAAAGACTTTCACACATGCAAAAGGATTATTTCAGGCCCAGAAAGAGAGGCTCAGCAGTCAGCTCAATCATTGTATAACATTGGCATGGGGAGAGCGCAAATTGGATTGGGTATAACATATTATGCACTCAACATTAAGCATTTGTTTAAATGTTACTTTCAATAAAACAGGCCTATTGGCACATCTGCACAGATAGCTGCATACAGTTATGCAACAGGTAAAAGCCTTTACTTTGAAAATCATACAAATTGTTGATATAGTCATTCAATCGTTCAAAAACCATAGAGTTTATAAATGCATCTAAATTTTAGCTTCTTTATTAAAAAAAATTAGAAATGTGTTTTCCATTAAAAAGAGAGAATTAAAGACACTGTAGGTAGAACAAACATTGAAGGATACAATCCTATTAGTGTTTTCTGTGGCAGAGTGTGGATTCATCAGTTAATATCTTAAGAATATGATGATGCATCCATGTTAGAAGGAATGAATGTAACAAGTACATGTACCGGGTATGTCCTGACTAACAATGGCATTATTAATCAGATTCATCTTATTGTACATATAAAGGCAATATCAACAAGTTGTTTTAACCAATTTGTGCCGGGACCTCAACATTTGAGCGCTGGGGTGATCCTATGCACATAACGCTCAGAATTTGAATACAACTAGCGTCATCATTTTCAAACAAAGACTCTTTTCAGATTTCCTCAAAGCAAAATGGAGCATGACAAGCACCTTTTTTAATGTAACTTGACACATGAATTGCCGGCAAGATTAGCTGCCCAATGGCCAGTCACCAGACATTATGTGGAGTGGAATTCCACCGTACTACCTTCACCACAAAGTCCAGGCTCAGTTTGGCCCAACTACCTTGAAGGTTTGTCCACATGGAGAGAATGGTAGTCTGCAGTCAAAGGACATCCAGTACATGCATTACTCAAACACAGTACACACAAACAGTCCCACTATGCTCCTTTGCAGTACCACAATGAGCATTTTTTTTGCAAGTGGTAGAATCCCATGACAAAAGACACACCAACATCAGAATTGTGCCAGGTCTGACTTACATTTACCCAAAGTGTATTCATATTGATTTATTTCACAGTGAATTTTGAGAATGGCACATTTAAAAAAAAAAACCTGTGTAGCAGACATGGCCGGGCACAAAGTGGTTAATACAACTGGTTCCAGATCCTATTCATGTACCTTGGATCCATCTGTACAATCGTTCATATGCAGTCTCCTCATGGAGAGCCATGGATTCCATTATTTCCAGTCTGTAATACCAACAAAACGTACATTCATACATGTATGTGCCAATCGGCAAATCAAGGAAACCAACAAAATCCACAGCTTTCAACAACAGATATTGGACCAGAACTTCAATCTGAGACCTCTGGTTTTGCTTACAAGCACTCTTCCCATCTGAGCTATCCAGCCCTTAGATGGCAGCCTTCCCAAAAAGTAAACTAGTCTTTGGCGGGGTCAGAGACTATTAAATTAAATAAACTAAATATCATTTTGAATAAATACTCAGCACATAATATTAGCAGTATAATGAAGATGATATACATGTAGGTGAAGAAAAGTTACAATGATGCGGCTTATAGGTTAAGGCCTCAGTATCATTGTGGAGTTTTTGGAGCACTGCGGTTATACACCCAGTGGCTTATATTCCAAAACTGATGGTAATATTACAGTATACATACCCAGCTGTTTGATGGTTTGTACGCAACAGGACTTTGCAATCATTGTGTATCTGTTTCACTCTCTCCAGAGCACCAAAGAAGTCCTGTAAAGTGATGTCAAGCCACATGTTGCTGAGACATTATCATCTTTTGTTTTAAGCATTTCATTCTTACATCATTAAGTACTGCTTACAAATGTGTACACATGCAACATAATTAAAGTCAAAATTCTAATACTGTGGGAACAAGCAAGCCTGGTGTTCCAATGCAAGCAGGACCTTTCTCAAAGCAGGACCTTCTGCTAGGATACAAATGTGAAGCCCTCTCAGTAAACAGTTTTGTTACATTGAAAACAAGCTATAAATCAAACCCCATGAAAAACATGCAAATTGTTTAGTATATTCCTCGTTCATATATCAATTTTAAATGATCATTTTTTAAGTGATTTGCAGGTAAGATGCTAAATGATGCCCAAGCTGAATCAGATATTGAATCCTACCAAATGTAATGAATGTAAGCTACATGTAAATGTTGGTGCTGAGATCGTACCTTTACAGGAAACCAAAACAAGTATGCCAAATCAACTGTCTTGCAAATGTGTAAAACCGTGTATCCAAAAAATGCTTGCAAACTAAGTGTTTGAAATGTAAATGCAAACTTTGGTATACTCCTTAGTTTTTTGTAAGTTTGACTGATACTAAGGATACTAAGGGGAAAGGCCTGCTGCTAAGAAAGGTTTCCAGATGGTTCTCATTTATATATTCTAAAGGTAAATCTGCACTTAGAAGCAAATTACATGTACCTGTAACAGTTGTCCATCTCTTGGGCCTCTGAGAGCCTTAACTTCATCTACTGTCAGCTGGAACTTGGCAAGAAATGCATTTGTGGCATTTGCTCTCATATCAAGCTGATGGCTAAGGATAATCAAAACCATACCACACATTTGTACTTTAATCTCTTCATGTGCATACATGTACATCAACACATGTATGTCTGCAATGTGCACTGCACATGTGTATGAAAGAAGGTAAAGAATAGTTGTGTGCTTTCTGTGAAAAGATTTGACTGAACACTGCCTTGAACCAAGGCCTGTGGCTGAACGTCTAGCCCATACCATCGGAGCTATGCAGCACTTGGATGGGGGCTTCCTACATCCACTGTCCTATACTGTTGTTTGCATGTAAATAGAGGTGCAACACTGCGATCCCACAAGATATAAAGCAGTTTATGGTTACAACTGTTCACTGCCTCTAACTGGTGCCTCATCCCAGCAAAGATAGTTGACTACATGTATTTGCCATTTGCAAAAGCCCTACCTAAGGGCTGGATAGCTCAGTGGTGGAGCGTTGCTGATAAGGCCTGGGTTTAACCACTTCGCACCAGGGGGGTTTTCAGCGCCGATGACCGCCATACTGGGTTTCTTTTAACAATGCATCATTTTCAAATCTCGCTAAAACAATCGGAACAATATATTTCTGTGAAATAAATCGATAAGGGTATACTATAAGTACAAGAGAGTAAAACCTGGCACATTTCGGATGTCGCTGTGGCTTTTGTCAAGAGATTATCCGTTTGAAAAAGGGCCCATTGTGCGTCGTCAATGGTCCGTAATGGACTTGTGTGTGTGTGCATGTACGGTGCTGTCAATCCCTGACCGCAGACTCCAGCCTCCACTCCAGGCAGTAAAATCTTCGAGTTGGTCGTCCACAACCGAGCGTACAGATTACGATAAAGAATGTGGGGGGAATTCCAATGCCAGACCGATGACCATTGGGCTGTGTGGCATGCAAAGACAATGTCCCCATGTGCTTTCAGCGGCAGTGCGGTATCCCTCGATCATCCACAGTAAAAGTCCCACAATTGCACAATTACTGCTGCTAATCTTGCAATTCATGTGGCAACTTGCGTCAAAAAAGGTCTTTGTACTGATTCGTATTGCTTTGTGCTAAGCTGAAAAGAGTCTTTGTTTAGAATGTGGACAATAGTGGTGCCTGGATTCGGAGGGCCCAGTCGCATAGTCAAGCCAATGGAGCCCCGGATTCGGAAGTCCCGGCGCAAAGTGGTTAAATCAGGTTGACTCCAATTATTTTCATGAACTTTCATGAATTAGAATTTCCCAGGTATTTCTTTCTTTTCTGGATTCATAATATATGTATAGTACATACCTTTCTTTGTGAAGATCTGTTGTCTTACTGATTAAATCTGATGTCTGCTCCCGGGCAGCCTTTAGCATAAAAATGCATGAAAATGAAATAAGACATAAATGAACAAAAGAAAAGAACAAAAGGACCAGTGTCTTTGGACATGAAGCAGTACATGAGTGTGCTGTGTCCATTTTATTTTCAAGACTCAAGACCAGTCCTTCATTTTTGAGGAGCGCGATCGCACAGGCGCTCCTACCAGTACCACGTTCCTCATCAAAATCGAGGAGCGTAAAAAACAGCGCTACTCGAAAAATCTATGAGTACCTTTTAAATTTCCAACAACATTGTTACAGCAAACCGGTGGAAATAGCTTCCAAACCACTGTATAGTTCGTTCGTAATCTATGTTTGGTTTTGGTAGTAAAATAAATTATACTTTTCTGTAGCGTAACCGTCTCGCTAATACTTCTGGAAGTTCCGATCAGTAGCGCAGCATGATCGTAGTCGTATGCAGCCATGCGACCGCTGTGCACGAGCACTGTGCAGTATGTACATGTACAGTGTGTGCAAAGACGTGTTGTGTCATGTCACATGTGCCACGCATAGGCTGGTTTCGGGCCCTACTGCTCCTGTAGTGTCGCTATGGCATTACGTAGAGGCAGAAACCACACCTAGACTTGCCAACCTTGCTAACGTCGCGAAGGGAAATCGGTCATAACTAAAATACGCTACTTTCATCGTTTTGTCTCCAAATGTTGTTTCCGCGTAGTTTAATATTATTCCCTTCGTTATTAATTTTGATAGTTGTATTGAATAGAAAGAACAGAATACAGGCTTCAATTTGAGGGTAAAATTGACAAATTTGGACGGCGGTCGAAAAATGCTAGTTTGACTTTTTTATCTCCGTCATTTTGGCTTGATCTACCAAGGCCGCACCGAGCGATTTTGGAATTTTCAACTTCCGATATCTCAAGAAATAATGAAAAATCCTTCTCAAATTTTCTAGAAATCTAGAAAATACACTTTGGTTGACCGCGAAACTTGAAAAATCGCTAGTATAACTGTAATAAACATTAGTTTATTTGTTAGAAAACAACTGTAAGGGCTGGCGGAAGTCTACTAATCAATGCACACGTACTGAGTGCACACACATTTAATTCAATGTACATTATTCTTCAAGTTTTGTTGTTCACTTTACTTGTTTATTAATGATTTATACACTGAACATGACTAACAACAAAGCTTGCAGTAAGGTTAATTTGATTAATTAATCGCTAATCGCGAGGCTTCGTTCACAAGAACGACTTCTTAAGTGGAAAGGGTGATCAAAGTCACGAGATGTGTCGACTTCTTGTTGGTAAAATTTGAACCACCACTAAAAATACCCTAGCTATAACATTGGCCTGAAGAATGTATTGAAAGCAAATGTTTGGTCTTAACATGGCATCATTTCAATTTACCCTGTTTGAAAACGGTAGGTTTATTTTGAGGAGAGCGATATGCCCTCCTGGCAAATTTAAGGAGAGCGATTTATAGCTCTCCTGGATTTTCTAGAAATGAAGGACTGCAAGACGCTTGTGTAACATTACATATATCATTAACTACTTCGGTACGAGGCTTGCATTTTCAAAAAATAATCAAACAAAATTATAGTTCATAAACCTGCATCCACTTTGTGTGATCCCCAAACTGCTGTAGACAGCTTTACACCAAATGGCCCTTTGCATCAGAATGAAAACAGGGATGAATAGATGAATAGATGAATGAATAGATGCCCCCAGGGGTCGATTTCACGAAACTCGTCGTAACTTACGATCAATCGTAAGACTTACGATGTATTACAGCCTTACGATTAATCGTAGCTACGATGGATCCTGCGATGGATTTCACGAAACTCGTCGTAAGCGCGATGCGTTCAATAATCCCTTTAAAATAAAAATAATTCTTGAACGAGGATGACCTCTTGTTCTACGGCTGTTTTATGTGCTCTTCGGCCCGTTTTTCAATTTAACTAAAACGGTCGTCGATACACATTGTTATGGCATTATACGCGGACCACGGGCATATCACGCGGACGCAGAGAAATGGAGGAAAATGATTGGAAGGAAGTTTTTGACAACCTTGTCGTCTGCTAAGATTAAGGTTGGTCTTACTTTTGTACTTTACTTTCTGGTACTTCGCAATCGTAGGCATTCACGTCCGTGGCGCAAAGCGACATTGCAAAAACTAGTTCAACCTCAACAAGTAAAACTAGCGTTACGTACAGTACTCAGTAGTCAGTACATACGTACGTGTACGCTAGTACTATTATTGTAAGTAAATACAAATTACTGTACAATGTTTTTGTACATGTATGTTTTGATACTTTGTGGTTATGATTTACTGCAAAAATTAAGAGAATTATATCGACTACAGGCAGAAGACATAGGCCTAGGCTGTCAGTTTTCCGCCTGAAATAATTATGAAAAAATGAGCATATTTATTTGCTTGAAACCGCTGGCCCCATTTCATTTGGACATGATTCTTTTACTTTGTTTTAGATTTGATGGAAAAAATACTCAAAAAGGCGAATTATTCATAGTCAAATTATTTACACAAATTATAGCATAATTTATTCATAGCCGACCTACTACTTAGTAATACTAAGTAATAGTACTAGGCTCATGTACAGGCCAAAGCTAATATGAATAATAATATTAATAATATTATTTTTGATATTAGTAACTCAGGCCTGTAATCAGAAGTATATACTTCCGATTGTTTGAGGTTGAATTTGTCTTTGCAAAATAAAAAATGAAATTTTTAGGCACCATGGCAAAACGACAGCGTACAAGCAACTGGAGTCATGAGGAACTGGTGATCCTTTCAGAGTTTGTGCACGCAAACACAAACAAATTGTTTGGAACTAATCATAGAGGCACGGAGAGCGTTGAGGGGGTGAAAAAGGAGCATTGGAAGATGGCAGCCGACGTGCTGATGGAGAGTGGTGGGAAGCAGAGGGATTGGCAGAAAATTAGGAAGAAATGGCAGGACGTCACATGTGAGGCGAGGAAGTACCGCAGAGAATGTAACCGGACAGGTAATACCATTTTCGAAAAATACAAGTCAATGCTTGGTCATGGACATTGCTATTTACTATATATGACTAGTGATGGAAATACGAAAGCAATAGGCCTAGAATCCAATTCTGCTTTATTACTATATGTATAAGATTTGGAAGACAAAATCTGAAATTTCCCTCCATTTTCTTTTTACAGGCGGGGGTGAAAAACCCCAAGTCAATCCAACACTTGAGGTGGTGCTTGAGGCATTGGCCCCTGTGGCCAAGGATGGCATCCTTTGCCAAGCAGATGGGGAATCTTTCCCTTGTTTGATGGATGCAGCTGTTGACGGTAAATGCATACATTTGCACATTTGATTTGAGGGGAAAATGTGAGACTTAAAACATTGAATGTCATTAAATGTCAATTAACACATGATGTAATATTTGTAATGCCACAGATATATTGGACGATATGATTGCCCAAGACGAGTATGTCCTTTTGGAACAAGTGGCAGCAGGTAATCAGCAGCATGTCAACATACTGTACATGTATTGTGATGAGATAAAAGAAATACAGTTCTTTTAATACAGATCCCAGTCATCAATCTTTCTGTAACTCTATGTACTGGGTTCAATTTTTAAAGCTATTACTTGGAGAATTGTATTTTATTTTTCATAGCTGTCAACTATACTGATCAGCATCATCCAGCAGCTGATGTCACTGTCAACCAAAGGATGTCAACTGAAGCAGTGCCAGAAGCTGGAAAGTCCGAGACATCAATGAAGGCTATGCTGGGGCTGGAAAGGGAAAGACTTGAAGTGGAGAGGGAAAGACTTCAAGTAGAGAAGGAACAATTGCAAGTTTCGAAAAATATCCAAGCTTCATTGGTGGCGATATCATCAAATTTGCAACTGTTCCTTGCTCACTCTCTTGGAGCCCATCCCGAAAAATAAATTTAAATTCAAATGTACATGAATACAAGTCATGAAACAAAATAAATATTTGGTGTTAATGTAGAAATTTATTTCATCTGTAAATACAAAAGAGCTAAATAATCATTGTTTTCCATGCATGCCATTCTACTCGTCCCAATAGTTGTTTTGTGTTGATTATTTGTTTGTCGGTACTGTTTGATGATTGTGTCTTGTTTGTTCTGTACTTTTCTTTGGTTAACAGGTTAAGGGCATTTCATTATTTCTCTATTTAAATCAGCAAAGACAAACACCTTATTTACATAAATGATTCCTTATTAATTATATGATTGGGTATTTTGTAAATTTGACCTTATACTGTACAGTGTATATACATAATATAAATACCAAACATTTCTGATTAATTTACTGTACATGTCATGCACCTCACATCACAAATCGTAATGAAAGCAATTTTTTTCAAATCAATATTCTGTCTGGTATGTTTATGCATTCAATAGATGATAATTTTATGGGCTTTTTAACCTAAATTGAAATCATTTTCATGGCAAGGCATTGTTTAGTAGTTTTATCGAGTTCCAAGTCAGTCTTTCCTTTATCAATTTATTGTTTCACTTGCTTTATTTTACATTAATTTTGCATATGTCATACCTTTTTATACCCGTACATCTCAATTTTACATTTGTCCCATGAGAAATAAAAAAACAACCATTTGATTAATTGAAAAATCTATTGACAACTCTGTCTCGATGAGCTCTCCCATCTGCAAGTGGGCCAACATAGTGAACCCCCTCTACCTCATCTTCTTCAATAACATCATCCACAATGGCATCTGGCTCTCCGAAATCCTTGGACAAATTAAATAAAACACAGCAGGCTTTCATAATTCTACAAGCTCCTTGGGGAGAAACACGCAGGCCAAATGTCAAACAAGGAAATTTCTTTTTCAGTTGGCCAATTGTCTGTTCCACCTTGACTCTTGTTCTTCGATGAACCCTGCAGCAAGGGAAATCGAGAAAAAATAGCAAACCTTTTTCAATACAGTTCCTTGTACAGTATACAGGTAAGTTCAACCTTTTTTTTCACTTTCACTGACAATTTTTATTACCTGTTGTAGCGTCTCTCTGCATTTGATGCTGGATCCAAGATTGGCGTCATCAGCCATGGCCTTAGCGGGTATCCAGTGTCCCCAATCAGCACTCCGTGAAGTCTGGAATAAATAGACATAAAAGGTTAGAAATTCTAATTGGAACTGTTGTAGACAGTATTCATATGTGTTAAAACATGAGTGCAACCCTGCCCGTTCTTTAAAATGCAAAAACTGAAATACCCTTCAACTTAATTTGAAAAGAAATGAAATTATGAAATGATAACATGATATGATGACACTCAAGTAATATTTCTACTAACCTGCCATCAGTGAACATGTTGCCAATGACACTTCCATGGATGATGGCACTGTCATGGGTGCTCCCTGGCCACCTTGCCACAAATTGGTTATGTGGTACTTAGCGTTGCAAATTAGCTGCACATTAATGCTATGGTAGCCCTTTCTGTTCACATACAGGTGCTCATCATCAAGCATAGGAGCTCCATAAAGACGGACATGACATCCATCGATTGCACCGACCACCTCAGGAAAGCCAGCAACAGCAAAAAACTCATGCTGGGCCTGCATGACATCTTGCCGAGTGACCGGAAATCTGATGACTTGATTGGTCAAATTAATAATTGCTGTGGTGACTCGGTGAACAATTCTGCACACTGTTGATGCACTGATGTCATGGAGGTCTGCATGGACTGTGTAGAAGGACCCAGTTGCATAGAATCGCAATGCTGTCAAGAGCTGCAATTGTGCTGGAACAGCATTGCTCCGCTGAAATAAAAAAAAAAAAGCTGATTTAATATTTGAATAATCATTTTCAAAACATAGTTTTTCAGAGATAAATAAAGAGACCATACCTGGGGTATAAAACAAATAGGGGGTATATACAAATAGTTTTGTGCTTTCCAAGTATAAGTTTCTTATTATTTTGTGTGATATTCTTAACTTCCCAATAAACGCCAATGTGATGAATGTCTTATTTCTGGGGAGATTAGTGTGACTGGCCGAAGATAAATTATTACCGGTACTTGTAAGTAGAAAATCGACACTGTCTGGCACACCCACTTGCCTCAAAAAGTAGACTTACAGACTAGTTACAGTATTAAACAAAATCATGATTGGTTGAACCAGACTATTCGTTGATAATGATAGTCTGGTTCCAATACTTGGCAAGAGCTAATTAGTACATCCTGAAAAATATTAAGTATGTCAGGAAACCACATGGACGACTACCGTAAATACAGCCACTGCACAAAAATCCTAAAAGTAACTTCCTATCCTATACTATCCTATAGTACTATAACTTTTCTTTTTCCCCCTTTTTTAGGGGGGGGGGTGAATTTGCAGGTATATTATTTAATTACACAAACGCTATGTCAGTGCCAGGCGGGCCCACGATTCTTCACGCTAGCCTTTACTAAAGTATTCCAATTAAGTTGGACCCTTACAGATACAATCGCCTTTAAAAAAAAATGGGCGACCACCTTGATAAAAAAAAACCTTGTGAGGGTCCAAGTTACTCGGACCATGGACTTTGCCTAAATAAAAGCTAACAATTTGTTGAAGTAACTATGGTTAAACTTAGCTTTTAAATCAGATGACAAACTTTCACTTTGTCGTAGAATATTTCCTTCAAAGAGTACATTTAGGCCTTTGGTATACTAAGGAAATGCAAGACTTGAGGATCTTGGTAATGATATAAACATGATGGGTCGAAGAAGCGAAGTAGGCGAATACTTAGCGGTAACGTATGTTACTGCTGCCATTATTGTTTACTGGCCACTGACAAACAAATGGTGGCGCTGTGGTAAACGACAGTAGACTGTCGAGGACATACGTTTTTTAAATTAACGATTAATTTCTTCAGATTAAAATAATTACTTGTTTACATATTAAAGAAATATTGGGGTTCAACGGAAAATGCAACGTATTTTACTGTTATTACCTGTGTTACGTGTTCTATCTCTTGCTCAACTTGTCCAAGAAGCTGGACAATTCCGTGCCGCGTGAACCTATATCGTTGGTAGATTTCGTCTTCCGTTAAAGAGTCTAACGGGTTCCCTCTATCGCGAAATAATCTTTCTCTTCTGAGAGCTCGTCTGGCCTCAAAATTGGCAAGAAGCATGAGCGCCATAATTGCAAAATGCAAGTTACGATGGCTTAAGACCCTTCGTAAGTTACGATGAGTCAAGCACCGTTGCCATGGTACTTACGATGAGTTCAACTCGTCGTAAGTTTCGTGAAATCGATTTTACAACCCATCGTAAGATACGATGGGTTATTCATCGTAAGTCAAGTTACGATCAATCTTAGCGCTTCGTGAAATCGACCCCAGGATACATACCTGGCCTATTGCTTTTTTGGAGTACATTTCTGCATGTACTAGCTCTTAGAATGATATAAGACGTCTGTAATAACAAAACCATTTCTGAACGTTAAACTTACCTTAAGTCTTGTTGTCATATCCTGACAACTTGATCTCATTGCTTCCACATCATGGTGAATACTGTCTAGGCCCTGGAAAACGCAGGTAATCAAAGTATTATGTCATAATATACTCCATGCCCAACCTTCTTGGGGGAATATCATGGATTTGATATAATTTTCAATCAAGGGAAGTTACAGGTATTTAATGGAAGTTTTCATTACATGTATGTATAATTAGCACTGCACGCTCAGTGCTTTGCTCGATTGCCTGTTGAAAATAAATAGGCTGCTCGGGCAGAATTCAATTACTCCACCTCTACTCTCTAGGCCAGATGTCTTAAGAACATCACCACCAAGCAAACACTTATTCAATTACATTATCCGCAACAACAAATCTCTCAGTCTGATGTAATGATGTGCCTGCCAAAATCAAACCTACATGTACGACCTGTACCAGCATAACAATAGTAGTGACAAATATTTTTCACTGGATTTAAGGATTCACAGCTGGATGGATGCATGTATGTCAGCTTCAGACCCCCCTGACAAGCATCTGCCCCCAACAGAGCAAAGCATCATAAGCATCAAAATTATCTACACCTAGTACAAGTCCCTCAGTGAACTAAATGGCTCAAGAACCAACACGACGGCCATATCCTGAGTTCAAGGGACCAATTGGTGATGGAAATAACTAAAGCCGGACATTCACAGCCTCAGCAGAAACAATACAATTCAACCACATTCAGGAAGATGTCCGTTATTTTCTGGCTTTTTGGGTTTTCTCATTTGATTGGCTTTAATTCTAGATCCAAAGAGGTGCTACCATACCTTGGTTTTGTTGTCATTATTTTGGCAAATCTAATGTTGAGTTGTTGACATTGCTTGTGGTATCATCAAAAAATGCATGAACAAAGCATGTACAATCAAGATTCTTGTGGTGTGCTGTGTATCTGGTACTGTGCTGGTATAATTTACTTCAGAATATAGGGGCTACATGTATACTTACATTTTTTACTTTTTCAAATGCTTGTGCAAAATCTTCACTAATTGCAAGGCTTCGTCTTTCTATGTCTCCACGAAGATTTCGGCGACTACGCAGGCTGTTTTCCACAAAAAATGCTGACAGAACTTTCAGTGATTCTAAAATATCCTACAAATACAGGTACAAATAAATTTTCAAAAATTGTTTAGATGGATATATGCAAAATAGATACATGTATTTGAAACTGAGAGGTTCAACTCAGTCCATGATTGAATAACCTGACCTTTACCTCATCCCTCAATGCCAATGCCAACTTGAAGCCTTTAGTTATAAATAGGCCTATTACTGCATTATTAGTATTACAACTTTCCAACGGTAACCAACTCGGTCCGTAACCAACTCGGTCCGTGACCAACTCGGTCCGTAACAAACTCGGTCCGTAACCAACTCGGTCCGTGACCAACTCGGTCCGTGACCAACTCGGTCCGTAACCAACTCCTTAACCAGCCTCTGCATTTTGGCTCCTTAGACGGGAGAGAATCTTCTTGAACACCTGAGGGGAAATTTCTCCTTTTTTTTCCCGAACGTGAGTAAAACAAATTACCAGTATTGAAATCGGTGATTCTCACTTAATCCAAAGGTGGGTGAATGGGACGATTTCACAGGTGTTTTCGGGGTAAAATCTAGGGGTTTCGGTCGGTGGTAGCCATGGAGTCGAACACATCATTGTTCGGTCGTTTTTCCCTACTGAAAATTTTGGACCCTACTAGTACTAATACTATCGCCAGACCCCTCAATTTTTTTTTAAAAGGGCGATTGTAAGGGTCCAAGTTACTCGGACTAGCACAACTCTACATGGCGAAGCACGTAACTTCATGATTTGTTTCAATTCCATCTGGGTTCTGGAAAAAAAAAATACAAATTCACAAAATTATGTGCTCCGCCATAGAGTTGTGCGATAAAAATACGGCCAGTTTGTCATCTATACCCATAATGCGTTGCGAATGTCCAAAGGTTTATTGCACATTCGTGCCTCAACCAATACAATCACAATAGTGTTTTGAGGCGGGTAGGTAAATAGGTTCAGTTTATTTTATACTAATTATATTATGGGCTATATCATATGTTATCACATTAGGTCCATGTTCCTGTACTGTAGTCCATATCACACTAGTCCGAGTACCGTACCCGACAAGTCACCCTTTTTTATCAAATTTTGAAATTTTGACTTAATTTGAGGGACGGGTGACTACACCTACTGACCTAGTACTTTGTAGTACTGTAGTGTAGTGAGTATTGACAAGTATATACTACTAGTACTACTACTTTACTAATACTAGTAACTTAGTAAGTACTAAATAGTACTATAGTACTAAGTACTAAGTAAGTATTTATTGCCAATGCCACTTGCCGGCAGTATTGCATTGGTAACACTAACAACATGCCATGCAACATTATATTTACAATAACAAGTCAATAACAATACAAATTAACAATAAATGCCATGGTCGCGGTTTTCCTACCTTGTCATTTTCTAGTCTTATGTCTAATATCTTATTGAGTTTTCTAGAAAGAGGGTTAATCGACTGGACATTATCCTGTGGTGTATCGGAATGTCCAACATTCTCACGGTCATGTTCAGCTGACAGGGTAACAACAGGCTGAGAGCTGGTCATTTTGGAAGACAGATTTGTGTACATGCCATTCCCAGAAACTGTTGGCCGTAGTAAAGAATACAGTATGTCAGTCTTGGTTCAAGACGTTGTTGGTTCGGATGGCCAACCGAGACCCGCAGTGTACATAACTATTATACATACGCGTACCACGGACGTATACGTCCGCGACGCGTACGGGCTCGCACAGAGATCCACTCACACTAAATAAAAGTGCTCTATGACACACCCGCGTCGCTCGCACGAGCTGCAATAACTGTGTGGGTGCGTACGGGTGTAAATCATTGGCAACGTAGTCATTGCGTCAAATATCTCACCAAACAACGTCTTGAAATAAGACTAACATTATGCACGCTTTGGGTATCGCCGGGCCACGTTCACAATATTACTAGCCTGTATTGAATTACGCCAAATCACATGCAACAGCGGGATGAGGACAACGCAAGAAAATAAAAAGGACAACGCAGACTCAGATGACAAGGTTTTGATCCTTCAAGGTTTTGGCGACTTCAACGCCAGCCTGTGGGCCGAGATCCAGAAGCCTGGAAGGGAGTTCTCGGAAGACATGGAGTTGGAAACTGCAACGACAATGAACGCCTATTGTTAGAGTTCTGCACATAGCAACAACTCCCAAATGCATTCTTCGATCCAGCAACGAGAGAGTCTGAAAACCTAGATGCATCGATCCTTGCTCGAAAAACCGGGCACCCAGTCCTTGAAGTTATGATACATGCAGTGCGCCAATGACGGAGAGCACAGATAAGTCTATGCCAAGTGTCATATACGGATCATCGCTTTGTCCGTTCAAGAGAGGACCCAGCAAGAAAGGTCTGCAATCTTCAATTCTTTATCTAGATGAAATGAAAGCTAAATTTTAGGCAGTGCAGGATTGAGGATCCAACCAGCACCACTGACTCCTCCCCAGAGATGTGAATGGAATTTACTGAAAACCGCCATCCAGCTGGTACAGTTGTTAATGGCGATGGCGGGCGGGCCCTCTGTGGCCTGGCTTAGAATGTTGGTTTTCTTCAGGCTGATGGTGAGTCTGAAGTCCTCGCATGCCTGGGAGAAGCGGTCCATGAGCCTCTGGAGGTGTTCTTCCTCATGAGTGACAAGGGCTGCATCATCCGGGAAAAGCAGGTCTCTGATGAGGACTTCGCGGATCTTGATCTTGGCTCTCAGCCTCGCAATGTTGAACAACCCCCCGTCAGAGCGAGTATGGAGGTAGATCCCATCAGTGCAGGTCCCAAAGGCATGTTTGAGCATGACGGCAAAGTAAATGCCAAAGAGGGTCGGGGCAAGCACACAGCCCTGCTTCACACCGCTCTTCACGTCAAATGGTGTTGATGATGATCCACCGAACTGGATAACACCCTTCGTCCCAATGTGGAAGGACCTTATAATACTCAGGAATCTTTCTGGACATCCGATCCTTGCAAGGACTTTGAAGAGGCCATCTCGGCTCACTAGATCGGAAGCCTTGGTAAGGTCGATAAAGGCGACGTACAATGGCCAGCTTTGCTCCCTGCATTTCTCCTGAAGCTGGCGTAGGGAGAAAATCATGTCGATTGTGGAACGTTTCGACCTAAACCCGCACTGTGACTCCGGACACACCCTGACTGCTACAGTAGCTTCTGGAGTCTGTTCAGGACCACTCGAGCAGAGTTTTCCCACGATACTCAGCAAGGAGATGCCTCTGTAGTTATTGCAGACACTCCGGTCATTTTTATTTTTGTACAGAGTAATGATATTGCAGTCGCGCATTCCTTGTGGAACTTCGCCTTCCTCCCAGCATTGGCAAAGCAAATCATGTAGATGGTGGAGGGGGGGGGCACTTCCCACTCTTAATAATCTCAGCAGGGATGCCATCTAGGCCTGGTGCTTTTCCTGTGGGCAGGCTGTCGATAGCTTTGCTGAGCTCTTCGATGCTTGGCTTCTTGTCTAGCTCATCCATGGCAGGCAAGTGCTCAACGGACTCCAGCGTCGCATCTGAGATTGAGGTCTGTCTGCTATAGAGGTCTGAATAATGTTCAACCCATCTTTCCATCTGTTTGCTTTTGTCAGTGATGGTCACACCAGATGTTGATTTGAGTGGACCAGTTTTGCTAAAGGTTGGACCGATTGCCTTTTTTATTCCATCATAGACACCCCTGATGTTGCCGGTGTCTGCAGCCAGCTGGATGCCCTGGCAATCCGCTGGACCTTGCTTCTGGCTGCTTTGAGGGCCAGCAGTGATGATCGGGTCGGATGTTGTCTGTGGCTTAGCAGGGCAATACGTTTCCCTCCTATAACAGCACTGAGCTTTGTCACGTTTACTTCCAACCAGTCATGTGATTTCCCAGTCTTCCTACCGAAGACTGAAAAAGCTCTGTTGTAGATTGTGTTGCGGAGGTTGTCCCATCTCTGCATGGCGTTTCCTTCAGGAGGGTTTGTCTCCAATGCATCTTCCGGACCCTTGATGAGTGATTCCACCATGCCCTGATACTTAGTCTTGGTCTTGTCAATGCGTGGTTTACGCGGTGGCATGGCTCGATGCAGCTTCTTAGGCAGGATCCTGACCTTACAGCAGACCAGTGAGTGGTCTGTGTCGCAGTCATCGCTGTTGTACGTGCGTGTGTTGAGAACGCTGTTCAGTTGCTTGCGACTAGTAAGGCTCAGATCTACTGATGCCATCGCTTGGAGCGAGGATGACGCTAAGACACATTGTGCTGAGGCTTGCTCTGGAAGAAGATGTTAGTGATGCATAGGTCTTGGAGTATGCACAGTTCCAGGAGACGCTGGCCATTGTCATTCATACTGCCTACTCTAAAGGGACCGAGGCTGCTGGGCCAGGAAGCACGATCTTTCCCAACGCGAGCATTGAAGTCGCCGAGGAGGATAAGGCTATCCGCTGCTGGCACCTTCTGGATGGCTGACTGCAGCAGGTCATAGAACTGGTCTTTTTCCACTTGTGTGGATTAGAGGGTGAGGGCATAGACACTGAAGAGGGTGACAGGCCCGTCTGTGGTGTTTAGATGCAGGAAGTGAATCTCTCAGTCCCTTCTATGCCAGGATTTATCATGCTCACTAAAGAGTTCTTAACAGCAAAGCCGACGCCCTGTTCTCTGGTCTCGTTTGCGGCTTTTCCGCACCAGTAGAAGGTGAAGTCTTTCTCTTGAAGAGATCCAGTTTCAGCAAGGCAGGTCTCTTGCAGTGCAGCAATGTCCACATCCAACCTCAGCAGTTCGTTATTAATCACTGCTGTCTTCCGTGTGTCGCCTATATCGGAAAGGTCTGTTTCTAGATCAGTTGTCATGGTCCTCACGTTCCATGTTGCTAGTTTCAACTTTGGTTTGATATGTAGGCCTACCTTATTCTTAATCTTTTCTTTTTTCTTGTTGCTTGGTGCATGAGTTTAACAGGCCACTGTTCAGGCTATTCCTAGCCCTAATCCCTACGCACCCAGTAAGGAAGGTGGGCTGTGGCGGTGTAGCACCTAACTGAACGGGGCTGCCCGGCTTAAAGCGGGCGGTAGCTACCCAATGGAGGTACGAAGCCCCCTCCCACACTGTCGGGAGTGACCCCTAGCGCCTTGCTCTATGCCAATTGAGCACTGACTTATAACTGGTAACTGTCGCTCCCCGTGTTTTATCGTCATTTTACAGCGACGCTGGAGTGTCCTCTCCAGGGCACAGGCCTGGGCAAGGTTATTAAGGAGGGCGTAGTGTTGCCCATGTACTAGGTCTCCCCTCTCCACGTCGTCGATGTAGTCCAAGGGAGGGGTAGAAACCCATGCAGCTCGGCACCAACGCCGTCGCAGGAGTTGCCGGAACGAAGTTGACATCAACAGCGAACCGCCTTCGGGACTCCAGCTCCGGATTTAGGCAAATATTTAACCCATAGCCTAAATATGGGGCCCTGACAGGTGCTACTGCTCCGGGCCAGAGCAGACCTGGGAGTAGTGGCAACTAAGGGGTAACTTCCCCCACAACCCCTGGAAGTTTTACTCCCAAACAGGAGCCTTGCCACCGGATGCAGTTTAGTGTCATGACCAGGACTTTAGCATCAAACAAAAGTGAATTTCGTATTGGCAAACTAATCCCATGAATCATGATCTTTTCTGCTTAAGTGATTTTTTTTTTTGGGGGGGAGGGGTTGACGTTTTTGCGGAGAAGACGGCAACCGCGTCTGATTGGTCAATTGCGCTTGTTCAATCCTTTCAATTTTAACTAAAGTTATTAATCAACATTTTCAAACATAATCAAGTACGTACGTGATCGTACGTGAGTGGCTCATAAGTAATTTGTAGGTTGTTTACATTTTACACCCAATCAGATAAGCAAACTCTTTGGGGGGTGGTGCATTCTCCTTTATGGGTGCAGCACACAAAATCCATCCAAGATGGCTCCGCCGAGCTGATTATCATAAAGTGTGTACCCACAACTTTTTTTAATAAGGGGTCTTTGAAGGCAAATTAACTGATACATTGTAGAAAAGGTGAAGCTTAAGACAACCCGGGGGTTCACTATTCAATTTGGTATGTAATTTGGACCATATCTGGCTTTAAATGTGGCCTTATTTGGCTGTGGAAGTGAAGGGGTCCATCCCAAAATCCTTGCAGAAATTCAGCTTGGACGGCTACACATTGGGGGTGTTTTTTTCTGGGGGTAATTAGCAAAAAATCTAATCGGCTAAGAGCACCAAAATTGAAAAGAATCTGAGAGATGAAGGTCCAAACTACAATTTTAAGTATAGCTACAAGAACTGAGAGACTTTTGGGCATGGGATGATTGGCTTTGAAAGTGAGTGTTTTTGTACAGTGTTCAAAGGGAGCTCGATTTAGTGTTCTGCACCCTTATCTGGCTGCCGCAACAGCGCCCTCTTTCGCGTCACTATATCAAACTAGACTAGACTCGACTTGTTTGCACCTGAGTATCTTCAGTCACACCTAGATATTGAATCCTTACCGCCTGAAGCAAAACTACAGGTAGGCCTACAGCGTTACTATACGATAAAAGCAGATAACCAAGGTCAACATTCACAAAGCATCAATATAATCAGATACATAGGAGTGAACATGGGCATCACATTTTTTTTTAATTAATTGCTGGTAAGCCTGCCCTATATACACATTGTCCAAAGACAACAGAGATATATAATATTATGAGAGTGATGCTTCAATTGGGAGGCATGCCAGCTTGATGTTCGTAACAGCACGTCCTGACTTTCAAGTTTACTATATTAATAGAAAGACGCATTCAAAACTCCGCTGTCGAATGAATTATTGTGTGTAAAATATTTGGCTGGAAAATGCCAAACTGTGGTTCAGTGCCGATATACATGTATAACATGGGAAAGCAACGAAGAAGAAAATATACTTGTTTAAATAAATAGATATGACATGGGAAAACGGCACAAAGGAAAATAGATTTTACGGTTGCATGAAGAACAAAGTTGTAGAAGTCGCCCGTCATCAGTGGTACAGATCATGGAGGCATCACCATACTGAGTTGTATGGAATGGGATGGGAGCCATGTTTTTTGTTTCCGCAAAATTACTTCCACAAAGATTAAACATTTATATTTGTCAGATTTGAAGAAGGAAAACAAACGAATCTTTCTCAAGTTGGTATGGACTGTTGGAAGTTTATGCACAAACTGAAGGGTGCCCATGGGGTTGTATAGAGTGTAGCTTCTATTGAGAGCCGTAACCCCCTGGTTTTCTCTGTAGGTAGGCCTTATGTTATTGCGCACATTTTGTTTTCAATGTGCACTAGTGCAGTAACGTATCGTCCAATCACCAGAGTTGGTTACCTTGCCGGTGCCCCTTGAACAATAGCTTTAGTCTGCCATAGGTGATGGGTGCCCTCCTATACCCAATGCTGCACCCATCCAAAATTCAACTCCGTTTTCATCAAATACATCTTCTTGTGTTCAATAGCTTTGTTCCCGCTGGCCTATTTTTAAGTTTCTCTTGGTGTCGATGTAACTATTTACAATAGCTATAAAATGATCTAAAGCATATCGTCATCTAGAATTTTACTCATCTTGAAATCTTAACACACTAAAAAAATAACCAACTAGACCAACCACCTAACCTACCAAGTAACAAACCACCAATCACCAACCGCATCGACCAACCAACTGACAATCTGCCAAACCGACCAATCAACCAACCAACCGACCAACTTTTTATCAACCTATTAATCACCTTAGGGCTTATTGTAAGGAAAGATGGGTAAATCGGGTGTTATGTAACCTCTTCTATTTTGACACCAGACTTAACATTTATTTATTTATTTAAAAAAAAATTTGGGGGGGGGGGTGTATTGCTGTTCGTTGTACCTCAGTTTTATGGCTAAGGTTTCGTTTGAATTAAATGATAATCCAACTTGGATCTTCTTTAATATGTCGTCTCCCTTGAACTTCTTAAATCATTCCCACCTCAGATGGTTAGCAAAGTAAACATAGAACTATCTACGTGCAAGCCCTGCTCTTCGGTTTTTTTTATTTCCCGCTTTCATTTGCAATGCATTAGTCCTGAAGTTTGTAACAGCGTAGCCTGAGTACACCAACAGAAACACGCTTCATAACTCCGTCGGGGACATTGTGTCAGATATTTGGCAGAAAAATGCCAAACTGTAGTTTGCCGTGAGAAAGCGACACAAAGGAAAATAGATTTTACGGTTGCATGAAGAACAAAGTTGTAGAAGTCGCCCGTCATCAGTGGTACAGATCATGGAGGCATCACCGTACTGAGTTGTATGGAATGGGATGGGAGCCATGTTTTTTGCTTCCGCAAAATTACTTCCACAAAGATTAAACATTTATATTTGTCAGATTTAAAGGAGGAAAACAAACGAATCTTTCTCAAGTTGGTATGGACTGTTGGAAGTTTATGCACAAACTGAAGGGTGCCCATGGGGTTGTATAGAGTGTAGCTTCTATTGAGAGCCGTAACCCCCTGGTTTTCTCTGTAGGTAGGCCTTATGTTATTGCGCACATTTTGTTTTCAATGTGCGATAGTGCAGTAACGTATCGTCCAATCACCAGAGTTGGTTACCTTGCCGGTGCCCCTTGAACAATAGCTTTAGTCTGCCATAGGTGATGGGTGCCCTCCTATACACAATGCTGCACCCATCCAAAATTCAACTCCGTTTTCATCAAATACATCTTCTTGTGTTCAATAGCTTTGTTCCCGCTGGCCTATTTTAAGTTTCTCTTGGTGTCGATGTAACTATTTACAATAGCTATAGAATGATCTAAAGCATACGTCATCTGGAATTTTACTCATCTTGAAATCTTAACACACTAAAAAAATAACCAACTAGACCAACCACCTAACCTACCAAGTAACAAACCACCAATCACCAACCGCATCGACCAACCAACCGACAATCTGACAAACCGACCAATCAACCAACCAACCGACCAACTTTTTATCAACCTATAAATCACCTTAGGGCTTATTGTAAGGAAAGATGGGTAAATCAGGTTTTATGCAACCTCTTCTATTTTGACACCAGACTCTTTCTTTGGGGGGGGGTGTATTGCTGTACATTGTACCTCAGTTTCATGGCTATAAGTTTTTACTGGAATAAAATCATAATCCAACTTGGATCTGCTTGAATATGCATCGTCATCCTAGAACTTCTTAAATAATTCCCACCTCAGATGGTTAGCTAAGTAAACATTGAACTATCTATATGCAAGCCCTGCTCTTCGGGTTTTTTATTTCCCACTTTCATGTAGGGGCCTATAGGATTTTATCTTGGTCCTTAAGTTTTTATCAGCGTAACCTGATGCTGACTATACCAACAGAAAGACGCTTCATAACTCCGTCGGGGACATTGTGTCAGATATTTGGCAGAAAAATGCCAAAGTGTAGTTTGCCGTGAGAAAACGGCACAAAGGAAAATAGATTTTACGGTTGCATGAAGAACAAAGTTGTAGAAGTCGCCCGTCATCAGTGGTACAGATCATGGAGGCATCACCATACTGAGTTGTATGGAATGGGATGGGATCCATGTTTTTTGCTTCCGCAAAATTACTTCCACAAAGATTAAACATTTATATTTGTCAGATTTGAGGGAGGAAAACAAACGAATCTTTCTCAAGTCGGTATGGACTGTTGGAAGTTTATGCACAAACTGAAGGGTGCCCATGGGGTTGTATAGAGTGTAGCTTCTATTGAGAGCCGTAACCCCCTGGTTTTCTCTGTAAGTAGGCCTTATGTTATTGCGCACATTTTGTTTTCAATGTGCACTAGTGCAGTAACGTATCGTCCAATCACCAGAGTTGGTTACCTTGCCGGTTTCCCCTTGAACAATAGCTTTAGTCTGCCATAGGTGATGGGTGCCCTCCTATACCTAATGCTGCACCCATCCAAAATTCAACTCCGTTTTCATCAAATACATCTTCTTGTGTTCAATAGCTTTGTTCCCGCTGGCCTATTTTAAGTTTCTCTTGGTGTCGATGTAACTATTTACAATAGCTATAGAATGATCTAAAGCATACGTCATCTGGAATTTTACTCATCTTGAAATCTTAACACACTAAAAAAAAAAAAACTACACCAACCACCTAACCTACCAAGTAACAAACCACCAATCACCAACCGCATCGACCAACCAACCGACAATCTGACAAACCGACCAATCAACCAACCAACCGACCAACTTTTTATCAACCTATAAATCACCTTAGGGCTTATTGTAAGGAAAGATGGGTAAATCGGGTTTCATGCAACCTCTTCTATTTTGACACCAGACTTAATATTTAGTTTTTTATATTTTTTGATTTTTTTTTGGGGGGGGTGTATTGCTGTTCGTTGTTCCTCAGTTTTATGGCTAAGGTTTCGTTTGAATAAAATCACAATCCAACTTGGATCTTCTTAAATATGTCGTCTCCCTTGAACTTCTTAAATCATTCCCACCTCAGATGGTTAGCAAAGCAAACATAGAACTATCTACGTGCAAGCCCTGCTCTTCGGTTTTTTTTATTTCCCGCTTTCATTTGCAATGCATTAGTCCTGAAGTTTGTAACAGCGTAGCCTGAGTACACCAACAGAAACACGCTTCATAACTCCGTCGGGGACATTGTGTCAGATATTTGGCAGAAAAATGCCAAACTGTAGTTTGCCGTGAGAAAGCGACACAAAGGAAAATAGATTTTACGGTTGCATGAAGAACAAAGTTGTAGAAGTCGCCCGTCATCAGTGGTACAGATCATGGAGGCATCACCATACTGAGTTGTATGGAATGGGATGGGAGCCATGTTTTTTGCTTCCGCAAAATTACTTCCACAAAGATTAAACATTTATATTTGTCAGATTTGAGGGAGGAAAACAAACGAATCTTTCTCAAGTTGGTATGGACTGTTGGAAATTTATGCACAAACTGAAGGGTGCCCATGGGGTTGTATAGAGTGTAGCTTCTATTGAGAGCCGTAACCCCCTCGTTTTCTCTGTAGGTAGGCCTTATGTTATTATGTTATTGCGCACATTTTGTTTTCAATGTGCGATAGTGCAGTAACGTATCGTCCAATCACCAGAGTTGGTTACCTTGCCGGTGCCCCTTGAACAATAGCTTTAGGTGATGGGTGCCCTCCTATACCCAATGCTGCACCCATCCAAAATTCAACTCCGTTTCCATCAAATACATCTTCTTGTGTTCAATAGCTTTGTTCCCGCTGGCCTATTTTAAGTTTCTCTTGGTGTCGATGTAACTATTTACAATAGCTATAAAATGATCTAAAGCATATCGTCATCTGGAATTTTACTCATCTTGAAATCTTAACACACTAAAAAAATAACCAACTAGACCAACCACCTAACCTACCAAGTAACAAACCACCAATCACCAACCGCATCGACCAACCAACCGACAATCTGCCAAACCGACCAATCAACCAACCAACCGACCAACTTTTTATCAACCTATAAATCACCTTAGGGCTTATTGTAAGGAAAGATGGGTAAATCGGGTTTTATGCAACCTCTTCTATTTTGACACCAGACTTAACATTTATTTATTTATTTTAATTTTTTTTTGGGGGGGGTGTATTGCTGTTCGTTGTACCTCAGTTTTATGGCTAAGGTTTCGTTTGAATTAAATGATAATCCAACTTGGATCTTCTTTAATATGTCGTCTCCCTTGAACTTCTTAAATCATTCCCACCTCAGATGGTTAGCAAAGCAAACATAGAACTATCTACGTGCAAGCCCTGCTCTTCGGGTTTTTTTATTTCCCGCCTTCATTTGCAATGCATTAGTCCTGAAGTTTGTAACAGCGTAGCCTGAGTACACCAACAGAAACACGCTTCATAACTCCGTCGGGGACATTGTGTCAGATATTTGGCAGAAAAATGCCAAACTGTAGTTTGCCGTGAGAAAGCGACACAAAGGAAAATAGATTTTACGGTTGCATGAAGAACAAAGTTGTAGAAGTCGCCCGTCATCAGTGGTACAGATCATGGAGGCATCACCATACTGAGTTGTATGGAATGGGATGAGAGCCATGTTTTTTGCTTCCGCAAAATTACTTCCACAAAGATTAAACATTTATATTTGTCAGATTTAAAGGAGGAAAACAAACGAATCTTTCTCAAGTTGGTATGGACTGTTGGAAGTTTATGCACAAACTGAAGGGTGCCCGTGGGGTTGTATAGAGTGTAGCTTCTATTGAGAGCCGTAACCCCCTCGTTTTCTCTGTAGGTAGGCCTTATGTTATTGCGCACATTTTGTTTTCACTGTGCGATAGTGCAGTAACGTATCGTCCAATCACCAGAGTTGGTTACCTTGCCGGTGCCCCTTGAACAATAGCTTTAGTCTGCCATAGGTGATGGGTGCCCTCCTATACCCAATGCTGCACCCATCCAAAATTCAACTCCGTTTCCATCAAATACATCTTCTTGTGTTCAATAGCTTTGTTCCCGCTGGCCTGTTTTAAGTTTCTCTTGGTGTCGATGTAACTATTTGCAATAGCTATAGAATGATCTAAAGCATATCGTCATCTGGAATTTTACTCATCTTGAAATCTTAGCACACTAAAAAAATAACCAACTGGACCAACCACCTAACCTACCAAGTAACAAACCACCAATCACCAACCGCATCGACCAACCAACCGACAATCAAACAAACCGACCAATCAACCAACCAACCAACCAACTTTTTATCAACCTATAAATCACCTTAGGGCTTATTGTAAGGAAAGATGGGTAAATCGGGTTTCATGCAACCTCTTCTATTTTGACACCAGACTTAACATTTATTTTTTTATATTTTTTTTTTTTGGGGGGGGGTGTATTGCTGTTTGTTGTTCCTCGGTTTTATGGCTAAGGTTTCGTTTGAATAAAATCACAATCCAACTTGGATCTTCTTAAATATGTCGTCTCCCTTGAACTTCTTAAATCATTCCCACCTCAGATGGTTAGCAAAGCAAACATAGAACTATCTACGTGCAAGCCCTGCTCTTCGTTTTTTTTTTATTTCCCGCTTTCATTTGCAATGCATTAGTCCTGAAGTTTGTAACAGCGTAGCCTGAGTACACCAACAGAAACACGCTTCATAACTCCGTCGGGGACATTGTGTCAGATATTTGGCAGAAAAATGCCAAACTGTAGTTTGCCGTGAGAAAGCGACACAAAGGAAAATAGATTTTACGGTTGCATGAAGAACAAAGTTGTAGAAGTCGCCCGTCATCAGTGGTACAGATCATGGAGGCATCACCGTACTGAGTTGTATGGAATGGAATGGGAGCCATGTTTTTTGCTTCCGCAAAATTACTTCCACAAAGATTAAACATTTATATTTGTCAGATTTGAGGGAGGAAAACAAACGAATCTTTCTCAAGTCGGTATGGACTGTTGGAAGTTTATGCACAAACTGAAGGGTGCCCATGGGGTTGTATAGAGTGTAGCTTCTATTGAGAGCCGTAACCCCCTCGTTTTCTCTGTAGGTAGGCCTTATGTTATTGCGCACATTTTGTTTTCAATGTGCGATAGTGCAGTAACGTATCGTCCAATCACCAGAGTTGGTTACCTTGCCGGTGCCCCTTGAACAATAGCTTTAGTCTGCCATGGGTGATGGGTGCCCTCCTATACCCAATGCTGCACCCATCCAAAATTCAATGTAAATATATATTGCAACTTTGAAAATAGTTAGACATTATAGATAGGCCCCTTCGTATAATTGTTCAAAGTTGCGTCTGCTTGTTAGATGTTCAAATCTGCATGTTAATCAATACCGATATCTGGATCAAGGCATAGCATTGTTGCAATCATGGCAGAAAACACCTTCGAAATCTTCTCTCTTGGTGCATATACAATGGAAATTTTTCTGGTGCTTTGCCTCTTCGTCGTGATCATGAGTTTGCAGGCCTCTGCTCACAAGGTGTATCGGCTACCACCCGGCCCTACAGGATGGCCAATGATCGGAAGCCTTGTCCATCTCTCTGGCGAAGGAAGAGATGACTATCTCAACCATCTCGTTGAGAAATACAAAGATGTGTTCAGCTTGCGTTTAGGTTTCAAACGCGTAGTAGTTGTCAGCAAATACGAAAACATTAGAGCCTTGCTTCTGGATGGACACGTGTTGAGCGAAAGAGCGCCCATCGAGTCCTTGGACAGTTACTTCAAAGGGCGGGGTAAGAACTTCTCAAAGTTTAGTTTTTCACATATCAAACGTTCTGTCCAATCTGTCTGTTTAATATTCCTGATTTGTGATCTGCAATGAGTTTACCCGTGTATCATTCTTCTTATCATTTTGTATAGTTACTCCCTATTCAGTCAACTTTGCAACGTGCAGAAATAGCGTCAACGACCTTTTTCGCTTTGTCAACGACCTTTTTGTGGACGACCTTCGTACTTCACACACTGTTATTCATCTCATGTCGTGGGGGAAAATGGAGCATCGTTTATTCTTCACTAGTTTAGTTATTTGCATGGCTTGTTTATACGAAGCACATATACGGGCGCATGAATCTGTATTTATTGTCTAAGATTTGGTTGTGATGAGAACACACGTACACAAATCTGAATTAGTTTCTTCGCGGTAATATTTGAATGATAAGACTTAAAGGTTTGCATGGTGGAATACTAAGTGGAAGGTTGACGGTGACACGCCATGTAGCACTTCTCTTTCAAGAAGGAGTGTGGCTCTGAAAAGAGCCGGTAACTGAACGTTTCGGGTAGTTTGTACACACTACCCTTTACACCAGTCACATCCACAACATTATGCTTCTTGCAATATATTCTACTAATTCATGTTCGTAGCCAATATACCAGACCATGGTGCACCAGACCGACTGAACTGTCTCTCATTTATTCCTAAGCAACGATTTCATGGCACCTGTTTTTTTCTCTTGTGCCAACAGGTATAGTTGGAGCCAAGTTTTCTGAAGGTTGGAAAGAAACTCGCCACTTTACACAAAACCTCTTCAAGTCACTTGGGAAGTCTCACATGTGTTTTAGAGATAACATCGTGTCCGAGGTGGATTGCATGCTCCTGGAGATTGACCAATTCATAAGCAATGAGGAGGAATTTGACCCATTAAATGTATTCAGTGCAACCACCGCTAATATCATTGGGTCACTGATATATGGGCGAAAGTTCGATCGCGATGACGAGACTTTCCAGGCCATGAGGGATGCTCTCCATCGTGGCTTGCGCTTGGTTCAGTACTGCGGTGGTTCTACCTTTCTCCCATTCATGCGCTATCTACCAACTTTACCTTGTCTGAAAGACTTCTACCGACAAATGGACATACTCATTGCATGTCAGCAGCATCTCATCAACAAGCACAAATGTGCGTACAAGCAAGCAAGCCAAGGTCCTATGCATGCAAACTTCCTTGATGCCTTCTTGAATCAAGATTCGTCATGCAATGCCCCACCACCAGTGGACGAAAACTCGCTGCCGTTTTTCATCAATGATCTATTCATGGGTGGAACAGAGACCTCAGCCACTGTGTTAACGTGGGCAGTCCTGGCTCTGCTCTTGCATCCAGGTATTCAGGAGAAAATTCACCAGGAAATCGATTCGGAAATTTGTACCGGAAGACAAATTACTATGGCAGATAAGCCTAGGCTGCCTTATACCCAGGCCGTTTTAATGGAAAGTTTTCGCTACGGTAGCATTGCTCCTGTTAGCATGCGTGAAACCACACGAGATACGTCCATCAACGGGTATGACCTTCCTTGTGGGACTATGGTCATGTTCAACTACTATTATTGCCATTTTGATCCAGAGGTGTGGGACGAGCCTTTGGAATTCACACCACAGCGATTTTTGAATGAGGAGGGACAACTCATTTTTCGGAAAGAGCTCATCCCATTCAGTATCGGTAAGCCATGGCATTGTTTACCGCCGTTAAAACGTTATAGACAACGTGCAATTTACAGATAAATGTTTTCCAAACAATTGGCCTGTTTAATCAGGAATTTCAGGGGTTTGTCACGGAGTTTGACCAACACAAACTGGGAATCGGACCTCCGTCCTCCAAAAATGTTTTCAAATGGTCCAAAATGTTTAAAAATGGTAAAATAATATTACCCATTTTTTTTTACAGTGAGAAAGAGTCGCAAATGTGCTTTGTATAAATCATATGCCTCAATGTGCATTCTTCAAGAAATAGGCACATAGCGGGTTCTTTCAAATGAAATGCCGCCTATGAAATACGGTCATCAAATAACTGCTGTTAACGTGACAATAACTTTGGACATCATACTCAGACTCCGTATCTCTCCGCCAAGAGCTGGATATGCAGTAGCTTCACACTACGATTGAAGCTCCATTTTCCCACTTACGTGTTGACACATATTTCTTGGAAGACGTTGTGGTTTCCAAGGGAGCATATGTTTTCATACTGATGTGATATGTTCTTCATTCCAATTTAGGGAGACGGAGATGCCCGGGAGATGATCTTGCTCAGATGGAGCTATTTCTGATCTTCAGCAACTTGCTCAAATTCTACCACTTATCGCCGTCTGAGGGAGCAGAGTTGAACATGAAAGCTCAACCAGGAGTGACCCGTTGCCCGTATCCTTACAAAATACGAGCAGTCATTCGAAATTAATGTAAGTGAATCATTCCTGAAATGGTACTTACCCACACAAACAATTACAATATCGAACAGTCAAGAATAAGGTAGATTTAGAAATACTTGGTAGCTATTATATTATCCAAAATAAATGTCATACACTGTATCGTACTTGTCGTACTTATCGTACTTGTCGGGAGTTTCTGATTGAATACTTGTTTTGACTAATGATATTATGAGTTAATATTTTGAGGAACACTTGTCAAAATGTCGGTCAAAATATTCTCCACCATAATATTGTTAAGCAAGATGTTCCTTTTCATATAATCTTTAAGGTATGTATTCAAGTATAATTATACCCTAAGTGTTTAAAACAAATAGTAGAGTTGAACTATCCCTTCAGTGCATATAGCTTTATGATTATGTTTGTGTCGTATAATTATAGTAACATATTAAAGGCATTATACGTATATTTTCTATGTATATTTTCAATGAATCATTTCCACGGATAATTTTGGTAGATATTCAACCATTAATGAAAATCGTTTATTACAACATGGCCAATTACTGGACTTGCTTGTGTCCGTTCACATTTCTTGACCTTCATTGTACTGACACAGTATTTGGACGATGACAGAACCTTTTAACTCGATCAGGGGAACAAGTTTGGTTATGAAACTGTCCATGAAGCTTTCACTTTAGTTTTGTGGGCACCGAAGCAGGCCAATGCTTGGAATTAATGCGAGTTCCAGTATCTTTTAAAAGGTTCTCGCTGTGGATACTATAAGCTCTTTCCCTACGGAGTTTATCTGTGACTTCTGACGGAATTTACAAAAGGTAATTACTGGGAGCGAGAAGTGCACTTTGCTCGAGCTGCTGTGAGCGGCTCGATCGTCCTAGGGAAAGAGTCAAGGTCTCGGTTTCGGAGTTTCGATCATGGTCTCGGATTTCAGTTTGATGTTTTAACTCCAACTACGATGTGTAAGTGTCACTGAACGCTTCAAGTCACATGTTTCCAGTTACGCATGATGTTACGCATTCGTGTTTGTCACCAATTTAAATCGGTTCATAATGCACATGTGATGTTTTGTACATAATTATTCTTGTATCGCATTAGAAATTAAAGGGGAACACTAATGTATTTTACATTTTTGAAGATCACGTCGACTTTTTTGGTTGCGTTTGCATTCAACTTTATATCGACGATTTGAATTAATTTGGAAACCTTTGATTCGTGATTGATGAATTGGCTGTAGATGTGCGCGTTTAAAGTGGCTCAATACGCCCAAACAACAAAACTGTTAGAGAAATCCGTTCACGGAGTCAATAAAAAAAGAAGATCATTATTGTTTAACTAAGCTGACACCATACTTAAAAGTCAGTTTTTATATGGCAGTGATTTCATTTAAAGTGTAAAATATGACAGGATGATTTTTCATCAAAGTAGGGCCTATATATAGGTTTGTATATAATAATGCGAATTTTTTTTAGCTGCTTTGAATTTCAGTGGAATTTCAGTAAGCATTGTAAGAAGCCTTGAAACATATGATGTCATTATAAGACCTAGATCTGAAGATGGTATGGTATACCCTAATTGTGATGATTTGCTTAGGAACTGTCACCTCGATGTTGGAAATCAAGTATCTAGCATTCCTTAAATATTGGCCTTCGACGTGCTTGATTCCAATTTGAGTCCTTTAATCTTACCAGGGTCTCCGGGGGCCATGTCGGGGCTGATTAAGCGTGATACCCTGCTAAGCATCAAAAGTCTTCCGTGGTTAAACAGGATAGACAACTATCCATTCCCGAGATCTTGCTTGCTTCAGACTTGTATCGGACTATTGTTTGCTAGAATAGTCAGACCAATGTGCACCATTGGTTGGCAACCTCGTTTTATAAGGAAATGACGAGTTAAGCCAGAATTGTAGCTGAAACCTTTCTATGAAATCGGTCCCATGCAGATCTTACAATAAAGAGACGAGCTATGTAGTAGACGGGTGCCCGGCTAATCAATCATCCCCTCCCCGCAGTCCCCTTGGATTTTGGGTTTCCGTGCACTTCACTGAGAAAAACTCATAGAGCTCTATAAATAAACTAGAGTGCGCACTCAGTAGCAATCGCGCGTAATATGAATGGGGAAAAGTATAGCCGAAAGGTTGTGAATGCGGAAACTAAAATATTATAGGAATGGTTTTTACTAATGAAATGAAAGGTCACTAATACCTCAAGGGACTAGAGAAAAATGTCCTACTTTCTTTCTGTTAAAAATTGGGATTAGTTTGCCCCATAGAGATCCATGCATTTGCCCTCTTTGGTAATGGCGTCGCAGTCCCCTTGTCGGCACGCGTCACGTGATGAGTGCGCACTCTAGTTTATTTATAGAGCTCTATGGGAAAAACTACTTCATGAATCGGCGTTGAAAAGGATGAATAGGGGAAAGAATGGAAGATAAGTATGTGGTTTGAAACATGTTGAGTTTTTTCATGTAGGGTGATGGTTGTATACCTTGTAAACCGAAAACAGATTTAAAAGATGCACAGTTACCACAAAGTACTTTTGAATTGATAAGCCCTTTTAAAAAATCATTCAAAATGTCAGTAAGAAATATTATACAGTACATAGAATACAATGGTACATACTCGTTCGGGGATAAACAAATACGAAAGACCTGTAATAAAAAGGCATCCGTGTACTTTTAACACGTCATCTTGAATTGGAAAGAATTTTAAAAGAAATGCTTTCAATACTATAATTTATGCAAAATCTACTTGATTCTGACAGGTGAGGTACATCACTGCATTGGGAATTGTATATTGTAATAGATTGCAAAGCGGCGTTTATTCTGATTAATTTGTAATATTAATGAAATTATTACAAGTAAAATTGGGGATTAGCATCCTGTTTTGTACAAATCATACTGGTTTCACTGTGGTTCATTGATGTGTTTTTCTCCATGATTATCATTAGGGCCTACACGTATATATATTTCTATTGGTATAATCGTCATCATATAATCCAATTTGATAAAAATAACCATAGATTAAGCTTTATTTTGCATCGTCCCAAATGTTTTATCAGTTCATACGGAAAACAATAAAGTATGATGATGAAAGAGAGAATCGATCTGTACCACGTCCTTTGCAGAGACATAGTCAGTGTCGTTGGGCTAAAACGATTTGGCCTTTATCTTTATATAATGCATGCTAACAAATAACAAAGTTGAAAAATTGAACAAAAACGTAGTTATATTATGTTTTCGTCGATGAGAATATAATTCAATGAGGGTTTGCCATACTCGATGTAATACGCACTGTGCTATGTGTGGTGCTTTGCCCGGTTGCCTGCTGAAAAAATACTGGCAGCTCGGGCGGAATTCGAACCCGCGACTTCTGATTACTAGTGCAGCGCAGACGTCTTATCAAATTCGCTTGAATTCATCGGGAAATCGACCAAAAGACACTTAGTGATGAAGAGCAGTTAAGAATAAATCCTTTTGCAAATATACATACTAAAAAAACAAATTGAGACAAACAAGGCAGCCATGGCCATTTGAACGACAGTCCAGACAGGAAATGACGGAGTAATGACGTATTCGCTCTTGAAAGCGGTTTTCATCCGATCTATAATGTCCAGCAGTCCTTCGAAGAAGTCTTCATTTTGGAAGAAATCTTTGGTGTCCTCGTAGACATCGGCCATGATACGTTCAGTCAACTTCAAAGCTGCAGTGTCTCCTATGGAGGCTGCTACCTGTCACATACCACACGGATAATAGACGCTATTTATATTGCAGTCCAAGCAATTACTACATCTACTACTCCAGATATTTATGGCACACGGAACAGTATAGTATTTGTATTGCAGATTATGTAATGTTTATTGTTCAATGCAAATGGACAGTATAATGCCTGCTCCGGTTTTAATCCATCTCATGTCAAATGTTTTTTGCGATTTGATTAAAGGTTTTATAATTTTTAATCAGTTTAAGCGGTTTTTCGCTATTTTCTCGAACCTCGGTTGGCGGATTGAGCTACAATTTTTACAGGTGTGCTATTGTATGCATATGTGGGATCAGACAACGTTCGGATGCTATTCTTTGTCCTCGACCAATGTTGTGTTATCCCTTTAAGCAAACAGTTCGTGAATAGATTCGAAAAATGATTGGACGAAACGTTTTAGGCATTTTTGAAAACGCAATGATCGGAAGCCTTGTCCATCTCTCTGGCGAAGGAAGAGATGACTATCTCAACCATCTCGTTGAGAAATACAAAGATGTGTTCAGCTTGCGTTTAGGTTTCAAACGCGTAGTAGTTGTCAGCAAATACGAAAACATTAGAGCCTTGCTTCTGGATGGACACGTGTTGAGCGAAAGAGCGCCCATCGAGTCCTTGGACAGTTACTTCAAAGGGCGGGGTAAGAACTTCTCAAAGTTTAGTTTTTCACATATCAAACGTCCTGTCCAATCTGTCTGTTTAATATTCCTGATTTGTGATCTGCAATGAGTTTACCCGTGTATCATTCTTCTTATCATTTTGTATAGTTACTCCCTATTCAGTCAACTTTGCAACGTGCAGAAATAGCGTCAACGACCTTTTTCGCTTTGTCAACGACCTTTTTGTGGACGACCTTCGTACTTCACACACTGTTATTCATCTCATGTCGTGGGGGAAAATGGAGCATCGTTTATTCTTCACTAGTTTAGTTATTTGCATGGCTTGTTTATACGAAGCACATATACGGGCGCATGAATGCTGGAAACGTTCGCCAAACAATATAAACTTGTTTTGAAATTCCGCCGAACTTAAAAAAAGACGCTCGCGAATAATTGACAAAACTTCCAACATTCGCGTCCTAGGATGCTGTCCGAAATAATCTTAGGCCATGTGATGGGGGCGTCAGTCGGAAGCATTTATGCCCCATTTCTCCTGGGATCATGCCCTATTTGCATTCAGATACAAACAACAATTATTTGTAAATCCGGCTTCAGCAGTTCGGGGATCATATAAAATAAAAATAGATGCAGGTTAAAACAAAACAACAACGAAAAAACAAAATAAAAGGAAGAACAAAATGTTCAATAAAAAAAATACAAATGAATGATGTTATCAAAAACCGTGTTAGCGAGTAGAGGCGGAGGCATAATTAAGATATATGAAATATAGACACGTTTCACTACCCGACCGTACGTGATCTTCGCTATTGTCCTGAGAATAAAGCAGTTCAATATTACATGTACTTACCTCTTTTTCGAGCTTTGAAAAAACAATCACAACATCATCTTGACAATTTCCGTACAACCACTCATTTTGCCTGAGATAGTTTGCATAGGATTTCACAGTGATGACTTGCCTGAAGGGTACAGAGAGGGGAAGAGAGAGGGTTCGCTCGGCAAGTTATTTGAAGACATATTGAATTTACTATTGTACGCTGAAGCCCCATCTGAAAGACGAAGGCTTTTATTTCTTCCAATCGGAACTGCGAATTTAAGTTGATGGCATCCTATTGTAGGTCATAGAGTATCGTGCGCTATATACGTATGAACGTAAGTGAATAGCAAACAGACGATGAGAGAGAAATGGATAGAGGGGAGGTGGAAAGAGGAGAGAGGAAGGAGAAAGACAGGTAGAGCGAGAGGGAGAGGGAGAGAGGAGGGAGGTGAAGAGAGAGAGAGAGAGAGAAAGAGAGACAGAGAGGGGGAGAGAGAGAGAGATACAGACAGAGAGAGAGAGAGAGAGAGAGAGGGAGAGAGAGAGAGAGAGAGGAGAGAGAGACCGTGGGTTCCTATATTATTTCCGGTGGTTTATTTGAACAGAAAAGGCAGAAAAATTATAGAAAAGCAATTAACACTCATTTACAGATTTTCGTCATTTTCGTTGGTAAGCAGTTTGCTTTCATCATTGCTGTAGGCCTAAATGATTTTTTTTTGCAAGAAAAGAAAAGCAATACAAGAAAACATAGTCCAATCAACCGGACAAGGGCCATTGGGATTATAGTTGCCCGTCATTAATACTTACGATCGAGTAGATGGTATGAAGGACATCAGAGCAACTGCCACACTGTAACCATGGCGACTATGGTTGGAGCAAAGGCCGGGATTACTGCACGAACAGTTTGTGTCGTCACGGAGCCTTAGTAGGGCTGCATTCATTTCCTCGGCTAATGAGAGTCAATCCAAATTATAAAGTCTGTGTCAATTGCATCAACGTTTATCATTGCCGACAGAAATTATAAATACATTGACATATGACCTACCGGTAGTGCCGTACAACCCGTTCATCTATGCATGTCAGATAACAAATTAGGAATTTCCATTCCGAACAAAGTCAAAGAAAACTGCTTCAAGATTTTTTTATATTTGACCCTTAGATTATCATTGATATTACTGTGTTCAACTTAATCATACTAGAAGATAATGCGTAAAACAATAAAAGAATACCCTAGTATGATATAGCGTGGCAGGGAATCTTTCATAACGGGATAATTGTCCTTAACAGTTTAGTAAGACGGAGGAAAATGTACACAAACATCTCCACACTTTCCTCCGAAATATTTGAGAGATTTTAAATCCGGATATTGGTGCGGCTTTTAACCAAATTTCCTTTCAGTCTCGGTAATAACGATAAAATGTATTGCTGTGCTGTACAGTCTTTAAGATTCACAATAAAATTACGATTACCCAAGCAAAAATAGCAACTCACACACCCCCATGGCTGCATGGGTATTGTCTATTCCGAACATACCTTGAGTGTAAGACAACACATTATCAGGATCACAAATCCACGACACGCGTCCTCCCTGTCCACAATGGTATACATCTGTTTGGGGGTTTGGGTACACATCACTGAGTGAAGCAATTGTGGCCATACTACTGATGATCACTATGGCTGATACTGCCGACAGGCGGCCAGCTATCATGTTCACATTGCTAGTTCATCTGTGCTAATCGTCATGACTCCAAGCTTGTAATGTGTCCTTGAGAATCTCGGCGTACATGTATCTCCTACAACAGCACTGCCTTCAGTATCGGAGGTCTGACGCCCCTGTTGTGTGACATAAACGCCATTTAAAGAATCCAATTATAAATCGAGCAAACGAATCGACTAGGCACATTCGTTGTTTCATTTCTATTGATTGAGAGCGTGCTCTAATTAGCTAAGTGCATTTCATTGATTACACTATTCTGTTGGAAATTAAGTTATAAAAAAGACAGATAGATATAGTAATGTACTGTGTTCAAACGGCTACAAAAAAATATGTTAAAGCAAAGCTGCATTTCCGACAAAACAAGGCGTCATACTTCCAAATTAATTTGTCCAAACTTAATTAATAAGGTGCATCATGACTCTCTTTACGAATTCGTGTAGGCTAACTATGACGGCCTTCAGATTTGTCATTGATGAGAATATAAGTGAACAAGCATTTTGCCAATGGTGTCCTACTGCTGATGTATGATCGTGCTTTTTGTGACAGACTGCTTGGCGGAAAATGTCAGGGAATCTCAGACTGGATTCGAATCTACGACTTTCTAGCGCAAACATCGGCCAACATCGACCACCGAGATGTGGGTTTGAGCTAAGCATACCTTAACATCGCTTAGATTCATTCAAACACTGTACGTTTTTGCCCATACAAAATACTAATTGATATGCATTCCTGAAGCAGAAAGCAATATGAACGGCCTTAATTTTGATGTGATTCTCTTTATAAATGCGATATTGAAAAACGTACAGTCAGCACCTCTACAGAATGCAACGAATATACGTGTAGTTGACATTTTTAATGAAACACTTAGTACACATCACTTATTCAGTACGTTGACACCTAGGTAACAATGTGAACTTTCTTGACAAGGATTTAGTCAAAGGAGTTGTTGCAGATGATAAAAAATTAATAGTCATCTAAGCGATTTTGAAATAGCATCATTTATTTTGCTGATGTTCATAGTCTTTAGTTTATTCTACCGGGAAGGCGAATTATTTTGACCAAACGAACAATGCATTTTCTTTCGCCTAAAAAATAACCTTTCAGGACAAATTTATGTCAGACGTGACTGAGTCAAATGTTCGAGATAGTAGACATGGAGGCAAAAAATGCGCAATGGACAGGGAGTGACGAAGAAAACTCATAAAGAATAAGTTGTGCTCAACTGTTAAAGAATAGGTAAATGAATGAAGGAGAATTACATATAATTATGTCAAGCCCGTGAAAAGTCTGACGCTGAGGCCAAATTAAGATTTCATGCAATTTTTGCAGGTTACCACGGATCACCTAAATACGCTATCATTTAATGAAAACAAAAGTAACCTGACGATTTACGAATTTTCATTCTACAAATATTTTCATTCTACAAATATTTTCATTCTACAAATATTTTCATTCTACAAATATTTTCATTCTATATACAAATATTTTCATTCCACAAATATTTTTTTTTTTATAAATCAACTAGGGACACCAGGTGACTCATTATTATAAACTATTATATGAAATTGTCCAGCTCAAGTCATGAGATGTTATCCAGTTGAGAAATTGCACAGGCTGGTTATGACCAACCCGGCCCCTACACAAACCGCATTCATGGACACAAACCTTGTAGATACCAATTTGCATAATCATTTTATTCATCATTTACAGAAGGCAGTAATTGCATCCTCCGTAATGCGCATTAACAACAGGCATTATATAATTGGCTTGTTCTCTTGATAATGGACACTGTGTTAATCCCAAGCGCAGATGGCTGGCAGTATAATCATTGTATTGATCATTGGAGTTCGAAAACCACACGGGTATTATATGCATTACGTCTCATGCATGCAAGGTAGGGAAGGGGAAGTGTCATCTCGCCTTTACCCTTTGACTTGATCACCTCGCCCTTCTATTTTCAACAGAATACATGTATAAATAATGTCCTATCTAACTAATGTTTCACAATGATCACAATGACATGATTGGCTGTTACAGTGCACTTGTATCTCGTTCGTCAGAGAAAGGCCTTTACTTCGTTTCCATTTTGTAATCACTGGATAAAAATAGATCCAAACACGTTACGCTGTCGGGCTGGGATGGGCCAAAGATTGGTCGCTGTTTATAATGTTGCATTTTAGTATTTACCAAAGGTACACAATGCAGAAGCATAATGGTAGACGTGATGTCACTGTCGTGTTCATTACTCCTACCGTTTTACAGAGGGGGGGGGTTAAAGAAACGACCTCTCCCGACCCACAGTTAGGCCTATTGTCATAGCGTAGGGAATTATGACCATTTACAAACCACTAACGGTAATTCCTCCGGCCGAGGGGTACCGCTCAAACAGTCCATGAACAGTGTAATCTCCAGCAAATATTATACCCAAAATGGCATTAATATATGTTTTACCTGCTCAGCCAGCAGCTAACAACGCGATTGTATAGTCATCGAATGATCCCCTGATACAATGTGTAAGTACGTGATGACTGGGCTGACCAACCAACCAACCAATTATTGCACAACCAGTCAGCCAACTCAAAGCCAACTTAGGCCAATATGAGAACAGCATTATTGCGCTTCCTTCTTGGGGAACTTTGGATCTTTTCGTTGAGATTTTAACCAATCAAATCGGAAGGAGACATGCCGGAGGTCTCCCTTGTTCTAGCCTGACAAGTATTTTTCATCTCTATAATGTACACATAAGTTTATTCAAATTTAAACATTCATGAGAAAATGGCAATCTCGGCAAGGTAGATTTTATCGTTTTTATCGTAAATCATTTTCCACATTATACTACCTAAGTAAAGGATCAGATAACCCCCCCCCCTCTCTCTGTCTCTCTCTATATCTCCCTATCCCCTCTCTCTCCCCTCCCCTCTGTCTCTCTCTCCCTCTCATCTCTCTCTCTCTCTCTCCCTCTCATCTCATCTCATCTCTCTCTCAGTCTCTACCTCCCCCTCCTCTCTCTATATATAGGCATATATCTCCTTCTCTCTCTCTCTCGCATCTCTATAATCCCCCTCTCTTTCTCCCTCCCTCTCCCTCTCGCCCTCCCTGTCTATCTCCTTCCTTTCTCCTCTTTCCACCTCCCCTCTATCTATCTCTATCTCTATCCCTCTCTCTCTCTATCTCTATCCCTCTCTCTCTCTCTCTCTCTCTCCCTCTCTCTCTCTCTCCCTCCCTCTCCCTCTCGCCCTCCCTGTCTATCTCCTTCCTTTATCCTCTTTCCACCTTCCCTCTATCTATCTCTATCTCTATCTCTCTCTCTCTATCTCTATCCCTCTCTCTCTCTGTCCATCTCTCTCTTTCTTTCTGTCCCTCCCCCTCTCTCCCTCTCCCCTCTCTCTCTCTCCCTCCCACCTCTCTCTCTCTCTCTCTCCCCTCTCTCAGCCTCTCTCTCCATCTCTCTCCCCCTCTCCCTCCCTCCTCTCTCCCTCTCCCTCTCGCTCTACCTGTCTTTCTCCTTCCTCTCTCCTCTTTCCACCTCCCCTCTACCCATCTCTCTCTCTATCCCACTCTCTCTCTCCCCCTCTCTCTCTCTCTCTCTCTCTCTCTCTCTCTCTCTCTCTCTCTCTCTCTCCCTCTCTCTCTACATATATATATATATATATATATCTCATCGTCTGTTTGCTATTCACTTACATACATACGTATATAGCGCACGATACTCTATGACCTACAACAGGATGCCATCAACTTAAATTCGCAGTTCCGATTGGAAGAAATAAAAGCCTTCGTCTTTCAGATGGGGCTTCAGCGTACAATAGTAAATTCAATATGTCTTCAAATAACTTGCCGAGCGAACCAGCGCGATTCATTTATACAGTACCACAAGGCCACTGCGTCTCGTTGGCATAATTTATGCCAACAATAGGCAGAAAATAATCGGTATTTTTGTTCTTCCCCAACAAATAATTCTTTAAAATAATCTGCACGGTGTTACATCCATGCACAAAGAAAATGGCATACCTGTACGATTTGATGATAAAAACGTATTTAGCAAAACGAAGTAAATGTCAAGTAAATGCACAATTGAATGTGTTTTTGTAAACCTCTTAAGCATGGAGAATTTATTAGACTATTAGAATTTTTAATTGTCTTATTTACGATTTAGGTTTTCTTTGAAGAATAGTCCATCTTGCTTCCGCATCAATGTAAACATTTTGGTTCTTAATTCTTGTAGAAGTAAAATGATTACGAGTACATTGTAAAGTGAGGTAAATGCTCAGATTCACATGCAGTCATATATTAAATAATTTATTGTACAATCTGAACCTCATAAATCTGTTACGTTGCTGCCTGTGAAGCGCCACTACAGAAGCTACCATTATTTTTTACGTAAATCCACACATCCCAATTTTCCCAAACCGATTTTGCTTTAATCTTTCCTCTTCATTACTCGAAAGTTTCTCCGTTGTGTGTCCGTATGTGGGAGACTAGAGCACCTTGAAGAATGCGAATAGGTCTATAAAGTTTACAACAAACCTCGCGCATTGCCCTCATGCTTCTGAATGATTTATGCAGTACTTACATGGCGAACATTTTGGTTGATTTTTCTAGTTGTTTATAAACTTTCTGGATGTGCATACATGCCTATATATAGGCACATGCACGCAAAGGGGGCCTGTTGGGTACGACACAGATTATTGACAAAGGGCTTTCATGAATCATGAAGAGAAAATCTATTTTCAAATGACAAAAGATTGATGAATTCATTGATTGCTTGCCCATACGGTGCTATACGCTTTCAGCATCTGGTTCGTTTCATGCCAGCATATCATTATGCAGACTTCTTCATATCGGATTTCAATCATTTCATTTGTGCGACACCACAGGCAAACTGTGAACAAAATAACAACCTGTACAATTGCCCTATTCCACTGAACCTAGGACTATGGTATTCACAATTATTAACATTATGGACTAGGGCGTATTACGTATTATGTGAGAAGATTAATGTTGTTATCGTACTGCTTAATAATAAAGTAGGATTGCCTGTATGTATAATATCGGGTAGGCTGATCCATTCGGACAAATCGTACATAATGGAAAGAACTCAGTACGAATGTGATGTCTGTACATTACTCTCTTGTTAAGTGTCCATTAGCATTGATGATGCTTGGAAAATAGGTGTCCCTGGTCTCTCTTGCCGATAAATTGTCTCATGCATGGCCCTTACAACAAAAATAAGAACATTGCTCAGTGCACGTGTATAGTTTCTATTGTCAATAAAAATTATCTCCTTGTAGAATACCTTAGCTCGTCTTCGTTGTCGACATTATTATCTATATTGCCGTGTCATAGATGTAGCTGCATGCTATTAGATGACACCAGTCAAGTATGTTTTTATAATCTTCTATTTCATCTTCATTGTCTTCACCATCCTAGTAACTGACATTTTCATCTCATTGCAATATATGTCACTTACCTTGCACCTGCATTAAGCACATGATGATGACATCCGTCAATATAAGGCTTATCCAGCTAGCTGTTTGCGTTGAATATAACATGCTACAATGGCTACAATATAAATATCAACGTAACTGTGTCCATACATTTCGGACAAAGTGTGTAAGTCTCTGTCGTACTGAAGACACAACAAGCGATTTTCGTCGGCTTTGTTCTTCACCTTTTGTTATGTTCTTTCCAATGAGGACTGCGTGGAAATATACCGCTTGTTGTTGTAATTGACTTAAGGAAAAGCTGTTACCTTGTCCATGGAAGCAGTAATAGATGCACTGAAGTTAGTTATACACACGGCTACATGCAGTGCGATTAGGCGCTACAGAGCATCCTCCAATCCCGCTGCACACGCTGCGACAACAAAAAGCCACGGACCCTTGGATTTGCTAAAGGGTATTTCCATGGGGACGGGGATGCCAACTGGTGAATCCAATAGACGATAGATGAATTGGATGTGTTGTCATAGTTTCATGCTATGCGGACAATTCAAGCATAGAGCAGTATTTTCCCATTACATCCTGTAGGCCTATAATGAAGCATATAGTGAAAAACTACACGCAGTGTTCATGGTGTTGTGCAGTGTGTGCACAAACAAAAACCAGATACAGCAGCTGTTAATAGTCTGTGAAGACAATGAACATCCTTACGTCCAACTCGTAGGAAAACCACTTTGTAAGTAAATTGCATACACGTGACTTACCTGTTAATCCGAAATGAGATGTGCTATTATGTAAATGACTCCATTATCTAGCCTGCTAGATTGCGTTCAGACCAACGTGAAAGTCATTACTCATAGCAATACGTGTATTAACATTGATGGGGATGGGTAATGGAAGGGACTTCAACAGATGCGGGTTGCCCAACCGCTCAATAATTCCATTTAACATCATCATTGAGTATGTGACACCATTTAGGCAACTATACATTGTAGCAAAAGTACTAGCGAATGGACGCTATGGGGAATAAAACAAGATCTCCTCTGGCTCTTCATAAAACGCGAAATATTAAGAATATTGATGATCGAATGCTGTCTATACATTATAATGGTGAATATTGACTCCAAATTATCACGTTATGTTTTAAGGCTATACGATGCTGCTCAATTTAGCAAGAAAAGGAAATAAAAACATGAATGATATGTTTATAGATGTATTGGATATTTGAGGGTTGTTTAACCTAAATTTTGATTATGTAAATTATTATAATCCGAACATGTAGATATATATCCTTTGAACATTTTAATAGGGATGAATTCGAGTTTGTAAGCATAGGCTAGTTCCTGTACCTTTATTTATTGCCAATTTGTAGACTTAGTTGTCATTAGTATTGCCATTAGCGAATCGGGACGACTATATACCTAATGGTTATTATTCTGATATGCAGCAATAATGTGTGCTATAAACAATTTTCTGTACCGTATTCTGCCTTTGTGAGAGGTCCTGCTGGAATCGGAACTTGAAGCCCTACAGTTTTGAGATTTGCATTTTGGTAAATTATTTGCAATACTTGGTCAAGAGTATAATAATAAGCATATCTACTCATATTGTTGTCATAATTGACAAGCAGAAGCTTTAATGCTAAGATATAATAGCGGGCGTGCTATCCACATTTTATGTGTATGGATTAGCTTTCAAGTGGATCAGATGCACCATGCATCTGCTTTGTATAATTATATGGATATTTTAATGTATACTTATAATGGCGATTTCACTTGTTCAATCGCATGGTGACAACAATATACACCAAAGCAGATCTACCTGCAATGTTTTTGAAGAACCTGGAAAGACCCAACATTTCCATCGTAAATAATCGTGCTAATGTATTCTTGACAGCTGCGAGGTATTGAGCGTCATCTCACAACATTGAAAATAATTATATGGACTAATCTCTTGTTTCAAGTCCAATATTTTTGTAGGAACTCTAGAATTCAACATTCGAAAGCTATCACTGGCTGAGGGAGAGATATGCTCCAATGCACTGGTAGCAAAGTGCATGGCTGGCATTTTCTCCATCTGTGCAGGTGCAATGTTTACTTACCTCCATGTTTATACAATCCTTGTCTATTCATTTCTCACACCCGCATAAATTGTATCCAAACATATCTTCTACTTCATTAGAAAAAAATAATCAGTTTCAGTTTTAGTATCTTTATTCGCGCATGACTGGATATATCTACAGACGTAAGTGAAATATGTGACATTATTCATCATCGATCATTCAACGTGTCACGTCGACTTATTCCTTTTTTAATCTTTGGCCATGAATCTTATGAACTCTACAAAATCAGGTTGAAAATAAAAACTAATTTTGTTTCATGAGCCGGGCGAGATTCGATTGAAGGCCTTATGAAATTTATGGCAGCTTGATAGAACTAGGCCTATAATTATGTAGTCTTTTATCAGAAATTATTAGAAAGCATTACCCTCCTGGATGTTGAGACGAGAGCCCTTTTCACACTATGAATGTTCAACACGTGTTGAAACTTACACGGATCCGACATGGGTCCGACCCGTGTTGAATTCAACACGGGTCACTCTCGCCGCGGTTTCCGAAACACTACGCAACGCCACACCGGCATTTTCTCAACCCGTGTAATGTTTCGACCTGTGTAATGCGTGATCGTTTCACACTACATACGGCATCGAACTTTCAACACGGGTCCAATCAGAAAACCCCCATAATGCATTCTGAACATTACAAACTCTACAAGAGATGAGGTATAATTATAATGTTTGAGGTAGTGCACGTGATAGAGCCATAGGTCGTGTTGGTAGTTCCAGAAGAATGTCCAAAAGAGTAAATTTCCATGTGTCTAGCAAACAATACATTTCGAGGTAGACTTAATAAATGTACCAAATTTAGTTGGAGGTGAAGAGTCCAAAGGGGGATGCTCGGACAATTAAGTTACGCAGGTTACAGGGGCGCCTGAAAGCCAAAACAGGCGAGTTTGGAATGGCATCAGCCAGACGATCTGAAGTGTGGAAAATGTGGTGGTTTTCCTTAGTTATCTTCCTGAGAGGAGGAAGAGAAGGGCTGTTGGAAGTAACGAAGGGAACCTTGGGATTGTCCTTGGGACCTGGTGGCTTTTGTTTGAGTGCTTCTGGAATGGAAGTAGATAATACAATATAACGTAGTTGGCACAAAAATAATATCAACCAAAATATATAACACAATCATAAGAGAGACAAGAAGAGGGGTCAAAAGCCTGGAAAGCAGAGCTTGTGTTAGGCTAGCCCATTAGACAAATCACATTTTTGCAAAACATTTGAATAAAAACAATCGGACATAACATTATGTACATGCACTGTGTGATCATAAAATTATTAACGTATGATATGGAATGAAAGGTCCAGCATCTATTTAATATTTTTTTTTGGAAAGCGGATGTTCTGTGTTGGGGTATGTGAAAATGTAAGTCAGAAAATAATTGAGTTTTGTAGCTGTGAAGGTTTAGGTTAAGTGCAAAGATAATTATGCATTATAGGAATACGGCAACAGTCTTCTGTAATATTTGTATATAAATAAACCTTGTTATTCTTTATTCAAATTTAGAACACTTAGGTATTTTAAGTTTCGCAAAATTCGTTGCTATGGGCGGTATATGGTGAATTTGTTAGAATTCGGACAATCTTTTTTGTAAAACAAAAGTTTGTTCGAGACGTATTTCCCCAGACAATAATTTATTACAGTATGAGAAATACGGAAGTATTAACGACGGAGGAATAAAGTGCTTTCAGAACTTCAGGAGGGATAATGTGTTTAAAGTCTACTAATAATTCCGGTACTCCTGGGAACTTTAGTCCCTACTTCGTCTATGGGACTTCCATGTTAATTCATCATCAATAATTACACCCATGAAACTTGCACTTGCTAACTTTTTAAGAGATGTATTATCTAATACAATATTTATATTTGACGGGTTACCCTTTTCTGTAATTAGATATCATAAAATTGCCTTTTGACAAGTAAAAGGAAAGGCTGTTACCTTTGTACCAATAACCAATCATTTTGATTAATTCATTATTACTAACTGTTGCATAGAGGGTGCATGGTGAGGCTTTTATTGCAGTAGAAACTACTAGTATCATCTGCATATGAAATAGATGACAGCAAACTTGATGTTTTTGAGAGAACCTTGAGGCACCTCACAAGATTTTGAAGTCAGACAAACAATTACACTTTGCTCGGAAGAGGCGGATATGGAGGCTGCAAATGATCAAAATGCAAATCTCAAAAAGCAAAAAGGCCTGACGTTTCAATCCTAGCAGGATCCTGAGAACAGTTTCAAAGTAAAATTGCGTGTGTGTGTTGTTTTTTCAAGTGCATGTCCATGCGTTTGCACAGGCAACGGGCGTATACGTCCGTGAGTGTGCAGCACACTAGCGACCAAATTAGTATAGGCCAATTAATGTGAACAAATATATTATACAAATGATGAATATTTAAGAGTGGAATGGTAAGAATAATTTCACAGACGGATTAAATATTCCATTTCATCTGTCACGGAATGAAATGAGTCTTACCATTCCACGAATGTGAAACATTAAATATTCATGTTATACAATGCACGCATTAATCGTCGTCTTTCTCTAGAATAAAGTAAGTCATCTTAAGTAAAGTCATTCATGGAAGTTCTATTCAACGGTACGAAGTTCTATTCAACATTGAATAGAACTTGGCCGTGCGCGCGTTTTGGAACGAATAATTTATAGTGATCAGATGACAGGGATTTGTGTGGGTATTGTATAAAATATAATATGTCTGAGGGTACGTACGTCATGCCCATAAAGTAACATATAATTATCTTCAAATATGGTAAATTATACGGTCACACCTCTCCGCGTTGAACCCTGGTAACAACTGATCGTCAGGCGAACGACAACCAGAAACAGCAGCAACCAAACACTTCGAGTCAAGAAGTCACGCCTGATGTGCGCCCTCACCTGATGTGCGCCCTCTAGTATAGTGAAAACACAATTCGAATATTGCGTGTCATTCATGGGACACCGTAGCGGTTTACGCGTGCTGCTATTCCGGCCAGCCGAAATTCAGGCCAGGGTTCAGTCTGGTCTCGTGTCTTTTAGGTATCTCTTGCTTGTCGTCCATAGAGCTCTATTAAAAGAACTATAGAGCTCTATGTTGTCGTCACGTCACGCCCTCTATCTAGCAACTGGATAAGAGCGCCAGTTTTCAATAATTGCATTGATTACATACTGTACAGTGTACATGTACACGTACTCTGTCCACGGACGTGTACAGCGAGGACCATCATACGTGTGTACATTTATGTACCGCCTATATATACTACTTTACTCATTACTTCTAGTTCTACTGGAGCACTGAGTACTGGTAAGTGGTAGTGCTTGTCACACAGACATCAATCGTCATGAAAAGAGGTGCTTTGATTGTTTTCGAAGGCTGTGACCGGGCAGGAAAATCGACGCAATGTCAGAAGCTTGTTCAAGCTTTGAATTCACAAGGAAAAGCAGCCAAACTGATGCGGTTTCCAGGTAAAGATTTTGGTTTACAATTTACATACATGTATGTACATGATGTAATGATGTATTACTACTACTAGTAAGTAGTATTACTTTATAAAGTTATATTATTAGTTACTTAGTCTATATCCTCCAATAACCGGTTTTCGACGATATAAGGACTTTTCTTCAAACTGAACAATGTGGACGAAAGTATCACACTAAAAGAGGTCCCAGTCACTTTGTCCACACCACAGACTATTAGAATAATCAGAGAAGGTTGATCAAGCCTGTCACTTCCGTAAGATTACCCGGTTTTGTTGACGTCCGCGGCGCACCGCGCAGTAAACATCGTGACCTATTTTCGTCGGTGTTTAGTACTTGGTGTCCCAGTGCAGCCAAACGCAAAATAAATTCTTAAAATAACTCAAAATGCTGTGTGGCACTGTAAAATTCTTCCCTGTATGTTTTTTTTGTGTTCATCTTTGTTTTTGTTTTTCCACACTGCTTCTAACACTTTCCTCAAATCATTCATAATTTATGCTTAAAGTTAAAACGTATTGCCTTTGGTCTTGTTGATGTCTTCTTTTGTGACGATTAAAAAAAACTCCACAATCCTCTTTCTCGCTGCTTCTTCAGTTATGACCTTTCCCAATGTCACTCCAGAGACACATTTCCTCCTTCTTGGTACTTTCTCTAGCTGCCCTTTTATTTTTTTTATTTTTTTAAAAAGCCTATTGGGCCATGTTACTTTTTGTTTTTACCCAGAACAGACTGCCTCAAGTTGCGTGATATATATTTTTTTTACGGATGTTGGGGTTTGTTAAGGTAAACTCATATTTTTTTTAGGACCAACAATAAACAAAACTGGAGCTTCGAAGCAACTGCCAATTTTGTACCTAGGATTTACTTAGGAAAATAACTAAAGAGCAACTTTTTGAATAACACGAGTTTGGCCTACTGGAAAAGCCTTAAATTTCCACATTTTCGGTGACGGACAAGAGCAGGAAACCAACTGTAAGATACAAAGTCTGAGATCGTTATACGGAGTTGTTTTCAATGTGAGTTAGAAGACTAAACATCGAAAATGTGTAGCGTCGAAAACGGGGGTTCCCACGATACAGGGGTACTTAATTATTAGTACATGTGTAGTATACTACTACTTAGTGTACTACAAGTACAACTACTACTACTAGTACTAGTAGTAGTAGTAGTACTAGTAGTAAGTAAAACTGTACTAAAACTTAGTAAAAGGGTGGACAAACCCTAGTCCAAGTAACTTGGACCAGACAAGTCACCCTCTTTTTATTGAATTTTGAAATTTGGAGGGACGGGTCACCCGTCCCTCCAAATTTCCAAGTTACTCGGACTAGACAAACCCCTAAATCCACAATAGACCAACTAGTACTTTAGTAGTTGTAATAATGTAGAGAAACGACACTGTCTGGCAAAACCACTTGCCAAACAAATTGGACTTGCACTTGCAGTATTCCCCAAAATCATGACTTTGTGTAGTCCTAGTATAGTAAGTTGGACCCTCGGACTAGACTTTTCAGTTACTCAGTTTGTGACGTGTATTTGTCAACCGGACGACGGTCAGCAGTGCCAGCAGGCACTGTGTACAGTACATTCATTTCTTCACTATTCCTACGCCTACATAGGCCGCCGCACACAAGATCGTGGATGAAACCTCATCGTGTGCGGCGACTTGAGCTACGTGCTGAGCAAAAAAAATTATTTTTGGAAGCCATCTCGTGTACAGAGTGTGCGCTTTTATTGGCCATTGTTATTTTTTTCTTAGCATGTAGCTCAAGTCGCCACACATGATGAGTTTTCATCCATGAGAGGCGAAAAAAATCAAACAGGATAGATATTGGTATCACGGCCTCTTGAGGCAAAAATCTCACCAAAAGTTCAGCACACGCGGTGCGCTACATGTACGTGCTGAGCTAACGACCACAAGATAATTTTTGCTCAGCAGATAGCTCTCGTGTGCGACGGCCTTAAGCACCACACATACTGTACATGTACGCTGCATGTACATGTACACTACATGTACGCGCCACAAAGTCATGACTTCTGTCAATTGTTTTCGGCAAGTGGTTGTACCAGAACAGCGATGTTGTTTACATTACAATTGGGTTGAACAGCAGAGAAAAATGGTGGTTGTACAAAGTATAAAACCCCTAAATTAAAAATCTTGCCAATTCTACTCTTATTGAGTTAAATGGTAAGCAGAGCCATGGAATTCAGCCCAGGTCTCGGTATCAGAAGGGCTGGCCTCGGTCTTGGACTCTTCGTCTTGGTCTCAAATGCTACTTGGTCTCTGGTCTCCTCTCAAGACCTGTCATGACCATACTTTCCTGGGTAGAAATTTGTACCGTCCCTTACATAAAAAATTTGCGACAGATTCTTAGTTCTTACCCATCACAATTTTCCCGTTTTTGAGTTATTTCCTTATATTACTAGTTTCATGAAATCCTGGAGACCTATACTATACTACACCTTTCCTATTTCCCCATGGAGACCTATTCAACCTATCTGCCTATTGGACTAGGCCTTCACAAGGCACTAGATGTGTGCCCACATGAACATATTATTTCTATACTGCACACAATACATGCTTGGAACACGTACATGTACAGTACATACAGGTACTACATGTACAACATAGTGTAATATGATAAAGAATAAATCGATGCTGGTATACATGGAGAATATTGATCGTTATTGTTGTGTACCAATATTTTAAATGTAAAATGAAACTACATGTATTTTGTATGTACATATATATTTTGGTCTCGGTCTCGGTCTCAAACTGCATAAATTTTCAGTTTTAAAGTCCTGGTCTGGGTCTTCAAAGCGTTGGTCTTGGTCTTGAATGCCTAGGTCTCAGTCATATTCCTTCAGTACCGGTAATTGTAGCCCTTTAAACAAGTCCTTGGTCCCCTGCCTCTGATACTGGCCCCTGAGTTGCTACCAGAATTTTGCAAGGATTATGTACATATATGTATTTTCCATGTCATGTATGTAGATCTGCAGAGTACTTGTACTTCATCCAGATTTCGCCATTGATGGGTTTTTCATCCAAGGAACATCAGCAGCGTATCTTAGATTCTCAGAAATCCTTGCCGTATTCTGAAAATCAAAGAAAAAATAATAAAACCTTCCAACATATTGCACATGTACAATTCCTGGAGTTAAACAGAAATGGCGCTCATCTGAATTGTTGAAATTGTCTCCTTCAATACTAAATCCACAGAGCTTTACACGAGGGGCCATCTACATGTACAATTGCAATCTTGATTGTTTACATGAGTGTTGTGCCTGCACATTCATCAGACTGACACCCTCACCAAAGAGTTCATACACACTATTGCAAGTCCTGTAGCCCTTGTATGACCATCCGAATTTACCAAAATCAGTTACTGTAGTGTACTAGTACTACACATAATTACGTATGTACTGCTACAATGTACATTCTGCTCACTGTAATCTACATGTAAGGAAAGGGACTGTACATCCACAGCAGTGTTATGACTCATTTACATGTAATTACCAAACTTATTTGAAGCCTTCAGGTTAATCATGATTGTAGGTCATCAAGAATGTCTGCCTAAAAGATGCATTTTCTTGCCTCTTGTAGTGGCACGATCTGCTCCACTCAAAATTTACACATACTGTACCAGTCATGCCAGTACACATTTTCTGGTATCTTTTTTTGCCACAATTTGCCATTCTGCACAATGTACATGTATATTAAAGTGTAAAGAAAAAATCAGACCATTAAGTATTGTATTTAGGCTGCAAATGCCACATGAACGTGATTTTTTTTTAACATCAATTCTTGTTTACTCACCATGTATTGCCTGATGGACATGTGCATCACAGTAATTGTAGCCTACTCTATTTTTAACAATTTTGATATTTTTGTGTGTGTTGGACTGTTATAAATTTAAAATTGTTAAAAAGTTTAAAAAGTGGTTAAAAAGGCGTACAAGGTCTGCAGTTATTGTAGCCCAAGTTGTACATCATTGTTATAAAACTTATAATTCACTGGATCTGGAGCTCTGTGAGTGGTATTATAAAAGAGTTGACTACAAGTCTACCCTAAGGCCGTGTCTGAAACGGGCGTCTAGAGCTACATGTAGGTCTAGGTCCTCTGGTTCTTCCCCCTTTTTGAAATACACGGAGATGCGAAGACGATACGTGTACTCGTGTACTGTAGCCCTAGCCATAGCTCTGTAAGCCCGTTTCAGACACTGCCTATATATTGCTGTATAAATATTGCTATATATTGCTGCCATGTCAGAATTTGTAGCATCCTATTCATCCCTAAACTCAACTCTGTAAGTGGCCTATTTATGGCAAGGCTCTGGCCTATAGTCCTTAAAGTTGTATCTTATGCATTGTGCTCTCAACTATTTTTGTTCACAGACCGGACAACAGTGATTGGCAAGATGATTGGATCCTACTTAGAGAAGAAATCAGAATTACAAGACAATGCTATTCATTTGCTGTTTTCAGCGAATCGTTGGGAATTAGTGTAAGTAAAACATTGACATTGATTGGTACATGTACAGTATGTACAGTAGCTTTTATGAATGAAAGTTAAGTGTGTGTTGTTTTCATTTGAATTTGCTCAATCATGTCATCATTGTCTTTCCCTTTCTGATGCTGTAACTTTTGTATAATATACGGTACATAATGTACATTAGTACATTGTAGACTAGATTGTGTTCATGTATACCTTGACCTTCATTGACAGTTTTTCAATTATGTTGATTAATTAAATACAAATGAACGAAAAGAGAAATTTGACAATTTGACAAGACTGTGTCTTGAACCTGAGACTTCTGGCTTAAAAAGTACTAGCACTCTACCACCTGAGTGTACATGTATCTGTACACGTACAATATTGAAAATGCAAGATTAGTGCAAATGATGTGACATTTGTGGTGCTGTGTGGCTGAAAAGTGATACATTTACATGGAAATTATTAGTCGGCTCATTCCTTCCAAGTATCCTATGAGATGCTTTTTTACAGATATTTATGGCCATAATTATGTCAATGTTATTTGGTTACAAATACATATCTGTACCATGTTCAGTACTTTCAATGGAAATTCATATGTCAGTCTCTACTCATTTCTAAATGTGATTTCCCTGTCAGGCCTCATCTGCAAAATCAGCTGAAAGCAGGCAAGACGCTGATCATTGACAGATACGCCTACTCCGGTGTAGCTTTTACTGCAGCAAAACCTGTAAATATCAATATCCTTTATAATATGCCTTTTTTGTAGACCATGTCTTCTTACTTTTGATTGTGTTACAAAGGAATTTGTGCATGCACATGCTGCTGCACTAGCTAGAGGTGTTCACTCTGTATTCAACATAAAGGCCATGTACATGTACCCGGTAGCATATTTTTTTCTGAAATTGACAATTTGACATTATAATTGGAACATGCAATTTGAATGATGTGCCTATTTTCAAAAGCATCCTATTAAAATTGTATTGACATACTGTATGAGGTACATGTTCATGTACATGTGGATGTACTGTATGAATATGGCACTGAATGACAGCTGCATACACAACACTGTATGTATGTTGTCCACACAATCATACATGTACATTTACTACCGGTATTCATACATTGACCACTGACCATTGTATACAATATTGAAATGGAAGTTCATGCCAAACTTTGTAAACAATTAAATGCGGTGTTATTGTTTTTACAGGTACATGTATAACTTTAACTTGCATATGTTATATGTCCCACATGGTTATATATTATCTAGACATGCTAGAGGTTTTATGTACATGTACATTACGTCTGCGTATCTACATGTACATAGGCATGTGAGGACATGACATGCAATAATGCCTGGATAAAACAGTATACCGGTACTTTATACCCGTATTCAATTTCAAGGTAAAGTAAGGTAAAATGTTTATGCTCTGATGTGTTGTCTTGCAGGGATTTAATCTTCACTGGTGCAAGCAGCCAGATGTTGGCCTTCCAAAGCCAGATCTTGTCTTTTTCCTGGACATTAGCTCCGAGGAAGCAGAAAAAAGAGATGACTTTGGAGGTGAGCGATATGAATCGACCGATTTCCAAAACAAAGTAAAACATCAATTCTACAATCTGAAGGAAAGTAATTGGAAGGTAAGACTTTTCAAACTATATTTTGTTGTAATGTTTATGGCATCCCTTTATGACAATTGGATTTCACCAGAGAAAACATGTCACCCATATTAACCTACATGCAATTTTGTATCACCATACAAGAGCACATACAGCATGTACGTACATGTACTGTACATGTAAGCTCTCTGAAAATATTCAGTAAGCCACAGTGTATAACTATACATTTCTGAACATCCTACCATCCTGCTGATTGTTGTAATTCTGTTATTCTGATTTGGCAGATGCTTGATGCAAGTCAAAGTGTTGATGATCTTCATCATCAAATTCTACAAATTGTTGGAGACACATTGAGTACAGACTTGGATGAACACATAGATGGACTATGGTTATGATTATATGAGTTTCTTTCGACAAGACGTACAATTGATAAGAACACATGTAGCTTATATAGGTCTATATGATAATGGAGATGTGCATGTAGTGCACACTGTATACAATATACGTGTATGATTGAACTAACTTTTGTATTCAATATTACATGTACACAGTACATGTGCATCTACAAGCACATAAAATAGGTTAATTTCAGGCATTGTTTAGTCCAAAACCTATTTAAACTATGGTTAAACAGAAAACTTGTCTTACTTCAAAGTTTAGGTATACATATTCAGAGTGAGGGAAGTTGACTTTGATGCTCCTACAGTATTTTGACTACTTTAATTCATGTAACTGCCCAGTGAGTTGGCATCACTGTGGGGTGTTGATCCAAGTAGCAATATTATTTAGATCATCATCAACTTCATCATCATAAATTTTAAGATGAACAATAATTTACAGTTCGGAACTGATCTGTGAGATGAGTTTGGTGAGATAAGCCTTAGGATGCTTCATAATAACGATTGAACCTAAAATACATGTATGGCATTAAGTCCTGATGCCAAGAACCATTTGTTGTAAACTGGACTGCAGGGCAATGGGTTGTAGAAGGCTTCCCAGTTCCCACCAAGGCCTGGATACAGCTCGAGTGGTTTAGTGCTTACACTTGTTAAAGCAGAGGTTTTGAGTTCAAGTCACGGTACATTTTTTGGCAATTTCCACAAAATCTTTAAACCAAAATCCACTCAGTTTTCCCTTCCTGTGTTTGTTTGGACATAGTTTTGATACATTGGTTTGTGTAGTTCATTTTGTATTGTTATATATTTCAACAGAATTATGGAAATTCCTTCTGTGTAGATGCAAGGCATGTTCAATTAATGTTTCACATCCTGTGTATAACTGGAATTGGATCATGAGAAAAGAAAAATATATTCATTTCTGCATAAAAAACCTTACAAATCTTCATGACAAGCTTATTTTATCTATCAATCCAAAAGCAAAGTTAATATTTATATGAAACTGAATCTTACCTTGATACATACCTTTATAAGTAAAACAAATACTGACAGTTCAATTGCTAATTAATAGAAATGTATATTTGAAATGTATTCAATTTTGGTAACACTTGTTGAGTGTTCTATAGCCTGAACTAAAGCACAAAGTGCATGTAGTGGTTGGACGTACATTTCTTTCTGGTGTCATTTCAGGCTATCAAATTGAGATATTTTTTTCTAGTAAAGTTCATTCTAAATGTAAGAATGAAGTTCAAATAAAAGTTAGTCCACACAATTTAATGCTTCATGTTTTTCAGGAAAGTAATTCTGCCGGCATGCCTTTAAAAAAAAACACAATATTGTACCGAAGCTGCCATTTTCACTTGAATCTACAGTGAGCTCTAACGTCCTTTTTAAAAATGAAATCACATACACTGTACAGCATTTGTTGGAATTGTTTGGAAAATACAAATCGATATCGTCTTTGAGAAACCTCCTTGTGTAGGGCAGTAGTGTATACTCAGCATTTGACCTCGTTTTTGGCAGGAGGATCACAGCGGTGACCCCAACGAGGATCATAAAAGAGGTCGCGTAGTGACCCTACAGAGGATTATGAAAATGTGGTGACGTTACGAATCCGATCAATGGATATCAATCGATAAAAATAGGCTCAATTTATTGGGGCGATACGTGTCTGGGCATGTTCCCCAGCATTTTGGTAATGTTATAAGCGCTGAGTGTAAGAAACGTGAATTTTTAAGTAAGTGAAGTGGACTATACTTCGGAACTCTATACATGTACTTGACACTGTTGATTTTGTTTTCTTCTTTCTATTTTGTTTAAGGTGATATACAAAAATCTTGCAAACTGCTTACTGACTAAAATTACCAAAGTGTAAATCTTAAAATTTAGTGGGCCTGACGTTTCGATCCTAGCAGGACCTTTCTCAAAGGCAGAGTGACAAGGACAAAACAAATACATGTACACGAAGGAAGGGGGGAGAGAGTGAATAGGACACTGATGAGAAACAAAGGACAAAGAGTGAAGCTGCATGGTAGGGAGAGATCAAAGGGAAGGGCAAGGAGTAGGGTAGGGATTAATGAGAAGAGGGGGAAAGATCAAAGAGAAGGGCAAGGAGTAGGGTAGGGATTAGTGAGAAGAGGGGGAAAGAACAAAGAGAAGTGTGAAGGACTGAACACAAAAGAAGGATTATCAGAAAGCTGCATGGTGTAATTGTCATTACCCTCTTGGATGTTGAGACCATGTGGTTGAATAGTCCGAAGACACTTCATCCTCATTTTCTCACGGCTAAGACAGACAGCATTACTACGGTGACCAAGGGATTCTACGCCCAGTACACTCATATCTGATATCGAATGATCAGGGAGATTGAAGTGATACCCAACAGGGGTGTCCATTTTACCGGTTTTGATAGTAGACCTATGGCCATAGATCCGTTTTTTGAGGGTGTTTTTGGTCTCGCCAACATACTGAACATTACAAACTCTACATGAGATGAGGTATATATGATGTTTGAGGTAGTGCATGTGATAGAGCCATAGGTCGTGTGGGTAGTTCCAGAAGAATGTCCATTGAGTCTGTTTCCTTGACATGTGTCTTGACATTTCCTTGTCATGTGTCTTGCAAACAATGCATCTTTCCCCCTCTTCTCACTAATCCCTACCCTACTCCTTGCCCTTCCCTTTGATCTCTCCCTACCAGCTTCACTCTTTGTCCTTTGTTTCTCATCCGTGTTCTATTCACTCTCTCCCCCTTCTTTCGTGTACATGTATCTGTTTTGTCCTTGTCACTCTACCTTTGAGAAAGGTCCTGCTAGGATCGAAACGTCAGGCCCACTAAATTTTAAGATTCTATTTTGTTTGTTAAAAACAAGAGCGCACTTCGGTAAATAGTATAATGGTCTGAAGACGTTTGTGGACTTTGAGGGCTTATTTCATTTCAAAGTGCATGTGCAGATCGAGACACGTAGTTTTAGTCAGTAAACATTCCCACGTTTTTATTCTTTTTTCATTCACCACCGGTTTTGAACAATAAACAAAACAGATTAATTATAATGAGGAGAGAGTAATTGAGATAAACTTTATGATTATACAAATGCTAGACTATTTAACAATATAACAGTCTGTCTTTGTGCTTACTTTGCTCATTTTGCTCATTCACCTGCTCACTTTGCTCATTTTGCTCATTCACCTGCTCATTTTGCTCATTCACCTGCTCATTTTGCTCATTCACCTGCTCATTTTGCTCATTCAACTGCTCATTTTGCTCATTCACCTGCTCATTTTGCTCATTCAACTGCTCATTTCGTGCTCATTTTGCTCATCGACCTGCTCATTTTGCTCGCTCATTTTGCTCATTCACCTACTCATTTTGCTCATTTCCTGTTCATTTTGCTCCATGTTCCTCATTTCCTGCTCATGTTGCTCATTTCCTGCTCATGTTGCTCATACTAGACTATTTATGCTAGACTATTTAACAATATAACAGTCTGTCTTTGTGCTTACTTTGCTCATTTTGCTCATTCACCTGCTCATTTTGCTCATTCACCTGCTCATTTTGCTCATTTTGCTCATCGACCTGCTCATTGTACTCATCCACCCGTCATTTTGCTCATCAACCTGCTCATTGTACTCATCCACCTGCTCATTTTGCTCATTTACCTGCTCATTTTGCTCATTCACGTACTCATTTTGCTCATTTCCTGCTCATTTTGCTCATGTTGCTCATTTTCTGCTCATTTTGCTCATCGACCTGCTCATTTTGCTCTCATCAAGAAATGGGATTTTCTAATCCTTACCATCTCTAATTTTGTCTTTGGTGTTTAACCATTACCCTGTCCAGGGCCTTGTCAACTTCCATGCCTTTATCTAGTTTTTCTTTGAGATCTGCGAGAATAACTTGGTGGGTTTCATTTTCTTCAAGATGCAAGTAACTTGACAGGAAATCCTTGTAGTTGTCAAAGAAGATTATCTTGACTTCCCAGCGGGTTTTCCTATTGGCTTTGTCTTCGGTTTCATCTTCGTCCATACCATTGTCGATGTACTTCTCGTGTTTCTCATTCCACATATCTTTGGTTGCCTCTTTGGCCTCTTTCAACCAGTCTTGGTAAGCGATATTATCTTCCAATTCAGAGCTGGACCCATCTTCTTGCGACAAGTTGAAGTCATCGTCAGTTTCTTCCTCTGATTCGTCATCACTCTCCTCCAAATCGTCACCATCATTCTTAGATTCAGTCCCGTCACCATCAATTGTAGATTCAGTTCCGCTGCTGTCTGTTTCCGAATCCTGACATCTACGCCTTTTAAATCCTGGTTGATAATCTTCTACGTTAGAATTGGCTGATCGAAATGTTCTTATGTAACTATCATCTTCAATGTCGTCCATTTTCGATTCACCCGCACCATCTGCGTTTTCTTCATGTCTTCGAAGGTTATATCGCCGACTATAGCTTTTGCTGCAATGATGACGAGCATAGCGTTTTATCCCAGACACTGGCGACACATCGTGAATCTGGACCCGCACCCGACATTCTTCCAACTGCGATGGCGGAACTCACAAATGGTGTTCCCAAGACCCAGAGAGACAACCAGAAGGCCTCTACCTCTACACCAGTCGACTACACGGCACCGCAGTTCATCAAAGGGAAGCAAGCGGCGAAAAGAAAGTTCAACCCCGACCCCGACCAGGAGACCAACGAGAAGAACGCCGTGGCATTCCACATCGGAGGTGAGCGTTATGCCGTTGTAAAACGCTTCAAGGGACGGGTCTTTGTAAATCTACGAGAGTACTACGTCAAAGAGGGCACCTCCAAACTACTGGCTGGAAAGAAAGGACAATCTAACATCTGACGAATGGAAGCAGTTGGCGATGCAGGCTGCCAACATAACCGCTGCCATAGACTATGTCTAGAGTATACATTCAGTGATACAGCACCATGTTGTTTTTTCTTAGTTATTTTTATTATTATTATTATCTTTCCTTTTTTTATTTTGTTTAATGTTTTAGATGAATGCACCGATGACGATGAGTACGATGCCGACTGCAAGCAGAGGGTTAAGACATTAGTGAAGAGAATCCTTACCAGGATCGTTTCCGACCGGATTTTCAGTCTAACCTATGAAGCGCAAGAACAACTAGGATGTGAGGGATGTGAGAAAGACTGGCCGAGTCAATACGATCACGCCTGTTTGTACAATAGAATGAATCCAATATATGTTGCCTCAGTGACTATGTATAGATGAACACTACGAGCGAGCCGAGCAGTCGGTGGATAAGACCAAAGTCACTTTCGTATTTGGTGCGGTGACCAGCCGCCTTGGAGTAGGCCCATTTACTTTCGAGGAAATAAACATGAGCAATATCATTGACCAAATACTGAATGAGTGGAAACTTGATCCTTTCGACCTCAGTAAATCGTTTTATATGAATGTATTCGACATTTGAACGGAGCTCATTCATGATATGATCAAAAGGCTCAATCTTGATAATTATGTAAATGACCGTTGCACGATTGGAATACCCCCGACAACAAGTATCGCTTGATAAGTAAATGTCGTATTTTCCATTCTTATCTTTCTATTTGTTATTTTTGTTTCTTTAACGGTAGATAAATACGAGCCTGCTTAATTTTGGTGGAAGTAATCCACGAACAATGACTCGAGGCAAGACATGTCCGAGACTGCCCAGACTTATACTTGTAATAACGATTTGACGTCATCGTATTGTTCTCTCTCTTTCACTATTTACTACTAACGCTAGATTGACGCGACGCTTCTTTTGTTAATTCTTTTATCAAGCGTCGTCATTACAATATTATAATAATTTCCATAGGTATTATTGTTAGTATTGTTATACAAGCGTAAAAGAGTTCAATAAAATACTTCCAACTCTATATCGCCCGTTGACCACTTAAGGAATGTTCTGCATCTGGTGCACGAGTTCCGGTTGGTTTTAGGCACCCGTTTCGATTGTTATTTACCCCAACTCCCTTGTCGCTATTCTTAAACAAAACCACATTGTCAGGGAGGAAGGTAGCACTTGTTTGACTTTTGTTTGTTTGTCTGTTGGGGTTTTGGCTTGTTTGCTTATATAAAAGCGCTGGGGGAAATACAAAAAATAGTAATAATAAAAAATGATTTTAAAAAATGGCAATAAAAAACCCGTAGACCTATGCGACCACCACTACCCGCACCACCTGCAGCTGCTCGCACCACCACCTGACAGGATGGATGCCCTGATAGTTGCCGCAGTCTGTCTTGCCTCCTTTGTTCTTATAGATGGAGACGACGGTGGCATCCCCGAAGTCTTTGGGCACATCTTCCTCTTCCCATAAATATACTGGTGAGGAGTGCGTGGAAGGCTTCAATCCCGTCCATCCCTGATGGGGCTTTTCCCGAGCTGGTCTGGTTGATCGCCTTCAAGACTTCACCCAACGTCGGGGTGAGGCTGCTGACCACGGGTTTCTGTGGGATCTGATCGATAGCAGCGTGGTCAACTCGATCGAAGGAGGGCCTATTGAACAGGTTGCTGAAATGCTCTCGCTACCTCGAGTTAAAGGGTAAGCTTACCACTTATCATGGTGCGGTGCGTGGCTTGGCAGGACCGTAGACTTTCTTGGTGGCGCTAAAGAACATTTTGGAGTTCTTCGTGCCATTATACGTATATCTCTCAACTTTCTCGGCCTTCTTTACCCACCACTCATCCCGCATTCTGCGCAGCGCTGCTTAGGTTCGCCTTTGGAGAAGCTTGAAACGATCACGCTTCGAAGTGGAGGAGTTGTCATTCTGCTACTCGAGGAAGACCTGTTTCTTGCTCTCCAAGAGTTGTTTGATACGCTCATCATTCTCATCGAACCAGTCCTGGTGGATTATTTTCCTCGAGCCGATTAATTGTTATCTTTGCTGACTCCGTCACCATGCAGTCCCTAAAGAACCGTCTTGTCAATGATACCAGCTGTCCATCGTTCCCCTTGATCTTTTCTTGCAACCCTTCTACTCTACCGGCAACAAACTCTCTTCACCTAAGTGTCGGTATGCTCCTCCGCTAAGATGCAAGTCAGGGGTTTGTACAGAACCGGTAAGCAAGTAATTGGCTGGTAATTACTTGCGACATTACTCTTCTTAGCATCCAGACAGTTCTAGCCTCTGTCATCCACGAATTAGGCATCTTTCCCTTCACTAAACATTCTTGCAACTGGCAGGCTATCCTCCAATGAAGACTAGAAAAGTTCTTCAGCCACAATCCATGCACCTGATCTGGTCCCGGTGCTTTCCAGTTTGATACTTTTCCCAACTGCCGAATAATCAAACAACGACTATAGAACCGTGTAAGTTGGCCTCGAGAATGTACGTGTTACCGCGAGATTCCTGAAAGCGTGAAGCGTCTAACGTTTTTTTTTTTTTATTTGGTATCGCGCCGATTGAAGCAGTTTAAACGATTAGAATTGTCTTATAGGAATACAATATTAAAATACAATGTGTAAAGTACGTGATGCTGCACGTTTTACAAACAAAAATAGTTAAAATAAATTTCCGTTTTCACGTTTGAAACCGTAGAACCTATGCAACAGGAGGTGATAGTCGTGTTCCCAGACGAACGAACTTGTTACCTTAGGGTTGTAAATGCACATGTACATACATGTACTGGCTAACAAAGTCGCGCGTTACGTTGATTGTGTTTTGATTTTGTATTATTTTGTTTACATGTACGGTATCCACATGTACAGTACAGTACACAGTACAGTACAGGCTTGTAAATGCACGTACCCACGTGTACTGGCTAACAAAGTCGCGCGTTTTGTTTAGTGTACGGTATCCATACAACTGAAGGCGCTTTTCTGGCCCGAATGTGAACCACACCAACGTCGGCGCGATACAAGTAGTAATGCTCACGTCGCGTACCACAGTCGGGCCGTATTCGCAATAATAATACTTACAACCGGAAGATGAAGGTCAGGTTAAATTTATAATTATGTTTTCTCTGACGTATTCTAATTTTTTGTAGTTTTTTTTGCTCATGCTTATATATTTAATATACTTAATCCATAAACATGGGTTTTTAGTTGGAATGAGGCTTTCTTCATTATGTAATAATGCATTCAAAATTGGGCACGTGTTAATCTCCCATAGCAGGCGGCGCGGAGGTGCCCGGAAGTGTACGGTGACCCTTTTCACCACATACACGATAGTTACACGGTCTATACATGTACTCAATAGAAGTCGAAAGGACGTGAATGTGATTTGTACTGTAGCGATCGCTTCACCTCCATGCTTCACCGAGGAGGATTGGGAGGAGGACTTGCGGGCCAAACTCACCGGCTCGAAGCCAAGAAAGAATACTGGAAGAACATGCTGTTCCTTCTGTATATTCCACATCGACCAGCGGTGAAAACACGTGAATCGACAGCTTCAAGAATTTCTGAATTGTTTCGTTTCGGTCACTGCGTGAATGTTCACTGCGTCCATGTGAGATCCTTCTTGGTGAAGACTGCCCGAATCAGTTTGATTTTTTTATTTTAGAAGATATAAATTAATTTGAAAAATACAAGTATATTTTAAATATTTTTTCGTCTAGATACCAGAAACAAAACATTTTTTTGTCGGAACGTTGAGTGGGTAGTTTCGAAGAAATCTGTGGAGATTCCCTTGGTGACTACTAGGGCGTGCATGCAGAGCTAGCTAGCTGCACGCGATGAACGCATTGTTATTTGTCATCAAGTCAATGATTTCTCCGAAACTACCCATGCACTCAACGTTATACGGAGTAATATAAAGGGACATTCGTTGAAAACAAACTCTAAAGCAAAATACAAAATCGTTCGTTATTTCGTGCCAACGGAATCATTTCGAGCGCATGAAATAATTATTTAGTGGGCACGAAATCATTTCGAGCGCACGAAATAACTATTATTTCGTGCGCTCGAAATGATTTCAAAGAGATGGCTACGTACGTACGGGAACGCAAATTCAACCTACAATTCCATGAATTTTCTCTCTTCATGAAAATCGGACGTGAGTGACTCATAGGTAATTGTAGGTTATTTTTAACACCCAATCAGATATTAAGCAAACTTTATTTCTTGGGTTGCATTCCCCTTTGAATGTATATCTTAAAGCATTTGTGAAACTATTTGAATGATATATTTTGCTGGTCATGTTATGTTTATTGTAATAGGCCTATTTGATAATATATCGTTTAAAGATTTTTAAATAAAAGGATATTTAAGATACTTTAATTACTTTTCCCATCTACTTTGATGACGATACATTTAAAAAGTTAATCAAAGGTTTAGCGATCTTGTAGATTTGTTGCCACCAATAGCAATAAATATAATTATATATAGGCCCTATAGCCTATAGGGCCTATTAATAATAGCGAATATGATTTAATTGTGCATTTCATTTGGAAAACTTGTTGACGTTACGCATGATCTTTTATGTTCTATTTTTAATTTGATTAGGCCGTAGTCGAATGGGTTCCGTTTTGAGGCATATATATATTCTGGGTGTTTAAAATTTGTATTATTTCGGCAACTATACTATAGGCCTAGGCCATTTATCGTCGGCTTCCTTCAATCTCGCAAGATCATGGATGTGTGCCTGGGTTGGAGCACCGTCTGCTGTGGCTGTGCAGACCGATGCGGGACTGGCAAACTCGACCAAAGGTGGTGCAGGTGAAGGGGCTGTCAGTGGAGGGTAGTCGCTGGCTGTTCTTCCGATGGGCTCGTTTCTCCACTGCAGCCCGGCGTTGTTTTTCCTCTGATGTCTATCTTGGGGCCTGTGTGCAGTGCGTGTCTCCATGTGACTCTGTCAGCGGCCAGAACCTCCCACGTGTCGCAATCGATGTCTAGCGTCTTGAGATCCCTCTTGCAAACATCCCTGAAGCGCAGTTTTGGGCGTCCGATGGCTCGTGTGCCTGAAGCGAGTTCCCCGTACCGTATACAGAAGATCTTTAAGAATGCGCCCGTCTTCCATGCGGCGAACGTGGCCAAGCCAGCGGATTCTGCGTTGCTGGAGGAGTGTGTACATGCTGGGGAGTCCCATTCTCTGCAGGACGTCGGTGTTCGTCACGCGGTCTGACCATGTGATGTTTAGTATGCGTCTCAGGTTTCTAAGGTGGAACGAGTTGACCCGTCTCTCTTGACTGGAATAGAGAGTCCAGGACTCGCTGCCATAGAGGAGGGTGCTGAGAACGCATGGTCTGTACACAGCTGCCTTGGTGTTGGTGGTCAGCTTGCTGTTTACCCACACTCTTTTTGACAGCCTGGCGAAGGTAGTGGAGGCCTTGCCGATGCGTCTGTTGATTTCGCTGTCAAGTGAGAGGTCGTCCTTGACGGTGGAGCCTAGGTAGGTGAACTCGTGGACGACGTCCAGCGTGCTACCGTTGACTGAGATGCTTGGTTAATTCTCAACATCCTGGCCCATGACGTTGGTCTTTTTGATGCTGATGGTCATCCCGAAGTCTTGGCAAGCGCGCGAGAAGCCGTCCATGAGTGCCTGTAGTTGGTGTTCTGTGAGGGAGACGAGTGCTGCGTCATCAGCGAACAGCATGTCTCTGATCAGAGTCTCACGTACGAACCTTGGTCTTAGCTTTGAGGTGGGAGAGGCCGTTGAACAGTTTCCCATCCGAAATCGCCGTAGGCCTGCTTCAACATGACAGCGAAGAAGATGCCAAACAGAGTCGGCGCCTGCACACAGCCTTGCTTCACACCGCTGCGGATGCTGAAGGGCTCAGAAGAAGCCCCGCCGAACACGACTCCCTTCATGTCGGTGTGAAAAGACTTGACGATGCTCAGAAGCTTGGGAGGGCATCCGATCTTATAGCGAGTGTGCGGATGAATAGACCATCGCGGCTCACAAGGTCGAACGCGCCGACTGCGACACCGATCATTCCCTTGTGTGCAGCCGGTGTCACGGTCTCATCTTTCCCCCGTGCTCGGATTTTCAAATGCGGCCGAACGCCCCGAACGTATGCGCAGTAAAGCCCTGTATATGCTCACCTAAGGGCCGTGCTGAGTTCTTATATCAAGTAAAGGTCAATAAATTTGCATACACACGCATGGGTCACATACTGCGGTCGAGCAGGGTATATACGGTCGTGCGCACCCACGTACAGATTATACACTGTACTTGTATACATGTACAAATGTACATGTACATTTACGCTGTAGCTTTTTATTTTGGGCGCTCCCTTATGTACCACAACAAAGCTCAACAATGGCTCAACCGCTGATTACCAGTACCAGCGCGCGACATACGAACAGTGTACATGTATGTACAGTACATGTACATGTACATGTACATGTACATGTACATGGGCGTACATGTACGTGCACATTATCCCATGCACGCGTACGTGTGTGTACGACTGGAGAGATAAGCACGCCGGATAATCAAGCACATTGCTGTAACGTGCTCAGTCATCCGGTGCGCTCTTCCGGAAATCCGAGCACGGGGGAAAGATGAGACCGTGACACCGGATCAGAGTCCAGCCCAAAAAGATACACCTCGCCAAACCCAACATTCGCAACACTCTCCTGGCCATGATCGAGCTTGGCGACCAAGGAACCGAGATCGAGACTCGACTCACCTTGCACCTTCACACCACTGACGGGCCCGTTACCCTCATCAGCGCCTACGCAGTTAATTTATAGAGCTCTATGGCCTAGGCTATAGAGCTCTATAAATAAACTAGAGTGCGCACTCCGATCCCCTGTCAACGCACGCTACGAACGTGTGCCGACATGGACGCGCATCCGCCATTACCAAATTTAGAGGTTAACTTTAGCTTGAAGTGCCCGGATGTCAATAGCAATCGCGCGTAATATGAATGGGGAAAGGTATAGCTGAAAAGTTGTGAATGCGGAAGATAAAATGTTATAGAAATCATGGTTTTTAGTAATGAAAGGAATTGGCGAATTTTAATGGCCTACTTTCTTTTGTAAACATTGGGATTAGTTTGCCCATAGAGATCCATGCATTTGCACCTCTTTGGTAATGGCGTCGCAGTCCCCTTGTCGAAACTAAAAAAAATTGTTCAGTGGATGGCACGCGTCACGCGATGAGTGCGCACTCTAGTTTGTAGAGCTCTATGGCCTAGGCCGAACCGAGCCCAGATATTGCTTCTCAAGTTTGTTCATTACGTCATAATGTTGAATTATTCATGACCTGCCCTGCTGGAGCCCAGATAGTGCTTCCCTGCTGGAGCCCAGATAGTGCTTCCCAAGTAGAACACCCCTTCCAAAAAAGTGGAGGTGGCCCTTATATCTGCAGCTGCAGGCTTCAAGACGGGTCAATTAGTGTGACCGCACTTGAGCTAGCAACGTTGGTAGTGATCAAAGATAGTTAGTATTGTAAAAGTATAACGCCGGCGCTCATACATCATGGGAACATGTATCTGTGAAACTGAAAAGTGAAAGTAACTAACTAGTACTAGTAAGTAGTAGTAGTAGTACTACTACTACTAGTAGTAATAACTCGCGTCAGGCTGACCTCATCAGCTCAGGACCTACAGTACAGGCCACACGTTTCGATCCTAGCAGGACCTTTCTGAAAGGCAGAGTAGTAAGTAGTAAGTACTACTAATACTTTTATAGTATAGTATCGTGGGAACCCCCGTTTTCGACGCTACACGTTTTCGACGCTTAGCATTCTAACTCACATCGCACTATGAAAACAACTCCGTATAACGATCTCAGACTTCATATCTTACAGTTGGTTTCCTGCTCTTGTCCGTCACCGAAAATGTGGAAATTTAAGGCTTTTCCAGTAGGCAAAACTCGTGTTATTCAAAAAGTTGCTCTTTTGGGGTCTATTTTCCTAGGTACAAAATTGGCAGTTGCTTCGAAGCTTCAGTTTTCTTTATTGTTTGTCCTAAAAAAATCTGAGTGTACCATAACAAACCCCAACATCCGTAGAAAAAAAATATATCACGCAACTTGAGGCAGTCCGTTCAGGGTAAAAACTATGGAGCCTCCTATAGGGCGTCTCGCTTATATATTTCTTTTAATTTTTTTTTATTATTAATTACTTAAAGACAAAAAGTAACATGGCCCACTACTAGGCTTTTAAAAAAAATGGAAAAAATAAAAGGGCAGCTAGAGAAAGTACCAAGAAGGAGGAAATGTGTCTCTGGAGTGACATTGGGAAAGGTCATAACTGAAGAAGCAGCGAGAAAGAGGATTGTGGAGTTTTTTTTAACGCAGTGGCTGTTGTTACGGCAGTCGTCCGTGTGGTTCCCTGACTTGATTGTATTTCGTCAGCATTGCAGGCTGGTTGAACCAGTCTATTAGCTGATAGTCTGGTTCCAAGAGCCAAACATCCTGACAAATACTGTGAAGTCGGGGAACCACACGGACGACTGCCGTAACAACAGCCACTGCGTTTTTCTAAACGTCACAAAAGAAGACATCAACCAGACCAATACGTTTTAAGCATAAATTATGAATGATTTGAGGAAAGTGTTAGAAGCAGTGTAAAAAAAAACCCAAAGATGAACACAAAAAAACATACAGGGAAGAATTGTACAGTGCCACACAGCATTTTGATTTATTTTAAGAATTTGTTTTGCTTTTGGCTGTACTGGGACACCTTACTAAACACTACCATCGAAAATAGGTGACGATGCTTGCTGCGCGGTGCGCCGCGGACGTCAACAAAACCGGGTAATCTTACGAAAGTGACAGGCTTGATCAACCTTCTCTATGATTATTCTGTGGTGTGAACAAAATGACTGAGACCTCTTTTAGTGTGATACTTTCGTTCATATTGGTCAGCTTGAAGAAAAGGTCTAAAAATATCGTCGAAAATGATAACTAGAGGATACTGTAGCCCTATATGCTATAAAGTATAAGTATAACCATGGAAGACTTATTCCTCCATGCTATAACTAAGTATAAATTAGGCCTATGACTAGTAAATAGTAAGTCTAGTAGTAGCACTATGACTTAGTATGAGTATGAATATGACTTGAGTATGAGTGACTATGACCATGGACTTTTTAGGAGGCCTACCTTCATGCTCTGACCATGGAGGAATAAGTACTGTGTCTGTAGTACTAGTACTGAATGTTGGTCAAGTCGTCCCCGAGTCAAGTCTTCCCTGAGTCAAGTCGTCCCCGAGTCAACTTGTCCCCGAGTCAACTCGTCCCCCGTAATCCTTGCTACATACTGTAAAATTGTTGTTCGCCTTTTCCTCTATTTCTGTTCCGAAAATTCGATTCCGAAGCAGGTTTCAGCTTTCGTTCTATTAGTGTTTTTTCCCCAGCAGGTAACGGGCCTAGTCTACAGTGTTTATGCGTTTTATATCTATTTTTTGTATTTCCTTTTCGGGCAGCAATCTTTTTTCTAATTTTTTTTAAAACTTTGTGTATTTAGGGGTATTCTTACTTTAAATCAGTCTGTTTTAAGATTTACTGGAGATATTTTTGGAGCCGTTTCTCCGTTAAAATATACAACCGGGCAGTAATTAAAAGGAGAGTGGACACAGCAAAAAGAGAGACGAAACAACCAGCGTTAAATTCATGTTCCTGACGTCTTAATTCTAATTTCTTAATTCGTTTAAAATAAATATAATCAGTGGTCTTACATGTACGTACGTTTATCCTGCAATAAAAAGTCAAACAATTAAAGGAAAACTGACTGGGATTTTTTTTACAAATTTTGAAAATGACAAAGAAAACTTTGACTGAACCGGGACTCGAACCCGAGACCTCTGGAATACCGTACGGTACTGGTACGGTATTCCATCTCTACAGAGATGGTCCAGTGAGATGCTTGCATCCTGCCAGCAGACCAGATGTCACCAGCTCCCCTGCCAAGTAGCGATCCCATAGCCTGAACAGCCGCCCCTGCATCCTCCTGACGCTCTTCCTCTGGTGACGGCGAAGCTTGGATGCCTTGACCAGGCGCATCTGCAAAGTCACCAGAGAAGCCTCTTGATGGAGTAATTCTTATTTCTAAGTACAACTTACTTACAATCCTACAGGAATTCAAAATAATGACTGATTCAATTAATACAAGTAATTTCATTTTACAATTCAAGTAAACTCTGCAAACTCTGGCTCTTCCTGCGTGGAATTGCTACACCCCCGACCCACTGCAAACCGTGTCTCCTAACCATACCTGTCAGACCGAATATAATATTCACACGACAGACCACCAGGAGTATCACTACCACTGGACCTTATTGTACAGTCCAAACCCACCAACTACCGGGACCAACCTTCCCACCACCACCTAAAGACAATCTCCCGAAAGGGACTATGTCTTTACTCAAGAAAATGGTCTAACCCTAAGATGGCAACATCCAACCTCCCATCTTTAAACCCCTTCTCAATACCCGACGGCCGGTAAGGAAGACGCAACCATTTTCACAACATTCTGGAATGGCGCGAGCCATCCACCAACGAAACCCACCCGAACCAACCTGGAGAGGGAATCTTCCCGTGATTCCCTCCCCAAAAAACATCCACTGATGCTCCAACCATCCTGTCCCACTCCTATGTTTCTGCGGAAAAAGCATACAACCGTTTATTTTTCCCTTCCCAAAAAGGAAAATAAAAGGAAAAGCAAAACTTTCGAATGTTTATTCCCTACAAACTACACCGACGACCAAAAGATCCTGCGTGGCACCTCAGGATGAGTGGTTTATACCACGTCCTCACATAATCCAACTCCGTCTAAACCAACAAGATCTACTCTACTGAGTGCATTTTCCACCTTCGGAAAACGAATGCGAACTGATATCACCCTGCACGATTTCAAAATATAAATCCTTGAAGAAGCGGAACACATATTGTATTTCTCAATATTTCCAAATACAACTGAAAAGTAGGGGACGAGTTGACTCAGGGACGACTTGACTCGGGGACGACTTGACTAAGCTATCAAATTCGGGGAACGAGTTGACCCGTGGACAGTTGACTTGGGGACAACTTGACCCGTTGTACTAGTACTAGTAGTAGTACTGTAGTAGTCCGAGTAACTTGGACCTTTACAAGTAGTACTGTAGTAGTAGTATAGTCCGAGTAACTTGGACCCGACAAGTCACCCATTTTTTATCGAACCTCAAAATTTGATAACAAAAGGTGGACTTGTCGGGTCCAAGTTACTCGGACAAGTAAGAAGTAGTAGTAGTACTAGTAGTAGTAGTACTAGTACTAGTATTGTAGAAGTAGCACTACTACTAGTAGTACCACTACTAGTACATGTACTAGTTCTGTCTAGTACTAGTACAAATTTCTACTATACTATCTATAGTAGCAATGTTAAAACAAATAAAATTTTGGGTTTTTTGGTCGTGTTCACACAGGCCAAATAATCGCGTCACAAATAAACGCGAGCCGATTGCGGTTAGCATGTGGTCGCGCTGCACAAGCAGGATTGGCGGGACTCGCTGACGAAAGTATCACACCCTGTGCTGCACTTCCTGGCAGTAAGCTGCTGGCAGGAAATGCCATGCTTGCGCAATGCATCGTGGGCTTTAAAAAGAACAGTGCAATTTGAGCGGAGCGTTCCCACACACATCGCGTCGCAAATAAACTCGATTATTTGAAAAGTGTCACTCTTAGTGGAGTCCGAATCGCGATTCAAATCCCACTAATAATCGTGTTTATTGTGTCCCCGCACGCAAAAAGAGTGGAGTTTGAATCGCTATTCAAATCGCGATCCAAATAATGGCGTTTATTTGGTGTAGTGGGAACAGCCCTATTGAGATAAGACTTTCTGCACTAGCTCTTCAAGTGCCAAATCTGTGCTTACACGATCAGTGAAATGCGTTTACAGTAAGCATAAAATTCAGATAAAACTCAATGACAGGGGAAATAAGAAGATTAAAACCCTAACCCTCCCAATCCTACAGAATCCTATTGTCCAATTGTAGGAATTCGCAGGATTTGGGGCATGTGAGAGTTGATGCATTGTAGGAATTTGCAGGATTGGAGTTTTAATTGTGGAGTTTTTGTCACTAGGAAAATGCAGGATCCGGGTTATAAGGCCCAATGTGATGGAGGATAATTCTGTAGGATTGGGGGCATGTGGAGTTTTTTGTCACTTGAGGAAAATGTAGGATCCAGGTTACAAGGCCCAACATGCCCAATGTGATGGAAGATGAAATTTTAGAATTGAGGGCACTTGGTAGTAAAAATATACATTATCACAAAGGGGGATGTACCAATTGGTCCAGGGAAATGCTGTTGGTCTGTCAGGTTTGGGGTTGCACTGGCCTGCATTCATGGGTGGGTTTACCCACCGGCTCTAAGTCATTTTCTGGTCAAGTGTGGAGTGTGTGGCAGTGTATGGACACTGCTTTCGTGGGTAAGTTTACCCATGAGCTCTTGCTCATTTTCTGGTGAGGTGTTGGAGTGTCTCGGGCAGTGCACTGAGACTGCTTTCGTGGGTGAGTTTACCCACGAGCTCTTGGTCATTTTCTGGTCAGTTGTTGGAGTGTGTTCCACTTCCAGTGAACTGATGGTGTTTTCGTGGGTGCGTTCACCCATGAGCTTTTGGTCATGTTCTGGTCAATTGTTGGAGTGTAAAGGCACTGCGCAGAGGTTCTTGGTTGAGTTCACCCAATGTCAAGTGGAGGCTAGAATGGGGGGGGGGGTGGTTACTTGGTAATCAGTACTGGTGTGACCACACTGGGACTTGTTTATTTTGATCACTCAGGGTGTGCCTATTGGCAGGGTTTGTTTATTATTTTGTTTATTATGTTTATCATTAGCATTTCAGATTGTAAGTTACTGTGGACACATGAAAAGCAGACCTGGTCAATTTGAAGGTCATGTGGAGAGTGGGTAATGGAGTCATCTGTCTGGAGTTGTATGCAGTACTCTGCATGTACAATGTATGGTAAAAGTGGTCCCTGGGGACAGTCAGAGGTCAGAGGTCAAGAAGAGTCAGGATTCTTCTTCAGGTCCGTCATCGGTGACAGAGAAGGGAGGAAAGCCAGAAAGAAAACGAGAGGAGCAGAGTTCATGGCAGGACCGAGCAAGGGTGGGCAGCCTGTAAAGAGGAAGGATGGAGCAACTGCCAAGGGTGGGAAGAAGCGGCTGCCAAGAATAAATGCAGGCAAGAGAAGGATGAGGGGAATGATCGAAGAAGGGCATTGGGAGGAGGAGGAAGAGGAGGAAGAAGATAAAGAAGACGAGGAAGAGGAAGAAGAGGAAGAGGAAGAAGAGGAAGAGGAGGAGGAAGAGGAGGAAGAGGAGGAGACAACTGGGAGTGACATCTCTGAACCCGGCCAGTCCTAGGAAGGCACAAAGCAAACGTCATCGCTCATCTCCCCAGAAGGCAAGAAGAAGCACGAAGCTGTCAACCAAACGGTCACCCAGATTGCAGGATACGTGTCACCCAAACGGTCACCCAGATTGCAGGATACGTGTCAACCAAACGGTCACCAAGATTGCAGGATACGTGTCACCCAAACGGTCACCCAGATTGCAGGATACGTGTCACCCAAATGGTCACCCAGATTGCAGGATACGTGTCAACCAAACGGTCACCCAGATTGCAGGATACGTGTCACCCAAATGGTCACCCAGATTGCAGGATACGTGTCACCCAAATGGTCACCCAGATTGCAGGATACGTGTCAACCAAACGGTCACCCAGATTGCAGGATACGTGTCACCCAAATGGTCACCCAGATTGCAGGATACGTGTCACCCAAATGGTCACCCAGATTGCAGGATACGTGTCAACCAAACGGTCACCCAGATTGCAGGATACGTGTCAACCAAACGGTCACCCAGATTGCAGGATACGTGTCAACCAAACGGTCACCCAGATTGCAGGATACGTGTCACCCAAATGGTCACCCAGATTGCAGGATAAATGTCATCCAAATGGTCACCCAGATTGCAGGATAAGTGTCACCCAAACGGTCACCCAGATTGCAGGATACGTGTCATCCAAATGGTCACCCAGATTGCAGGATACGTGTCACCCAAACGGTCACCCAGATTGCAGGATACGTGTCACCCAAACGGTCACCCAGATAGCAGGATACGTGTCACCCAAACGGTCACCCAGATTGCAGGATACGTGTCACCCAAACGGTCACCCAGATGGCGGACAATGTGTTAGGGTAAAAAGTGGCTCGGTAAAGCATACATCTAGTCCCCAATTGATTGCGCAAGACCTTATGCAGCTGTGGGACACCACACATGCAGCCCAATTCATGCATGTGGCGTACAGCAAGAAGACTGCAATTTCTTGAATGTCTGTGGCTGGAATCATGGCAAATATTATAGAATCTGTTGAAAGTTTAATTGGGGCCACCAATGCATGATTTTAAGAGGACAACGAATTACATCAGTGCTGGATCTTACATCAAAAGACAGCTACACTATAATTCAATCGGCTAAAACTAGTTGTGGAACAGCAGCAGTGGAATCATTCGCATGCACTAGGGTTGGACTAAAGTTGAATACGATATGAATGAATTCAACGAATTGGGAAAAAAGCTGCAGCAGCAAGACATGTCCACACAACTGAATTATTTTGCTATAACCAGAAGTTTGTAAAAGGTGTGCAGCATTCAGGGGTCACCAGATGACCGCACAGAGGTCACGCAAATTGCCTCATGAGCAACGATATTAACAGCCCGGTTAAATCTCCCATTGTCATTGACATTTATCTGAGTCAAAAGTCCAAGTGCAGACACCAATCAAATTTGCCCATTTCTCATCTGCCCATTGGCTCAGGAAAATCCTTGGGAAAAAAAGTTCAACTGTGCACACAGCTTTTGACTCTTTCCCTCTCTACTACCTAATCCCTACCCTACCCCTGCTTTTTCCTTTGATTCCACCCTACCATCTATCCTCTCTGTCCTCTTCCTATTTGGTTGTGACCTTGTCATTCTGCCTTTGAGAAAGGTCCTGCCTGGTCAAAATGTCAGGTTCTCTTAATCTCCTTTTTTATTTTTGCATTTTGATCATTTGAATTAATAAGCAGTTTGCAAAAAAAATTCATATTAATCCAGGCTAATCTAAAATGCCATACTTTTTTCAATTCACAATTACAGCTCCCTTCAAAGGAACAGTTAATGATGACTGAAGATACTTCAAAGCAAGATGTGAAGTTCACTTTTCTTCCATTACAAGGCAGATCCTGCAAAACACTGACTAGTAGTGATGTTCAAGATCTTCTTATGAAATGGTGAGATTTTGTGTAACCTACTGTACATGATATATCAGGCGTTCTTTACAGTTTGAAATAAATATGCAACTGAAATCATAGTTACTCTGGTTCCTCGTGCCATGCTACATGTAGTATTCATGTACCTTGGAGACAGTATTGACACCTAGACAAATTTCCAAATTGTCAATTGTCAGTTGGGCAATTCCACGCAAAGGTGAACATGACACTGGAAATTTCAAATATATTCAAATTGCACAAATTTGGTGTCAAATGAAAGCTGAAATTCTATATTTTGAAGATGTAAGATTAAAATTTGATTTTTCGCGCGTTCCCCCCCCCCTAAATTTTGGATTGCGCAATTGACGTATTTGTTTTAAAAAACAATTGGAAATTCTATAAGATTGTACATGTATGTCACCTGTTCTAGGATTATTACCTCAAAACAATGTTAATATCAGTAATCAGGCTATAAATGAGACTACAGAAAAGCTGTACTGAAAAAGTGAGTTCAGGCAGGCAAATAATATTCAACCACTTTGATGACTCTACATCATCATTACGTTTATTGATTAACACTAATTATGATGTGTACTTCCGTTACCAAAGCTCCGGTAACGGAAGGACAAAATGCTATGCATCTCATCAAAATACCATGTAAATATGTGTGCAGGTTCCTATCATCAGTGTTGCCATCGTTATAGCCTCTCCCCAATGAGGAGGAAAGGGGTTGGGGGAGGGGAGGAGTGGGAGAAGGTGGTGTGACTTGTCTCCAAAGTCTCAACCATGAGCAGTGATCATGACAGGGTGCAATTACACGTACATGAACTTAAATATTGTAACGCAATGTGCAGTTTCAGCGGTACAGATTTTGGTCTTCATTGAGTGTTGACTGTGTGGGCCACTAGCACAGTGCGATTCCAATGTTTATGTATGGGCCCGAATATAAGTAGAGAAAAGTTGTGGTCAGGGCCGAGTCATTTCTTTGAACTGGAGTAGAACAATGGGATTAGTGTTTAGGGGGGAGTACTTATGAGCCAGGCAATAGGAATTAGGGCAGTCTTGAAGTGGGTTCGGAGGAGAGAAGACCTATCATACATGCACAGAGGAAATTCAAGCACTTGACAGCCAGAGCTGCTACTTCCACGGGTCGGTCAGAAACGGGAACTTGGTGAGTGACTATGATTCTACATGTATTTCGGGAATTTAGAATTATACACGGGTGTCTTGTTTGAGACGACAAGAGAGTGGAGATGCAGGAACTGTAGTCTGAGGGAGTAAATCCTAGGCATGTGTCTATAAGTAGTTGTTGCAAAGTCGGGGGTGCACCTGATGCAGGAGCACCTGGGACAGGTGTAAAGAGACACCTGCAGGAGCACCTGGGACAGGTGTAAAGGGACACCTGCAGGAACACCTGGGGCAGGTGTAAAGGGACACCTGCAGGAGCACCTGTAGCAGGTGTTAAGGGACACCTGCAGGAGCACCTGTAGCAGGTGTTAAGGGACACCTGCAGGAGCACCTGTAGCAGGTGTTAAGGGACACCTGCAGGAGCACCTGTAGCAGGTGTTAAGGGACACCTGCAGGAGCACCTGTGGCAGGTGTAAGAGAACACCTGATTAAGTTATGGGGTTGCAATGGATTGGCTGACTTCATATTTTGATGTCAAAGTTAGCTTACAAGTGATTAAAGTGGTTGATTTATGTAATTCCTTTGTGTCTATGACTTGATGGACTTGCATGTTTGTGTACAGTGTACTAGTCTGAATCCGCTTGCCCCTTGGTGAGTGTCCATTGCCTGGCGGTAGATTTCCCCGAAACGGATCTGCTCTCTTGGCCTAAGTTAGACCGCTCGCTGCCAAGGCCAGGAACTTTGAAAGCACCGGGTCAGGGTTCGCCACAAATGGTGTCAGAAGTGGGATTGGCAATGGTACACAAGTTAGAAGGGAATGGATCAGAATGGTTGGCACTGTGCATGTACATGTATGAGATCAAGGGAACTGCAAGGATTGTGGCACTCGAGGGTGACTATATCGAAAGGGTGAAGAAACACCAATAAGCGTGTGAGTTCACATGTATGTGATATGTGAATAGCGAGTACAGTCGACTCCCGTTATATCGTACTCGGTTATAACGGTTTTTCGGCTACAACGTACATTTTTTCACAGTCCCGAATTATTTGTGCACATTTGTATGGCGGGAAATTCGTCTACAACGAACACGAAATTGACACGACTTCGGTTACAACGTACATTTTGGCCGACCGAACACGAACAAAAAGCCTGTTTTCGACCCCTTCACAACGACTTCTTTCGAAAGTACGGGCACCGCGACGTGTCAAAAACCAAACCTTAATTGTCCGAATCAGGAATCGCGTCCTCCCAATGCCGCAGTAACGCGGTTCGTGTCAACGCGTCGTTGTTTCATCTCGCCGTGGGCTTCAACGGGGCGGTGCGCACCTACGACTCCCCCTTGCGGTTTTCTTCAATACGTCTGCCGAGTGGCTGCAGGCACCATGCCGCCAACATTTTACACAATGAGGGCGCGCTGCGGTTTCTAGTCAACCCGGCGTTGTTTCATCTCGCCGTTACGATTCAATGGGGCTGTGCGCACTCATGACTCCCCCTTGTGCCCGACGAGTGACTGCGGCACCATGCAAAAGTTAGACAATCGGGGAACTAGTGACTGTCATTTTAATCCGCGCTAATCCGAACTGGCTGAGAAAATATAAGGAGGAGAATTCTTCACAGGACATCATTCGTCTATCGGATACCACTGCGACAACTTTATCTACCATGGCTTCCATCAAGAACAAACAAACGGGGTATTCCATCGAGCTCAAGATGGAACTCATTAAGGCCGTTGGTGCTGGACAAAAGAAGGCTGATGTTGCACGCCAGTACGGCATCGCGCCGAGCACCCTGTCAACCATCATCAAGAATCGAGAGACCATCATGTCAAACTTTGAGACTTCAAAGTTTGAGCCTTCGAGGAAGAGACTGCGCACTGCCACTTTCGAGGATGTCGAGGAGGCCCTACTCCGTTGGTTTCGCGGCACAAGGTCCAAGAATCTGCCAGTCAATGGCCCCATGCTGCGAGAAAAGGCTACTCAGCTTTCGCAGATGATGGGGCACGGGGCGTTCCATGCAAGTTCCGGCTGGCTGTCCCGCTTCAAGGAGCGTCACGGCATCCTGCATAAGCAGATCTGTGGCGAGAGCAACAGCGTGGACAACGTCACTGTCACGACCTGGGTGGACGACACACTCCCCAACATTTTGCGTGGGTTTGCACCCCGAGACATATTCAACGCTGATAAAACTGGCCTGTTTTATCGCATGACACCCGATAAAACCATGGCTTTCAAGGGAGAGCAGTGCCACAGCGGAAAGCAGAGCAAAGAACGGCTGACTGCCATGCTGTGCGCCAACATGGATGGCACAGAAAAGCTGAAGCCCCTAATCATCGGCAAGTTCAATAACCCTCGTTGCTTCAAGAACGTGACCTATCTGCCTGTAATCTACTGCGCCAACCGGAAGGCATGGATGGTGTCTGATCTCTTCGTAGAGTGGCTCACCCGTCTGGACAAAAAATTCACCAGGCAGAAGCGAAAGGTTCTTCTTTTCGTGGACAACTGCGCCGCTCACCCGAATGTCCCACACCTCAAGGCGATCACCCTCCAGTTCCTGCCACCAAACACGACATCCCAGCTCCAGCCAATGGACCAAGGTGTTATCAGGAACATGAAAGTTCATTACCGCCGGAAACTGGTACAGAGCCTTGTCCGCGCTTATGACGCCGGGGAAACGCCTAAAGCCATCAACATGCTTCAGGCCATCAATATGGTCCATACGGCTTGGGGATCTGTCGGTCAAGAGTGTGTGGCTAACTGTTTTCTTAAGGCTGGCTTCAAAGACGAGAATCGGCACCCACCGAGTCCCCCACCACCACGTGCACCATCATCACCAACGCCCGCAAATGAAGAAGAAGACCAAGACCAAGATCTTCCAATCACCTCTGAGGTTCGCCCGGATAACATCTGGGCACGTCTTGCCCAACATATCGACCTCCCCTCCTCCTTCAACGAGTACGCAACGGCTGACGACAACGTACAAGTGACAGAGGTGCCCGATGAGGAGGAGATTGTCGCTCAGGTAGCATCACAGCGAGCGGCTGTTGGTATCGAGGAGGAGGAGGAAGCTGAGGCTGCGGAGGTAGACTCATCACCACCAAGCCTTCGGGAATGCATGGACATGATGTCCCGAGTGCAGCACTTCCTGTGCACCCAGTCAGACATGACCGATGACGTCTATTCGAAAGCAACCGCCATCGTAGACTACCTTTCCAGTCGGGGGAAAATCCAGACCAAGCTTACCGATTTCTGGAACTAACCATTCACCAGCATTTAAAACCAAACGGCTCTTTTCAGAGCCACCCCATATTCCAAAAAGAGACAAAGGTTATGTGTCCTCGTGATTTAATAAAAAAAATGCTAAAAAATGAATAATTAAAACATTCATAGTATTGGGGCGCCCTCTCTTGACTGATTCCAGAACAGCAAAACGAATTGTCAACCGGCACTGCATGTACGGAGCATGGTGTGAGGGCCGGATTTACGCGCTCGATCGTTAGGTTCTTCTCATCGCATGGTGTCCGGATAAAGGTCGTCAAAAATCATTATAATTTTTTATTTTATTTCTTTTATTCAACAGATGTGTATCCCAAAATACATGTACAGTAATGTAAAAATAATCTCCAATGCATTGGCTCGACTCCAAACGTGCGTTACACGTGTACAATACACATGGAAACGTGCACATAACAACGATCATCGGCGGCTGTGCATAACCAATGGGAATAAGTGGGATTCGTTTACAACGCCTTTTCAGTTATAACGTCGAAATAACGGAAGTCCGGAGGAATACGTTATAACGGGAGTCGACTGTATTGTGGCACTCAAGGATGACCATACGGAAAGGGAAAAGAAACACCAGTAAGCGTGTTAGTTCGAGCCAGCTGATTTAGAGATTGAGATCTGTAGCTCACTTGAGAGGTGCGCTGAACAGAAGAGTAACTGTGACTCGGTTGTTGCAAGATGGAGACGAGCACGTCAGCCATAGATTTTGAAGAAGAGCTGGCACAATTGAGAGTGGATGCGCAGCATGGTGAAGATGCATTGCAACGGTCCCGTGTAGAGTTAGAGCGCCTACGATTAGAGAAAGAGCACATAGCAGAGAGGGCAGACATATTGGAGAGAGAGCTCCAACTGCTTCAACAGAAAGAGGAGAGGAAGGGAGCAGGTGCATGGCAGACACCTGATACAGGTGATACAGAAATTAAGTTTCGAATGGCACCTGCGTCAACCAAGCTCACATCAGGGTATGCGAGCATGGATTTTGATCTCAAAGACGGGGTGAAACGGAAACGTACAACAGAGAAGGTGTCGGTAGAGACACCTGTGAGACAACCAAGCCCATTTCAGTTCCAAGGTGCTGTGGGATGGGTCCCACAGAAACAGCCAATGGGTATTAGGGAAACTGTGACGGCAGATAGGGAGGCACGGGATACACCATCCCTGGTCACACCTTGGCCGTTGAAGAAAGCAAAAAGAGTTGTTGGCAGAGAGGCATTTGAGGCTAGGCTGGATGGGGGGTCAAGAAGACCCAACATCACCCCTGACCGCTTCAATGGGAAAACCCCTTGGAAGGATTACAAGGAGCATTTTGAAGCGTGCCGGCTTGCTAATAACTGGACAGATGAACAGGCTGTAGTGTTTATGGCGGCTAGTTTACAAGGGCCCGCACTCAAGGTCCTCAGCCATAAGGATGGCGAAGGGAAGAAATATTCCTACCAAGAATTGGTCGGATGGTTAAAGCGTAGATTTGTGCCGGGCCAGCATGCAGAGAATCACCTGATGGAACTCCGTCATCGGAAACAGGGTCCCAAAGAAAGCCTGCAAGAGTTGGGTCAGGCCGTGAGAGAGCTGACCGCATTATCCTATCCAGAGTTTGATGATGAAGGTAGGGAACGGCTTGCTAAGGGTCATTTTTCAGATGCCGTAGAAGATCAGGCTACAAGAGAGGGCATTTTTAGAGCAATACCCAAGACGCTTGATGAGGCAATACAGGCGGCGATAGCCGCTGAGAATTTCATGAAAATGGAGGAGCAAAGAGGAGGCAGGAAGATGCCGAAATTTGCCCGTGCTGTTGATGGGGAAGTAGGTCGGAACTACTTTGAGGAATTCAAGGTGGCAATGGAAGAGAGCCAAAAGAAGTTTGAAAGAAAGATGGCAAAGCTGAAAATGGGCCAGGGAACGGTCGGAACCGGGGCAGTGGCACCTGGTAATGCAAACTGGCGAAAGGAACTCACTTGTTTCAATTGTCAAAAGAAGGGGCATTTTGCCCAGAAGTGCGACAAACCCGATCGCAGAAATAGGGCTGGTTCGGGAAACGGCCAACAGCAGACTCTGGTGCCCGAGGGGACGCTGAGCCAGAAGTAGGGCACTTTAAGGTCAAAGGAGAGATGAAAGGAGGGAGGAGCCTTATGTTACCTCCGTCAATTGGCAAATCTAGAAGTGGATTATTTGTGACTGCAGTGTTAAGGGGGACGAGAGCAAATATGCTAGTTGACACAGGATCAACTGACACCTTCATTTCATCGGCAATGTACTACAGAATACCACGGGAGCGAAGACCCGAGATTACATCTGAGCTAGCCAAAGTCCGAAATGCAGATGGTAGCGAGTTGCACACAGTTGGTAGTGCTTGGGTAGAATTGCAAGTAGGGAGAACGACATAACCAGTGCATGCGATCATTGCAGATTTGAAGATGGAGGGAATACTGGGCATGGACTTCCTATTGCCTACCGGTGGGGAACTCCATTTTGGTACAGCAGAACTTCTCATCAATGGTGAGAGAGTCAAGTGTACAGACTCATCAGGTGACTCACTTTGTGCAAGGGTTGTGGTAGAAAGAACAACAGTTGTTCCAGCAGGGCATGAGGCACTCGTCCCGGGAAGGATGGCAAAGAGAACTGATATGTCAGGACTGGGTCTCCTGGAACCCACTGACAGGAGTGAGTTAGCTCAGCGAGGATTAGTAATGGCCCGTCTCCTGGTGAAGACGGAGGGCGATTTGGTTCCCATTCGTGTTTTCAATCCCGGAAAGGATAGTCTGGTAGTGAAGCAGGGGACATTGGCAGGAGTTCTTACACCTGTACAAGTAGGTGACGTTGAAAAGTTGCACCCCGAGCCCTGTAACGAGTTGAAAAGGGTGAAGGTCCCCGAACACCTTGAAGATTTGCTAGAAAGGAGTATGAAGGGAATTGATGCACGATATGGCAACTCGGTGGCAAACTTGTTATGCAAATATGCAGATGTGTTCTCCAAGGGAGACACGGACATTGGGTGTACGGACTGGGTCCGACATCATATTGATACCGGTGATGCTAGGCCGATAAGGGAAAGGCCTCGTAGATATCCAGTGGTAGAACAGGAAGAAATCAGTCGTCAGGTGAAGGAAATGGTGGATAGAGGAGTCGTTGAGCCCTCTGATAGCCCTTGGGCTTTGAATGTAGTTTTAGTGACTAAGAAAGATGGGACCAAACGTGTCGATTACAGACGCTTGAACGCGGTCACAATCAAGGATGCATATCCGCTACCGAGAATAGATGACTCCTTGGATGCACTTGCGGGTGCTCAGTGGTTTTCTACATTAGATTTAGCCTCGGGCTACTGGCAGATAGGACTTGATGATGAAGCAAAACAGAAGGCAGCTTTTGTCTGTCGTGGTGGCTTATTCAGTTGGCGGGTGATGCCATTTGGTCTTTGTAATGCCCCATCAACTTTTGAGCGCTTGATGGAACGTGTTATGGCTGGCTTGCAATCGGAAATTCTCCTGGTGTACTTAGACGATGTAATTGTGTACGGGAAGACAGTGGAAGAAGCCATTTCCCGACTTGAGATAGTTTTCCAGCGCTTGAGGGCGGCTGGATTGAAGCTGAAGGCAAAGAAGTGTGATCTTTTCAAGGAAAGTGTGTTCACTGTGTTGTACTTGGGACACATTGTATCTAGTAAGGGGGTATACACAGACCCCGAAAAGATAAAAGCTGTTAAGGGATGGCCTACTCCTACAACAGTGAGGGAAGTACAGAGTTTTCTCGGATTGGCATCGTACTACAGGCGCTTCATTCGTGGGTTTGCCGACATTGCGCAGCCTTTGCATCGACTTACAGAAAAGTCGAGGGAGTTTATTTGGGACGATGACTGTGAATCGGCATTTCAGCAGCTGAAAATGATGATTCTTGCCTGTAGATTTGGCTACAGCACAGTTAAAGTCTGTTGGTGATGCTGAAGGAACACGAACTGATTTCGCAGAGTTGCTTCGAGAGAGGATGCGGCAGGCACATGACCGGGCACGGGTATGCCTGAAGGAAAGTGCACGCCGGCAGAAAAGACAGTTTGACAAAAAGGCTGCCAGCATGTGTCTCCGTGAAGGACAATTTGTTTGGCTGTACAATAACACTAGGAAGAAGGGTATTACACCCAAGTTGCAGTTTCGTTGGCTAGGACCTTTCCTCATCACCAAGAAACTGTCGGATGTGGTGTTCCGCATCCAGCAAAGCCCACGAAGTAAGCCGATGGTTGTACACTTCGATCGTTTGAAGCCGTACGAGGGGGACCCCTTGAAGTCATGGGGAACAGAGGACCTCATCACGGTACAGTCAAGTGGCCTTCCTGGGGTAGAGCCATCTGCGGATGGAAGGGAATTTGAGGACTCAGCAGAGCGGAATGAGCTCCATATTTCAGATTCACTACCAGAGTGTGAGGTGGAGAACAGTGAGCCTTGCAGGGGCCAGGCATTAACTGTGAGTCATGAGAGTGGTGGCATGGGCGCTAGGCTTACGGAGCCGGCGAATGGGCAGGTTCATGACCCACCACGTAGAAACCCTACTCGGCAGCGGATACGGCCACATAGATACCGTTAGCGATATTAGAAATAGTAAAGTAATTAGAAGTGTACATTGAAGTAACGAGTATTACAATGTGTCATGGCTCTCGTTTGAATACAGGGTACAACCAAGCGAGGAGCGATGGACCGGAGAAGAGTCCCTCAAGACTTAGATGATTCCAACCTGTTTTCATGCTATGAGTGCGGGGAGGTGTTCATGTATAAAAGGAGCCTCCACCGGCATAAGAGTACAGTGCATCGCACAGGTCCTCTCAGTTATTACTGGTGTCTAAGGTGTGACAACCGGTATAACCGGAGAGACAACCTGCGGGTGCACTACCGGGAGCACCACCCGGCTAGCGTTGCGGAGGTGGACGACGAAAGGCCTATGACAACCGGGGAGAAGGAGAGAGTGCACCAGCGAGGGCGGAAGCAGCCCATGGAGGGTCCTAGCGGAGAAGGGAAGACGAGGCGCCCTAAAGTCTTGGTGAGGCGTAAGGAGGCATTGCAGTCGTACAGTGTGCCTAATGTGCGAGCATGCCCACCCGAAGCTGCTGAGAGAGAATTCCCCGAGCCCCTGCGCGTGGACACCGAGATTGCCCCGGATGAGCGAGTGGAGACATTGTCTCTTTCTCCAGGTTCCGTTTCCTTCCTGGAAAGCGGAATGCCACCACCACCGCCAAGCACCGGCTCTGGTGGGAAGAGCGCTCGGGCAATGGAAGCCCTAAGGAGGGAAACCCCTTCGACCCTGGAGGTGGATGAATCCGAGTCCTCCGGAGAGGAGGGTACCATTGAGGGAGAGGAAGAGGAGGAGGAGAGACCTCCATGTCTTCCGGAGAAAGAGCCAGTTAGGTTCCTGGATGTGGAAGCACTCATGCCAGGCCAGGTGGTCAGAGTGTTGGGAGGATGGTTTGGATTTCAGGGTGATGTGGGTAACTCTACTCTAGTAAAGTTTCAATTTCAGTTTTCAGGATGCTTTCAAACTTGCTGGATGACTGTTGGATTTGTTCATTAACATGTACGTTTGGGAAGGGAAGTTGTTGATAACAACAATGTGTAGTTGGGAGTACTGGAGTAATTCCTAGCTTCTTTCATTTGCCAAAGTTTAAAGTTTTATTGAAGATACCTATTTACTTATTTATAGTGGATTTCAAGCATAATCATAGATATACGTGTATTTGTATGCCTTTAGTTTTTAGAAAGGGAGGTATCCCTTCATCTGTATTGAAACTGCATTGCTTTGTGTTGATTAGTTAATAGGTCGGGGACCGACCAAACTTGGAAGGCAGCTGTGTAACGCAATGTGCAGTTTCAGCAGTACAGATTTTGGTCTTCATTGAGTGTTGACTGTGTGGGCCACTAGCACAGTGCGATACCAATGTTTATGTATGGGCCCGAATATAAGTAGAGAAAAGTTGTGGTCAGGGCCGAGTCATTTCTTTGAACTGGAGTAGAACAATGGGATTAGTGTTTAGGGGGGAGTACTTATGAGCCAGGCAATAGGAATTAGGGCAGTCTTGAAGTGGGTTCGGAGGAGAGAAGACCTATCATACATGCACAGAGGAAATTCAAGCACTTGACAGCCAGAGCTGCTACTTCCACGGGTCGTTCAGAAACGGGAACTCGGTGAGTGACTATGATTCTACATGTATTTCGGGAATTTAGAATTATACACGGGTGTCTTGTTTGAGACGACAAGAGAGTGGAGATGCAGGAACTGTAGTCTGAGGGAGTAAATCCTAGGCATGTGTCTATAAGTAGTTGTTGTAAAGTCGGGGGTGCACCTGATGCAGGAGCACCTGGGACAGGTGTAAAGAGACACCTGCAGGAGCACCTGGGACAGGTGTAAAGAGACACCTGCAGGAGCACCTGTAGCAGGTGTAAAGGGACACCTGCAGGAGCACCTGTAGCAGGTGTTAAGGGACACCTGCAGGAGCACCTGTAGCAGGTGTTAAGGGACACCTGCAGGAGCACCTGTAGCAGGTGTAAAGAGACACCTGCAGGAGCACCTGTAGCAGGTGTTAAGGGACACCTGCAGGAGCACCTGGGGCAGGTGTAAAGGGACACCTGCAGGAGCACCTGTAGCAGGTGTTAAGGGACACCTGCAGGAGCACCTGTGGCAGGTGTAAGAGAGCACCTGATTAAGTTATGGGGTTGCAATGGATTGGCTGACTTCATATTTTGATGTCAAAGTTAGCTTACAAGTGATTAAAGTGGTTGATTTATGTAATTCCTTTGTGTCTATGACTTGATGGACTTGCATGTTTGTGTACAGTGTACTAGTCTGAATCCGTTTGCCCCTTGGTGATGAGTGTCCATTGCCTGGCGGTAGATTTCCCCGAAACGGATCTGCTCTCTTGGCCTAAGTTAGACCACTCGCTGCCAAGGCCAGGAACTTTGAAAGCACCGGGTCAGGGTTCGCCACAATATTGTCAACATTTTAAATGAAAGTCTTTGGTGAACCAATGGATCAAAATGGATTGGATTAAAGTTTGCTTGGTGTAGGGCTAATGCTCAATGTACTGTACACTTGATAACTTCACAGCTTATGCCAACTTCCATTCCTACATGTACATGCCTTTTCATTGAGATGCCTGCACTACAATCACTGCACACATCTGATGAGGAAATTTCCCTTCCGAAATGCGGGGATTTTGTTGTTGTGAAATATATTTGTGCAAACAAAGTTGCCAGATCATTAAATTCAAGTATATTGCTCATATTTAACACAACAACAGAGATTCATGACCAAGAGTTTTCTGTCATGCATCTTCACAAAAGTGACCAAAGGGTTGCTGTATTTATTGTAAAAGATGTAGCGAATAAGTTTGGAGTAATTTCCAATGAGCAAATTCTGAAGATTCTTCCAGCGCCAGTCATGGACAACAGGGAGAGATACCATTTTGCAGAAGTTATTCCAGAAGTGTTCTAGTTACAGTAGTACTCATAGTAGTAGTGTTGCCATTGACCAAGGCAAATTTGTGGAAGCACAAGCCTTTTGATTGTTATTTTGTGATCTTTCAAGACAAGTCACAGCATTCATGGTTATATTTTCGATAAATCTGTTCTTGTGCATACAGCCATTAATTAGGCCTAGTAATTAATTTTAAGTGAACAGTACATTTTGTGTAGAACAGGTACCAATAGTCAATTTTGACATCATGCTCATGCAGTTATGCCACATAACTGTACATCACTCATTCAAGTATGTATTTGTTTGAAGCACTAAAAAACAATTGTCTCATCTCCCATACATTGACTATGTAAATTTCGATGGCACGGTCCTTCCGTTACCGTCCTTCCGTTACCGAAACCAAATTTACATTTGCCTTTGTGTCTCATTCACCAACTTTTTTTTTTTTTAAGTGGAACTGATTACGGTAGGTATTGTGGCACAGGCTATGGATTCTATTCAATACGTTTTCAACTTAATTGACTCTCACACTTCAGACCCATGTCCATTTTGCGTCCTTCCGTTAACGACCTCATTAAATATGCATATTTTATCTATGTAAGACTTGACCCCTTTTTTTTTCCAGTGAAAATGAAAGTAGCACCAATGCTCACATAACTATGGTATTTTGTTTTTAATATTAGGTAAAGTCTCTGAAATATATGTTCTCAAAAATTGAAAACTGTCTGTGAATGTCCTTTCGTTACCATGGAATTGCCCAGCTGTTGAAGATTTGACCGCCTGGAGTGCAGGATAGTCTGCGGTCAGGGACTTTTGGTATTGTACACGTACACACTCATATGGGTCTCTTTGTTAGTAGCAATTACAGAATGCACAACAATACTGTATATTATTATTCACAACCAAAGTATACAGTGTAATTAATTGCAAACAAAGGGGCAACCTATGTCATACATGTTTTTCTCTGTACATGTATTGCAGTTGCACTTGTCTTGTGTACCGGTAATGCTTGTTTATTCAAGCACATACACCTGTATGACCCGTACATGTACCGTTATATATTGTACAGGTCAATGAAGGGGCGGATGTATATACAGTACTACAGTTATGATGTTATGTTCCAGTCATATTACAAAGAACACTTCACTCAGGTAAGTCTTCCAAAAGATACAGAAGTCTACTCTCAAAACAAGTACATATATATGCATGTCACTATACATGACCAGACATAGCAAAATACACTGTAGAAAACCTATGACTAGCTTACACCATACCTTCTCAGTTAACTGAAGGGAGTGGCTATGTGTGCCTTAACCACTTCGCGCCTGGGCCCTCCGAATCCGGGCACCACTATTGTCCACATTCTAAACAAAGGCTCTTTTCATCTTAGAACAAAGCAATACGAATCAGTTCAAAGACCCTTTTTGACGCAAGTTGTCACATGAATAGACCATGCCGAAGTTGGTGTGGTTCATATTCGGGCCAGAAAAGCGCCTTGTACTGTACTGTACTGTACATGTGGATACCGTACATGTAAAGAAAATAATACAAAATCAAAACACAATCAACGTAACGCGCGACTTTGTTAGCCAGTACATGTATGTACATGTGCATTTACAACCCTAAGGTAACAAGTTCGCTCGTCTGGGAACACGACTATCACCTCTTGTTGCATAGGTTCTACGGTTTCAAACGTGAAAACGGAAATTAATTTTAACTATTTTTGTCTGTAAAACGTGCAAAATCACGTACTTTACACAGTGTTTTTTAATATTTTATTCCTAAAAGACTATTCTAATAGTTTAAACTGCTTCAATCGGCGCGATACAAAATATTTTAACAAAAACGTTCGACGCTCCACGCTTTACCTCCTATTCAAGGAGCCCGGAAGTCAGAAATCTCGCGGTAAACACGTATATTCTGGAGGCCAACTTACACGGTCTATTGCAAGATTAGCAGCAGTAATTGTGCAATTGTGGGACCTTTACTGTGAATGATCGAGGGATACTGCGCTGCCTCTGAAAGCACGCGGGGGACATTGTGTTGGCATGCCACACAGCCCAATGGTTGTCGGTCAGGCAGTGGAATTCCACCCACATTCTTCACCGCAATCCTAATGCTCGGTTGTGGCCGACCAACTTGAAGATTTGACTGCCTTGAGTGGAGGCTTGAGTCTGCGGTCAGGGATTGTTAGCACCATACATGCACACACACACACAAGTCCGTTACGGTCCATTGATGACGCACAATGGGCCCTTTTTCGAATGGATAATCTCTTGACAAAAGCCACAACGATGTCCGAATTGTGCCAGGTTTTACTCTCTTGTACCTATAGTATACTCTTATTGATTTATTTCACAGAAATATATTGTTCCGATTGTTTTAGCGAAATTTGAAAATGATGCATTGTTCAAAAACCCCGTATGGCGGTCATCGGCGCTGAAAAACCACCCGGCACGAAGTGGTTAATCACATATGCACATTGCCCAGCAACCTCTTCAAGTTGCAGTTAGGAAAATTGTCTGAACCACCATGGCCATGACAAATAATATGTTAAGATTTAAAAAAGGAAAATGGCAAAGAACCTTGACTGGATGGGGACTTCAACCCAAGACCTGCATCTCCTTTGAGGTTTACAACATCTAGTTGTTTGCATTCTGTAATATACACTCTTAATGTACTGTACATAAGTTGTGGTGGTGGTGGTGGTGGAGGGTTGGTCCATAGTGTGTGAACCTCCTCACCTACATGTATTTAAAGTCGATGTACAGTACAGGTAATATAACAAACATAAAAATGTAGGTGTGACCATTTTGTTTATTTGTATAGCTTTTTTGTGATATCTTCTCTAAAGTACAGTATATTATTTTCCTTTCAGTCATTGTTGAACCAAAGCTCATAGTTCAAATTAATTGTACATTTACAGTACATGTACATTTGTTTCTGTTTTATCATGTACATGTACAGTATGCACATGCACACTCAATTTGCTTATGATGCAAATACATGTACTTGAAGCAGACAAAATTAACGAATGAATGAAGTGAAAGGGAATTAAGTTCAAAATAAGGCTTCTTGAAAACTGGATAGGAAAAAGGAAAGGTTTGTTTTCTAGGCTGTTTGTTGATTCAATGACTCATGAATGAAATCTTACAATCCAAGAGAATACTATTACATTGTACATGTACCGGTATACCACAAATGCCATAATTAGAATTAACTTGAAATGTTATCAAATGTTGTTCGCAAACCTAAGCTTTTTATGGAGTATTGTTGCACTCTTTATATGAAAATGTGTAATATGTCATTTTTTCAGGACCTCTTACAGAGCCAGAATGTCATTTCAACACTCCAAGTACTTTCTGATAGCAATGCATGGTGCCCTATAGGTATGCTTGATTTTAACAGTCACCTTGTGGTGGTTTCAGGAATTATAGGCCTTGCATCAACAGGGAAAGACAAGTTCATAGACCTGTACATGTGTATATGGGTCATTTCACCAGGTTGGGACACAGTTGTGTGACATGGAGATCAATTTTTCAAACTTGGCACAGCATTGTTTTATTATCATTTCTGGATTGGAAAATTATTCTATTTTCATAATTCATATCAGTCAAAATGTGTAGATTCAACAGAAGTGTACTAGAAAGCCACATTGAAAGCTGGGTCAAGAAAAGTGGTGACGTAACACTGACACCACATGAAATTTTTAAATGTGTCAACCTTAACTGTAATGAAGCTTATTTTTACTACTTCCACTCTCATTATATTCTCTCTCTGCATAGAATCCACATACAACAACAATTACGCCAATAAATGACACTATACAAATGAAATTGTAGTATCTCACAATGAGAATCTTTGTTTTTCCTTCATATTTTTAAGGTAAAACAAACTAACTTCAAAAACTACTCTACAAAACAAGAAAAACAACAGAATATCATGCAAGAATGGATACAAACAATACATTGTTACATAGCAAATGATTAAGTTATGATAATCTTACTTACAACAGATCAGAAAATGAAAATTTTAATGTTTTAAAATTGATTACACAATTATGCAGGACGTAACATTGACACCGTGTCATGTTATGTCTTCTCCTTTCAAGTCAAAAGTACAAACAAAATTCAGATAATGATTAAAAAAGGAGGTTCACTGGCATTTGACAGCACCCTAGTAACTTCTGAATTGTGAGCACAACCTGAAATAATTTGTTGGTTGTCAAAAAGTGGCAAGGGAGGGTTCAAGATGAAGTATGACGTAACACTGACGCCGTGAGAGCTTGGGCAGATTTTTTTCTTTTGAGGTCTCTCCTGAAAGTAACTTCCGTTGATTGGCTTGCTGTTTTTCACCAGGGCACTTCTCACAGTCGTCGTCTCTGGAATGCACTTTATCCCTCAAAGAGCCAGGTTATTTTTACCATCTCACAGCCGGGGGGGGGGGTGATTCGCCCAAATAATGGATTTGAATCCAAATTATGAATTTGAATGAAATTTTGCAGTGTGATAGTGAATTACATAATAAACATTTATTACATGTATTTGAACAAAATTGTGTTTTGTCTAATTATAGCTCATTAATTATTCATGACTCCATTTTTTTTATGTTTTCATTGTTTTAATTGAATTTCCTTTGTTTTTATTGAATTACCCAAATTTGCATAATTTTGACAATGATAATAAGCCACGTAGAACCAATAATTGCATGCAGCAATATTAATAAGCTAATTATGCCAAAGAATCCTAAAAAGAAATACCATGTGCACATTAGATGCTACATGTATGCTTTTATGTAGTGTAAGTCAATGGAAACATTTCCATCAAGCTATACCATGGCCCCGAAAAAAGTTCATTGACAGAGAACGGCACCACCAAATTTAATAAAATTGGTGTCAAAATGTGCCCAAGAAGATTGCCGAAAACTTCATAAAGCCTCAACACGCAGAAAAAAATCGCAGAGACACTATAAAAAAAAATAGAGAGGCGCCCCCTCCCCGGCTCAGTTTTAGGGTTAATGCGTAGTCTGATACAAATCATAGTAGGTGCCATGATGAAATCATCCACATCCTGAAAGGAAGAAAAACATAATACAGGATAAATTTGTTGGCCTTGTATATAAAATACGGTTAGTAATTTGGTCAGTTTCCTCACTAGAATTTTTAGTAGAAAGAGATGTCTCAATTGAGACTTGCATGGGATGAAATAAATTTTTTTAAATCCAACAGTGCATGTTCCCCGTTGGAATTTTTCAATTTTAGAATTTTTCAAAAAATATTTTTCTTCGATTCCAGACGATGGAAAATTAAGCCACAATCACTTCATTACAACTCATTTAATTTCGGTTTGCCAATTACGTGGAGCGGGTAACCTACAGCTACACGGGAAGTGCAGAACAATCCTGCCTCTCGGCCCGGCCTGCACCCACGTCACGTACGCTGATCGGGCGACGCAACACTGACACAGAGTACGAAATCGTACTTCTGCCATTCGTGCATCACCCGATGTCATAAACACTCAAAAAATCACTAATGTCACATCAATCTTTAAATTAATAAGATGTTCGTACGATCCAGCAGAAAAAGGCCCAAAAAACAATTACGAATCAAGCATCAATGCTAGGCAAACACCGCCGATGCAACGATCACTGATCAAAATAACACATACACAGTGATAAAACACGTGGTCGTTTTATGCGCGAATCATTCGATGTCAAAAATCCATACAAAAACAACAAAATTATAACGATCTTTAAGGTGGAAAACGTCTATTAAAATATCCCCAAAATATGCTGAAATACTTACACATTAGATGTGTCAAATGCTCGGACAAATGACGACGATGTAACAAGCTAGAAGCCGACGCAACATTTACAACACATGTTCTTCACGATCTCTCTCACTTCACAACAATCTACACAGCATGTGACCCTGTGTGAATGGTTCACCATTGAAGGTCGTTTGTAGAAATGGACCGTTCCACTATCATCATAGGGGTAAGTCATGATTTGTGTGACGAAATGTGTGCCGACGCAACAAAATATTGAATTACACGACTCACGGTTTTATGGTTTCCGACCCAATAAAAAATGAAAATTAATGTAGAATTACAGGTTTTTCTTGAATGATATTTCAAGTAAAGCATAGTGTGACACAGTGCAACGATATATTTCCCATTATATTTATCGTGAAAAAATTTACACCCCTCTCAATCGACGCAACTATTTATCCAGAATATGACACGGCAGTTACGTCGGGCAGCGCTAAGTGCAGAGCTGATTTTTAAAAATACTCCACGTATTTTCGGAAAAGTGACACAACGGGACATTTCGGTCAGCATTTGTTGTTTCTTTGCCATAAAATATAATTTGTCTGTTGCACCTCATTTTAAGAAAAATAGTTGCTGAAATTTCGGAGTTTTCATGTCACAATTTCACCTAAAAAATAGCTCATGACACCACTGATTTTTTTTGTTTTTAATAACTTTATCAATGTTCCAGATAGTTAAATTTGGTGTCATTTTGGAGGGGATATTCCCTTCTAAATGGATATACAGCATTAAAAACAAAAAGAGCAACGGGGTAGAAGAGAGAAAGACACAAACATGCTACGTTGGTGAATTGACTACTGTGTCCCAACCTGGTGAAACGACCCACATGTACCGGTAGAACTGCAAGCCTACAAACAATGTAGCCACAATTAAATGGTTAACATTTCAGTAATCTGTACCACTTTTGTGATACATGTGCAATGAGACAATTGCAGTTTCATGCCATTTATGTACATTGTGTACACTGTACATGTCAGTAGTAGCACCATGATATAATTCTAATTGCAATGGTTAAATTAATATATGTAAAAAGAATGGTTTTGTCATTGTCACTCTGCCTTTGAGAAAGGTCCTGCTAGGATCGAAACGTCAGGCCCACTAAATTTTGAGATTTGCATTGTGTTAATTTTAGTCAGTTTGCAACATTGTAAGCAGTTTGCAACATTTTTGTATATCACTAAAAAGAATGTCTTTAATTTCTTACTTAAAAACATAAATATATGTACAATATATAAATATGTATGTACATGTACTAGTGCTTTGATTAGCAACTTATAAGGAAAGGGATAAGGACCATTTTATACAATGAAAGTTTGCTATACAGTACGGTTTGAACAATTACCAGTGGTTCAACACCTTATAGGGACTAGCACTTAAATAGTCCACTTTTTGTTGCTTGGATGGGGCACTATACAGAAGCATTTATCTGCTTAAATGTCAAACATGTCTGGGTATCGCCCTCCCTTTTCAATATCCAAGTAGCTAAATAAAACAATGAAAATGTTCCTCCTTTCACTGGAAGACAGAAAATGCCAGAGATAAGTGACTAAAGGCTTTGAGCCCCCACAGTCATCTCCTATGCTAGGAAGAGAGGGAAGACATATGGACATAAGTAGACTTCATCTGGTAGGCTTAATTGAGTTGAGTTGACTTTGAGCTATACATGTACATAAATATCTTCTACTTACATGTAAAGGTATAAAGGCAGACAAAGTGGAAGTGGAACCAGTGCTGTGTAGCATCACTTCAATGGCATTCTTTGACCGTCTGTATGATGAAGGCATTGTGAGGGACCATGGTAATATTGTCAAGTGTTTAGACGAATATCATGAAGATATCCAGATATCAGATGAGTTACGTAAGGTAAGAAGAAATATTGAATACTTTTGAAAAAGTAGTTGTTGCTACAAAATCTCAGAGAACTCTAGAATTTGTAAACATCTTTTTTTCTTTTTTATTTGCCTTACTGATATGGTTACCAGGCATTTCACCCTGTATTTTAGGTACCTTACATTAAACAGTTTGGATGAATGGAGATTTATTACCAAGTCAGTTCAGAAAACAAGTACGGTCATCATGACATTTTGAAAGTTAAAGCAGGGTTAGAGTTAAGCATACATGTACTGTACTGTACATCATGCTTTATCATATTGGTACACATGTATCACGTCAGCAGTTTGCAAGAGTTTTTTTGTATTAACTTCATGTATCATGTATACATGTACATCCCAACAGAATTTGTAGGACACAACCACTAGGTACCTATATCATGCAAATATGCTCTTTAAGGACAGTATTATTAATGCTATCATCTATAGGTAGAACTCATACATCTCTCAATCATTTGTATCATGTACATGAATAGTATAAGATCACTGCACTTTGCATTGACATTTGTCACTGTCAAGTTGCTACATGTAGATGAGTATTGTTACTATGTATGATATTATTGATACATGTGTACATATATGTTGTATTATTGTTGTCCAGATGCTTCTGCTTGAGGATTCGGACTATTACAGTATGTTTAGTGATTCAGAGAGGCTGGAGTTTCTGTTCCTACTCTTCAAGCATCTTTGCCTGGGAGGAGCAGTCTGCCAATATGAAGATAACATCAAGGCCTACCTGGATACTGCAAAGGCCTTATACAAGGACCTTATCAGGTCTGCAGAGGTGTACAAGTTGGCCAAAGTTCAATGTAGCAAATTGTAACATCTGCTTTAACCCTCAAAGAGCCGGGTTATTTTGACCATCTCACTGCCGGGGGGGGGGGCCTCAGATCTCGGTCGTTCAATGATGAATTCAAATGATATTTGGCAGGGTAAAAGAGCATTACATTTGTGTAAAATTGAATTTGAAAAAAATTATGTTTTATGTAATTATAGCTCAATAATTATTCATGATTAAATTTCTATGGCTTTTTTCATGTTTTCAGTGGTTTTTTATTGAATTTCCCCAATTTGCATGAATTTTACGATGATAATGAAACATGAAGAACCAATAATTGTGTACAGCAAAATTAATGAGCTATTTATGCAAAAGAATTCCTGAAAAGAAATACACTAGATGCACTTTGGATGTTATGCTTTCATGAAGTGCAAATCAATGGAAAAAAAAATTAATGTCCATTAAACTACACCACGGCCCTGAAAAAAAATTATTGTCAGAGAATGCCACCTCATTTTAATTAGTGGCAAAATCTGTCATAAAGCCTCAACACGCAGAATATTTTTTACTGAGACACTATTTTAAAAAATATACGGGGGGGGGGGGGGGGGGGGGGGGGCTGAATCCTCCCCAAGCTCTTTGAGGGTTAAGGATGCATTTAAAATAATCATGAGATTGTGCTATACTTGATTAGAGTTAGACTCAAGATTTTTGCCTGTGTGTCAAGCAGAGTTAATATTGTTTAAAAACATGGATGTCCATGGAAATAATGTACCTTTGTAAGGTTTGTTTGATTTGATTTACACTACGGATAAGGTGACCATTGATAAGTTAAGCAATAGCAAAATAAGAGCATTTTAAAAACTTCACGCCAGGACCTCCAAATTAGGAGTGTCAGTGATTTTACTATGCACCCAGCTCTCTGAATCCGTGCACCTCTATTGTCAAATTTGTAAACAAACTCTTTTCAGCCTACTTCAAAGCAATATGTAGTATGACAAACATCCGTCTCATGTAAACAACCACATAAATTGCCAGATAACATGGATAAGTGGCAACAAGTGCACTATTGTGGGACGTTATTTGGGATGATCGAGGGATATAGCGCGTTGCCATGGAAGATAGACATGCTGGCATGTCCCACAGCCCAAGGGTCACCAGACAGACAGTGGAATTTTACCTACTGCCTTTACAGCAAATACATGTATCATGCTCAGTTTGGCCCAACCACCTCAAAGATCTGTCTGCTTGGAGTGTTGGCTAGTGTTGAGAGTGTTGGCTAGTGTTGGGAGTGTTGGCTAGTGTTGAGAGTGTTGGCTATTGTTGGGAGTGTTGGCTAGTGTTGAGAGTGTTGGGAGTGTTGGCCAGTGTTGGGAGTGTTGGCAAGAGTTGGCTAGTGTCGGGAGTGTTGGCCAGTGTTGGGAGTGTTGGCCAGTGTTGGCCAGTGTTGGCTAGTGTTTGGAGAGTTGGCTAGTGTTGGGAGTGTTGGCTAGTATTGAGAGTGTTGGCTAGTGTCGGGAGTGTTGGGAGTGTTTGCTAGTGTTGGGAGTGTTGGCTAGTGTTGAGAGTGTTGGCTAGTGTTGGCAGTATTGGCTAGTGTTGGCTAGTGTTGGGAATGTTGGCTAGTGTTGAGAGTGTTGGCTAGTGTTGGCAAGTGTTGAGAGTGTTGGCTAGTGTTGGGAGTGTTGGCTAGTGTTGGTTAGTGTTGAGAGTGTTGGCTAGTGTTGATAGTGTTGGCTAGTGTTGGGAGTGTTGGCTAGTGTTGGCAGTGTTAGCTTGTGTTGGGAGTGTTTGCAAGTCTGAAAAGTTCCTCAGCACAAACCGGTGAAAATCTTTAACATATTTAGCCTTACTTATCTGTATTTTTTGTATACTTTAATTTCAAAACATGAATAGTTTTTTATTTATCTTTTTGATATATTCAGTGTACAGAAAGACAGTGCCACACAAGAGCTCCATGTTACATCATTAGTCTACAAAATAAAAGCTTGGGTAAGCCCTGAGTAATTACTCATCAAGGAAAAGTCAATCCTATTTATCTTTTACATAACACCGGAAAAAATTGTGCTATTTAAATGTATTAACCACTTTGCGCCGGAACCTCAAAAATCGGAGCGCTGTTGGTTTGACTATGCGATTGGGCCCTCCGAATCCGGGCACCACTATTGTCCACATTTTATACAAAGACTCTTCAGCTTAGAACAAAGCAACACGAATCAGTACAAAGACCCTTTTTGACGCAAGTTGCCACATGATTTGCGAGATTAGTGGCAACATTTGCGCTATTGTGGGACCTTTACTGTGGATGATCGAGGGATACTGCGCTGCCGCTGAAAGCATGCGGGGACATTGTGTTGGCATGCCACACAGCCCAACGGTCATTGGTCAGGCAGTGGAATTCCACCCACATTCTTTACCGCAATCTGTACGCTCGGTTTGAGCCAACCAACTCAAAGATTTGACTGCCTAGAGTGGAGGCTAGTCTGCACTCAGGGACCGTTGGTATCATACATGCACCATCACTATCATACATGCACACACGTGCACACATACACACACACAAGTCTGAACAGATAATGTCTTGACAAATACCACAACGATGTCCGAATTGTGCCAAGTTTGACTCTCTTGTACCCATAGTATACCCTTATTGATTTATTTCACACAAATATAATGTTCTGATTGTTTTAGCGAGATTTGAAAATGACGCAGTGTTAAAACCCCCCCGTATGGCGGTCACGGGCACTGGAAAAATGCCCAGCGCGATGTGGTTAAGCATATTTGTACCTTATTTCCAAGTTTAAACTACTTGTACATATATGTATATGTATTATTGGTAGTGTCTTATCATGGCATACCTGGAACTGAAACTAGTTCATCCTATCAATTGAATAACATCAATCAATCTTGATTTATGATTTATTTGCAGGACAAAAGTGGTTTTCAGTATTACCCAAGCAGTGAGGATCATCTGCAGACATTCTGCTATCTCATTGTTGACCCCATCAAGAGACATGTTGATGTTCTCTATCATAAATATGGAGGTGGTGTATTCAACTGACACCACATGGAACCCTTGCTCAGTCAAGAGTATTGTGTTCAAGTAATGAGGTATCATGCCATCCAACTACTGGTACTCAAGATTTTGTGAAATATGTTGATGTGTTGAGACTGTAACAACCATTATTACATGCTTGTTTTGTATTTGGTCAGGTTATCAATTTACAAACTGCATTGCATCGTTATTCAAACTTTCAAAGAATACTACAATGGCAGACCGGTACTTTCATTTACTGTTTGAGATGATGCAATACAGGGCCCAATATAAACCACTTCAAGCTGGGCTACATTTCATTCTGCAGGATTCCATCTGGGTGATTTTGATTTAAATGCTAATCTCCCAAATTTCAGCACTTCACCGGTTAGCAAAGAATTTCTCTGCTAACCTTGACTTGTTTCCTGCTAATGCCTGCGTTGTGTTGTAGAAAATGGCACCATTTGAACATATTTGGCAATGTAGCAGCCATTTAAACTTTCATCAGGGCCTAATTTTGCACACAGGAATTTTTAGAGGTTTTTCCCCAAATGCAAATTAATTTGTGCTAGGGACACATTTTGGCCGCAAACAATTCTAACTTTGACAGGAATTTGTTTGAAATTTAATTTGAATGCCTCACACATTCACACATGTTCCCAGGCAGTTTTGTCTCTTTCATGTCAATGTTGTGTGGCCCCTTGATTGTTTGTTTTCCTTCCAAATAGGATATTGCTAGAGCAACATCCATTTCAGGGGTAAAGTGACTCAAGGGAGTTGCTACTCTGATTTTTATTTGTCATTCATGTTTATTAGTGAAAAGGTGTGCTAAAAAGCATTTGTTATAACCGTAAATGCAAGCAGATATTGCCTTCCCCAATCATAAGGCCTGTGAAGTGTTTTTAACCTCTTTAGTGAACACATGTGCAGATCAAGTATATGCAACCACATATTAAAAGAGATGACATTTTCTTAGACTTTCCAAGAGATATGTTCTATATTACAGCAAACAAATTCTTCAGACGTTCCTCAAATGTTCAATACCTGATATTTAAATTCTTGAATTTATAAAGATTAACATATTTTGATTTTCAAGTACCAATATGTACAAATGAATGGTTTATCCTATCAGTGCTTTTTAAAGAAAAAAACCTACTTTTTTAAAAATACATGTATACGTTTGTCAGGGAACAAAATTGATCACTCAAACATTTAGGCGGCTTTGATCCTAGCAGGACCCAATGTTCCCTTATACTACCTTTGAGGAAGGTCCAGCAAGGATCAAAACATCTACGCTAATTGGTATATTTTTGTGGTGTTTAAGTCAGCTTTTTTCATTTTTTAATTAATGTAAAAATAAATTAACAATGACAAATATTGCCTACAATTCTGTTCCAGTTTTTATGTATTTGTTAGGTTTTTAGGTGTGACGCTCTTTCAGAATGAACAAATAAAGCTTCTTTTGTTTCCCATTAACAGCTATTATTCCACTATGCATTGGATTGGTTGACTGCAGGTATGCATACACTTTTAGAGTGGAGAGACAATTCAGAATGGTTAGACCACACCCATCAGACTACCTGCACTATCATAACATAACTATCCATGATAAGGGATCAAAGAGAACAATGTAGTATCATGTTGAGTGGCTCTTATTTATGTGCAAATACTGGGTAGGTTGGTATTTTTATGAAGAATATGATGCAAAATTAATGTAAATATAGTTTATTGTAAATTGTAAAAAAAAAAAAAAAAAAAAAAGTGAAAAGAGGCATCACTTGCCATTTTGCATTTCTGGTACAGCCATTGTGAAGCAGGTTCAACAAAACAGGCCAAGTGCTTTGGTGTGTTTGAAAATCTTGGAACCTCTCTCCCAGGCACCACACTGCAGCACTGCACCAACCTCACTCCCTACCACATCCACAACCTCCTGAAGTTCTGCATCACTTCATGCAGTTTCCGATGGAGACAGGAATGGAGACACTCAGAAGGAACCTCCATGGGATCTCCTATATCCCCAATGTCATGCCAAAAAGTGTCCGCTGCCAAATAGTGCCCGCTAATAAGCATTTTGGAATCCGATTGGCTATGCGTCATTGACGTCACATAATTATGCAAGCTTGAGTGCCTTATACGTACGAGGACAGTGCACCATGCGTATCGTGGGAACCCCCGTTTTCGACGGTACACGTTTTCGGCGCTTAGCCTTCTAACTCACATCGCACGATGAAAATGACTCCATATAACAATCTCAGACTTTGTATCTTACAGTTGGTTTCCTGCTCTTGTCCGTCACCGAAAATGTGGAAAGTTAAGGCTTTTCCAGTAGGCCAAACTCGTGTGATTAAAAAAGTTGCTCTTTTGGGGTCTATTTTCCTAGGTATAAAATTGGCAGTTCCTTCGAAGCTCCAGTTTTCTTTATTGTTGGTCCTAAAAAAAATCTGAGTGTACCATAACAAACCCCAACATCCGTAGAAAAAAAATATATCACGCAACTTGAGGCAGTCCGTTCTGGGTAAAAACTATGGAGGCTCCTATAGGGCGTCTCGCTTATATATATTTTTTTATTTTATTTTTTATTATTATTTAAAGACAAAAAGTAACATGGCTCAATAGGCTTTTATAAAAAATGAAAAAAATAAAAGAGCAGCTAGAGAAAGTACCAAGAAGGAGGAAATGTGTCTCTGGAGTGACATTGAGAAAGGTCATAACTGAAGAAGCAGTGAGAAAGAGGATTGTGGAGTTTTTTTAAACGTCACAAAAGACGTATCAACCAGACCAATACGTTTTGAGCATAAATTATGAATGATTTGAGGAAAGTGTTAGAAGCAGTGTCGGAAAAAAACCATGTCAGGACCATGTCAGTATTGACAGATGGCACCAGGACCATGTCAGCATTGAGAGATGGCACCAGGACCATGTCAGCATTGAGAGATGGCACCAGGACCATGTCAGTATTGACAGATGGCACCAGGACCATGTCAGTATTGACAGATGGCACCAGGACCATGTCAGCATTGAGTGATGGCACCAGGACCATGTCAGTATTGACAGATGGCACCAGGACCATGTCAGTATTGACAGATGGCACCAGGACCATGTCAGGACCATGTCAGTATTGACAGATGGCACCAGGACCATGTCAGTATTGAGACATGGCACCAGGACCATGTCAGTATTGAGAGATAGCACCAGGACCATGTCACCATTGAGAGATGGCACCAGGACCATGTCAGCATTGACAGATGGCACCAGGACCATGTCACCATTGAGAGATGGCACCAGGACTATGTCAGTATTGAGAGATGGCACCAGGACTATGTCAGTATTGAGAGATGGCACCAGGACCATGTCAGTATTGAGAGATGGCACCAGGACCATGTCACCATTGAGAGATAGCACCAGGACCATGTCACCATTGAGAGATGGCACCAGGACCATGTCACCATTGAGAGATGGCACCAGGACCATGTCAGCATTGACAGATGGCACCAGGACCATGTCAGCATTGAGAGATGGCACCAGGACCATGTCAGTATTGACAGATGGCACCAGGACCATGTCAGTATTGAGAGATGGCACCAGGACCATGTCAGCATTGAGAGATGGCACCAGGACCACGTCACCATTGAGAGATGGCACCAGGACCATGTCAGCATTGAGAGATGGCACCAGGACCATGTCAGCATTGAGAGATGGCACCAGGACCATGTCAGTATTGACAGATGGCACCAGGACCATGTCAGCATTGAGAGATGGCACCAGGACCATGTCAGTATTGAGAGATGGCACCAGGACCATGTCACCATTGAGAGATGGCACCAGGACCATGTCACCATTGAGAGATGGCACCAGGACCATGTCACCATTGAGAGATGGCACCAGGACTATGTCAGTATTGAGAGATGGCACCAGGACTATGTCAGTATTGAGAGATGGCACCAGGACCATGTCAGTATTGAGAGATGGCACCAGGACCATGTCACCATTGAGAGATGGCACCAGGACCATGTCACCATTGAGAGATGGCACCAGGACCATGTCACCATTGAGAGATGGCACCAGGACCATGTCAGTATTGGCAGATGGCACCAGGACCATGTCAGTCTTGACAGATGGCACCAGGACCATGTCAGTATTGACAGATGGCACCAGGACCATGTCAGCATTGAGAGATGGCACCAGGACTATGTCAGTATTGAGAGATGGCACCAGGACCATGTCAGTATTGACAGATGGCACCAGGACCATGTCAGCATTGAGAGATGGCACCAGGACCATGTCACCATTGAGAGATGGCACCAGGACCATGTCAGTATTGGCAGATGGCACCAGGACCATGTCAGCATTGAGAGATGGCACCAGGACCATGTCAGCATTGACAGATGGCACCAGGACCATGTCACCATTGAGAGATGGCACCAGGACTATGTCAGTATTGAGAGATGGCACCAGGACTATGTCAGTATTGAGAGATGGCACCAGGACCATGTCAGTATTGAGAGATGGCACCAGGACCATGTCACCATTGAGAGATAGCACCAGGACCATGTCACCATTGAGAGATGGCACCAGGACCATGTCACCATTGAGAGATGGCACCAGGACCATGTCAGCATTGACAGATGGCACCAGGACCATGTCAGCATTGAGAGATGGCACCAGGACCATGTCAGTATTGACAGATGGCACCAGGACCATGTCAGCATTGACAGATGGCACCAGGACCATGTCAGTATTGACAGATGGCACCAGGACCATGTCAGCATTGAGAGATGGCACCAGGATCACGTCACCATTGAGAGATGGCACCAGGACCATGTCAGCATTGAGAGATGGCACCAGGACCATGTCAGCATTGAGAGATGGCACCAGGACCATGTCAGTATTGACAGATGGCACCAGGACCATGTCAGCATTGAGAGATGGCACCAGGACCATGTCAGTATTGAGAGATGGCACAAGGACCATGTCACCATTGAGAGATGGCACCAGGACCATGTCACCATTGAGAGATGGCACCAGGACCATGTCACCATTGAGAGATGGCACCAGGACCATGTCAGCATTGAGAGATGGCATCAGGACCATGTCAGTATTGAGAGATGGCACCAGGACCATGTCACCATTGAGAGATGGCACCAGGACCATGTCACCATTGAGAGATGGCACCAGGACCATGTCACCATTGAGAGATGGCACCAGGACCATGTCAGTATTGACAGATGGCACCAGGACCATGTCAGCATTGACAGATGGCACCAGGACCATGTCAGTATTGACAGATGGCACCAGGACCATGTCACCATTGAGAGATGGCACCAGGACCATGTCAGTATTGAGAGATGGCACCAGGACCATGTCAGTATTGACAGATGGCACCAGGACCATGTCAGCATTGAGAGATGGCACCAGGACCATGTCAGTATTGACAGATGGCACCAGGACCATGTCAGCATTGAGAGATGGCACCAGGACCATGTCAGTATTGACAGATGGCACCAGGACCATGTCAGCATTGAGAGATGGCACCAGGACCATGTCAGTATTGACAGATGGCACCAGGACCATGTCAGCATTGAGAGATGGCACCAGGATCATGTCACCATTGAGAGATGGCACCAGGACCATGTCAGCATTGAGAGATGGCACCAGGACCATGTCAGCATTGAGAGATGGCACCAGGACCATGTCAGTATTGACAGATGGCACCAGGACCATGTCAGCATTGAGAGATGGCACCAGGACCATGTCAGTATTGAGAGATGGCACAAGGACCATGTCACCATTGAGAGATGGCACCAGGACCATGTCACCATTGAGAGATGGCACCAGGACCATGTCACCATTGAGAGATGGCACCAGGACCATGTCAGCATTGAGAGATGGCATCAGGACCATGTCAGTATTGAGAGATGGCACCAGGACCATGTCACCATTGAGAGATGGCACCAGGACCATGTCACCATTGAGAGATGGCACCAGGACCATGTCACCATTGAGAGATGGCACCAGGACCATGTCAGTATTGACAGATGGCACCAGGACCATGTCAGCATTGACAGATGGCACCAGGACCATGTCAGTATTGACAGATGGCACCAGGACCATGTCACCATTGAGAGATGGCACCAGGACCATGTCAGTATTGAGAGATGGCACCAGGACCATGTCAGTATTGACAGATGGCACCAGGACCATGTCAGCATTGAGAGATGGCACCAGGACCATGTCAGTATTGACAGATGGCACCAGGACCATGTCAGCATTGAGAGATGGCACCAGGACCATGTCAGTATTGACAGATGGCACCAGGACCATGTCAGCATTGAGAGATGGCACCAGGACCATGTCAGTATTTACAGATGGAACCCCTGTTAGGTGAGGGAAGCCATCAAGATCCTCCGGATCAGTGTTCACATCAGTGACATGGTAAACACTCCAATGGGTCTCCTATACCCACAGCACAACACCACTTCATCCATCACCAAGTGTGCCTCCTGCATGTCATATAGCCTTGGCATCCATTCACACTCTTCATGTCCCAATGGTCACGCTGGGTGGGAAAGATTCTCCACGCTCCAGTGCTTTCCACGCCGATGATATTTGGAATCCTGCAGTACACACTAGGGCCATTTCCACTACACCAAATAAATGTGATTATTTGGATTGCGATTTGAATCGCGATCCACTTTTTGTTGGTGTGTGTGGAAACAAAAAATGCAATAATTAGGGGGATTTGAATTGCGATTAGGACTCCGGTCACACTCTGATTGACAGGAAGTGCCGTGCTTGTTTTTATGTCTCGCTGTATGGGCCACCCTCAAGCACACACTCACCATTTGACCACAACTGGTAACTGCAATCGGCTTGCGATTTTTTGGTCTGTGGACACAAATAAACACACCAGTTTTTGAATCACGTTTCAAATCGCAATCATTTTCGTAGTGGGAACGGCCCTTATGTCCAAATGTTGAGCTACCAGCTCTTTTCAGAGACATACTCAAAAGAGATGTGTTACATGGTGTCACTGCAAACCTTCCCCTTGCTAAATCCACCATGTAAACCTTCAAATCTTGTCCAAAAAGAGGGCAAAGACTAGTTGACTATTTGGGAAGGCCACCATCTAAGGGCTGGATAGCTCAGATGGTAAGAGTGCTGGTACACAAAACCAGAGGTCACTCTTACGGGTTCAAAACCTGGTCATCAAAGTTTTCTTTCAATTTTTCAATTTGTTCAAAAGTTCCTAGTCAGTTTTTCCTTTATTTGTTTGCCAAAAATGAGTAGGAAAAAAAAACGGTTTGAAAAATAGGCGAGGAAATCTTTGGCTGGACCAGAACTTGAGCCCGAGACCTCTGGACTAACGTACCAGTGCTCTTCCCTCTGAGCTATCAAGCCCTTAGATGGTGGCCTCCCAAAAAGTCAACTAGTCTTTGCCGGGGTGGGGGCGCCAGTCAGACGCAAATAAACCATTAACTGCCGTATATCTCCAGGGATCACACCCCGGCTGTCACCTAATTGTTGTAAACCTGGCTACGGCAGCTGGGGGATCAGACAAAGTGGCTGCAGCTTTTTCAATTCAAGTCAAACAAACCAAGGAAAAACTGACTGGGAACTCTTTCTCAATTTGAAAAATTGGTTAAGAAAACTTTGACTGGGCTGGGACTTGAACCCTAACATACCAGTGCTCTTCCATCTGAGCTATCCAGCCCTTAGATACCAGTGCTCTTCAATCTGAGCTATCCAGCCCTTAGATGGTGGCCTCCCAAATAGTTTTCTTTGCCAATTCTTCAAATTGAGAAAAAAAGAGAACGAAAACAAAGACATTTCCGCTACACTGAAGTAGTGGAGAAGCTAAAAAAAAAACACCAAAAACCAACCAACCCCGAGGACTGAAACGGGCTGGTTATGTAGGTTTTGAGAGGCTTACAGGACAATCATTTATTCACAGAGTAAATGGATTGTGGCCTTGAAAAGATGATAGTGGCACATTGAAATATAAAATAATCTTGGGCTATTTATCTATATCAGTAAGAATTGAGTGTAGTTATGACCACACATGACCACAGCACCCAAAATGTTTGTTTACATTTGTTGCACAAAGTAACTAAGTTTCTTGCACATAAGCAATTTAGCAATTTAGCATAAGCAATTTAGCTGTGTGTTTTCAGCCATAGGGCACGTATGTAACTTGGTATACATGCTTCATTTGTAAACTCTAATGCACCAACTGAAAAATTGAAATATCTTTTCTTTCAATAACACGAGGAAACATTCCAAACTTCTGACTCAACTCGCAATTCTGCAGTTCTGATAATCCCACGGCGCTGCATGCTCAAACGTGGTGTCCCAAGCTTCCTGGGTGTTACATCCCGGGATGTTGCAGTTGTACTAAAGTTTATCAAAGCTTTGCCAGATAATTGGTGCCCCTCTCTCTGAGAACTCACTCACGCAACATTGGTAATTGGTATTTACCTATGTTGCAGGTTGCTATAATTATGTGTGCTGAAGTGATTTACGTTTTGGGGGTTGACCAAACTGTCCAAAAGTGTCTGAAACCTTCTTGCAGTAAAACAACCACTAACAACCACTGTCATCAAGTGAATTTGGCCAGGCAGTGTTGGCATTGGCACAGTGATAATTTGAAGTTTACAGGGCAAGGCTATCCAGAATTGTGCAATATGTATCGATATTAAAGTGTACTTACATGTATTATAATAGAAACTATATAAACAATGAAGGATAGACTCATGCTCCCTTCCTGTGCAATTTTCTATACCTTTTCTGATTTTCTTAACCGTTTCTCCTGACTATATCGTGGGAGCCCCAGTTTTCGACGGGACACGTTTTCAATGCTTGGCCTTCTAACTCGCATTGCACGATGAAAACAAAAATGTGCAAAGTTAAGGCTTTTCCGGTAGGCCAAACTTGTGTGGAGGATTGTGGATTTTTTTTTAAATGTCACAGAAGAAGACATCAACCACACCAATAAGTTTTAAGCATAAATTATGAATGATTTGAGGAAAGTGTTTGAAGCAGTGTCGAAAAAAAAACCCCAAAGATGAACAAAAAAACATACAGGGAAGAATTTCAGTGCCACACAGCATTTTGAGTTATTTTAAGAATTTATTTTGCGTTTGGCTGCACTGGGACACCTTACTAAACACCACCATCGAAAATAGGTGACGATGCTTACTTCGCGGTGCGCCGCGGACGTCAACAAAACCGGGTAATCTTACGAAAGTGACAGGCTTGATCAACCTTCTCTATGATTATTCTAATAGGCTGTGGTGTGGAGAAAGTGACTGAGAGCTCTTTTAGTGTGATACTTTCGTCCACATTGGTCAGCTTGAAGAAAAGTCCTTATATCGTCGAAAACCAGTAACAGGAGGATAGAGATTTAACAGCTTCTAACAGGCAACTATCCCTAATGAATGCAGGGTTTTTCATCACAGGATCTTTCATGGATATTCTGCATCAAACAGTGATCACATTGCATCATACCTATAAGACCACCTACAGAGAGTCTAGCCTTCATTATTTATATAATTCCACTTATATTGCAGGTATGTACCTTTATATAATCTGACATACATAACACATTTGCTTGTAAGATTCCTAGATTTGCTCTTTACCTTTGTGAATGAGTTTCTACTTGAAACTGCCAATGTTATGAAGTATACGAATGTAAACAGAATCTAAGAAATCTTTTTATTTACAGACGGTTTATTTTAATGCTGATGTGACATCAATAAACAATATCAATTCTTCACGCAGACAATTTGACCATTCATTCAGGATAATATGGTTATAAGATAAGTGCCACGTGATCAAAATGTAAGCATTCTTGTATCAAAGATTTCAAATAAGAATATCATATCAAGCTCTAACATCCTTTATTGGGGACAGATTCAGACAAACATCTACATTTAAGCAACTTGTACGCACAAAGACTGGGAAAAGAATGCGAGTACATGTACTTGTATACAAAGACTCATCTCTTTGCTGGTCTAGGCATGACAAACACCTTGACTGGGGTACACAGATCTAAGGTCCTTTGCTGGCTTGTCTGTCCTGCCATTTCACCCATTGTATGGTCTCCAATCTTGTCAGGATCGTAGGTCATCACTATTGAAACATGAATCTGGCAGGGGTCTGAAATTGATCAACATTCAATACATTTAAGACTAGATTTCTTTAAACACAAATTTCTACCATTGTATATCACCATTAAACTGTTATTATCCTATTTAGGTAAATGTTCAAAAACAAGTGTAAAAACTGTCAAAATTGTGGTATGTCAAAAATTAGGAGGGCCTGAGGTTTCAATTCTAGCAGGACCTTTCTCAAAGGCAAAATTGTGGTATTATTTCCTTTTCCTATTCTGATGAATTAATGTTCACCTTAATTTGTCTGTATTTTCTCTTATTGTAAAAAGATACAATAAAACTGAGTGTACTTGTCAGTCTTCAGCATGGACTCCAGCTCAATCAATACCAAGATATAATTCATCATAATCTATTTTTATTTTCCATCGGTGAGAATGTAATTCAAGGAGGGTCAGCCCATCCAACATGTAGTTATCTTTACATTGGCAAGATTTGAACCTGTGACTGCTGTTTTACAGTGTGGATGTCTTACCACTTGACCATTGGATTAGACATGGTTGTGCAGTGGATTAAACTTAATTGTTCTCCCCACAACCCAAAACTATGACAAAATGTAAATTCATGTACATGTATTTTGGGGGCAATACATTTTTATTGTACTGGTTCATACTGGTCAGTTTTAGTTCATCCTCCCAATACACATGTACATGTCAGGATCGGTGGAGTATGTGTGCATGTGCATAGAAATTGTTAGTGCCACATTGCATGAATATCTTACCTGACCACATTGCATGGGATACATAGATCTGTGTATGAAGCCGGTGCATGAGAGAAGACATACTCCTGAAGTCTGACATCTTAGGACTAAATAACTGCACTTGAGAATCTGGGAACATCACCTTGATTTAAATGAAACAAGTAGCCAGAGGCAAATCAAATAATGATGAATCAGAAACACTTTGTATATTCTTCATGTACACAAAACAAGGGAGCAAGAGATATCGTGGTTTGGGAAAAGAAAAAAAAGAAACGAAAAAAGGTTTGCCCTAACATTACATGAAGTCAAACTGTACATTTAATGCTGTAAAAACAAGCAATCATTTGATCATATGATGTGGCTAAGTATTAAGCTAAACTGCTAACTACAAATCATTGAACTTCAGGAGAACTTGTATGAAATGTGTTAGCTGAATTGGGATTGAAATACCTGAACTTGAATCCTATTGATATCCTGTACATTATCCAGCATGCAATCAATAGAGATGGATAATGCAAGTCCTGCAGTAAAGCGCAGAGGATTATCTGATCCCCCGGTTGGTTCTTGAATCACAGCAGATATACGACTCAATTTGTTGGAGGGAATGAGTGATGGCATTGCATGATGAAGAAGCAATGGCTGAAGAAACTTGACCAGAATGCCTGCTTTATTGCTATCCAGTTTGTGCATCTCACTAAATAAAGCCTGGGTGAAGGTGTCTGCTTGCAGACCATTGCCAACAAAGTATCTGCAAATCAGAAGACATGAACATTGTCAACAAGGCCTTTTGTGCATCTTGAAGTACAGACAGACTAAACAGTGTTCAACTTGGGGATTTAGAAGATGCATTTGCTATTTAATTCAATCACAAGTGATGGTTGATAGTTACCTTTTGATTAGACTCAATCTGTTCAAGTACTGTTGACATGCTCCTTGTGTTGCTCCCTGCTTACTGGCACTGTTGTTTAATTTCCCTCTTATTTGCACCAGAAACTGCAAGGTCCAGCCACGAAACCGCATTTGCATGATAAGACCTTGCTCTATAATGCTGCATCCTAGGAACAGATGTTCTAACTGATAGCTCAGGTCTAAAATCTGAATAAATGTGTACAAATAGGGACGAGATGATGCCATTATCCAGTTAAAATAATGAGACTTCTCAAGATGAGTCCTTCAAATGTTGAATAACATAGAACCTCAAAAGGTCATACTTATCCATCGCAAGAAATCACAATATTCAAAAAAGTTTCTTAATAGTAGAGTAACAAAGTTTTTAAGTCTTTAACAATATTTACAATAGTAAGTCAATCCACAAAGGCCTTTTCACACTATGAAAAATCTCTGTATTGAACACGGGTCGGACCCGTGTTGAAATGACTGACCTTTTCACACTACAACATTTCAACACGGGTCGGACCCGTGTTGAAATGACTGACCTTTTCACACTACAACATTTCAACACGGGTGGGACCCGTGTAGAGCGCTCGACCCGTGTTGAAACCAACCCTGCTCGGGAGGTGGGTTGAGAGCTCTCGACCCGTGTTGAAAATTTCAACACGTGTTGAAAGCTGTAGTGTGAACGTCTCAGGGTTGAGTTCGACCCGTGTTGGGAGACGCCAGCCGGACGTACATGTACAGTGTATATTTATACGTCCGTGGTTGCATGGGGTATTAAACCCCAAATGTACAGGCAGCGCTGCCTAGAGTTCAGTACAGGCACAAGAAACATGACAACTTCTCTGGCTGTAGGCACATAATTTCCTTGTCTTGAAACAAAATCCCTGTCATTATCGGAATGGAAAAAGGTGTCTTTTACAATCATGTATATAAGAAGCTCTCGCAGGGTGAGATCGGCAAAAAAAACGGGTCCCTAACAAAGTCATCAGCGATGCACTGTACTACGATGTCGACTTCGTGTGCATGCATGTGGCGGCAGAAAATACGAGAAGTCATTCGATTTTACTAAGGAGTAAGGGAGGTTTAAAAGACCACTTTACAAATTATAAAAGAATTGTACTTATAAATCAACATTGTAATTTTCTTTAATTAAACAGTGGCAACAAATAAACAATAGCCACTGCGTCGCAGAAAATAAGCGAGGTGCTGGCGGCTGCCGGATTCGAGAAGTCAGCAATACAGTGCCGTGACGCACCGCAATGCATTATGGGGGTTTTCAGATTGGACCCGTGTTGAAAGTTTGATGCCGTGTGTAGTGTGAAACGATCACGCATTACACTGGTCAAAACATTACACGGGTTGAGAAAATGCCTGTGTGGCGTTGCATAGTGTGAAACCGCGGCGAGAGTGATCCTTGTTGAATTCAACACGGGTCGGACCCATGTCGGACTCGTTTAAGTTTCAACACGTGTTGAACGTTCATAGTGTGAAAAGGCCTATATGGGTTTATTAAGGGTTTATGGGTTTAATAAGTGAGCTTATTCCTGTACTGACCTGTGTTGCTGCTGCTAACATTGTATCAGCACTCTGTTGTGGACATAAAGGGGCTGGCACATTCCATCTGTCTTCACTCAACGCCTAATGCACAAAGAAAATGGACATAGAATAGCAAATCTATATTATAAACTTTGTAGTCATTTCAATGAAAATGCATTTTTTAATCAAAAAGACGATGGGCATTTCCATGGTGACTCGCATTACATTTTAGTCTATTTTGAAACATTTATAACGACATATCTACTGAAATCCCTCCCCACAGAAGTGTGGGAAGGGTCTACTAGCGAATACTTACCCATAGAGCCACTACTGTTGCATATTTCCCTAGAGGGCGTAATACATTCGGTAAGATTTCACACAATAGCCTCCCAGCATGCCCTGCGGCATACCCGCCATGTTAGCTTCCTCTTTTCTAGAGCGCTACAGCAGGTACATGTAAAACTGCAACGAGCCCTCCGTGGGGAGGAGGGAGGGATGCTGTACGGGTAAGTACTCGCTAGTAGAACCTTCCCACACTTCTGTGGGGAGGGAGTCTACTGCGCTCATCTTACCCGTAGAGCCACTACTGTTGCAGATTAACACCGTTTTAGGAGGTAGGAGCGAGATGCTACTGTGTGAGTACAGGATCACTATTGTACAGTAGAGAGATATTGCTGTTGGGAGAAACAGGGTATCTCAAAACTCAGAACCTGAGTAATTTACACCGATAAGTGCAGTGTAAACTTACCAACGGCATGATCCCGTCTATCTGCGTTGCTGAGAAGTAGACTGTGATGCTTGGGAGGCGACCTTTCCTGCCGCCTGCAACACCACTTTCCCTCAGTCTGGAGGACGTCCCATAGGTAGCAGACTGTAAACGTGTTGGGAGTTTTCCAGCATGCTGCCCGGGTGATATCGGCTAATGGGACTCCTCTGAAGAAGGCCCATGAGGTTGCCACTGCTCTGACATCATGTGCATGGACGTCAGAGTTAGCCGACGATGCATGCGGCCAGCATTTTGATGCTGCCCGTATAGCAGTCACGATCCACTGTGTGATGGTGCTCTGTGAAGCTGCCCGGTATGGAGGGGTGGAAGTGATAAATAGGTTTGTCACTTTACCCCGGGTTAGTTTTGTCCTGTGAAGGTGCCATTACAGACTTCGAACAGGGCACCACTTCCTATCTTCAGGTACAGATGACTGCGAGCACAAATCTGGAACAAAGATGTCTAGTGGAATAAAGGATTCTGACTGGTTCTTTGTGAGGAAGGACGCCTTTGGAACAAAGCGAACCCCATTCGGTTCCCACCGAATGTGACCTGGCTCAACGGATAGTGCCTGCAGTTCGCTACAACGTCGTGATGTAGCCACTGCCAGCAGGAAGACTAGCTTGACGGACAGGTCTAGTAAAGCTGCCTGCCCCATGGGTTTATAAGGGGCACATGAAAGTACCTGTAGAACGACAGGGAGGTCCCAAGTGGGAAGGAGCTTACGAGTTGGTGGCCTCTCGACAAACATTCCCCGTAGAATGTGACCAAGGGCTTGGTTATCAGTAACTGATGAGCCATCCACAAAGCCTTGATGAACAGCTGCTATGGCCGAGCGGTAGTTCCGGATAGTGGCCACCGTGAGGCTTGAGTCAAACAGATATAGGAAGAAGTCACCCACGTCAGTTATAGAAGAATTGACTGGATCTGTAGGTCTCCGTCTGCATCGTTTGTAGTAATGGTGTAGGCGGCTGTTGTAGACTTTCCTTGTGGAAGGCCTGCGACTACGTGCTGCGAATGTGGCAGCATCCTCTGAAAGGTCGACTGCTCAGAAAGAATGCTTGACAATGGCCAGCACGTCAGGTGGAGATCCAGAGGAGCTGGGTGAATGAACCTCGAGCGTGGTTGAGACAGAATGTCCGGACGAGGTGGAAGAACAAGTGGTTTGTGCACCAGCAGATTGATCAACCGGGGAAACCAGGGTTGGCGTGGCCAGAACGAGGCGATCAAGAGAATCCTGCATTTTCCTGTTCTATTTTTGCCAGTACCCGAGTTATGAGGGATATCGGTGGGAAGGCGTATGCGAACATCCCCACCCAGGACATTGACAGGGTGTCGACATGCCATGCCCTTGGATCTGGGTGTCTGGTGCCAAAAAAACGGTAGCTGGTTGTTGTCCCCTGACGGTCTATGTGAGGGCGGTCCATGATCCTGAAGATCTGTTCGACCACTAGAGGACACAGTGTCCATTCTGTTGGCCGGATCATTCCACTGGAGAGGGCGTCTGCTGTCCTGTTGCCACTTCTGGGACATGCACAGCGGACAGTGTGATGCCGGACTTTATGCACCAAAGGAGCATCTCCCACATCAGGAGGCACAGCTGGGATGATCTTGTGCCTCCCTCGTGATTGATATATGCCACAACTGTGGCGTTGTCGCACTTGATCAGGATGGATCGATCGTGGATGTGCGAGTGGAAATACCATAGGGCATTGAATACTGCTAGCATCTCCAACACATTGATGTGAAGGGACTGTTGTTCCTGACTCCATACACCCGCGGCCTGTCGAGGGTGAAGTGTGGCACCCCAGCCCGAGCCTGAAGCGTCCGTCGTTATGGATATCACTGGCTGAGGTCGAGGGAAGACCAGGCCACGCCTGAGGTTGAAGGGATCGGACCACCACCACAGGTGTGGATGAAGAAAAGCCGGGACCTGAACCAAGTGATGGATTGCGTGGTATTTCGGTCGAAAATGAGCGAGGAGCTGGAGCTGGAGCAGACGCATGCGAAGGCGACAGTGCGGCACATGGTCCACCATGCTTGCCATGAGTCCTAGCAGTCTCAGCCATGCTGTTGCTGGGGCCCATGCTACTGCGAGGAATTGATCAATGCATTGCTGTATATTTCGAATGCGTGGGTCTGTTGGAAAGGCAATGCCCGTTTGCAGATTGATTACAGCTCCCAGGAAGGTGGGCATTTGTGTTGGGGTTGGGTGTGATTTGTCCTCGTTTATCAAGAACCCAAGCCGCGTGGTCAACTCCACAGTCACGTCGAATGCTCAAAGTGATTCCTTCTCCGAGCGATCAGCCAGTCGTCCAGATACATGAAGATCGAGATGTTGTTTGCATGCAGGAACGCTCCCATCGACTTCACTATCCTTGTGAATACCCGAGGAGATGTTGACAGTCCAAATGGGAGTGCCGTAAATTTGTAGGTTACGCTTTGGTAATGAAACCGAAGATACTTGCAATGATCTGGCAGTATGGGTACATGAAGGTACGCGTTCTTCAGATCGAGAGCAGCCAATTTATTTTGTGTGGAATCCCCGACTGTTGGCACCGTCAGATAATCGTCGACGTCCTTCGGCGGAAACCGGAAGTAGTTACTGGTCCGTTTATCGAAGCACTGCCATACTTTGCGATCCGCCACAGCGTTAATGTGTTTGATGCAAAACTGATCCAGCGTCAGAATTGGGAAGGGTGCTGCACATCCGGAGGCAGTGCCCGTCATGGTGTGTCGTTTGAATGACTGTTGGGTGGGAGGTTCAGGTTCTTCGGCTCTCTTGTCTGGCAGGCCTAAAACCCGGATCATGTCCCGCTGAATCAAACGTAGTTGCGTCTCAATGGGGGAGAGATGTCTAGTATCAAACATCTCATTCTCTTCCCCGGAGGGCTAATCTGAGCGTGAAGTGTGCGTGAACTCCATACCCAGTGCGCTATCGTGATATATAGCCGTATCGGCGTGACGGGGCGGAGCCGGGGTTAACGAACTTTGATGGGCCGCCGGCATGGTTGGTTCCTCGTCCGATCCGGAGAAATTTCCTGAGGGCTGGATGGATATGGTCGGGGGAGAAGCTGGGGCACGTCCCATGGCTTGAGGGAGGTGCTGTTGATCCCGGCGGACCCATCCCGGTGGCTGGCCCGTCTGTGGGGCAAGTTGGCCCGCGCTCGATGTGGGTTTGTCTGAGGTGGGGGCAAACTGTCCCATACTTGGGGCGAGTTGTCCAGCATGTGGGGCGTAACCACCTACGGGCTGGGCAAAACCCGTTGTTGACAGAGCCGAAAGGGAAGCAGAAAAAGCTTGGAAAACCTTCAAGAAATCCGTATAGGACATAGGCTCTGCATATTTGCGCCGTTTCTCTCGAGACTGATCTGAAGGCGATGGCGAGCTTGAAGTATGTCGCCACTTTTATGAGACTTCCCTTTCTTGGCTGGGCGGCCACGTGAACCCTCAGTATCCGTAGGTTCGGTGGAGGGCGAGGGGGCCGGAATTCCAGAGTATCGAAGTAAGTCCGAGGCAGAGGAGAAATCGCAGGGGCGACCAGTGGGTCAGTCTCCCGCCGAGCAGCCGTGGGCTAGCAGCCCGGGCGGCTCGGTGCGTAGGTTGCCCTCTCGTGCGGTACCACTACCCTGGGTTCCATGGTCACGCGCCAGTGATCGTGGGTAGAAGCGGGCAGCTCGGCCACGCTATGCACGGCCGAAACCCCAGTCACACGGCCCGGAATTGGGGGTGACTCGGGGTATATGAAGGCAAAATGGCGGGGAGAACGTCCCACTTCCCTTTGAAGCTGCGGGCCGTGGTCTGACGGCCCTTACTAGGCAGCTTCATGGTCGGCTGATTTTCCCCGTTGTCCGTGGCCGGTGGAGCAGGCTTACTACAGCCCGATCCACGGTCCATGGGGGACCACCGTCCGTGTCCGGACAGTGGGGTGTAGTCTGCGAGTGGGGATTCATGGCCCCGGCAGATTCACGGTCAGAGGCGGGGCCGTGGGAGGAGAACGTCTCCCTGGCTGGACCACCTAGGGGGTTTGGCGACACCGTGGAACCCACGTCCAACGGTACTGCCACACCCTTAGCCGACTTACGCTTCACGTTTTTCTCCCGCGAAGCCATAATAGATCCAAAGGAAAACTCAAACGATGACTCAGAAGAAACACAAACTCTACTAAACTTTATCTAATCAATACTTAGCAAATATAAATCCAGCGAAGAACAAAATCCAGGAGAATCACGTCACTGAAAGTTTTGTATGTCCTACGCTGGTCGCCGCTAAGAGAAAAGAGGAAGCTAATATGGCAGGTATGCCGCAGGGCATGCTGGGAGGCTATTGTGTGAAATCTTAGCGAATGTATTACGCCCTCTAGGGAAATATGCAACAATAGTGGCTCTACGGGTAAGATGAGCGCAGTAGACTGTAGTAGTACAAAAATCCACTTCCATTGTGTAGATACCAACTGACACTAGGTATACATTAACACTAACAAAACATGATCTCAACTGATAACAATACTTAAATTGTCTTGTAATTATACCGTGACTCGCGTTACACAAAAAGGAAAGCAGTAAAATCAGCTTGGGTTTAAATCAAATTTCTCCTCAAACTATGAATTGGATAAAACAATGAATAGCTATCAGAAGCTCACAAACCTATATCATTTCTACATCTCCTAAAATGAAATACATTTCCAACTAATTTAGAAAAAAATGATAATTAATTGATGTGACTCGCGTTACCGTGACTCGAGTTACATCAAAATTACCATAGACTATGTACACACTACCTTGATTCTATCTGTGTATATAGTTATAATTTTCAGGTTTGGAGTGAAGTGAGAAGATAAACAGTTGCCAAATCAACAAACAGCATTTTCATATGATGAATGATACAAGATTTACTTCAAAGAATTGGTGCAGTACCATCCCTCCCAAATGTTTTTTTGGTAAATGGGTTATTTTGAATGAATACGACATTGCCACGTATGTTTGATCAAACACACTTCATGACAAGAAGTTGTAATGGCCAGGATGGTTGACTGTGAATGGCAGCTTCACTCCCCTCACAAGTTTCTCATGGGTATAAAATTTCAACTGAGACAGTGGGCCACTTCCTATCATGGTATGTTGGCCAGCTGGCTCCATGACACAAACTTGGTAATCACCATTTACAGTTTTGTTTACTTCCCCTGGATTACATTTGCCCACGTACACGTACACATGCACAACATAAACAACCAGTCTCGTACAGCAATATCATCAGGCTTATTGTCAGCTTCAGGTACCCTGGTGCATGGAATTGTTGGAAAATGATTGAGTTGCCCTCTATTTTAAGGCCAATAAACATTACAAAACAATAGGCACTGATGAGAAGATGACAAGTACTGGAACTACTGTGACTCGCGTTACCCTACCGCTAAGAAATGCTGTGCCTCGCGTTACATGTGACTCGCGTTACCAACTTTCAGTGGCAGAAGCATTATCCTAGGTAGATAACCTAGGGTTTTTGTTGTTGTAATTTGGTTTGCTGCACCATGAAGGAGGAGATTTAAAATGGACAAACTCAATACCCCTGGGGTTTTTGTATACAGTTAACTTTTGTGTGTAGAATGTGACTCGCGTTACATTGTCACAACCACCTGATTTAGCGGGTTTATCCTGAAAAGGCTAGAACAGAAAAGGAATGTTTGTCATAAAATGTAATGAGAGAAAGGTCTCATTAAACTATCTCCAAATTTTAACTCACCATGAATATTAAAATGGGGTTGTTTAGAGAGAATGAGTAATAGCTCTTTTATGGGTCAAAGTTTAATAATTACCACACATAATGTTCAAAAGGTGAAATTTCCAGTTAAAAGTCAAGCAAAGATAAGTTATGGACTTTTTTCCATAGCTTTAGTCAATATGCTGTTGGAAAAACACCACCAAATTAAGAAACTCAGTGAAACTCATGGAAATGCCCTGATGCTAATACAATGGAAGTATGATGAAATAGGCAACAAATGAGCAGCAGTGAGTATTATTTGTAAATAAAACAAACTAATCAGTGGTATTTGAGAAAGGTCCTGCCTTTGAGAAAGGTCCTGCTAGGATCGAAACGTCAGGCCCACTAAATTTTAGATTTACTTTTTTCGTAATTTTAGTCAGTAAGCAGTTTGCAACATTTTTGTATATCACCTTAAGTCATTCCTTATGTTGCTGTATCCCCTCGTGGTGATCCTCCTTGCTGACCTGTCTACGTGTGTATGTAAGTCTGTCCGTCCGTTGGTATGTAAGTCTACGTTCTGTGTTTGTCTCTTGTTTTTTGCTCTTACTAACATGAATAACCCTACCTGTTTCTTTCAACTTAGGAAACTGCAAGAAAAGGCTCTTCGGTACACTTTCCATCAAGACAACTACAACTTTTTCTCAGTCTCTCGCCTGATCCCTACTGGCTTACAGATATCTCACACCCCCCAAATTGGAAAACTCTCCCCCAACCTACAGAAAAAATGGAATCAAATTCTTTATAGTGCTTCCATTCAGCTCATCAAGGTCCTCTCTGAGCAATGTGAAATCACCCTTCAGGCTGTCCACCAGGACATTGCTAATCTGGACTCAAAACTACGCGCCAGCTGTTCTGAAAGCCAGTACAAGGATCTCAGTGATGAGATTGAGAAAGGTCTCTCTAACCTCAATTCTGTTCTCACCGACAGGAGAAACAAGAAGATTGGTGGCCTTGTTGCCAAACAACGCAGACACAACCGCTTCAGACGCAGTCCCCAGTCTACACCTTTACCCCCCACTAACACTGTTGTCAACCTTTCCTCTTCTTCTCTAACTGACGCAGAGCATACGTTACTTTCCAAGGGCTTGAACTTTTGTCCTACTCCCCCCAAAGTTGACCAAGTAATGCTCAGTCAAGATCTCACTGAGTATTACCGCAGACTTCGTCTGACTGAGTTCTTCTTTGATTCTGGCTCCAGTAAAGAAGAACCTTTCCGTGTAAAAAGCACCTGGGTCCCCCCCAAGAACCGTGTTCCAGCCCTTGAAACGTATGTGCAAGCAGTCAGTTCTCAAGTTTCCAACTCCTCTCATCTTACCCGTAAGCCCCACGACAATCTCCCTAGGGAAGAACGTCTTGCTCTCAACACTCTACGTTCCCGCGGTGACATCATTATCAAGCCAGCAGATAAAGGGTCAGCCGTAGTTATCATGGATCGCCAAAAATATATTGATGAAGCCAATCGCCAACTCAACAATCCCCAGCACTATAAATGTCTGGACTCTAACCCCACTGGCAAATTTTCAGAGCAAATTCAGGAAGTTTTGGATGACATGCGATCACGTGATCATTTGAGTAAAAAAGCTCACAGATTTCTATCACCTATCAATTGTAGAACTGCCAGATTCTACCTTCTCCCGAAAATTCACAAGGCCAACAACCCAGGTAGACCCATCATCTCTGGCAATGGTTCACCTACGGAACACATATCTCTTTTCATTGACTCTTTTCTCAAACCCCTGGTTCCCCAAATCCCCTCATACGTCCATGACACTCCCGACTTTCTGCGAAAGTTGGAAAGTGTCAAGGATCAAATCCCTGCCACTGCCATAATTGGTACTATTGACGTCTCCTCTCTATACACTAACATCCCCCAGGAAGAAGGCATTCAAGCTTGCTCCTCGGCCCTGGCCAAGGGAAAACAGTCTTCTCCACCCATCTCCGACATAACCACCCTCATGAGGTTAGTGCTGGCCAAGAATAATTTCTCCTTTCTTGGCAAGCACTATCTTCAAGTGCATGGCACTGCCATGGGCACGCGCATGGCTCCTTCCTTTGCATGCCTCTTCATGGGTGACCTTGAGGAACGCATGCTCAGTGAGGCTCCATGCCGTCCCTGGATTTGGTGGAGATACATAGATGACGTGTTCTTCATTTGGACTAGGGACGGTAGCAGCTTGAATGCGTTCTTTGACCACATCAATTCCTTCCATAGGACCATCAAATTCACTTGGGAGCAGTCTCTTCAACAGACCCACTTTCTGGACGTCACCGTCCGGAAAGACCTCAATACACTAACTACTGACTTGTATTCTAAGCCCACCGACACTCATCAATATCTCCATTCCTCCAGTTGTCACCCTAGACACTGTAAGACTGGTATAGCTTACAGCCAGGCCCTCAGATTGAGGCGTATATGTTCCAATGAGTCCGACTTTCGCCGCCATACACGTGTATTGGCCAGTAACTTGGTTGCTAGAGGCTATAGTTCTCGCCAAGTGAAGAACTCCATTGCTAAAGTCTATTCCATTCCCAGAAGTTCGGCACTAAAACAAAAGCCTCCAGGTCCCAAGGACAAGCCCAAAGTTCCCTTAGTTACTTCCTACCACCCTTCTCTTCCTCCTCTCAGGAAGATAACTAAGGAAAACCACCATATTCTCCACACTTCAGATCGTCTGGCTGAAGCCATTCCTAATTCGCCTGTTTTGGCTTTCAGGCGCCCCCGTAACCTGCGTGACTTAATTGTTCGAGCAGAGGTTCCCCCTTTGGACTCTTCACCTCCAACCAAATTTGGTACATTTAAGTGTACCTCGAAATGCATTGTTTGCAAGACACATGTCAAGGAAATAGACTCTTTCAATGGACATTCTTCTGGAACTACCCACACGACCTATGGCTCTATCACGTGCACTACCTCAAACATCATATACCTCATCTCTTGTAGAGTTTGTAATATTCAGTATGTTGGCGAGACAAAAAACACCCTCAAAAAACGAATCTATGGCCATAGGTCTACCATCAAAACCGGTAAAATGGACACCCCTGTTGGGTATCACTTCAATCTCCCTGATCATTCGATATCAGATATGAGTGTACTGGGCATAGAATCACTTGGTCACCGTAGTAATGCTGTCCGTCTTAGCCGTGAGAAAATGTGGATGAAGCGTCTTCGGACTATTCAACCACATGGTCTCAACATCCAGGAGGGTAATGACTAACACCATGCAGCTTTCTGATAATCCTTCTTTTGTGTTCAGCCTTTCACACTTCTCTCTTTGATCTTTTCCCCCTATTGTCACTAATCCCTACCCCACTCCTTGCCCTTCTCTTTGATCTTTCCCCCTCCTCTCACTAATCCCTACCCTACCCCTTGCCCTTTCCTTTGATCTCTCCCTACCAGCTTCACTCTTTGTCCTCTGTTTCTCATCCGTGTCCTATTCACTCTCTCCCCCTGCCTTCGTGTACATGTATCTGTTTTGTCCTTGTCACTCTGCCTTTGAGAAAGGTCCTGCTAGGATCGAAACGTCAGGCCCACTAAATTTCAGTGGTATTTATATTAGATATATGCAATACACCGATCCAGTAAGCCACGCCAACCATAGCAACGGCCAAGCAACTGCACACATGCACACAATGTGTCACGATCGCCCACACACCTTGCGTGTCCACTGCACGCCCGACACTACGGAAAGCGCTTCTCTACGTTACACTTTGGTTTTGGAAAAAATGTACATTTCCTCTCTTGCAAGGGTATCGAGAGTCAGAATTACAATGAAAATACAAACAGCGCTTGACCATGGTTAAATAAAACTCGGGTTTTCAAAGGAATTGTGTGGTACATACAAAACAAAAGTAAACACAACAAAATGTGTGTAGTAAAGAATACAAAATTTAAAACATTATGTCGGACAAAATGGCGGCGATTTGTCGGACCTTAAATCGTGCATTGTAATTGGCCAATTTGTCAAGGGGCGTGGCCTACTGGATCGGTGTATTGAAAGATTGAACTGTAAAGGAATAAGACTAATGAAGCTAAATGAGCTTGCCACCGTACCTTGTTCAGCACTAGTTGACACTGAATGTAGAGAGCACAGAACTCTGCACATGCTGACATCCCTGTTTCAATTTCTCCCACTCTTTCCAAATCTCTGTACAGCAACAACATACAACAGTTAGTCATAACATTAGCCAAACTTCACACTTTTGAAAAATTGGTTTAATCAACTATTACCAGAGTCTATTTCATTTTGGATCATCCTGAATAAATGACGTTAAATGGGGTTAAATCGAACAGAAATCATTCCAAATTTCAAATTTAACAAAAATCTATTATAATGAACACAAATCTAAGTAGAATATTCAAAGTTGCTGTGATATCATATTCCATCTCTGAAAAGCCTGTCTTCATAGAGCACATTGATTGTCCCACTCAAGAAGACCACATGCAATATACATGTACCTAGTGCCATATTTGATTTACCTCAAACAATAACTGCTCAATCAAGCACTGTTACTGGTACATTTTCCTGCCAGCATGGAATGGTTACCCAAATTTTCAGGTGTAAAGAGGACCTCGCCTTAAGAACAAATAATCTCAGGATAAGGAATACCGGTGTGACAGTCTAAAATGGGTTGCATGATCAAATGGGTGGGCTGCCATATATGGGCAATCAGGTTAGCGTAAAGGGCGCCCGCACGCGCTCAGTTCACCCACCCATCTTAGCACGCCGCCTATTTCGCCTATTTCAGCAGGTTGTCGCTACGTGCTCAGATGGGTGGTGACGTCAACCACCCATTTCAGCACGGCCACCCACTTGAGATCGTGACACCGGTACCATAATTTTCAGAATATATGCCACAACTTATACGTTGATTTTGCGGTAAAAAGTTTACTGTGGCTTATACAAAGGGCAGTTTATATGCCGAGCCTTGAAGAAAAATAAAAACAACATTACATGTGTATGTGTATGTATGGGACAGTTCTTTTTGACCCCCCCCCCCAAAAAAATAAAAAAATAATAACATCAATTATTACCTGGGGTACTCTATAAAAAAGTTTGAACCGACAGAAGCAGCGTCCCATTTGATAATCATATTGTAGCATTTTGAAGTATTTTGAAGTATTGGCTGATACTTCATTTTGAGGAGAAAACATGGCCCCTTTTTGACCTTAGCCATGGCAGTCTGGCCCGACCTGCCCTTGACTGTGGCAGTCTTCTGTTTGGTTGTTCTGCTATCACCATGATCACCGGCTGGAGAGGGTGACCTAACCAGGCTCCCAACTCCACTGCCTGTGCTCACAACCAGTGAAAAGTTACAAATGGTGAGGCTTTTACATGTACAATAATGCAGCTTATATGCTAAGGCCTAAAACTTATCGTTGAAGTTTTTTAAGTGCTGTGGCTTATACACCCGGTGGCATATACTCTGAAAATTACGGTAGTATTTATTGTGGCCTACACAAGGATATTCCTAACTTTTAAAAATGTTTTCAAGAAGTACTAGATGAAACAAGATAAATCTATAAAAGTGATTCCAAAATGTACCCGGGGTGCTTTTCCGAGACTACCCAGTCAGCCCCAGTTGACTCTGAATCCTTAACTTACCCAACATGGAAGCATGGGGGAGGGGGTTAACCTGGGTCTACATTTGGAAGCTATTCAAATACCCCATACAGTAAAATGGAAAACACAAATATAGTGACCGTACCTGATTATAAGCTGCATGAGTGTAATGGCAGATTGTCTTGTCATACTATCAAGCTGTTTGACTTTATCAAGAGTGTGATCAAGAAATGTGTTGGGTCTTTGCTGCTGATCACATGGTCTGTTGGATGACTCAAGACTCCTAGATGAGGATATATACTGCAGACAAATATTAGTATGATTAGAGTTATTAACATCAATTTGTTATTACTGTAGTCCACAGACCAATGATTTTAAGCAAGATCTTTTAAGAATTTAGAAAATTTAATGAGGGTTTGCCCGCTCAATGTGATAAGCACCGAGTGCTCAGTGCTTAGCCTTTGCTTGATGAAAACATTTCAAGCAGCACAGCTGGGATTCGAACCCAAGACTCCCACTTTCTAGAGCAGACATCTTAACCAATTGACCACTGAGCTGGTTTAGGTCGTGTGGTGGGTTTGAATATTGTACAGCAGCGGATACTACGTTGCATGTCATATCATGATGTTTGCATCATATATGAAAATGTAATTCAATGAGGGTTTGCCCTGCTCGACGTTATGAGCACCAGTGCTTTGCCTGATACCTGATAATTAAATTAATTCAGGCAGCTCGATTGGGATTTGAACCCGCGACTCCCGCTTTCTAGTGCAGAAAATTGCTGATAATAACACACCCAGATCAGTATTTTTGTGTGACCTCAGCGATCAAAATCACAGGTTTTGTATGAAAAGATGTACCAACGGATGCCAAAGTAGACTGATTTTCTGTTATTCATCAGACACATGAATAACTTGATGATATAATAGGTGTTTTTTTTTCATTTAGACATTATCCACTTTCCACCAGGGCTGACTATTTTGCAGCCTTGGATACATTGCTTGATATAAGGGCCTCCAGGTCAGGCCAAGCAGCTGCTAGGAATAGCACTTCTACATGTATTCCCTGCTAAACAGAGCAAATAATATTCAATGTCTGGAATTCACACTCTACCCATGGGCAGACTTTTGAAATCAACCTATTGTCTCCAATGCAACTTTCATGCTCAACTGAGGCCAACCACCTCAAATATCTGTCTTCATAGGAGTGGAGGATAGTCCCAGGTCAAAGGTTGCTCAGCATGTGTGATAAAGCCACAAAGTGCACTCATTACTCCTTTATCCTTTATCCTTTATCCATTACTCCTTTAATGGAACCTCTTTTTCAAACGGATGATCATATGACAAAAGCCAAATGAATGTCCAAACAGTCCAATAGGGCCCAAAAAACAATCCACCTTAAGTCGTCTAAGTAAAAGGTTTTCTCATGCTACGTACTAATCTAATTCCCCTGGGGAAAATATATCACAGATGGAATAGGGAAAAAAATCTTTCCTCGATGAACCTAGTGGTTTACAAACAACTTTAATTCTCAAATGTTTTGCTGACATCATTACCTTCACATGGGGTACAAGGTTTGGTAAGCTGTCTCTCAAATACGAGTAGTGTCGAATTGTATAATCTGGAAATAAAGACACCATTGTAGGACACCCAGCTGCGGAATTTAATATTAGAATCATCACTCCAATATCTAAATGTGCAAACAACTCATTAAGGAAAGTATCTAGAGCATTTTATATCTATTTATGTGTTTTGGAGAAAATAATAATACACTATCTGATAAAGTGATGCAAGGATACATGCTGGGTCCTCCATATCAGGCTCAGGTGTATCAAAGTATGGATGGGTTCCAAGCAGTTCAGGCACAAGTGTAAGAGTCAGGTCATGATGAGCCCTGCCTAGATGCTTCAAGCAGCTGTCAATAAATAGACACATATATGTAAGGGAGGTACATGACATGTGCACTAAAGTGGCTAGAGTCCCCTGGTAATTGGCTACACATAGTGGCTGCTTTGTGGGACACCACAAATAATGAAACTTAATGTTAATCTGATAATAACAGGACTGTTAAACATTAACAATATATTTTGTTTTATGGAAATAACTCAATGGTGCACATGTATATAGCCAATAGTGGTATCAGTGCAGCACACATGTTCATGTACATTATTAAACCATAGATAAGATCTGAATAGAACTGGCTGTTACACTTACTTCCATATGGAGAGTTTATCCTGTGGATACTTGTTCAAATTTCTGAGTAAGAAGTGAAGTGATCTACTCAGACATGTCTTTGTTGCCAGGGTAACGGTGCATATTAAATCATGGAGAGCTTCCCTAATTTCTTGTGAAAAGTCCTGACAAAAGCATTGGGAAAAAACATACCAAAAATTACACAATTGAAAAAAAAACCACGTTTACAGATCTGATTTATTCTGATAAATTGTCTCCTTCCTCTTCTTTCTCCAATAGATTTACAAAACCTTGTAAAAGTCTGAATCTGCAAGCAAATGGTCTACCACAAAAATGCAACTACAAGTCAAACAAACAACATTCATGTACTTCTTCTTTGAACTTTGTTTATATCTTGCAATCAACTCTTTATATGCATATATCACCATTCTTTGTATCACCATTCACATATCTCTTACTTTTATCTATACAGTAGTTGTAAAAATTCATGAACAAGATGCAAATGAACGTCAATGTTTATTGAGGATTGTCCGTTTCATTTCACAAATGCAATCCTTCTAGCATTCACATTGACCATAAGACCCTGATAGACTTGAACATCACTTACATCTAACACATTGACCATAACACCCTGATAGACTTGAATATCACTTACATCTAACACATTGACCATAACACCCTGATAGACTTGAATATCACTTACATCTAACACATTGACCATAACACCCTGATAGACTTGAATATCACTTACATCTAACACATTGACCATAACACCCTGATAGACTTAAATATCACTTACATCAAACACATTGACCATTACACCCTGATAGACTTGAACATCACTTACATCAAACACATTGACCATAACACCCTGATAGACTTGAATATTACTTACATCTAACACATTGACCATAAGACCCTGATAGACTTGAATATCACTTACATCAAACACATTGACCATAACACCCTGATAGACTTGAATATCGCTTACATCTAACACATTGACCATAACACCCTGATAGACTTGAATATCACTTACATCTAACACATTGACCATAACACCCTGATAGACTTGAACATCACTTACATCAAACACATTGACCATAACACCCTGATAGACTTGAATATCACTTACATCTAACACATTGACCATAACACCCTGATAGACTTGAACATCACTTACATCTAACACATTGACCATAACACCCTGATAGACTTGAATATCACTTACATCTAACACATTGACCATAACACCCTGATAGACTTGAATATCACTTACATCTAACACATTGACCATAAGACCCTGATAGACTTGAACATCACTTACATCTAACACATTGACCATAACACCCTGATAGACTTGAATATCACTTACATCTAACACATTGACCATAACACCCTGATAGACCTGAATATCACTTACATCTAACACATTGACCATAACACCCTGATAGACTTGAATATCACTTACATCTAACACATTGACCATAACACCCTGATAGACTTGAATATCACTTACATCTAACACATTGACCATAACACCCTGATAGACTTGAATATCACTTACATCTAACACATTGACCATAACACCCTGATAGACTTGAACATCACTTACATCTAACACATTGACCATAACACCCTGATAGACTTGAATATCACTTACATCTAACACATTGACCATAACACCCTGATAGACTTGAATATCACTTACATCTAACACATTGACCATAAGACCCTGATAGACTTGAATATCACTTACATCTAACACATTGACCATAACACCCTGATAGACTTGAATATCACTTACATCTAACACATTGACCATAAGACCCTGATAGACTTGAACATCACTTACATCAAACACATTGACCATAACACCCTGATAGACTTGAATATCACTTACATCTAACACATTGACCATAACACCCTGATAGACTTGAATATCACTTACATCTAACACATTGACCATAACACCCTGATAGACTTGAATATCACTTACATCTAACACATTGACCATAACACCCTGATAGACTTGAATATCACTTACATCTAACACATTGACCATAACACCCTGATAGACTTGAATATCACTTACATCAAACACATTGACCATAACACCCTGATAGACTTGAATATCACTTACATCTAACACATTGACCATAACACACTGATAGACTTGAATATCACTTACATCTAACACATTGACCATAAGACCCTGATAGACTTGAATATCACTTACATCTAACACATTGACCATAAGACCCTGATAGACTTGAATATCACTTACATCTAACACATTGACCATAACACCCTGATAGACTTGAATATCACTTACATCTAACACATTGAGGAGAATCTCCAGTTGGTCCTGGCGCAGAACTATATGTTTGTTGATCTTCCTCATGCTGTATATTGCATTCAAACGTACACTCTCTATCTCATCATTGCACATGTCAACCATGAAATCCAGAGATAGCTTTGCAAAGGATGGAGACTGAGTGGCCAACTCACACAGAGAGTCTAAGGCAGCAGAGCGTACCTCTATAGATGCACAGAAAGATAGTCTTTTAACTTCACAAGACAAACATACATATACATGTAAGATGTACATGTACATGGACAAAATTCCACAACACTCTTGACCAAAGATCTTATAGCGCGCAAAACGCCATTTTAGTTAGCAACGGAATCTGTCGTTTGCTTTCGGTGTTCCGGAAATGAAGCGAGAGAGTCACAAACAATAAAAAAGATACAACTTTGGAAGCATGAACAGAATGTGATAACTTTTGATGTGATGTGACCACGAAACAGAGAGAATGCGTGCGACTTTGCTTACTACAATGCCCAGTGCGTACATCACCCGGATGTGTGTGATCTCGCAAGAGTAGAATATCTTGCGCGCTTCGCGCTATAATATCTTTGCTCTTGACGTGCTGTTAATCACCTCAATTTACCCCCTAAGAACCATTCCTGTTCAGAAATGCTGCACTTCTCAACTTTTGAAATGGCTAAATAACTTGTGAATAAGGGTATATTCTTCCAACAATCCAACGTGACAATCTTAAAAGAAAAATTGACATTGGCCAGACATTAATTTCTATCCTTACAGGACCTTTCTCAAAGGCAGAATGACAAGGACAAAAAACAAACTAGAGATTTATGTCTGTTGGCAAACAGAACATAACGCTTTTCCACATCTGGTTCTCTTGAAAAAAAAAAAAAAAAATTGACATCGACAGGGTTCGAACCCGTACCCTCCATTCCTACCCCAAAACGCACCTGCATGTTTTGTGCACAAAGTGTATGGGACTTCATTTTATTTTTCAAAAAATCTGAATAATTCTGAACAATGGTCGATTGCTTCCAAACTCAGGATTTAGAATTTCTAGCCCAATAGCTAAATGCCCAGCAAATTTTGAGAAGATTGACCTTTGGCAAATATGTGTTTCAAAAACACTCATTTTGATGACGTCACGATTGCGTCATGGCATTTTGGCCCCGGAGGGTGTTTCTAAACTACATCCCCAATAGATATAATGAACAAATTATAAAAAATCTTGCTCCGTTGGCCAAATATGCTCAATTAAATGTTAAAATCTTAAAAGTTCACGACCTCATTAATATTCATAAGATGACGTCACGATCAAATGAGGGCAATTTTTGGATAAACCTTTTCCCAACTTAGATATAGTGCAAAATTGGAACAAAACGAAATTGCATTTTTGCTTAAAATGGAGTTCGAAACTTGCCTCTTTAAATCACTGTCACGTGACACGTGGTGACGTCATGACGTTTTCAAGACTACGGCGCAAAATTTCAGCAAGGGTTTCATGCATTTACAAAGTTTGACAAAAATCAAAATTTGTTCAATGGCAAAAGTGCCTTCCGAAAATTTTTGTATATCACCAGTCTATAATTGATGATAATTTGCGTTTTTGCTTCTCTGCTTCGTGCAGAAATCTCTCCCTACCAGCTTCACTCTTTGTCCTTTGTTTCTCATCCGTGTCCTATTCACTCTCCCCCCTTCCTTTGTGTACATGTATCTGTTTTGTCCTTCGTCAGGCCCACTAAATTTTAACAATTATAGACTGGAGTACCTTATTGAAAAAGTTTAAGATATACACCTGTACAATGAATACAGTACTTTCTTACCCAAGAATTCATCTTCAAGGCCATGTACAAATGCTCCACATGCTCCACTGTTGATGAGATTAATGCTTCCTGGATCTAGATGCTCTTTAGGTGCATCATCATTCCACTTTTGACCAGTAGACCAGTCGCCTGATACATAATTTTCTTTCTGCCGCTCATGAGAAGTGCGTTTTCTCTGAAAGACAGCCATAATAAAGTCTGATTAGTCAATAAGATTACACATATCACTTTTGGTTACTCTACAATGTACATGTATCTGACAACTTGCAACAACTTTGATATAAAAAGTGGTTTGATATGTGAAAGTTTGTATGGGGGTTCACAATGTTTAATGGCTTGGTATGATACCATGGGGAGTGGGAGGAGGAGGGGAGTGGGAGGAGGGGAGTGGGAGGAGGAGGAGGGGAGTGGGAGGAGGAGGGGGAGGATTGCGAGGAGGGGGAGGATGAGGATGGGGAGTGGAAGGAGGGGGAGGAGGAGGGGGAGGAGGGGGATTGGGAGGAGGGGAGGAGGGGAGGAGGGGGAGTGGGAGGAGGGGAGTGGGAGGAGGGGAAGAGGGGGTGTGGCAGGACAAGAGTGAATGAATGTACTATATTAAGATATGTTTATTGTCTACTGCAGTAATACACGTACTAACCCTTAATCCAGACATCAGCTTCTTGTCGAGAGTTTGTTGCAAGAATTTTGAGCTGACAAGATGTAAAGATCCTAACAAGCCAACAGCCTCTGCTCGGACATTCATTGACTGATCATTCACCTGGGAAGTATCATTCAACATTAAGGTCAGTTATCATCTCATAACCCTTGATATACGAGATCAAACAAAAACATATTATATGATGGACAACACAAATTGCTTCGAGGTAGCCCAAACAAAACCCAGAAGCTACACAAATAAGACCAAGGCATGTTTAAATAAAGGAAACACTATGAGTGACTTGATGATTAAGAAAAGATTAAGGAAGGTTGATTACCGGTAGATAGTTGGTTGTAATCAGAGAGAAAAAGGATCTTTTTTTTTTAATATTTGTAGATGAACCTAAATGATATTATTGACACCAAGCAGTCATATACGTACATATTGATCACAAAGTTTGTAATGGGCAAGGGTAAGTGGAAATAGAGAAAAAATACTGCCTTATTCATAATAGTTAGTTTTAAGTGCACACAAATGGGGTATGATGCTAGTTACAAATGTAACAAAATATAGAAAATAGACTTTCAATCATTTTTTGGCCATGATTATTGTAGCATCATAAAAAGTCATGAATTGTTTGATTACCAATCTTAACAATTTCAAACACTAATTGAATAACCTTATACAGAAAATGCAAGGAATATTCAATATACATGTATATAGCAAGCAACGACCATTATACATTGGAGACATGGATGCAATTTGCTTTGATAATTACCATTTGACAAATGTTTGTAAATCCATCGTCAATGAGTCTGAGCTTTTCATCAGTAGATCCCTGCACCGGTAACATCTCCTCTGGATAGATATGACTTAATACCCAAATCAGCTTCATGCCAGCTAGCCTTACTCCTTCATAGTCATCACTAAGAGCTTTTACAGACTGCTGATATACAGATAAATCAAGATTCTGTCCACGCTGATGAAGAGATAACTAAGAAAATACAAAACACATGAAAGCATATTACTGAAACATGTTCTGATGTATAAGTACAACACATGGAATTAAATCACCAAAAATAAGAATGCCTCATATTTAAAAAATAAAATAAAATGTATTTTGAATTGACTGGAATTTAATATTTTGGGTATTCTAAGGGCTGGATAGCTCAGATGGTAAGAGTGCTGGTACGCAAAAATGCAATGTTTTAGAGTGGCTTCCATGAATATCTCAAATGGATACAGTTCTTAGAATGATATACAATAATATTGCAAACTGCTTACTGACTAAAATACCAAAATGCAAATCTCAAAATTTAGTGGGCCTGACGTTTCGATCCTAGCTGGACCTTCCTCAAAGGCAGAGTGACAAGGACAAAACAGATAGATGTACAAGAAGGAAGGGGGAAGAGAGTGAATAGGACATGGATGAGAAACAGAGGATAAAGAGTAAAGCTGGTAGGGTGAGATCAAAGGGAAGGGCAAGGAGTAGGGTAGGGATTAGTGAGAAGAGGGGGAAAGATTAAAGAGAGAAGTATGGAGGAGTGAACACAAAAGAAGGATTATCAGAAAGCTGCATGGATGTTGAGACCATTTGGTTGAATAGTCCAAAGATGCTTCATCCACATTTTCTCACAGCTAAGACGGACAGCATTACTACGGTGACCAAGGGATTCTATGCACAGTACACTCATATCTGATATTGAATGATCAGGGAGATCAACAGGGGTGTCCATTTTACCAGTTTTGATTGTAGACCTATGGCCATAGATACGTTTTTTTAGGGTGTTTTTGGTCTCGCCAACATACTGAACATTACAAACTCTACAAGAGATGAGGTACCGGTACGGTAAATGAAGTTTGAGGTAGTGCACGTGATAGAGCCATAGGTCGTGTGGGTAGTTCCAGAGGAATATCCATTGAAAGAGTTCCTTGACATGTGTTTTGCAAACAATGCATTTCGAGGTACACTTAAATGTACCAAATTTAGTGGGAGGTGAAGTGTCCAAAGGGGGAACCTCTGCTCGGACAATTAAGTCACGCAGTATCCGGGTGTGCCTGAAAGCCAAAATAGACGAATTTGAAATGGCATCAGCCAGACAATCTGAAGTGTGGAGAATATGGTGGTTTCCTTAGTTATCTTCCTGAGTGGAGGAAGAGAAGGGTGGTAGGAAGTAACTAAGGGAACCTTGGGCTTGTCCTTGGGACCTGGTGGCTTTTGTTTGAGTGCCGAACTTCTGGGAATGGAATAGACTTTAGCAATGGAGTTCTTCACTTGGTGAGAACTATCGCCTCTAGCAACCAAGATACTGGCCAATACACGTGTATGGCGGAAAAAGTCAGACTCATTGCAACATATGCGCCTCAATCTGAGGGCCTGGCTGTAAGCTATACCAGTCTGACAGCGTTTGGGGTGACAACTGGAGGCATGGAAATATTGATGAGTGTCGGTGGGCTTAGAATACAAGTCAGTAGTAAGTGTATTGAGGTCTTTCAAGCTGCTACTGTCCCTAGTCCAAATGAACAAAACGTCATCTATGTATCTCCACCAAATCCAGGGACGGCATGGAGCCTCACTGAGCATGCGTTCCTCAAGGTCACCCATGAAGAGGCAAGCAAAGGAAGGGACCATGCACTTGAAGATAGTGCTTGCCAAGAAAGGAGAAATTGTTCTTGGCCAGCACTAGCCTCATGAGGGTGGCTATGTCAGAGATGGGTGGAGACTGGAGAAGACTGTTTTCCTTTGGCCAGAGCTGAGGAGCAAGCTTGAATGCCTTCTTCCTGGGGGATATTAGTGTAAAGAAAGGAAATGTCAATGGTACCAATTATGGCAGTGGTCGGGAATTGATCCTTGACACTTTCCAACTTTCGCAGAAAGTCGGGAATGTCATGGACGTATGAGGGGATTTGGGGAACCAAAGGTCTGAGAAAAGAGTCAATGAAAAGAGATATGTATTCCGTAGGTGAACCATTGCCAGAGATGATGGGTCTGATGGGTTGTTGGCCTTGTGAATTTTCAGGAGAAGGTAGAATCTGGCAGTTCTACAATTGATCGGTGATAGAAATCTGTGAGCTTTTTTACTCAATTGGTCATGTGATTGCATGTCATCCAAAATTTCCTGAATTTGCTCTGAAAATTTACCAGTGGGGTTGGAGTCTTCCCTAGGGAGATTGTCGTGGGGCTTACGGGAAAGTTGAGAGGAGTTGGAAACTTGAGAACTGACTGCTTGCACATACGTTTCAAGGGCTGGAACACGGTTCTTGGGGGGACCCAGGTGCTTTTTACACGGAAAGGTTCTTCTTTACGGGAGCCAGAATCGAAGAAGAATTCAGTCAGACGAACGTATCTAGGGCCATACATGTGTAGGTCTACAATAAAAACCGGTAAAATGGACACCCCTGTTGGGTATCATTTTAATCTCCCTGATTATTAAATATCTGATATGAGTGTACTGGGCATAGAATCTCTTGGTCACCGTAGTAATGCTGTCCATCTTAGCCTTGAGAAAATGTGGATGAAGCATCTTTGGACTATTCAACCACATGGTCTCAACATCCAGGAGGGTAATGACTAACACCATGCATGCTTTCTGATAATCCTTCTTTTGTGTTCACTCCTCCACACTTTGATCTTTCCCCCTCTTCTCACTAATCCCTACCCTACTCCTTTCCCTTCCCTTTGATCTCACCCTACCAGCTTTACTCTTTGTCCTCTGTTTCTCATCCGTGTCCTATTCACTCTCTTCCCCCTTCCTTCGTGTACATGTATCTGTTTTGTCCTTGTCACACTGCCTTTGAGAAAGGTCCTGCTAGGATCGAAACATCAGGCCCACTAAATTTTGGATACTTTTCTTATTAAAAGTGAGTGACTACATGTATTTGAATACAAACCATTGACTTTAAGGCACTTTCTCGAACGCGAGGATCTTGATCATCAATATGTGAGACTAGAAGACGCTGACATTTCTTTTCATCTTTTTTGCTTCCAGTTTTATCAGGCACACTAAGAGCCCCAATCATCAAGAGGCATTGACAGCGCACAGTATGATGAAGGTCAGGTAGATGCTATGTAGAGATCCAAATATCATTAGTCACAGACAAAGCTCCTCTGTGCTTTACATATTCAGTAAATGCAATCTGTACAAGTCTGAAGCTGAATTTCTCACAAGACTATTTGTTATCACTTGTATAAATTTAGTCTTTATAGTGATTATATGTTACTCGAATGAAAACATCCTTAATCAATTAAAAAACCCTCACATTAACCACTTCGCGCCGGGTGGATTTATAGCGCCCATGACCGCCATCATTTTCAAAATTTTGAAATAAATCGATATTAAGGGTATACTATGGGTACAAGAGAGTAAAAACTGGCACAATTTGGACATCGTTTTGGCTTTTGTCAAGAGATAATCCATTTGAAAAAGGGCCCATTGTGCGTTGTCAATGGAGCGTAACGTACATGTACACCTGTACTTGTGTGTGTGTGTGTGTGTGTGTGTGTGTGTGTATGGTACTGATGATCCCTGACCACATACTAGCCTCCACTCCAGGCAGTCAAATCTTCGAGTTGGTCGGCCCCAACCGAGTGTACAGATTGCGGCGTAGAATGTGGGTGGAATTCCACTGCCTGACCGACAACCGTTGGGCTGTGTGGTATGCCAACACAATGTCCCCCGCATGCTTTCAGCGGCAGTGCGATATTCCCCGATCATCCACAGTAAAGGTCCCACAATTGCACAATTACTGCTGCTAATCTTGCAATTCATGTGGCAACTTGCTTTAAAAAGGGTCTTTGTCAAGCTTTGGATTGAATTGTTCTAATCTGAAAAAGAGTCTTTGTATAAAATGTGGACAATATTGGTGCCCAGATTCGGAGGGCCCATCGCATAGTCAAACAAACGGAGCTCCGATTTTGGAGGTTCCGGCGCTAAGTGGTTAATAAAATATGAAGCATTTTGTGTTTTTGGAAATATAATTTACAGAAGTTACATGTATATCTCCCATGCACTAACATGTGTATCGGGGCTAATACGCAGAAAAAAAGTGCCAATATGAAAAAAAAAGGTGATAAGAATAAATAAAATAAATTAAATACATGAACAATGTTTTTAATCTCATCAACGCCACAAAAAATCACTTCCGTAGGTGTTTAAAGTTCAAATCTAAGCCATTTAGTTTTATGATGTGACCTAAAAAATCTTGCACCGAACCCATGCACACGATGTACACTGTATACTGCACATTGCAATGGCCAAGTGATATGCACTATTCACTGGTACATGTACAGTACACATGTATACATTCGCAAAATGCGTTTGGGTACATGTATATTGGATTGCCAGGTACCAGCATGGGCTAGCAGCACGTGTTGTAGTCGGTGAAATTTTTATTGATATCAACTGTATCAATACAAACCTCATTTCAACCATGGAGCAGTTTGAGTGCATTGCAATCTGAATTTTGATGTGACAACTTTTATGCCATGAATGATTTATCAATGTATCGGTCCAGTGTATGCAAGGGAAAAAATTGATAGCCAAAATTTCCCATTAAATCTCACTACTTTTTTCCTTAAAAAGGGCAATGAACAAGCTCACAAAATGCTAATATAATAAATGCACCAGCGAGCATCTTACATTTTCCAGGGTCTTTAACCGCTTCGCGCCGGGACCTCTGAATCCGGAGGTCAATTGGATTGCCAACGGTCGTTGGTCTGGCATTGGAATTCCCCCCACATTCTTTGTGAAGAGGGGGAAAGATCTTCTCACTAATCCCTACCCTACTCCTTGCCCTTCCCTTTGATCTCTCCCTACCAGCTTCACTCTTTGCCCTTTGTTTCTCATCCGTGTCCTATTCACTCTCTCCCCCTTCCTTCGTGTACATGTATCTGTTTTGTCCTTTGAAAAAGGTCCTGCTAGGATCGAAACGTCAGGCCCACTCAATTTTAAGACATAAATATATTGTTCTAATTGTTTTAGCGAGATTTGAAAATGATGCATTGTTCAAAAACCCCCGTATGGCATTCATCGGCGCTGAAAAACCCCCCGGCGCGAAGTGGTTAAGCAGGCACTTGACCTTATACCATTAGGCCATGGGAATTCCTGCTTCCTCACAGGAGGAAAAGTCCCACACTTTCTCAAGCACATGAGGAGATCCCTGTATAAATGTTCAGAAATACTGATCCAATATGGAATCTATTATGGTCAATACTGTACCTGCTTTGCAGCATCCACCATTTTATCCAGAAGTTCGGCATGATTGAATAAAGATTTTCCAATAGATGTCAGACAGGACAACAATTGCACCTTCACACGATGGCTTTCTGCATGTACAGACAAAATCACATAAAGGAATAAAGCATAACAATACCCCACGTACAATGTACATATAACATGCAAACTGTGTCATTAGGGTTTTTCGATGTCCAATTTTTTCAACCTTGATATACATGTACCTGTATTGCCGAGTAGATATTGCAATATTCTACATACATAATATGTATATCAATGTGAAATATTTCACTTTGTGAAGTCTATTTACAAGTAACCCAACAGGTAATGGACCCGGGTAATTTGCATATGTATATGTACAAGTACATGTACATGTATACGGTACTTCAATACCACCAGAAAAACCCAGGCCCACTAAATTTTGAGATTTGCATTTTGGTATTTAGTCATAGTAAGCAGTTTGCAACATTTTTGTATAAATCACTTTAATAATATAATTATTATCAATAAAAACAATTATTAATTATCACTAAACACCTGCCCTGTGCTTTGCTTTATAATCAAATAATTACAGTATATACGTGAAAAATTTAGGACAACTGTTGGCATCATTGGTGAACCAGGAAAACTGCTAAATGTCGTAATTATTCAAAATCAACTGCCCTGTGTTTTTGTTTTGTATAGTGTTTTGGAGTCTAGACCCAAGACTTAAGTGAATAATGATTTCTATGTACATGTATGTATGGAGTACACATGTCAATCTGTTTTTCTGGCAGGGGGCAACATGTGACATTGTTATGTCTGGAAACACTGGAAAGTAGGCAACAATGTTGACAACATGTACAATATGTTGCAGCATCCAGGTTTTGATGCAGATTCCATTTCAAACAACATTCTGACCTTCCTTGCTCCATCTTCCACAGGAGTTCCAGGGTTATGATAAGGTATTGTGTTGATCTGTGGGGTTAATCCCCTTGCGGAGTTGGTACTAATGCATTACATACCATACTAAGGTATGTAATGCTCCCTGCACCCACAAGGGATACAGCCACTTCCAGGGAATGTATCCCTCCTGGGTGCAGGGAGCATTACATACCATACTAAGGTATGTAATGCTCCCTGCACCCACAAGGGATACACCCTCCTGGATGCAGGGAGCATTACATACCATACTAAGGTATGTAATGCTCCCTGCACCCACAAGGGATACACCCTCCTGGGTGCAGGGAGCATTACATACCATACTAAGGTATGTAATGCTCCCTGCACCCACAAGGGATACACCCTCCTGGGTGCAGGGAGCATAAGGTATGTAATGCTCCCTGCACCCACAAGGGATACACCCTCCTGGGTGCAGGGAGCATTACATACCATACTAAGGTATGTAATGCTCCCTGCACCCACAAGGGATACACCCTCCTGGGTGCAGGGAGCATTACATACCTGGCATCTCTCCTGACAGTGCTGCACTATATGAGTCCTATACAAAGCTATACGAAGAAGACCCTTTCTCAGAGGATACCATGGACGCTGGGGAGAAACTCATGGCAGCCATTTCAGAAGATAGAAGGAAGTCATGGCAAGCCCTTGTCGAGAGTGTTGATATGACTCACAACAGTAAACGCGCACCATGGTCAACCATTACAAAGATCAACAATGACCCCAAAAAGTTGGTACTGCCCAAAAATCTTGACACCCCCCCCCCCCCCCCCACGAATATCAGCAACTAGGATTGCGTGACAATTAAAAAACTGTGCGGTTATAGTAAAAAAAGAATTGTTTATTGATAAATATTGTTATACTGAACAACCATACATGTCACTTGAAGAGGATGTGCCGTGCTGGAATTAAAAAACAAACAAACATTCATCGACACATAAAACAGACATACCTGCACATTTAACCAGAAAACACATACATGTAGGTTTGCGTAGTTCTGGAATGCGAGGAACTTTGTTAAAAATTGTAGTTTTCATGACCCTATTCCATCGCCTACTCTGAGCAAAAGCTAAACAAAAGCCGTCGGGTACTAACAAAAATCCAAAGAATTGTGACGTAGCTGAACAGAGTCCCTTAATCCTTTAGACTGTTTACTGTACCAGACCATACAACAACAGCATGCCTATAGATAGTATCATGTCTGTATGGGTGGGCTTACGGTAGACCTGCTGAGTAAGAGTGCCATTGTCTTGCCTAGATACATCCACGTCCAGGAAAGGGATGCTGCCATCTATTTCCTGATCCATAGTGAATTGGCTGTGTAGCCCGTCGGGTGATCCAGGAAGAGCTGGAGCTTGTCCTGACCATGCTGCCAGATGACGAAGGTCCTCGTCCACCAGTGCAAAATAATCCCGGTTTACGTGTTCAATGTAATGTGCATGTACTGTACATGTACTGCTCTCTTAGGAATTTTGTTGGTTACGAGTGCATCCTCCGACTACAGTTGATCGGCATTCTCAAATAACTCGGTGAAGATACAAACCAAAGTTCGTTGGATCATTGAGTTGTCCAGTACAGTAGCGCTGCCCAGAAGTACCAGAGCAAATGTCGTTTACTTTACACGTCGAGTTACGGACCCGACTAAGCACACAGTTGATAGTGTATTCTTGGATTTTTAGTATTAGTGGATTTTTATAATTTTCGCCAAGAGCCCAGGCGTATTCTGTATTCTATGTACATGTACAGTATGCATGTACATGTGCAATGTACTGTAGTACATGTACATGTACAATAAACATACAGGTTGATTAAATTTTTTTGTGAAAAAGGAAACTGCCCCACCATGTGCATGTTGCATACTATGTACATGTTATACATATGCACACCATTAGGATTCAGGAATGACATGGACTTACCAGCAGATGCAAGTAGAGATAGCAGATCATCTACAACCCCCGCTGTATGAAATCCTGGAGTGGATGTGATTTGACCTAACAAGTGAACCAGCTTCACCTTAACTGGCACACTTCCTTGCTGTTGATATTGCTCAAGTATGCTTTGCACTGCATTTTCTGAAAATATATAAATTCAAGTAAACTGCAGAAATCTTTTACTTTTAGTGTAAATAAATAATGAAAATGTATCTAGAAATATATGCTTTTAAAAACTGCATCCAGTGTGATCCCTGAAATGCAGTAGTCATTATTTGCAATTTTTTTTAATCTAAATGTTAAATAGGGTGTTAACCCTGGAGATATATGGCAGTTAATTATTCAATGCATTTAACTGGCATTGTCACCCAAGTAAGGATAGTTGACAATTTTCAAAGGTCATACCACCTGAGAGCTGGATAGCTCAGGTGGTCAATGTTTACACTATACTATACACAGTCGTACATGAAATTTGAAAACCTTTTTGTACATGCACATTCAAGGTACATGTAGGGTACACCACATTATGAGACAACACTGGAAACAAAATGTTATGCTAGCCCATTCTCATACATACTGTACATGTACCAGAGGACCGTATTTGTAAAAAGGGCACCTTTGTTTCAATGATCGTCCACAAACAATCATACAAAATTCCTCTTTTCTCGAAAAAGGCCTGCTTTCTGTGTGCTACACAGACATTTTGATACAGGTACAGGTGTAGGTCTTTGCTAGCTTCACATTGAAAAAGTAATTCTTTTTAAATTTAGAATGTCTTGAAATTGGGCACTTTGCAAATGGTGCACCCTCCCTGGGTCCCTTTAACCAATTGGAGGTTGGTAATGGTACATGTACATGTATAGCCTACATGTATAACCACCGGTATACACTGTACACATACATACATGTACCTGAGTGAAATGCACATAAATCAACATACCTGGTACTGTGTAAATACAGTAAAGTGTAAACATACCTGCTTGACTCAGAGTGACAGGGAGTTTCCCAGCAAAATCAAGCAGAAGAGTTAATGCCTCATTCACACTGGCAGCCTCTAGGGATGGTACAGTCAGTACACTGGTAGGTTTCTGTATGACACGGAGCTTTAGAGCTGGAGTTTTTGTCTCTTCCTGAATAGAAGAAAATCTCATTGTAAGTTTGTAACCTTAGACTTGGAGCAGAGACAGTAACATCATGATACAGTAGCATTTAGTAGTACTCATTGTTTTGAAAGTGTACTTTAAAAGAAAATTTACTTTAAAAAAATGATTAATTTCCAATTCCTTTAGTATGAGCTACACACTGTAAGTGGCAAATTAGTCTACATGGTGTACGATTTCAATGATAATTTTCCACATTCATTAGGCTTGGCTAATTCGACTCAGGAATCGGGAATAATAGAAAGGTGGAATCAGGTCTCTGTTGGGAATTGATTCCTCAAAAAGATGGAATCAATTCCCCACAGAGAATTGATTCCATTCCTGGAGAGTAAATTCCACAAACTGACAAAGATTTGATTGAACGATTCTGAAAATTCTTTGATTCTGTACGGAACAATTCCTGGGAAAAACGAAACCACTTTGAACCACGGACCTCAAAACAAACCCAGCACACAGACCACTGCTTGGGCTTGCCCACTCACAAATGAGACAGTATGCCGACGACAGTGTTATTCAGAGTTACTCACAGTAGACATGATGAGTTAACTCTCCAAGTGACCTGGCCAATATTGATAATTGGTGTACACTAAATGAAATGAAACTTAATGCAGATCTATAAATGTAAAGATGATGCCAATTACCCGTTCCAACTCACCCAAACCAACTTATACTATCGCTCCACATATTCTTCAATCTACTGAACATAAATACCTAGGTGGTGCCGAGACTCTGTATCTGAACAGGGATTCCTGGAGAGAGTACAGAGAAGGTTTACCCGATGTTGTTTGGGTCTTCCACGAAGACTGATATCCCTATCCTAGACAGGTGCACCAGGCTGGGCTTGCCACTCATAATGAAAAGATTAAAGTTCCTTTATATTTCCTTCATTTCTTAATGCCTGTATCACAAAGTTGATGTTCAGTTCCAATTCTTAATTTGGTCACTATCAATGCCCGCCCGTTAAATTTTGTCATGTTCAATCTCGCACAAATGCTTTTCACCAGTCCTTGTACTGTATGTTACAATGTACACATGTAGATTACGTCTCATGTGGGATTCCCTTGATCCCGAGACCCGCAATAGCCTGCAGTACAGTTAGACCTCCTTCCTGGCTAATCTAAGGAAAGTAGACCTCCATCGTATTCCCTTAAATTATAATAGCAAATGTTCCATTATTGCCATTTTTACCAACTTCTGTACACGTGTGCATTTCTTTGATTTTCAGAGAACATGTTCCTGATGTACAGTGTGTGTTGTTCCTGATTTGGTTGTCAGTTTTTGTTTTACCGTATTATATTAGCTTTTCCGCCACGAAGCAGAAAAGCTATTGTTGTTGTTCTGATTTTTTTGGGGGGGCTTTTCCGGCGCTACAGCGTAGCGGAAGAGACATTCCGTTTGTTATGAATTTCTGAATTTTTGTTTCCAGTTTCTTCTACTTCTTGGTCTTCCTCCTCCTTTTTTTACCGATTCTTCTCACCTTGGAATCTAGAGAACTACATGTACACAAGATTCTTCAGCCAAACTTGACACAAACAAAGAACATGACCAACCATTGTGCCTAAAATTGGTTTGAAGTGAGTTGTTCAAAAGACGGTCAAGTGACCGCTGTTTGAAATTTGAACTTGAAAACCTTCAAAAAATCATAACAAATCAACGGTTGGCTCCCTTGTCTTGCTGTTTGCGGCATGTGAGAGGAGTTTCCAGGCACTACAGACTGATGACCTTTGTGATGTCATCTGACCTCGTCATCCGGTCGAAACAGGTGACCTTGTAAAGGCCCTTATTCAAATTTGGAGACAGATATGAACTTTGTGTTAACGTTGTTAGGTCAAGGTTGACTCACTTTCTATGATTCAGTAACATATGACGTCATCAAGTACTCAAGCACCCTCTAGCGGCAGGTTGAAAATGTCCGAAAATGGAATTTAATTCGATGCCTGAGGAAATCGTTTAAAATTTAACAGGAAGATTGCCACACACTCAGACAATACACATGACCATTTTTAAAGACATGATGCAAACATAACGAAATTTAGAAATGAAATTCTTCATTTTATTCAAAAATTCATAAAAATTCATAAAATTAAGTTATACATGTAGATGTATGTTTAATTTCTTCACCACATGAAAAAGTCAAATTTTTCCTTTCCGATGATACCTTACATGTACATATGCTGCCAGTAGTTTTAAAAGGTGGTGATGAAAAATAAAAATTTCCAAACCTCTATCTCCAGATGTCTTTTTGAGTCTGACTGATGTCTGTGTGTGTCTCAAGGTCAAGGGGGGGCAGTGCTTGGACTGAACCATTGCCTCAGAGTGGGTCTGGGGGTGTTCAGGTTCAGGTTGCAGGTGTGCACAGTGTTTTCTAGGCTGGCAGAGCTAGAGAGGGGCAGAGGGAGGGCGAGGAGAGCGGGGAGTTTGGGGGAGAGGGAGAGAAGGGGATGGAGTAAGAAAGGGCGGGAGAGACATCTAGAGAGGGTGGTCACAGGGTGCAGGGCAATAAAAAATGTTGTCCAGAAGTGATGGTGAGGAAGCAGCCTAATGGTGGGGGCAGAAAGAGAGGGGAAGAGAGCCGAGAGAAATGAAGAGAGAGTGAGAGAGAGAGGGGGAGAGAGAGGGTGAAGAGAAAAGGGGGATAGAGGAAGGGGAGAGGGTGAGGGAGGGACAGGTGCGAGAGAGGGGAGAGAGAGAGAGGGGGGAGAGAGGGGAGTGAGGGGGCCCAGGGAGAGAGGGGAGAGAGGGGGTAGAGAGACAGGGTAGAGGGTAGAAAGAGGGGGAAGACAGAGAGGGGAGACAGAGGGGAGACAGAGTGGGGTCTGTTCTTATTTATTCAAACATGTGTGTACTGTAAGAATAGGTTTGGTGGCCTTGGTCAGTTGCTCTAATCTCCATGCTCTAACATAGAGGAAGAAGGGCCTAAGAAGAACATTGGGGTTAGAACAAGGGGTAGGGAGTGGGGGACCAGGGGAGACACATGATGTCTTGATAAGGCTTGGGCAATAGTTTAGTGTGCAGTCATCAATCAGCACACAGGAACCAAGAGGGCATTTCCATGGTGACTCGAGTTACATTTTAGTCTATTTTGAAACATTTATAACCACATTTGCCCACGTACACATGCACAACATAAACCACCAGTCTCGTACAGCAATATCATCAGGCTTATTGTCAGCTTGAGGTACATGTACCCTGGTGCATGGAATTGTGTGAAAATGATTGTGCTGCACTCTATTTAAAGGCCAATAAACATTTCAAAAAATAGGCACTGAAGAAAAGATGACAAGCACTGGAACTTATGTGACTAGGTTACCCTACCGCTGTGACTCGCGTTACATGTGACTCGCGTTACCAACTTTCAGTGGCAGAAGCATTATCCAAGGTAGATAACCTAGGGTTTTTGTTGTTGCAATTTTGTTTGCTGCACCTCTAAGGAGGAGATTTAAAATGGACAAACTCAATACCCCTGGGTTTTTTAATACAGTTAACTTTGTGTGTAAAATGTGACTCGCGTTACATTTTCACAACCACCGGAGCGGGTTTATCCTGAAAAAGCTAGAACAGAAAAGGAATGATTGTCATAAAATGTAACATGAGAGAAAGGTCTCATGAAACTATCCCCAAATTTTAACTCACCATGAATATTAAAATGGGGTTGTTTAGAGAAAATGAGTAATAGCCCTTTTATGGGTCAAAATTAAATAATTACCACACATAATGTTCAAAAGGTGAAATTTCCAGTTAAAAGTCAAGCAAAGATTAGTCATTGACTTTTTTCCATAGCTTTAGTCAATACATGTATGCTGTTGGAAAAATACCACCAAATTAAGAAACTCAGTGAAATTTTGTTTAGTCCATTTTCCCTTTTTCCATGGAAATGCCCAAGACACGAGAGAGGGAGAGAGGGGGAGAGAGGGGGAGAGAGGGAGAGAGGGGGAGAGAAGAGGAGAGAGGGGGAGAGAAGAGGAGAGAGGGGGAGAGAAGAGGAGAGAGGGGGAGAGAAGAGGAGAGAGGGGAAGAGAAGAGGAGAGTGGAGGTGAGTGGGGGAGAGAGGGGGAGAGAGGGGGAGAGAGGGGGAGGGGGAGAGGTGGAGGGGGGAGAGAGAGGGGAGAGAGGGGAGGGATATTGAATGGGGTAGAGGCGGGGCTTTAGATATTGGGGGGGGGGGACAACAGCGAGTGGGTAGAGAGGGGAGGGTTAGAACAAGGGGTAGGCAATGGTAGGGAGTAGGAGAAGGAGGGGAGATAGATGATAAGGTTGTGGCTGGGTAATGCGCAGTCTTCAGTCAGTACACAGTAATGGCATTGCAATGACGATCGACCTGCAAGCATGGCAAGGGTAGTTCTTCCGGTTTTCTGATTTCGTCGAGAGTCGGTCGTTCCACAGAAGAAAAAAAAAAAAGCTCTACGATCTGTGACAACAGACATAGATTTCTCGTCTTCTTCTTTTTCTTATCGGAAAAATCCCATAGACTTTGTACATGGAATTTATGATTGCCATTTTGGCCATTGAACATGTTGAACAAACTTAGTTTTTAATCACCTTTGGCAAATGTATAGAGCCCTTGCTGAAATTATGCACAGTTGTCTTGAAAACGTCAATGACATCATCAAGTGTCACGTGGCAGTGCTTTAAAGGGGCAAATTTTAAACTCCATTATATGCAAAAGTACAAGTTCGTTTGGTTTCAATTTTGCACTATATCTAAGTTGGGAAAAGGTATACCTATACATGTATCTAAAAATTGCCCTCATTTTATCGTGACGTCATCTTATGAATATGGTCATGAACTTTTCAGATTTTAATATTCAATTGAGCATATTTGGCCAACGGAGAAAAATTGTTTTCATTTTTTCGTTTATATCTATTAATAAGGATGTAGTTTAGAAAAACCCTAAGGGCCAAAATGCCATGATGCAATTGTGACATCATCAAAATGCGTGTTTTTAAAACACATATTTGCCAATGGTCAATCTTCTCGAAATTCAGTGGGCATTTAGCTATTGGGCTAGACATTCAAAATCCTGAGTTTGGAACCAGTTTACTATTGTTCAGAATTATTATGATTTTTTGAATATTATATTGAAGTCCCATAGACTTTGTGCACAAAATATGTATAAGTTTTGGAGTAGGAATGGAGGGTACGGGTTCGAATCCCATTGATGTCAGTTTTTTTTCACAACTTTTTTTAAGGGCGATTTTAGGGGTCCAAGTTACGCCGAGGACTACAACTTTCAGTACCTTCATGGTTTATCCTTTTCTGTTGCTTTCCTGTCTATCCCCCTTGTTCCTTGAATTATTCTTTTGTCTAGTTTATGTTAAAAATTTAAAAATTTCTTTATACACAGAACATGTATAACTAGTAAATAAGTATCAATATAAGTAACAAGAAAATACATATTCATATTAATTTTTGTTCTGGTTACTTTTCTAACATTTAAGGAGAGGCTGTCGACAGTGATTGACATGTAGTTCACTTTTAGGTAATCCGTCAGGGGTGTTTTCAGACTGTTTGATTGTATTCATGTCTCTGTTTCTACTGTTTGTTGCTTTTGGATTTCGTGCTTATTCAAAAAAAAATTAATGAATAAATGAATGACGAGCGAAAAGGGCAAAAGGCAGCCATCTTTGATTTAAAATTGTAACGGTATGGACCATATCCGGCTTTAAATGTTGCCCTATTTCGCTGTAGCCTAGGAGTTGAGGGGTCCATCCCATAATCCTTGCAGAAATTCGGCATGGATGGCTACACATTTTGGGGGTGTTTTTTTTCTGAGGGTAATACACGTAAATTGATGACGTTTTGACAGGTCCGTGTGTACGCGTATGGTTAAGCGCACACGCGTTGACTCCTATGGTCGCGCAAAACGTCATCGATTAGCCTGTATACCGTTTTAATTTGTAAATTAAAGATGGCCGCCTTTTCGCTTGTCGGACGGGAGAGAATCTTCTCGATCAACTGAGGTGAAATTTCTCATTTTTCCCCAAACTTTAATAAAAGTTTTAACTAGAACAGCGAAGCTGCCATGGCTCGCTGCAGCCTTTTTATTAACTGTAAACAAACTGAACTAGATGGGAATCAAACTCCTTGCTTGAACGCATCAATCATGCAAGGGAACCCTCACACAGGCAAATTACACATGAAACTGAAATTACAAAAAAGTTTATAAATGCATCGGTACCTTGCATACATACATGTATGCTACATGTACATGTATAGAATTTTAAAGTGTTTAGGATGTTAAGATGTGGAAATACGCTTCCAGCTACAATCATCCTGCATGTTATAATTAACATACATGTACATAAACATTTATTATGAACTAACTTTCTCCTCTTCTTTATCAGCACTTTCAAGTACATGTACATGTACATGTACATGTACATGTACACGGTATGTACTGTAATTACCATTTTTCAACCAGGCAGCTGATCACAAGTCTCTAACACATTAGTGCAAATGCAAAATCATCATCTGTTTTTATTTTTTTGTCAATTTTATTTGAACGATCGAGAGAAAGCAGTTGGTGCATGAACTGTGCATATGACCAAAGTAGGTTTGTGCACTGTGCAGTTCCACACTGATAGGAATGCATTGTACAATGTATGATTTAGCCATGCTAGCTGTCCTGTGTGATTCAAAACAGGTAGCAAAACTGACCACCACTAGACTTGCTTGCAATTTGCATGACAATATCAGGCCTTTAACTTAGAGTACTCTTTGGGCAGTAACGCACCTGTAGGTAAATACATTGTACCTTTTTCAAGAATTTGAATCAAAGAAATCATGAAAAATCTCTTGTATGAAGTCCATGTCAGTGTCTGAAATGGTGATTTTCAGAAAGGTTGAGGTCTCAGGAACTTGAATCTGGTACTTGTTTGTTGACACTGTGTGACGCATTTTGACGCAAGGAGAGTTTGTGTTGGGGGTACATTTGGCAATGGGGCAAAAGCATGGCAGCCGCCGGCAATATTGCCAGGCGCACATGGGCAAAGCAAGATTGCATAATGCCATTTTAATGGACTCATGAAAATATGATATTGCACTGATTACTGGGGATAATGAACGAGACTAGTACTAGTAACAGATGAAATATAGTTATAAATCAGGGATGTAAGACTTCCTGAAATTGAAATGGTGTGATTTTTAAGGTGATTTATATACAAAAATGTTGCAAACTGCTTACTGACTAAGAATTTTGTTAAGAATTCCGGAAATTGTGATTTAAAAAAAATAAATAATAATAATGCTTTTATTTTTTATTTTTTATATATATATGTCAAACTGGTATCTAAAACTTCTCAATTTTGTTTGTTAAAACCCTAAAAACTGAAGGGCGTCTGCACCCCTGGCGTGAATCTCGCAATTACATCAGTCGCGTAAGTGCTCACTCTCAGTCGAGTCAGTCGCACAATTTATTGGCCTTCGGTTATTTTCAGAAAATGACTTTGTCGGTCACTTACATGCCTGGTTATTGGGAAAAAAATTAACTAAAGATAGGTTGGCCTTAATTTTAATATTCACAGTGGCTGTTGTTATGGCAGTCGTCCGTGTGGTTCCCTGACTTGATTGTATTTAGTCTATTAGCTGATAGTCTGGTTCCAAGAGCTAAACATCCTGACAAATACTGTGAAGTCAGGGAACCACACGGACGACTGCCGTAACAACAGCCACTGCGTTTAATATTAGTATTTGTACAGTTTATGGGCACATACTTTTTGAATAGTTTTAACTTCATTTTTTCTTCCCCTTTTTTAAACAATATACAACACATGTTTACATATGAGCTGCTAAAGGACTACCATAAAGGGGACCTTAATTAGATAGAATACTTTTTTAAGGTTAAATAATTTCATCCAAATCTACTTTAAAACATTGTCCCAACCTCTCTAACATGTGTTCAATAAATTAATGAGGGGGTTGTAAATTCAGTGTTAACCCCATGCACTACAGCAGCAGACAAAAATGACCCATGCATGCCCCTTTAACAGACAATAACTCCACTATAGTTTTACCTATGAAGCTATAATTAGTACCATAACCATTGGCTTTCATTTTGGAAGCTCTTTCCATTGATACCAAATTTAATATATTCTGACTAAAAAAAAACAAAAGTGCCGACCACCCTTCTTAAACTAAAGAAAAGGCCTTAGAGTTAGAGTTAGACTTAGAGTTAGAGTTGTATCGTCGAAAACCGGTAACTGGAGGATACTTATTACTGTTTTAGTACATTTACTAGTACTAGTACTACTGTATCCTCCAATAACCGGTTTTCGACGATATAAGGACTTTTCTTCAAACTGAACAATGTGGACGAAAGTATCACACTAAAAGAGGTCTCAGTCACTTTCTCCACACCACAGACTATTAGAATAATCATAGAGAGGGTTGATCAAGCCTGTCACTTCCGTAAGATTACCCGGTTTTGTTGACGTCCGCGGCGCACCGCGCAGTAAGCATCGTCACCTATTTTCGTCAGTGGTGTTTAGTAAGGTGTCCCAGTGCAGCCAAACGCAAAATAAATTCTTAAAATAACTCAAAATGCTGTGTGGCACTGAAAAATTCTTCCCTGTATGTTTTTTTGTGTTCATCTTTGTTTTTGTTTTTCCACACTGCTTCTAACACTTTCCTCAAATCATTCATAATTTATGCTTAAAACGTATTGGTCTGGTTGATGTCTTCTTTTGTGACGTTTAAATAAAAAAAAATCCACAATCCTCTTTCTCGCTGCTTCTTCAGTTATGACCTTTCCCAATGTCATTCCAGAGACACATTTCCTCCTTCTTGGTACTTTCTCTAGCTGCCCTTTTATTTTTTCCATTAAAAAAAAGCCTATTGGGCCATGTTACTTTTTGTCTTTAAATAATAATAAAAAATAAATTTAAAAAAATATATAAGCGAGACGCCCTATAGGAGGCTCCATAGTTTTTACCCTGAACGGACTGCTTCAAGTTGCGTGATATATTTTTTTTCTACGGATGTTGGGGTTTGTTATGGTATACTCAGATTTTTTTTAGGACCAACAATAAAGAAAACTGGAGCTTCGAAGCAACTGCCAATTTTGTACCTAGGAAAATAGACCCCAAAAGAGCAACTTTTTGAATCACACGAGTTTGGCCTACTGGAAAAGCCTTAAATTTCCACATTTTCGGTGACGGACAAGATCAGGAAACCAACTGTAAGATACGAAGTCTGAGATCGTTATACGGAGTTGTTTTCATAGTGCGATGTGAGTTAGAAGGCTAAGCGTCGAAAACGTGTAGCGTCGAAAACGGGGGTTCCCACGATACTAGTACTACTAACTACCGGTACTATGTACGATGTACTTACTTACTGAGATCTAAGTTAGTTGCGGCCTCCAATCATGAAGCGATTAGATGGACTCTCCACTATCCACCAACCATAGTTATCAATGTCATTGTCAATAGCATGGTTAGGTGACCGTAAACCCTCATCCTCCCGGTGGTATGAGACCGCAACTAGTGAACGACATCAAAGTTAATAACTCTTGACGAGTGAAAAGTTGAATCAAACCGAAGAGACACTGATTCCTTTACTTACATGACTGACGGTGGTCTGCCCGAACTCTTCGTACGCTCTTTTCTTCAAGTGAGCCGCCATCTTGACAGTAATTAGACTTCATCCTAGTCACTTCATTTAAATAACCAATATTGTGTGGATCATTGACTTGTGCAACCCACATGACCCCTGCACATGTATTATGCGCGCGCTCCTTTTGAACAGAGACTGTGGGAGAGCTGATACAGTGATCATACTAGTGATACAGGTCTTGGTGCCGGTGGTCACTGAGAGAGTGAGAGTGAGAGTGGTTGCCCTACTTAATACTATTACTAGTACTAGTACTACTACTAAGTACTAGTACTAGTACTAGTACTGAGTAGTAGTACAGTCAGTACATGAACAATTGAATTAGTTCCAAGGCTATCCACATTTTACGTTATTTTTGTGCCGATGCCATGGCTTCTGCTAAGGTAGGTTTCCTTGCTCAGTGCTTGGACCTGTACATGTACCTCCAGTCAATGCTCAGTGCCAGTATCAATTGTCATGACGTTTTACCTCACGCGGTCCATGGAGGAAGCTGAGTCCTCGAACTGTAGCTAATGCTAAATTAGTAAATAGTACTACAAATAACAGTACTACTACTACAAAAAGTACTAGGAGTAGGAGTATGACTAGGTTAGTCCGAGAAACTTGGACTCTTACAATCGCCTATTTAAAACATTTTGAGGGGTGGGGTCCGGCGGCCGACCCCCAGGCTAAAAAAGAAGGGCGATTGTAAGGGTCCAAGTTACTCGGACCATGCTCGGACTAGGACATAACAATTTGAATTACATGATGTAGGATTACCGACTAGAACTTTTACTTAGTACTACTACTACACTACAGTTGGTTTCCTGCTCTTGTCCGTCACCGAAAATGTGGAAAGTTAAAGGTCAACTGCAATGCATTTTGGAATTCGTTTTTATTATTTCAAATAATACTAGTATGGTGTCAGTAAAATACATCCATGCATTTTTTCCGAATTTTAAACTATGGGAAAGAGTTTAAACAAATTATTTAAGTTTGGAAGGGGGAGCAGCCACGTCCCTTTGGAGGACATCCTTGGTGACGTCAGCGAGTGAAGACTCGGTCCATTACTCTTGTCGGGGAACTATTGTATTGTACGTTCGTGTATACCAACAGTCAGTGCACGTTTTTCAAGAGAACCGATTTTGGGAGTAAATATCGACAAACCCGTTGACACGCCAGCCAGATTCGTTGTTGAAGATTGCAGCAGTGGAATAAACATGCATTTATTCCCTGACGATCCTAGAATAAGCCGCATTTTGACGTAAAAAATCACGCTGACACAACCGAAATAATCCGACCCGTCAAATCGTGCAGTGCAGTGTCCATTTCGAAGCTTGTTTTCACGGAGACCATTCGGGCTCATACGTGTATGGTTTGGCAACGTGTTCCCGTCTGTGGCCATAGGAAAACTATTTTCAGAATTTCTATCCTTGTTATCGACTTAGAATTCATCTGATTCCGAAGAAAAATCTTATCGAAAGACGTCTCGGCCAACAAAATTGTCAGGTTTTTCTCGCCGAGAAAAAAAATGGTGCCACGCTAAAAAAACGTGCATTATCTGCTGAACGCATCAGGAACCTCTCCGACTATCTAAGTGCATACGGCTTTCGCGGGGAGAGAACAAAAATTCTGCGTTCATCCGGTAACGTAAAGAACAGCGCCCTCAATAACTACGAGCATAATTTTGATTGATTAAAAAAGGCTTCTAATAAGCCTGAAACACAAAATTTATGTTTGATCTGGAATTACAATGTACCAATGAACATATTTAATGCCAAATCAGGATTTTCTCATTTTTGCACTTCAGTTGACCTTTAAGCTCTAATCAGGATTTTCTAATTTTTGCACTTCAGTTGACCTTTAAGGCTTTTCCGGTAGGCCAAACTTGTGTGATTCAAAAAGTTGCTCTTTCAGACTGAGCTGACTAGGACTGAGTTGGTTACTGACCGATTTGGTCACGGACTGAGTTGACTAGGACTGAGTTGGTTACAGACTGAGCTGACTAGGACTGAGTTGGTTACAAACTGAGTTGACTAGGACTGAGTTGGTTACAGACTGAGCTGACTAGGACTGAGTTGGTTACGGACCGAGTTGACTATGACCGAGTTGGTTACAGACTGAGCTGAATAGGACTGAGTTGGTTACAGACTGAGCTGACCAGGACTGAGTTGGTTACGGACTGAGTTGACTATGACCGAGTTGGTTACGGACCGAGTTGACTAGGACTGAGTTGGTTACAGACCGAGTTGACTAGGCCTGAGTTGGTTACAGACTGAGCTGACTAGGACTGAGTTGGTTACTGACCGAGTTGGTCACAGACTGAGTTGACTAGGACTGAGTTGGTTACAGACTGAGCTGACTAGGACTGAGTTGGTTACTGACCGTGTTGGTCACAGACTGAGTTGACTAGGACTGAGTTGGTTACAGACTGAGCTGACTAGGACTGAGTTGGTTACGGACCGAGTTGACTAGGACTGAGTTGGTTACAGACTGAGCTGACTAGGACTGAGTTGGTTACAGACTGAGCTGACTAGGACTGAGTTGGTTACAGACTGAGCTGACTAGGACTGAGTTGGTTACGGACCGAGTTGACTATATGACCGAGTTGGTTACAGACCGAGTTGACCAGGATTGAGTTGGTTACAGACTGAGTTGGTTACTGACCGATTTGGTCATGGACTGAGTTGACTAGGACTGAGTTGGTTACAGACTGAGCTGACTAGGACTGAGTTGGTTACGGACCGAGTTGACTAGGACTGAGTTGGTTACAGACTGAGCTGACTAGGACTGAGTTGGTTACGGACCGAGTTGACTAGGACTGAGTTGGTTACAGACTGAGCTGAATAGGACTGAGTTGGTTACGGACAGAGTTGGTCACAGACTGAGTTGACTAGGACTGAGTTGGTTACAGACTGAGCTGAATAGGACTGAGTTGGTTACGGACAGAGTTGGTCACAGACTGAGTTGACTAGGACTGAGTTGGTTACGGACCGAGTTGACTAGGACTGAGTTGGTTACAGACTGAGCTGAATAGGACTGAGTTGGTCACAGACTGAGTTGACTAGGACTGAGTTGGTTACAGACTGAGCTGAATAGGACTGAGTTGGTCACAGACTGAGTTGACTAGGACTGAGTTGGTTACGGACTGAGTTGACTGACTGACCTTTCATTTTAATTGTGGAAAGTTTGGAAGATAAACCTTTTTGTTTTATGTGCGTTTCGTTGCAGGAACGTGAGAAGGCAGCCAAAAGGAAGTTAAATGTTTTTTTGGTGGATGCCTTACGTGTTGGTTGCACAAGGGTATGATCATCTCATTTATTTGCACCCTTTGAATTTGCATATGTAAAAATAAAATGAGCTGTAACACAGATGCTGTCACAGTGCCCTGGCTTTACGTTGAGGAGCCTGTTCAGTGAAAACATACATTTTTGTATAAAATGTAATAATTGAAGAAAAAGGAAGTATCAGAAAATCTGTTTGGGCCTTACAAATTACAAAATATTAGTATTAGATTACGGTTTGGAAAATAAAACTCAAATGACTGACATTTACACATAAATGAGTGTGATCCGTTTCTATCAAGATTAAAGTGACCTGTTGATCAATACTAAATCTCTGGAGTCTGGAGGTTACTTAATTAATGTAATAATGTTTACCAGTAATATGAGAATAGTGCATTGTAAATCACTCATTGTTTAGCTATATAATGCTACATGTACATGTAGGTTAATAGGTTATGAATGCTTTTTGCAAATTGCAACTACACATATTTTGTTTTTTACATACGCTATATTTTGTTCTTCATCAAGTCCTTTCCAACATGTCCTTGTAGTGTGTTTACAGGCTCACATTGATAAAATATGCATTCACCCACAGGGCTTCCGATATTTTGAGATGTATATGAGAGGCAGAGAAGAACTGATCTGTTTTGTCAAAAATGAAATGCTAGTACATGTAAGTTGAGGCACTAATGCTAAATATCCATGTATTTATTAAGGCTGTTGTCGACAAGGCTTTTGTCGACATTGTCGCGACAAAGAAAATATTCCGACATGTCGACAAGGTTTTTCGGTTGTCGCGACAAAAACAATAAAATACATTAGCCTACCTCAAGTCATAATGGCCAATCTCTGAAAAGAAGGGAATAAAAAGGGAACAAAAGATCCTAAAATTGTGTGCGGAGCATTTCATTTTTGCTTATCCACGCCGGAAAATAATAGTTACTAAATATGTTGGAAGTTGGAAGGGATCGCGACGCGACCAAAGAAAATCGTTCACCGAACGCATTTTGCCATTACGATGTACAGTATATACAGTATAGCGCACGTTTCTATGGCCGGTCGACAGCAGTACAGTAGCTGGTATACGTTGCTGCATCGCAGGCATTTAATACACGTGCGTACGGGATACCAGTGCAATACAGAGATCGGGAAAGATCGTGGACGTCCGAGGGAAGGATCGAGAAATGAGATCGCACGTGCGTCGCGGTCGGTACCCAGTTGAAAGTAGCCGCATGTTTGGGCCCAAAATCCCGGCGGCCGCGTATTTTATTTCGTTGAAAAACGGACCGGAAGTACATTATGTACATCGGAAAAAGGCCTCCTTTGCCGCATACGTTCTAGGTTTGTCTGAATGTATGGCTGAATACGCGGCCTCCTCCGTTTTTGGGCCCAATACGCGGCTTGTTTTTGGGTGCCCAATACGCGGCTACCTTTAGCTAGGTGCGGACGGTGACGTCTTTTCTTTTCATCGAAACTATCTGGTTCTCCAACTTCCATGTACTGTACATGTGTCCACAGCAGCCGCTGTGCAGCGAATTCATAAATATTCATTATTTCTTGCAGTGATAACGCACGCATCGCCGATCGATGACGTCATGAATAAACAATGAGCAATCGCTTTTTTATGATTTTTTTAGGAAATTACGGCTGTAACACCCAATATCGGCCCAAAAATTATTTTGTTGTGTATAATCTTAAATACGAAAGCCATTAAAATATGAAATTTTATTGAAATTAAGATTATCCATGAAAACTAATTTCACAAGTTCACAACTATGGCGGTTTGTCATGCCCCATTCGTTTATTAACTAAAAAAAACCGACATTATGACTACAGATTTTTGACTAAATCGAGTCTCTGTCGCGACAATGTCGACAGTCGGCATAAAATTCTCGCGACATGTCGACAAGAATTTTTTCTCACGACAACAGCCTTAGTATTTATATTAAGATGTTTGTGGATATATGTATATATGCATGGAATGTGAACATACACTCTATTGTACACAATTGTGCAGTTCTACATGTGTATGTATATATGTACATACAATACATACCAATTTTTGTATCCTTGTTGAGACATTGCTTTGTTTTCATGCACAATACAACCAAGTGAGAAACAATTGGTTTAAAAAATGCTCCCATTTCAACCACATTAACTTTCCTGGGTAGCATGTTTGTGAGTTACATGTACAGTATTTCCAAATATCAGTTAGATTCACACCCATATTTGATGGGACATAGACAAGAAGAGAAAGTATATCAGGAGAGGACTGTTTTATAGCCTGTGTCTATTCTAGTTATTCAACCAGCCACTCCCAGTAAGTGTGTTCATCATTCTTGACAAGAAAATCAAGCATTCCTATTCAGATCTCTGATATCCACAAGGAGAAGAAAATATGCCCAGGGCATTACATGTAACTAACCCTTCAGAAGTCTGACAATTTGTACTTTCAATCTCATTAACTGAGTGGCCTTTCTGTTGCTACTTAGTGACCATCTAGTGGTACACATGTACATGTACAGTAGTTAAGTGGCCATCTAGTGACTGTCTAGTGGCTATCCAGTGGCCAGTGAGTGGCCATTTACATGTACTGTGACCATCTAGTGGTCATCTAGTAGCCATCTAGTGACTAATGGTCATCCAGTGACTATCTAGTGGTCATCCAGTATACATCTATTGACCATCCAGTGGTCATCCAGTGGCCATCTAGTGACCATCTAGTGGTCATCCAGTGATCATCCAGTGTCCATCTATTGACTATCTAGTGGTCATCCATGGCCATCTAGTGACTATCTAGTGGTCATCCATGGTCATCTAGTGACTATCTAGTGGTCATCCAGTGTCCATCTTATGACTATCTAGTGGCCATCTAGTGGTCATCAAGTGACCATCTAGTGACTATATCTAGTGGTCATCCAGTGGCCATCTAGTGACTATCATGGTCATCCAGTGGCCATCTAGTCACTATCTATAGTGGTCATCCAGTGGCCATCTGGTGACTATCTAGTGGTCATCCAGTGGCCAGCCAGTGGTCATCCAGTGTCTAGTGGTCATCCAGTGGCCAGCCAGTGACTATCTATAGTGATCATCCAGTGTCCATCTAGTGGTCATCCAGTGGTCAGCCAGTGACTGTCTAGTGTCTAGTGGTCATCCAGTGGCCATCTAGTGACTATCTAGTGGTCAACAAATTGTCATCTAGTGACTATAGTGGTCATCCAGTGGCCATCTAGTGGCCATCTAGCAGTCATCCAGTGGCCATCTAGTGACTATCTAGTGGTCATCCAGTGGCCATCTAGTGACTATCTAGTGGTCATCCAGTGGCCATCAAGTGACTCGGGTCATCCAGTGGCCATCTAGTGACTATCTAGTGGTTATCCAGTGGCCATCTAGTGGTCATCCAGTGACTGTCTAGTCATCATCCAGTGGTCATCTAGTGGTCATCCAGTGGCCATCTAATGGTTATCTAGTGGTCATCCAGTGGCCATCAAGTGATCATCCAGTGGCCATCTAGTGACTATCTAGCACTTGGTCATCCAGTGGCCATCTAGTGACCATCAAGTGGTCATCCAGTGGCCATCTAGTGACTATCTAGTGGTCACCCAGTGGCCATCTAGTGACTATCTAGTGGCAAGCCAGTGGCCATCTAGTGACCATCTAGTGGACATCCAGTGGCCATCTAATGACTGTCTAGTAGTCATCCAGTGGCCAGCAAGTGACCAGCCACTGATTGCCTAGTGTCTAGTGGTCATCCAGTGGTCATTGACTGGCTGTCCAGTGGCCATCTAGTGGCTGTCCTGTGGCCACCCAGTTGTCATCTAGAAGTCATTCAGTGGCCAACTGTACCAACAGTTATTCCCAATCAATGTATTCACAACAGTGTCTTAGTCTTGGTACCTTCATCCATGGTGTAACACTATACCTCTTTTTACTTTGATTATGGTAAAAACATGTTATATATTTCAATATTTTTTTTAAATACGTAATGTATAGCCACCAAGCAGTCACATATCCTCTGACAGTCAGTTTGTCCTTGATGGTTCTGGTGGGTTTGCATCTGCTCATTTACCTATTGAACAGTAAGTCATATGATTGTGTTATTTGCCATTGCTTAATGGTATGCCATAGTGGAGGGTTTGATAATGAATTCATACATTTATTGCACTGGTGCAATAATGTGCTTGCTATCCATTCTAGAAGTGACAATGAACGTAAATTTTACAGTCTGCGTGAAGAAGTTGACTAGCAAAGCAGAATAATGGCATGGGTGACAAATTAACCATTGTAAACTACATGAACAACTCTGCACAGGTATAAGATGTCTTAAGTTGGTACAGTACATAAGATGATGTGATTACGTACTGTATGAGTTGATTTCACACATACAGTGTACTGTTCACGAACCGTTTTTTGATAACTGGTCCCAGAGCCCGCTCAAAAAAATATATATACTTTCCTCTATGTACATCGTGGAATATCCTGTGTAATTTTGACTTAAATGGAGCTTCTGAAAGTTGAAAGGAAATTAATTCATACTGTACTACAAATGAATTGGAGACTTTGTTTGACTACTTGAAAGCATGCTTATAAATAGTGATTGTTGCTCATTCAGATTAATATGCATAAGAGTGCTGCACCTTTTGTCTTAGAGTTGAAGATTGAAGGCTCAGAAATCATAAATAATTGTTCAACTACATGTATCTTGAAAGATTTGAGAATTTATACATGTTTATGTCATGAATGTCATTTGTAATGATAGTGTTTTTGCTTTTGCTGTTTGAAAACAGGCAGGAATTGATGATATCTCAAAATACTCAACAGAAGTAAGTATATTCCTTTCAAAGAAAATCATCTGTTTTTGTGAGTGAGCTTCTGCCCTTTCTTTTGTGCTAGTGTTAGTACTCATTGATTAATTGATTAATCATAAAAAAAAAAAAATCCATGCGAAGCAGAAAAATCCTAATGATTTTTTGTTCGGAATTTTTTCGGGGCTTTTCCACAACTCAGGCCTTCATTTTAATAAATACGAGGAGCGCTAAAAATTGCTCTCCTTAATTCACTTTGTTGATTTAAGGAGAGCGATTTTTTTTCTATGAAAAACAAAAGAAAAAACCCACTCAATTCCAACGACAAAGAAAGAAACCCATTATCATCCCAATTCATGTTTTGTTTCGGTATTGAAATAAAGTGCACTTTTTTGTAGCGTGAGTGACCGTCTCGCTAATACTCCTGGAAGTTCCGATCAGGCTTGAGTAGCGCAGCGTACTCGATCGTATGCAGCCTTGCGGCCGCTGTGCATGTGCACTGTGCAGTATACAGCGTGCAAAGATGGGTTTTGTCATGTCACGTGCAGTGCGTAGGCTGGTTTCGGCCCTACAGCTCCTGTAGTGTCGCAATGGCTTTACTTAGAGGCGGAAACCAAACCTAGACTTGCCAACCTGGTTAACGTCGCGAAGGGAAATCGGTCATAACTAAAATGCATTACTTCCATCGTTCGTCTCCGAATGTTGTTTTCATTTAATTTAATATTTATCCCTTAGTCATTAATGTTGAAAGTGGTATGAATAGAAAGAGGAGAATATAGGCTTCAATTTGAGGGTAAAATCGACGATGTTTACAGGGTGCGCTAGGCGGCCGGAAAACACGAGTTTGACTTTTTCTCCGCCATTTTAGCTCGATCTGCCGCGGCCGAACGGAGCGATTTGGCAAATTTGAACTTCCAATATCTCAAGAAAGAAATGAAAAATCCTTCTCAAATTTTCTAGAATTCTAGAAAAAAACATTTCTTATCTGGTATGCGTACTTTGGTTGACCGCGAAACTCGAAATATCGCTGGTATAAATGTAATAAACATTAGTTTATTTGTTAGAAAACAACTGTAAGGGCTGGCGGAAGTCTACTAATCATTGCATACGTACACGTGCCTAGTGCACACACTGGGCAGCGCGCGATCTCGCACCACAAACGATCAGCCTCAACTCAACGTAAATCACGACGACGAGTACGGTCCCAAAACTCAAAAGCCGTTTTTAGAGCAGATTTGGTTGGCAAATGTCTTAAATTTCTGACACAAAACATTTGTGCTTTTAACTCATGTGAACAAAAAACAACAAAAAACAAGGTGATTAAACTTTCACGGTTTTTAAAAAATCATAATGCTCTCGTTAAATTTGTAGGGAGCGCTTTTTTTTGCTCTCCTTGGAAAACATTAAGGAGCGCGGAGGAGCGCGAGTGCGATCGCGCTCCTTTCGTTTCAAGCCCTGACAACTTCAGCACAGTGAAGGCAAATGTTTGATTTGGATTGTTTCAGATTTTCATCCACCGTAGTAGCAAGAACTTTTCATTGCATTTGTTGAGATGTTCAGAAGTTTCCTACTGCCTTACATGTAACTTCTTCGCACCGGGACCTCCGAAATCGGAGCTCATTTGGTTTGACTATGCAACGGGGCCCTCCGAATCTGGGCACCACTATTGTCCACATCACATTTCAAACAAAGACTCTTTTCAACTTAGAACAAAGCAATACGAATCAGTACAAAGACCCTTTTTGACGCAAGTTGCCACATGAATTGCAAGATTAGCAGCAGTAATTGTGCAATTGTGGGACTTTTACTGTGGAGGATCGAGGGATACCATGCCATGCAGGGGACATTGTGTTGGTATGCCACGCACCCCAACGGTCATCGGTCGGCGGGCAGTGGAATTCCACCCACATTCTTCACCGCAATCTGTACGCTCAGTCGGGGCGACCAACACCAACATTTGACTACCTGTAATGGAGGCTGGAGTCTGTGATCAGGGATCGTCAGCACCATACACGCAAACACACATACATAAGTCCATTACACTCCATTGACGATGCATAATGGGCCCTTTTTCAAAGATAATCTCTTGACAAAAGCCACAACAATGTCCGAATTGTGCCAGGTTTTACTCTCTTGTACCCATAGTATACCCTTATCGAGATTTATTTCACAGGACTATATTATTGTTCCGATTGCTTTAGCGAGATTTGAAAATAATGCATTGTTAAAAAAAAAACGTATGGTGGGCACTGTAAAACACCCGGCGCGAAGTTGTTAATGCCTTGGGAGCTATTCATTTTTTGTCTAATTTCCACTTGCCATTGAGCAATCAATTACTTTTTTGCTATTACTGGTTATAGAGGAACTCATTAATGTCTTTTGTTTGTTTTGCATTGCCTTTGTACAGTGTATGACAGTTTTCCATAAAATTGCCGTGTACGTATTTGCATAATTTTTCTGGAATTTTGTCTTTTTGTTTTAGATTAAGTGGCTATGCATTTATGGATATTGGCCTGCCTCCTGCTTCTCCATGTGATCATGAAACTGCTGAAATGGTTAGTAATTGTATGCATCTAATGGTGCGTCAAAATAATCTGTGCTGTTTTCATTCTTGCCAATGCTGCTATTTTTGGGCTTTTCCACCACAGCTTTGCAGAAAATTCTTACTGTTTGTCTTGATTTTTTTCCCAACATTTTCTTCCTCTTGTGGCATTTTTTTCTGTGCGGATGATCTAGCAAATGACAAAAGATATTTCAGCCAAACTTGGCAAAACAATGTCCCCATTGCCCAGTCGTACATGAAATGTGTTATTTGTTCTGAAGTGGCTCAAAGGATGGTCACAAGGGCCTACATGTTGATAATCTGTGGGATGTCATCTGACACTTGCTTCCAGTAGAATGTGCAATCGTATTCAAATTTGGTGCCATATTTTAACTTTGTTTCAATGATGTTGGGTCAAGGTCAACTAACTTTCTTGAAAATATTAACATATGACTTCTAGCAGCAGGTTGAAAAATATCAGAAATGCATTTTCACTTGATGTCAATGGCGAAAATTTAGAAAATTGTTTAAAAAATGGCAGGATTGTTGCCTTTCACCTACGGTAGACAATGCAAGTTCATGACATAAAATAACTAGAAATTTGGAGGAAATCTACTTTTATTTTTCAACAATTCATAAAAAATCACAATCTTGACCTACATGTACAGTACGTGTGTAAGTGTGATTCATTCATCACATTAAAGGGTACAGATTAATCTTTGCAATGAAGCATGATCACTTTTCCTGACATTAGTGTTCCAGTGCCTCTGATGATGAAAACTCAAATGTTTATCACTTGAGCTTCAAGCATCAGTTTGTACACACAACACAGGCTGTGTTATGCTCATGTACTTCATGTATGTACAGTGTATATTTGCCTACACTGACCACAGGGCAGTCAATTTGTGAAGGTCACAGATCTTATACATGTAGCACAGATGTCTTAATAACTTTACCACCAAACTGGTTGACGTCATGTGGTGAATTTGCGCTTATATAGCTGTGCGGGGTGGCAATAAAAAAATAATAACCTTAGAAACTTTCTGCATATATATGTAAGTGAAAGTACCATCATCACTGTAGTGTCTGTGTTTCATTTTCCAAGGATGGAGGTTCAACGATGTTCCTTTTAGCTGGCTACTCAAGGTACTCGTGTCCCTATGTTTGGGTACGAAACAATCATGCAAGACTTGTGAAGAGAAGTCACGATGGAGCAACACGTTTTTCAAAAGACAGTCCACTTAAACTTAAATCAACATCATCATGGCAGGATAAAGGTGGGTTACTTGTCAGTAAACGATCACAACACTAATCTTGTCATGCACATGACAAGAATATTGATATTCAAAAGACTAACCAAATGTAACTTCTAGATAAATTGGTCCAAATTTGTGAAATCAATCATCAGTGTAGAACACTTGAATCATGAACATATAACAATGAATGATGCAAGATGAAGATATACATGTAGTATGTATTGTCAGAGTATTATAAGCTTGTAATTGACTCTTTTACAGATATCAAGGTGTGGGATATTCTTGCCGAGTTAGTCAAGCTTTGCACATTTCCATCCCCTCAAAATCCATTTGCTGTTGATATGGATTATTTTGATTGTCTGCCTCTGTCTGAACGTGTCACAGCCTCAGGAGCTATGGTACATTTTTTGCAAACTGTACTCAGTCACGGGGAGGACAAATCCTATGATTGTCTCAGTAAGTCAGTTTGTCTGTTACTTTTAATTCATACAGTTCTGTAATTCGGTAACTCCTTTTGCATAATAACTATTGGGGGTTTTAAACAGAAAGGGTGACTTTTTTCCCCTGAAATGTAAACATTTCCTGAGTGTTAAAATGTATGTGTGTTTTTTAGGCTCAATTACATGGTTTGGGGCTTACTGTTTACATATAATAATCATAATATCCTCAAAGATCTGTCAGTTTTACAAAATGGAGACAGTCAAAAATTTCAGGTGTTGTTTGTACATTGTTAGTTGCACCTTTATGGGGCTTATTCATAGTTGAAGAGATAGTTATAGGTCAGTGACATCACTGACATGTGTAGCGCAGATACAGTAAATTTACAACTTACTTTCATGACTTGCATCTTATCAACCATGCCAGTTACACAATTGACCCATTACTGTTGCCCATTTGAGATCAGCCAGTATTTGTTATCACTGTAGCAGCCAAACACACACACACGTCCGTTACGGTCCATTGACGATGCACAAAGGGCCCTTTTTCGAACGGATAATCTCTTGACAAAAGCCACAACGACGTCCGAAGTGTGCCAAGTTTTACTCTCTTGTACCCATAGTATACTCTTATCGATTTATTTCACATAAATATATTGTTCCGATTGTTTTAGCGAGATTTGAAAATAATGCATTGTTCAAAAAAACCCGTATAGCGGTCATCGGCGCTGAAAAAAAAACCCGGCGCAAAGTGGTTAAGCACTTCGCAACATTTTTGCATATTACTCAAGTTATTTCCAAATTGTATGTATCAATGTTTATCTGTATCCTTTCTCCTTTAGTGTCTGAAGATCTCCAGGAGATAACCAAACAGCATTATATTTACATGCAGGCTTATGTGAACCAACAACAGGAAAGTATACAATGACACTGAAACATAAGGAAGTGAAAAGACATGTAGATAATAATCAGATATTAAGAAGGGGTGTACATATTGTACTTATATTCTTGGCTATGCCTTGACATGTACATGTACATGTACATATACATAGATTTTCAAAATATTTTCATACTTTCACAAGTATGCAATAATGAAACATTTGTAATTTGTTACAAATTTAAAATATGCTAATAAATTCAACTTCACACATCAGTTCAAGCTTAAAACACCTGTCTAAATGATTCCTTAAGTGATGAATGAAAGTGTGGTTACCTTTATGTTTGAATAAAATATTAAATTAGAGGCTTGGAAGAGAGCACAATCCAATTGTTCTTCATCCTTCAAATGTATGTGTAACTTAATTCGTGCTTAAACCCGCTGATAACTACCATTGAATAGACTTCTGACTCTTCTCATATTTATCTATCCATGGAACTATTTTTACTCAACTAATAATGACCTTAATCGTGGCTGTTATTTTACATTAATAGATTAAATTGATTTTTCTTTAGTTGAGAAACTGATTTCAAAGACCCCCATGCAATATGGGAAAACAGTATTGTTCACTGACTTAATAAGTAATTTGGTATACATTTTGTGATTTTTACCAATGAGAAAATGTTGAATTTCTATTTGGCGTCAATAAATTAAGGTTATGCTACTTAGACCATTATGTGCAATCAGTGATTTTGATTTAATTGTACATATTGTGTTATACTCCCTTTGTAATGCTCTTATTATCTCAACCAAGAGAGCCAATGGAAACCTTACATTACCTCATCCAGGATATTTATCATCACACTCAGTCCACAATTTTGAGCACATAAGAATCATGATGGTTACATTTAAGTACATATTAATATGAACATAAATAGGTCAACTATAACCAGAAATAAAGCAATATTGGCCAATCATAATATGTAAGATGCTTTATTTGTATTGGGGGAATAGTGCTGTTGTTTTCTTTAACCATTTTTTTTTTTGTAAATGGAGGAAAGGAAAACTGATTTTTCTTTTTTGAATTTTTACACAAAAATATTAAAAAGCGCATACCCAAAAATACTGGAAAAGGACTTTCAGAAATAAACAAAATAACATGGGGTTAAATAAATGAATATTGTTATAAAGCCCAACATGTCTATCCTTTTTGAGACCAAAAACTCTGAATTTAGCAAAAAAAAATGCTGTTTTTGTAATTTTGTGCCCTACTTTGGAGACGAACGTACTATGTCGCCTACAGAATGTGTGGTCGGCCTTGATCGGTCCGGCCCTGCATCGTCTGTATTGTCTATCAGCCGTAAACACCGCACTGTCGCATGCACAGTAGCACACTGTATCATCTGCATTTCAATCACTGTGTTTGGCTGGTTTTAGTCTATATGTGATGTCACACACCCGCAAGGGGAATTTTTCGGGTAGGGGGAACATTAGTCAACGTTTTGGGGTGAAATTAAGCGCTAACAATAATTCATTTTAAAAATAATTTTTTAAGATGAGTTTTAAGCTGTTTTTCAAATCCTTTTTCTGTATACCTTTAACTGCCAAGTGGGTCAATGTCAAATAAAATGGTTTACTACATTCAGTCTAATTTGACAATATTGATTGCAAACACAAGGCAGGCATTCCTAGCCTTCATTTGGTCTTTGACACGTGACCAAGCACCCCAAATGTTTGACCATGTGCATGAACTGGTTACGGTTTTTATGGTTCATTTTCAAAATTTGTTTAGTTCCAAAGAGCCAAAGATGTCTAACTTGTTCAGAACAATATTACAAGATGTACATGTAAATGCATATTATGTACAGTATTTGTGATAATGATAAACTGTTTTCAAACAGGAAAGAAAACCGATAGGGAAATACCCCATCCCAATAAGAAATTACATGTAGTATAAAAAAGTTAACTGGACCAGGATTTGAACCCAAGTCTCTGGTTTAACGCATCAGCTCTCTAGTGTCTACTACCTGCCTTACACCTCATTTCTTTTATTCACATGCAAACGACAATTGTATAACTGTTAAGTGTTTAGACTTTTCAAACAAAGGAGTGGCTTGATCCCGGAGATAAATGGCATGCACTGACTGGCTACCCACAACCCACCAAGCTCAGGTGTAGAGTGCTGGAATGTTAAACTTGAGGTTTGGTTCAAATGCTGATCCAGTCCAATTTGCTATTTCCATGAAGAGATATACAATATGACTGTAGTTACACATTCTTTTTATTTTCTTAGCCAGCACAATAAAATAACTAAACAAGACATTTAAAACTTGTGACGTTTGTATAGTCTGCTTTAAGGAAATTGGAAAGTTTGGCTTCACCTTACAGAAAACCATAACATGCATGCCATACCACATATATTTGGGGTTTAACATTGTGCACTGCTGACATTAGCTTTTTATTGTTAGGAAATCAAGAATTGTATAGCTGGTGAGTAGTGACTACAATAAGAGGATTGTTTAACCCTAACCAGCATTGAAACCACAATTAACCACACATGGTTTTTCCTGTGGGAGGATAAGGGCCATGCACCAGGACATTCCACAGCGGGGTTTTTGTGGTGACCTGTGGTATGTGAGCCTACACCCCTGTGGGCACTGTGGTAAATTGCAGTAAATTGCAGCATACAGTGTGTGTCCTGTGCGGGAGGTGCAAAGCGTTAGGGTTAAATGAGTGGTACAACACAGATCTCCCTTCCAAAAGACAAATCACACAAAAGGAATATAACTTGCACGCTATGTTTGTGTACATGGTTTATTGTACAAAATGACCAAGTGTTTCTCACTAGAGAGGAAATAGTAAGAAACATCCTCAGAAATATGGGAGCAAAGTTTTAAGATGTATGAACACAATAAGTATCATAAACATATCTACGAGACTACGACTTAGTTTTAAATGTCCAGTCTTGACATAGGTTCTTCCACTTCACAACTGAATATTTTAGCAAATGATTTTAAGAATACTGGCAATACTTGTTGCATAGAAACTTTTTGTTTGAGTTGATGACTGAGGGATGTGATGCCTTTGTTTTGTATCCCACAAGGTACAATGTGATCAAACCAGGAAAGATCAACGTCGCAGTTAAGACTTAGTCCATGTGTTGTGATATATCTGCTGCACTGAATCCCTGTGAGAAACAAAAAAAACGGAGAGCAATTAATGTCATGCAAAATACAGAACAAATGTTCACGTGAACTCACCAACTTTGTACGGTCCTCCGAATTTGGAGCACTGCTGGTACTGTTATGGGGCCCTCCATCATCCCAAAAGAAGGCTCTTCAGCCTACCCTGAAGAAATATGTAGCATGAGTGACAAACACTTGTTTTGATGCAAGTTGCCACATTAATTGCAAGATTGACGGCAACAATTGTGCTATTGTGAGACATTTACTGTGGATGACCGAGGGATAGCATGCTGCTGGGGAAGACAGCCTGTTGGCATGTCCCACAGCCCAATGGCCGTCAGACAGAGAGGAAATCCCACCCACTGCCTTCACCACAAACTATGCTTGGCTTGGGCTGACCACCTGGAAGAATTGTCTCCCTGGAGTGGAGGCTAGTCTGTCGTAAAAGGCTGTCAGAACAGGGGCTTCTCAGACACACTACATGCACAGAATGCTACGATTCTTTGACAATGGACAATGGGTTTTCTTTTTGGCGGATAATTATTTTACAAAAGCCACACTGTTTTAGTCTTACCAATGGCAGCAACCTTGTTGTCTTTCACCCATACTCCAGTATCTTGTGAAACACTTGCTTCAATTCCAAATTCTGTGCAAGAATCAATAACTGTTTTTTCAAGCTGGGAAATATACCACCGCACACTCCTCTTGAAATGAGTCAAGTTAATAATTGGGTATGCAACTAATTGTCCAGGTCCATGGAATGTGATTAAGCCTCCTCGGTTAGTTCGATAAAATTCAGCTCCCAATGACTTCAATGATTGCTCTTCAGAGGCTGAATACTGCCTATCTCGGACACCAATTGTATACACTGGCTCATGCTCACAGATCAACAAGGTATCTTTTGGTTCAGGTTGTTCAAGTGGGGAGCGTAGAAAGTCCAAATGTCTTCTTGCTAACATTTGCTGAATTCCCCAGGCTTCGCTGTAACCAATCCTTCCAAGTGAAACAACAGCTAATGAATGTTTGATGGCCATGGAGCCACTGATGATTCTGAACTGAAAGACAAAACAAAACAAAACATCCTCACCAATGGAGCGAGATACATAATTTATGAAAAAAAGTAATGCATTTGTCGAAACACTTTCAAGATGAAAACAGTAAACCAAAGAAAACTGGGAAGAGTTGGTACACCGTGTCAACTGGTGTCCATAACTAGTACTAGTAGTAGTAATGGGTATAATATGGCAATCTTTCTACAAACTAATCATTATTTAAGTTTTTGTTGTGACTTGTAAGTTGTACAGGATTAAAATTCCATTTAGCCTAGATCCGTAAACAGGGCCCAGATCCTTGGAACCAGTCCAAGCTGAGCATGGAGCTATCATAGTGTTAGTTGCGGTAGGGATGAGGGTTATGGTTACCACAACTATCATAGTCTGAGCATGGAGCTATTAATTATTTTAATATTATAGCTCCATGGTCTGAATCTGATAAGTGATATTGAGGATCTGGGTACTATTCACCGGTCGAGGTACAGTCCAACTTTCTTTGCTATTCTTATTACCAAAACCGGGCTGTGCAAGGTAAATAAAATAGTAACGTACTTCACTTAGTAATACGATTACTTTAGATTTAGTACATGTATTGTACTTTTGTAGGCCTAGTACTAAAGTATAATGGTGGTTTGGTACTACCATACCAGTACCAGTACCAGCACTCCACTACTCCGACGCTAGTAGTAGTACTAGTACCAGTACTAGTACTAGTACTACTGACTAGTAGTAGTACTGTACTACTAGTACTAGTACTAGACAATAGTCAGTACCATGCCAGTAGTGGCAGTACCATGGAGCAGGCATGGAGGAAGGAAATTCATGGTACTAGTACTACTAGTACTACTACTACTAGTACTACGTAGTACTACAATGTCTGAGTACTATACTATACTATGAGTACTATACTAGTAGTACTACTAGTACTACAGTAGTTGTAGTAGTAGATACTAGTAGTAGTACTAGTAGTACTTTAGGAGTACTACTACAAGTACTAGTACTACTAGTAGTACTAAGTACTAGTACTACTGTAGTAGTAGTTTACTCCAGTGACCGGTTTTCGACGATAAGGCCTTTCCTTCAAGCTGACCAATGTGGACGAAAGTATCACACTAAAAGAGCTCTCAGTCACTTTCTCCACACCACAGACTATTAGAATAATCATAGAGAAGGTTGATCAATCCTGTCACTTTCGTAAGATTACCCGGTTTTGTTGATGTCCACGGCGCAGTAAGCATCGTGACCTATTTTCGATGGTAGTGTTTAGTAAGTTGTCCCAGTGCAGCCAAACGCAAAATAAATTCTTAAAGTAACTCAAATGCTGTGTGGCATTGTAAAATTCTTCCCTGTATGTTTTTTTTGTTCATCTTTCAGATTTTTTTTTGACACTGCTTCCAACACTTTCCTCAAAACATTCATAATTTATGCTTAAAACTTATTGGTTTGCATTAATTTCGTCCCATTGCCCTGAAGCACTTTGAGATGGGGAAGTTGAATTGACTTTTTGTTATCGCCTATCAACTCCTTTCCCTTCATGCTACCCTCTCCTTTCCCATCCTTTTCCAAATCATCAAAACTGTCCTCATAATAAGCCTAGGAAATAAATTCAATCACCATAATGAATAATTCAAATTGAGAATAATGTTCTTAAAATGTGAAAAGAAGTTCATTTATCTGAAAGATATCTTTTAACTTTTTTGAATTTGGATCTTCAAGTAAACCAGAAGATACATCGAGGCAGGATGAGATTGTTCGGCTTGATCCAAGCTAATTGTGATTCAGCCATGGAAGCAGATTCTGTTTTCTTTGCCCTTTTGGTGGGGTTGTATTTTTTATCTGGTTGATGTCTTCTTCTGTGACGTTTAAAAAAACTCCACAATCCTCTTTCTCACTGCTTCTTCAGATATGACCTTTCCCAATGTCACTCAAGAGACACATTTCCTCCTTAGTACTTTCTCTAGCTGCCCTTTTTAGGCTATAGGGCGTCTCGCTTATATAATTTGTTAAAATATATTTTTTATTATTATTTAAAGACAAAAAGTAACATGGCCCAATAGGCTTTTATAAAAAATGGAAAAAATAAAAGGGAAGCTAGAGAAAGTACCAAGGAGGAAATGAGTCTCTGGAGTGACATTGGGAAAGGTCATAACTGAAGAAGCAGTGAGAAAGAGGATTTTGGACTTTTTTTTAACGTCACAAAAGAAGACATCAACCAGACCAATACGTTTTAAGCATAAATTATGAATGATTTAAGGAAAGTGTTAAAAGCAGTGTCGAAAAAAAACCCAAAGATGAACACAAAAAACATACAGGGAAGAATTTTACAGTGCCACACAGCATTTTGAGTTATTTTAAGAATTTACTTTGCGTTTGGCTGCACTGGGACACCTTACTAAACACCACCGATGAAAATATGTGACGATGCTTACTGCGCGGTGCGCCGTGGACATCAACAAAACCGGGTAATCTTACGGAAGTGACTGGCTTGATGAACATTCTCTATGATTATTCTAATATAGTCTGTGGTGTGGAGAAAGTGACTGAGAACTCTTTTAGTTTTAGTGTGATACTTTCGTCCACATTGTTCAGTTTGAAGAAAAGTCCTTATATCGTCGAAAACCGGTTATTGGAGGATACATGTACTACTACTTACTAGTCTACTACTAGTACTAGTACTTGTTCTTGTACTTGTACAGTCTGTTGTACTTGTAGTACTAGGACTAGTACTGTAGTAGTACTACCAAGGAGTATAAATATTAGGGTCGCCTAATAGTAATACCTCCTTGGTACTACAACACTACTAGTACTAACTTGACCAACGTACGTGTACGTGCACGTGGATGCGGCCCGGTATCGTTCATCCGTTTTTCTTCAGTGATCGTACAGACACGCATGTCATTGAAATGAACTACATGTAGGAACCTGACTGAAACAAGCTGTAGTGGAATATTGTTCTCGCAGTAGGCAATACTAGAACACATACAACGAGAGGTGCTTTCATTTACATTTACATGTACATGATGTAACATGTACTGTATGTACAGTACATGTGGTGCACGACGAAGACTGCACTGATGAGAGATGAGTGATGGTGGAAACAAAGATCTTTTCTGTGCTTATAGCGCGCAAGATGGACTACTCCGAGCAAAAGGTGAAGTCATTGATCTCCATAATAAAGACTGGATAGGATATCGCGTCAAATACGCGTCCGCGTGTGCGTTCTGTCAAAAGGATAAGAAACAGAGCTCTATAAATAAACTAGAGTGCGCACTCCCCTATCAACGCGCGGTACGAACGTGTGCCGACAAGGACGCGCATCCGCCATTACCAAAGAGGGCAGCTTCAGCTCGAAGTGCCCGGATGTCAGTAGCAATCGCGCGTAATATGAATGGGGAAAAGCATAGCCGAAAGATTGTGAATGCGAACGTGTACGAACGGATGCAGTAATCGACGCGTCGCGTCGCGTCTTGTTTGCCCCATAGAGTTGTATTTGCCACGGATACGTCCGTGGTATTTGCCCTCTTTGGTAATGGCGTCGCAGTCCCCTTGTCGGCACACGTCACGCGATGAGTGTGCAGTCTTACTAGTTTATTTATAGAGATCTCTATAATTTTGGCCGTTTACGAAATGAAGGCTTAGGCTCGGGCTCAGGCTTCGTCTCCGTCTGACAAAATTTGAAAATCCAGGTTGTAGTTGTGTTTCCTAATTTGAAGGTTTTTTGGCTTGATAGGTACAGGGTAAATGGGGCCAAACGCTTGTTTTTAGAAGCCTTTGGTATTGTGGCGACCGTGCGCGACGCCGCGGGGGGCGACCGAGCCGAGCCGGCAGTGAGGACAGCAAAGGGGGGAATGGAGGGACAACAGAGCCTCACGGACTCCTCCTCCGCTCCGCGGTTGCCCCAGCAGTTCGGTTAAGGGGGGTGGGGTCGCCCGATTAATTTATAAGCACAAACTGTACTTGAGCGGCTAAGCACAGCTTGCGGGGGACTATTCGTTTTAGGAAAGTATATCCTGGTCTATGGGGTAGCAAACAGAATTGGAAGAACAAGGACAGAAACAGAGTTGTAGTGTGAACAACAAAAGAACAATGCACATAATTTATTCGGATACCATCAAGACCAAACACCCATGCAGTCCTGACCAGACTTGACTCCTAGGCGGTGACCACCATAAGCTGAAGGCCCAACTTAGGAGGACCTCCTCTATGCCGAGGGGTGTGTTGCCTCCGAACGACTCAATCGGATCTCCAGGCGGTGTCCAACAACTTCACAATTATTCACACTCTATTTACAGAAATACCAGCAAGAATCCCCTTGCAAGACTAGGGACCCAAGTATAGTTCAATTAATTCCTCTTACCCCGTATTGTACTCGGCATTGGAGAGTGAGGAGAACTGGGGCTGGATGGCTGACTCGACAATAATTATATGGGAGACTGAATTGTAAATGCGTCCGCAGCGGCTGACAGCAACTCGAGAAGTGCCCAGCTCTCCTCTCCGCAAAGCGTACCTAGCAACCGCTTGAACTTCCAGCTACTAGTACACCGCTACAAAATGCGCCCAAATAGGCTACCTTATATGCACTTGAACCACGGCAAATAGGCTGGCTACCTTATAATTTATAATGCACTTGAACCACGGACCACGGACGGTTTTTTATACACGTCCGTGACTTGAACTATAGAACCAACCGCCCAATACATCAGCGGGAAAACGCCCAATACTCGCGCATGCGTAAAGCCCCGGACAAGAACCCGAGTACATTACCGCAACTATGGCCCGTATGCAAACTGTACAGTACACGATAAGTTATACAAGCATTAACCCTGCCAAACCCATAACCGTAAACAATACTGTCAGACCGTGACCTCCGTGGAGAAGGGCCTGCTAACGTTAACACGAGGTAAAGGCTAATTTTCGCCACATAGCCCAATTCGAGGCTTGAACGGTCCCCGTTCAGAATAGGCCGCAATAATTCAACAATAAGAAAATTAGCACACATAAAAGGTATAACTATAAGGACAGGGCTTCTATGCGTTTAGCTATAGGCAGGGTTCGACATATTAGCGGTTGCCCGCTTGCCCGAGGAGGCAAGTAAAATTTGACGTTGGGCAAGTAAAATTTTGATAATTAAATAATTGAAATAATCAAAGTCCTTGCCCAAAACGAGCCAATTATATGTAGATAGTTCGCATTGTTACGATTATTATTCCGAAAAAGCGGAACTTTTTGCGTCTGCTGACGACGGAGCACACGCGATCCGCGAGCGCAGATTGTATCCCGCACCGCTACAGTGTATAGCGGCCGTGCGCACGATGTACTGTACATGTACATGTATAGTACAGTGTACTGTACATGTGCTGTACTGTACTGTACATGTACATGTACATGTACATGTACATGTACAACACATGTGTACTGCACAATGCTTTGGTCCAGTTCGCTGGTAAACATTCGCCCCTACGTTCATGCGTATAGGAATAGGATCGCCGGGTACCATTGAGGATAGAGGAAGCATGCCGCACGTGCGTTGTAAACAGCGACTTTCAAGTCTTCGCACCACGATCCTGTTCCCGATTTTGTATTCCGAGACTTGGACAAAGATTTGAATTGAATCTTGGTTTTTTTTCACGGAAAGGGAAATAGATTAACGATTGGATATGGTAGGGTACATTATTTTTTTTTGGTAATGCCCAAACACGCAGGGTGGACCAGTAAAAGTTGTAGAGTACTTTTTTTTTCGTGGTCCGATCTTCCTTCCTCAACGATCTGTTTTGGCTTTCCGCGCGGACCGAGTTGACATGAAACCCCTAGCCTTTAGTCTTTACGGTCGTACCGTGAAATCCATATAAATTTGAAAAATACTTAATCACCAATACCGTGGGAACCGACAATCTGTACGAAGAGGAAAATCTTCACAAGAAAACCGTGAATGCATGGTTACAACTTAAACTTATTAACAGTTATTTTAAATTTCCTGATTGATCACTCATGCACAGCAACTGTGGCTGTGCAATTCTATATTACTTTTAGTTTTACTTTTAGTAGGCCTACTTCATTTTTGGTTTTAGAATTACTTCACCGTAGGGTTACCATTTGTCACTTCCCCTTGCACAGTATAATCACTTTGCTTGGGGTGCTGTACCACATTTTCATTTTCGGTGCGATCTCCACAAGAAAACCGTGAATGAATGCTTACACTTATTAACAGATACTGTATTTTCAATTTGCCACACGTTGTTTACTGCGAAACGCAGTGGACTTCGAGCCAAAAGCCCCATACTATTTCCACGATCCTGGGGAGAACCCTGATAATGATTAAGGGTTTCGAAAATTTAGAATTATAACAAATCACAGCTTATAGCAAACTCATAATGTTATTGAAAGGCTTAAGGGAGTTAAGATTAAATTGATAACCTCGATTTTTAAATGTTTTCTTTTATTTTCATTTTCGGGCAAGTAGATTTTCCATTCGGGCAAGTAAAAATATGAAAAGTGATAAATTCACTTGCCCGAAGGGCAAGTAAAAAAAAATGCTAGTGTGGAACCCTGACTATAGGTAATTTATAGAACATGTAAATGCAAGATTTTCGCTACAGTAATTATAACGAGTAAGTTAAATGTGACCGAACTTGAACTTGAACCAGGCTAAGCCCGCTGAGCCTAAGGCTAAGCCTTCATTTCGTAAACGGCTTATGGCCGTTTCGAAATGAAGGCTCAGGCTCGGGCCCAGGCTTCGTCTTCGTCTGACCAAGGAGGTATACCTAATACCTCCTTGGTCTGACAAAACCTGAAAATCCAGGCTGTAGTCTGTTTCCGAAATTGAAGGTTTGTAAGCTTGATAACGGTACAGAGTATTCACCAAGAAACTGGGGCCGAATGCGTGGTTTTTTCCCCCGTGATATTAGGCCTATAGTGAGAAAAAATATATGACCGAAGCCTAAGGCCGAGCCTAATCCTTCATTTCCAAAAAGGTAGCATATGTTGGTGCGTTCCCCTGCCGATGATGAATATACATCAGGTATGACGTCACTGCAATACTATCCGCATCCGTAGTATCCGAACCACACCACTGACAGTTACTCCCGTACCGTGTCGGCTACATGGCCCACTTACCACATGAGTATAACCCGTGCAGTTCCCATGCAGTTTTTCTCGGCTGAGAGGTGCACGGACTCTTCACAGTGTCGCACCACAACTGAACTCGTACTATTATACATTGTAGGCAGTTATTCTCGGCTGAGAGGTGCACGGACTCTTCACAGTGTCGCACCACAACTGAACTTGTACTCGTATACATTGTAGCCAGTTTTTCTCGGCTGAGAGGTGCACGGACTCTTCACAGTACGTGTCGCACCACAACTTAACTCATACTCGTATACATTGTAGCCAGTTACTCTCGGCTGAGAGGTGCACGGACTCTTCACAGTGTCGCACCACAACGGTACGGGAGTAACTGTCAGTGGTGTGGATTCGGAGTGGTACGGATACTACGGATGCGGATAGTATTGCAGTGACGTCATACCTGATGTATATTCATCATCGGCAGGGGAACGCACCAACATATGCTACCTTTCAAAAACGGCCTAACCCTATTTCGAAACCGGCCATTATGTTTAGGTGCCGACCAGACCTGCTTTCAGAATTATTTCCAGACGTATATTAACGACGACAGTACGTACTGCACGAGTGGCGCCTGACTATTATGTATGTTCTAAACACGGACGCACAGTATGCGTAAAACTCATGTACATGTACATGTACATGTACTGTAACGTGTGTACATGTAATGTACATGTACATGTACATGTACTGTACAGTATAAACAGCAGCAACGTCATTCACTTGCCTTGCACTCAGTATGGAGACGGGATCCTGAACATAGTGAGAGGTCAGATAGAAAAATGGATATTGCCATTGGGAATGTCGGTGAGAAATGACTCTAGTTTGAACTATTTCACCACTTAAGATTTCTTTTCAGTAGACGAATTGGGAGTTAAAGAGAAATTTTGTGTATAAACATGTATTTTTTTTCAAACATAATGCAGCACGCCACTACTACTATAGTACTACTACTACAGTACTAGTACTAGTACTACTACTACTACTGGTACTACTACTAGTAGTAGTACTACTAGTAGCTAGTACTACTACTAGTACAGTAGTACTAGTAGTACTACTACTACTAAATACTAGTACTAGTACTACTAGTACTAGTTGCGGTAACCGTAACCCTCATCCTCCCGAAGGTCGGAGACCTGAGGGTTACGGGAACGTATGTACAAAATTATAGCGAGGTTTTTGTTTTTACCATTTTGGAAACACCACTGTCCCGATCGCCCCCTTTTTCCACCCTTTTGAAAATCGCCACACACAATCTAAGGACATGCACTTGATCCCAAATGTATACTGAATGTGATCAGATAACTCAAAACATCGTGGGTAAAATACTTTTCCGAAAAACGGGCAGAAACTCACCAAAATACTGTCTGTAAATGTCCCGTCAACGTCTCCGCCAGGTTCGGAATCCGAACCTGGCGCCTCGACCAATCAGCGCTTAGTTTCGTGACGTATATCCCGCACGACGGTTATTTGCTGTTTCGCAATAACAGTCCACACTCGTGGTGCGCGCGCATATCCATGGTTGTATACAGTACCAGTCGGCTCTTCACAGGACGATGACCTGCGCGCGCACCGCGAGTGTGGACTGTTATTGCGAAACAGTAAATAGCCGTCGTGCGGGATATACGTCACGAGACTAAGCGCTGATTGGTCGAGGCGCCAGGTTCGGATTCCGAACCTGGCGGAGACGTTGACGGGACATTTACAGACAGTATTTTGGTGAGTTTCTGCCCGTTTTCCGGAAAAGTATTTTACCCACGATGTTTTGAGTTATCTGATCACATTCAGTATACATTTGGGATCAAGTACATGTCCTTAGATTGTGTGTGGCGATTTTCCAAAGGGTGGAAAAAGGGGGCGATCGGGACAGTGGTGTTTCCAAAATGGTAAAAACAAAAACCTCGCTATAATTTTGTACATACGTTCCCGTAACCCTCAGGTCTCCGACCTTCGGGAGGATGAGGGTTACGGTTACCGCAACTATACTAGTACTAGTATCGTGGGGGGCCAGTTTTCGACGGTTCGCGTTTTCGACGCTTGGCCTTCGAACTAGAACTCACATCGCACGATGAAAACAGCTCCGTAGAACGATCTCAGAGCATCGTATCTTTGTTTCCTGCTCTTTCTCCGTCACCGAAAATGTGGAAAGTTAAGGCTCTTCCAGTAGGCCAAACTCGTGTGATTCAAAAAGTTGCTCTTTTGGGGTCTATTTTCCTAGGTACAAAATTGGCAGTTGCTTCGTAAATCGTAGCTGCAGTTTTCTTTATTGTTGGACCTAAAAAAAATCTGAGTGTACCATAACAAACCCCAACATATGTAGAAAAAAAAATATCACGCAACTTATCACGGTATAGAGTCAAACACATCGTTGTTTGGTCGTGTTTTCCTACTGAAAATCTATATCCTCCAGTTACCGGTTTTCGACGATATAACTACTTCAAGCTGACCAATGTGGACGAAAGTATCACACTAATACTAGTAATACTAGTAATAAGAGGTCTCAGTCACTTTGTCCACACCACAGACTATTAGTATTAGAATAATCATAGAAAAGGTTGATCAAGCCTGTCACTTCCGTAAGATTACCCGGTTTTGTTGATGTCCACGGCGCACCGCGCAGTAAGCATCGTCACCTATTTTCAACGGTGGTGTTTAGTAAGGTGTCCCAGTGCAGCCAAACGCAAAATAAATTCTTAAAATAACTCAAAATGCTGTGTGGCCCTGTACAATTCTTCCCTGTATGTTATTTTTTGTTCATCTTTGGGTTTTTTTTCGACACTGCTTCTAACACTTTCCTCAAATCATTCATAATTTATGCTTAAAACTTATTGGTCTGGTTGATGTCTTCTTTTATGACGTTTAAAAAACTCCACAATCCGCTTTCTCACTGCTTCCTCAGTTAAGACCTTTCCCAATGTCACTCAAGAGACACATTTCCTCCTTCTTGGTAGTTTCTCTAGCTGCCCTTTTATTTTTTTCATATTTTTTATAAAAGCCTATTACTGTATTAGGCCATGTTACTTTATGTCTTTAAATAATAATAAAAAAAATATTTTAAAAAATTATATAAGCGAGACGCCCTATAGGAGCCTCCATAGTTTTTATGCAGAACGGACTGCCTCAAGTTGCGTGATATTTTTTTTTCTACGTATGTTGGGGTTTGTTATGGTATACTCAGATTGTTTTAGGACCAACAATAAAGAAAACTGCAGCTATGAAGCAACTGCCAATTTTGTACCTAGGAAAATAGACCCCAAAAGAGCAACTTTTTGAATCACACGAGTTTGGCCTACTGGAAGAGCCTTAACTTTCCACATTTTCGGTGACGGACAAAGAGCAGGAAACAAACCGGAAGATAAGGAGTCTGAGATTGTTATACAGAGTTGTTTTCATCGTGCGATGTGAGTTACATGTAGAAGGCCCAGCGTCGAAAACGCGTACCTTCGAAAACTTGGGTTCCCACGATATACCGGTACATGTATGTATACATCCAAAACTTAATGAAGGATCATATTTGTCTGTTTTCTAATTATAATTATATATACATGTATATATAGTAGGTAGGTAGTAGGGGTTTTCCGTTGCGATGTCATACCCCCCGCAGTGATTGGCAGGCCATTCGAAAAGATGGCGGTTCGCGGAAACACAAATTCGAAGTCATTGAGTCAAACACATCGTTGTTTGGTCGTGTTTCCCTACTGAAAATCTTGGACCCTACTATCGCCCGACCCCCTCAAACAAAATTTAAAAGGTCGATTTTAAGGGTTCAACTTCAAGTTACTCGGACTAAAGAAACCCTATTACCCTATACCACACATGACCTAGTCCGAGTAACTTGGGACCCGACAAGTCACTCTTTTTTTTAATCAAAATTTGGAATTTGGAGGGTCGGGTGACTGTACCTCCAAATTCGATAAAAAAGGGGTGACTTGTCGAATCCTAGTTTAATACTTCCATGATTACTCGGACTAGCCATTATATTAGGCAAGATTTTACGAGGCGCCAAGTGTAAATTTATTATTGAATAATAATAATTAATTAATTAATTTACTAATAATAAAAAATTTACACTTGCCACCTCATAAGTTTTTACTTTAATTTAGTTTTAGTTTAAATAATACCTTCACCGTGAACAATACTCAGCAATAGACCACCTATTGACTTGTCATTGGCTAGCATGAGCAAAAATAATTGAAATTAGACAAATAATGATTTTGTGATGCGTTTGTGTGGTGCATATCTAGGCGCAGTGAAGTGCATGCTTTGTACACAGCCGGCCGCGTACATGTACTGTCTGTCGTCCGGTCGACTCCATCGGGCCCTAAAGAAAAGTGGCCCTAAAAACCGACAACATGGAAAACGGCTGTATGGGGAAATAGTCTTTCCCTACATTACATAGGGCTAGCCTACCCCTAGAACTGTGGGGTCCTCCTTCCTTTACTCTTCCTACCGGGACCCCACACACAGATAACCATGCTTTTTTTCCCGTAGGCAACTGTGTAACATTCACTTTTACTGTGGCGTAGGGTTCAGCAGGTTCCTCTTAACTCCTAAGAAAGATACTGCCTCATTTGGCTTACGATTTCTGGGCAAGGCGGCTTACAGTTACATACCATTCACCATACACTGTGTACTGTACACTAACATACATGTACATGTGTACATGTACAGTCCATATGCCCAGCTGTTTTGAATTGGCTAGCTCACTTGAAAAACAGCCCTTTGATGGAAAGACACAAGGCCGCCAGGCAGATAACCTTTTGGTGAACCTATCGTGATTACTGTTATACTGTATGTGAACTGGGCTGCATCTGGCCCAAAAGCAGTCAAACAGCCATAACACAATGTACAATGTCTACACCAATGACTGATAAACATACATCTGCATAGGTACCGAAAACAACAAAGACATGCATTATTTATTTTCATATGCACAGGGCTGTGGTGAAGATCAGTCGTCTATATTTTTTTGTAACACTTGAGGGCGCTGTTTGAGATTTCAGCATAATCTGTTCATTTCCTACAGGTTGGTGTGAAAATCGTGACTTTTTTGCCATTTTCTACTTGAGATCTCAGATAACTGTTTGAGCAAAAACCTTCACAGGATTGCTGTTTTGATACATGTACATGTATGTTTAATGTTTTAACACACAAACTGCGGTAATCTTTTGACCTTAACCAATGTTGTATAGTGCCTTTTAATTAGATTACAAAAATGTTGCAAACTTCCTTTTAATTCATTTTTAAATTCATTTAGAGTTTGTTTGAAACCCTTGCTTGAGTTGGATAATTGGAGCTTTCTGTAAAATACATGTAGTACAGAGATGATTGTTGAAACTACATACATGATTATGTACATGTACAATGTACACTACGGTGAGTTTGCCTGCAAATTGCAGTCATAGACCACCTTTTCTGTGACAACAGTGGCATTACCCTTGATTCATTTATCTCTAATTTTAGGGCTTTTGACTGTTACCAAGTATATATCTGTACATGTACATGTACATTCAAAACTTAATGAAGGATCATATTTGTCTGTTTTCTAAATTATTATCACAGGTATGGAATTATTCACAATTTTACCTTTATTTTTGGACTTAAACCTTGAACATTTATTTGTCTTTTCACAGTATCTGTTACATATGAAAGTGGAATGGTCTCCATTGAAGAATTTCCAATAGACAAAGGTCCAGTGTGGATATTGGGCAGGAAGTATGACCTGAAGAGACAACGAGTTGAAGCCAAGAAGGATGTACAGTCCAGATTATGGATGACATATCGTAGGGGATTTGCCAATATAGGTATGTCAAGATGTACATGTGTACAGTATGTAGAAATTGCTTGCTATTCTACAATTTCCATAATATACAGTGAATATACAGTATGCTTGCACATGTACAGTACATGTACTGAAGGCTTATGGATTATGGCCACTTTTGAATTCAATATACAGTAAACCTCGGCTAAGCCGACATCGTTTTACTCGGCACCTTGCTCAAGTCCGCGCTGTGAACGAAGTCCCGATTTCAGTAATGCATTTTCTATACAAATTCTGAAGTCTAAGTCGACAAATGTAAGTCGTCATCTCGCCCAAGTTGACGCATTTCTAGTGGTCCCTTGACAAAAAAACATAGTAAAATCCTTTGTGTAACTTGTCATGAAATCACTTCCGAACAAATTTTTGTTTAAATCCTGGCAACTTGTGATTTTTGAGGAATTTTTAGGCACAGCTATTTTAGGTCCATGAAATTACTGAAGAACTCGTACGTGGAAGTGGAACGGTTTCACACATTTCATTTGTGTGCCTATAGTGCTTGCACACACGGACGGTCCCTCACGTTACACGTTCGGAGGGGTATTTCCCTCCCGAACGTGTGGGCGCGATGCCAATTTAGGGGTTCCACAATTGACATTGGAACAGTCAATTGAGCATACCCCTGTGAACACGCACGCATGCACGTGCAAACACTTAGTCTTCATTCAAGATGTGTTGGTTTGGCGAGCCGACCGTGATCTGCAGTGTACACCTGCGTACTTACTCGCACAGATCCGCACACACACACATGTACTTTACATGTGTGTGTATGATATGTGTGTGCATACGTGTGTTGATCATTTTGGGTACCTTATTCATTGTGCCCCCACGTGACGGCCGTTAGTGTATCTCAACCAACAGCGTCTTGAACCAAGACTAGCAAACACGTTGCTACTGCTTGATTATTTTGTCAAGATCTTGAAAAATAGACCCAACAAGTAGCCACACTGTGCATGCAGCATAGAATGAGAGCTTGCCGTGCGCTGTGCACAACTGGATAGCATGTTATCGTGATGAAGAATATTTGTTGGAAAATACACGTACATATAATGGAAGAGAAGTATAACTGACTGTAATCTAAGTCAAACATGCAATGACAGGAGTGTAACTTATGGTAAGTGTATAATTATACTAAGTAGGCATGATTGACGTACGTACTGTATCCCACATGAAATTTACACGTACAATGTGTAAGTCGGCAAAATGATGACTTACATTACATGTCGGCATCGGCTTAAGTCTTCACAAAAATGCCGGTGCCGACGGTGCCGACTTAGCCAAGGTGTACTGTACTAAAGTTCACGTTTGTGAAATATTTGGCACTTGACTGCATTACAGTACAGATGTATACATATTGAATATTACATTTTATCAAAAGTTGCAATGATGTGACTTATGAATACGTTAATTTTAAGGTAATTTTAATCTCATCAGGATTTTTTTGGAGCACTATGGCTTATACACTGTGCAGCTTATAGGCCCATTCCAAAAATTCTGGTACATTTGGCATAGGAGGTGCAGGTCGTGCACAATGTCGAAGTCTACATACGAGTACATGTACATGTCCCGCGGTACATGTATACTGACATGTACTGTACAGTAGGCCTATGTGTCCATGTTAAAAGGCCTTTTCACACTTCATCAATATTTATAAGGGTCGGAAGTTACCCGGGTCCTACACGGGCCTGACCTGTGTAAATTTCAACATGGGTCAATCATACTGCATGTTCAGTTGTTCACTGCACGTGTAAGTTTCGACCCATGTAATGTGTTGATCTGTTTACACTGATTGAGCAGACACGGGTCACAAGCCCTAATGATTGTGGCCCTTAGCCCTTTTGTATTCCTGTCAGAGTTTTTTGAGTTTGGCCTGACACTGAACCGCTGTCTTCTGGAAACCAGCCACCATCTATTCCAATGTTGTTTTGTGCTGTTCCGTCCAGCTGGATCTGAAATGATACGTCTGACCAGATGCTAACCTATTCTTCGCTCCATGTCTCTTTTCAATTTCTGATACCATAAAAATTGGAAAGAGGAATTCTGCTATTTGTATACCGGTACATGTCTTTCCTATCACTCTGTGTTATTATTTTCTGCACAGTGAGATTTATTGGAGGTACTGCGGGAGGTCAAATGTTACACAATTTGCTTGTTTGCACTATGCATTTAATGGCCTGCATGTCACATTGATTGGACGCACACTTACATGGGTTGAAATGTAACATGGTGGTGGTCACACTAGCACTTTCAACCAGTGTCAAAATGTCAAACAAACAAAGGAAAAACTGACAGGGAACTTTTGAACAAATTAAAAAAATTGGCAAATAATTTCTTTGCCAATGCTTCAATTTTTCAAAATATTTTACATGGGTGAACCGCTCTCAACCATCCTCCCGAGCAGGGTTACTTTTATCCCCACTTGAGTGCCTTGGAGTCTTTGAAGTTAAAGTCTAGTAGTGTGAAGAGGTCAGTCATTTCCTTCAGGGGTCGGACCTGGCTCCAACACAGATTTGTTGTTGTGTGAAAGCCAGCCTAAATTGTGACATACATTATATTGTATATGTGTAGTTGTGTACAACAAGGTTTTTCTGTGCCTGTTACATGTAACTCTCCACTCTGGCCATCACCTTTCCTACTATCAATGCAGTAGATAAATGTTTTCTCCCTGTTGTTTTCTTTTGGACATAGGTGGAACTGGCCCTACAACAGACCAGGGTTGGGGTTGCATGTTGCGTTGTGGTCAGATGATGTTGGCTCAAGCACTTCTGTGCAGACATCTTGGACGAGGTACATTTGGCTTGGACATTAATCAGGGAATTTTGTAAAGTAATAATCCATATTATTTAACTAGTCTCAGTTACAGTGATATACAAAAATGTTGCAAACTGCTTACTGACTAAAATTACCAAAATGCAAATCTCAAAATTTAGTGGGCCTGACGTTTCAATCCTAGCAGGACCTTTCTCAAAGGCAGAGTCTCAGTTACATATATTTGGTAATTTTGAGGTGAGATTATTATGAGGCACTAAGTGTAGAATTTAGAAAATCAAATTTTTATTTCACATATCACACTTTAATATCACACTTTTGAGCTACAAATGTACTTTGTTCATCACTTTTTATTGTACAGACTAGTCTCCTGTCATTAGTGTTGCAGCACCTCTGAATCTCTGATGATGAAAGTTAAAATGTTCAAATGTCTATTGTTTTAGTGAAGGCATTTGTTGGGGGTGGTTATACTTATTGTACATGTACATGTACATGTATGTATGTGCCTTCATTGCCTTGTGCTCAATGAAGTACCGGTACATGGCGTGTACGTACCTGTATGCACAATGTGTATGCCAGGTCCTGATTCAGCTTCATGCTACATGCCCATATGCCCCCACTCTTACTCACAGTACACTGCTATGCAAGGCAATTACCAGTACAGCTGGTTGGTTAATTCTGCTCTCAGAAATGTCTGCAGGATTATTATTTATATCTTGGCAAAGTTTTGTGCTCTGTTGCAAACAGACATAGAAGCTTTTGTTTTATACTTAAATTATAAAGCAATCCTCATCCAATCTTCTTCCCAGTGTCTGTGTAAACACAGCAATTATTATAACCTGTATCATCTCCTGATTCATTTATAAGCTGTTACACATTCTAATTATGTAGATTGGAAATGGAGTCCCTCTAAACCTGAAGAAAGCTACATCAGAACCTTGAAAATGTTCTTGGACAGAAAAGACAGTCCATACTCTATACATCAAATTGGTAAGTACATAAAGTAGGCCTACGGGTAGTTGACAAGTTTACGTACATGTACATGTACATGTATCTCTAGTCCGAGTCAGTGGTGTATAAAGTTAAAGACAATTTAGCTGAATTTTTCCCTATAAAGTCCCTATAAAATCACACAACCACTGTTTATGGTCTGCTAAACAAACCTAAGATTTAACATTTTGCTTTTGAGAAATATTGTGTTTAATATTTTAAGCCTCTAAGTACATTATTTTACATTGGTTTTGTATCACTTTTCTATCAAGAAGTGTAATGAAATATCCAGATGAAGGCATCTGAAATCAATTCTAAAACCATTAGAAATCAATCTAAGATCTCCTTGGGATTTTAAGATTTTTAAGAATTTACACATTTCAAAACTTGGTAGATTGTAAATTTGCTTAAACAGCCTTAAAGTTAAGTTGAAGAAATGTACCACAACTATACTGTACATGCGTATACCAATTGTATTTATGTACAGTACCACAACTCAACACCGTGGTTACTCATGAATCATGATAGTACATGTAAACAAAAAAAATGGTAGAAATATATCAAATATATTTTTAAAACACCTTAGAGGAGTGGAGGAGCAAAGAAAGGGAGGGAGGAGAGAAGGCCGTATGGCTACATCAACTTATTTAGCAAATTAATAAAGTAAGGGATGGGACTCTTTTAAACCGGGTACCGGGTATGTAAATTGGAGAACTTATGAGAGTTACAGAGACAACAGGAATGGGTCTCCAATCTTGTAGGAGGTAGGAGATCTTTAGTAAGACAACATTTGAAGCTGCTCAGCAAACCGTTGGCAGTGCTCCTCCCTCTGATCAGAGAGAGTCTCTAGTTGGCAATATGACAAGGCATTTCTAGGTGAATGTGCTACCCTGGATTACTCGGCATGCTTGTCTTTGGAGCCTTTCTACCTGGCACGATTCTTTAGATGTAAGTGACGAATGCCATACCACATGCTGATGTATTCCAATGACGGGCGGATGTACCCTTTATATACTGTAACAAGTTCTTGGACGCTTAATCCAAACTTTTTCAGCAAACGAAGCATGTATAATTTATGATTGGCCTTGATGGAGATCTTGGAAGTATTTTTATCCCATCGAAGGACATTCTGTATCCATATGCCCAGTATTTCAGCATGGTCAGCATAGAGTAGGGGACAACCATCAATTGTAAGAGCATTAGAAGTAGGCTCATTTCTCTTGAAACATATCTGGAGGGCCAGACACTTGCTAGGATTTAGATGGAGGTTATTGTTCTCAGTCCAATGCCCGAATTGATTACCGGTAAGCGTCACCTGGAGCTGACCATTTGGGCATGATGACGAATTTCAGCCAGTGTCAGGTCATCCACATATTTCCAACAATACATGTGCATGTTCATGTACATGTACATGTAGGTTATGATACTTTTAGCCATTTATCTTCACTGTCCTCTGTGTGTGGTGCTATGGGCTACTTGTACGTTTGCTTGTTCTAGGGAGCTTTTCATGGAGATTAGTTTGTCAGTCTTGGGTAAGTTGGGGACATTGTGTATGTAATGTAGGCTGTTTGAGTAATATCCCAACACTTGTACAAAAGCACAAAGTCCTTATGAGGAATACAACAGGAACATCAAAATAATTAGAACTTTGCTGTTCAGGAAGATGTGCTTAGACACAGAGACTACATGCAACTTTTTGCAAGAATGAAGAAAGATTACCATGAAGAACTGGAGAAATTAATTAGAGCATACTCAGCATAGTATATGAAATCATTGTATGATTTGTATCGCAGAAAGTGTTTTCATCATGATATGAATGTTCTTATTTCCTTTCTATATGTAGCTCAAATGGGTGTGGGTGAAGGGAAGTCAGTGGGTATGTGGTTTGGACCTAACACCGTTGCCCAGGTTCTTCGTAAGCTTGCTGCATTTGATAGCTGGAGCAACTTGGCTGTCCATGTGGCCCTGGATAACACTGTAGTACAAGAGGACATCAGTAAGTTAAAACCAAAATATCCATTTCTTACCTTTACAATGATTGACATTCTTGAAGACTGAAGATGTCCACCAAATCATGAAATTTCAGAATATAAGCTGGCCGGTGTATATAGCCATGTCCCCACAGGAATTAATTTTGTCAAACTACAGTGTACTGTACAGTGTACTGTGGCTGTGATGAAGAATGACAAAATTAAGTTCAGTTGGAATGCAGGATAAAGTAATGTCCCTGTTAGTGTTAAGTTACCGTGACCTCGATGTGAAACTAATGCTTAAAGATGTCGCTCAGCCACAGTAACTGACGTAACAGGCCTGAAAAAAGTCCTGTGGGAAGAGTCCCATGATGTAAAACTACCACGGGCCCCCAGTAAAATGCATTACATGTGATATACACATACACTAAATTGCTGTGTGGTACTCAAGCAATGCAAAGTATACACTCTTGCATACTTACAAACAATTCTCATGATACACACTATGCCGTTTTGAAAAATGGTAGATCTTAATTATTATCAATTTTATTAGTTTTTAACTTCCATGAGTAATAGGTTTGTGGTGTCACTGCAAACTATTGCTCCTGTTATTCTCACCATGGCAACCTTCAAATCTCATTTAACTGGCAAGACATATGACATTTCATAAATAATTCAAGGAAATTTCAACAAGGTGGTTTTATATATACTTGTATAATGTTTGTTCAGAAGTGAAATAATGATAATAAAAAATCAAGTGTTCCGTCCAACAATCATGAGATCAATGGGTTATTGGTGAGAAAGGAATTGTCTGTAAAGTTTGGAAAGAGCCATACCAACTTAATGCATTGTAGAGAGCATTAGTGAAACACTGAGCCTCAAGTGAAACCATGACGTCATGTCCATGGCAGCGTTACAGCATGTAAATGCACTAGTGGAGGTGAATATCAGATGATACATGTATGATGAGATGAGGTACATGACAAGGTACACTTGTATCTAGTCATTTGTGAAGTCATATAGCAGGAAGGTATTGATAGTGAAAATGTTCCATGGATCCTGTGGTAAAATTTCAAACTCATTTCATGCATTTTTCATTATGCCCTGCGGGCTAGTACATGTAAAAGTATAGTACAGTATTGTGCAGGGTTTGGAAAGGTGATGGTGTTTCCCCATTCAGTGACTCCGCCTCTCTGGTGACCCGTGGAACTAAAAAATGTTTGAGACACTTCAAGACCACTTGCCGTGTTCTATGCTATATTCCATAGTGAATTAGTCTGTTAAACCATAACACAAGAACCTTGCAATATGCATTGGTTACGATTGGTTAACATAGCAGGCCATAATTTCATCGATTCTTACAGGATTATTGAGACTAGGGACGCTTTGCAGCTTCCATGGTGTAGAAATAACATGTTTTCATACCATCTGGGCAATTGTCAGTTGCAATAGTGATCTTGGCAGATCCGTTCATCTCAGTTTTTGGTGTGCCATAAATATGGTAAAGGTGGGAGTGGTCGGGTTGGTTTATTGGATGATTTGTTCCTCAGGTAAGGAGAGCAGAAAGTCTAGGGTTTCATCTGGTTCCTCAACAAAATCAGAATCGCCTAGGACGGGGGTTGTTGTAGTTGGCTTGTTGTAGTTTAGCCCGGATGAACATTCCCGTATGTTTGGCTTGTTTAGTAAGCAATGAGGGTTTTCTTGGGAAAATGAGTTGTTCATTGCTTTGGATGTGTTGCCAGTGTCTAATGTCCGCTCGTTGCAAATCACTAATGTAACAAATGTCTTTACCTCATACCTTCGGTCAATAATTATTCTAATTACTGGCAGTTTCTAGGTAGATTTTTCCCTCAAATCGATGTATCAGGGAAATTGTACATAGTGTACATGTGGTCAGTATTGGAAAAAGGTGAAACCACCAAATGCACAATTGTTGATTGGACTTCTGTGTGTGACTCAGTTCCAGGTTTCCAAATATTTTTTAAGGGAAACCGGGTACCCAAATATTGATATCATTGAGAACCCGGATACCCGCAGTTCAATGCAAAACATAAGAATACCGCTATTGGGGCGCTGCAACAGGCATGCTTTTATTTTGGATATCGATAATAAAATTGGCAATTGGTAATAAATCCTTCACTTGTGGTTTCCCTGGGTTTCTTTGACAACCAAAACAATGGTGAAATCTACAGCAAGAGTGCTGTATTACAACACATGCATCTTGTAGACTGGTTCCCTCCCAGCCTGCCAAATTTTATACTGAATGCGTGAGAAGGGAACCATCCTGAAATACACTTGGGGCCTGTGCTCGTAATGCTGCGTATTTAAGTGCGGTACTGTACATAAGCTTCAGTCCTACGTACATATTGCATCATCGCACTGCGCATGGTGCAGATTGCGTTTCTTTCATGAAGAAACAAAAAATCTGACGTCAGACGTTATGCAGTGGGCCTTTTTTGTTCTACTTCTAGTGTATATTTTTTATCAAACAGTTAAATGAAAATCGAATTTTTTTGCACTGTCCATTAAAAATTTTGCAGTCCAGAAAGTGCCTCCGGTTGGATCACATTATAGGCATGCACAGTTCAGTAATCACGATCCACTTTTTTGAAAATGTTGCTGCGTGTGGATGTGTGCACAAAAACAAATTGATTCTTGAAACGTAATCAACTTTTCCTAGTGGCAATGCATCTAATGATAACCGTGGCGACAAAGCAACTCTTTGTAATCAGGTGGGCAATTCCACGCAAAGGTGAACATGACACTGGAAATTTCAAATATATTCAAATTGCACAAATTAGGTGTCAAAGGAAAGCTGAAAGTCTATATTTTGAAGATGTAAGATTAAAATTTGATTTTTCGCGCATTTCCCCGCCTAAACTTTGGATTGTGCAATCAACGTATTTTTTCCCCAAAAAGGTGAAAATTCTTGAAGATCGTATGTCACCTGTTCTAGGATTATAAATGCATTTCAAACTTCAAAACAATGTTAATATCAGTAATCAGGCTATAAATGAGACTACAGAAACAAATTTTCCTGCATCATGTAAATCGTTTCACCTCAGCAATTGCAGTAAAGATTCAGAGAAAAGCTGTAAAAAAAGTGAGTTCAGGCTGGCAAATAATATTTAACCACTTTGGTGTCTCTACATCTTTACGTTTATTAATTAACATCAATTATGTGTCCTTCCGTTACCAAAGCTCCGGTAACGGAAGGACAAAATTGGTAACGTAAGGACAAAATGCTATGCATCTTATCAAATTACCATGTAAATATGTGTGTACTGTAGGTTCCTATCATCACTGTTGTCATCGTTATAGGTCTCCCAAATGAGGAGGAAAGGGGTTGGGGAGGGGAGGAGGTGGGGTGACTTGTCTCCAAAGTCTCAATCCTGAGCAGTGACAGGGTGCAATTACATGTACTGTACATGAACTTAAATATTGTCAACATTTTAAATGAAAGTCTTTTGTGAACCAATGGATTGAAAGGAATTGGAACATAAGTTTGCTCGGTGTAGGGCTAATGCTCAATGTACACTTGATAACTACACAGCTTATGCCAACTTCCATTCTTACATGTATATGCCTTTTCATTGAGATGCCTGCACTACAATCACTGCACACATCTGATGAGGAAATTTCCCTTCTGAAATGCGGGGATTTTGTTGTGAAATATATTTGTCCAAACAAAGTTGCCAGACAATTCAATTCACGTATATTGCTCATATTTATAACACAATAACAGAGATTCATGACCAAGAGTTTTCTGTCATGCATCTTCACAAAAGTGACCAAAGGGTTGCTGTATTTATTGTAAAAGATGTAGCGAATAAGTTTGGAGTAATTTCCAATGAGCAAATTCTGAAGATTCTTCCAGCACCAGTCATGGACAACAGTGAGAGATACCATTTTGCAGAAGTTATTCCAGAAGTGTTCTAGTTACAGTAGTAGTGTTGCCATTGACTAAGGCAAATTTGTGGAAGCACAAGCCTTTTGATTGTTATTTTGTGTGATCTTATATTTATATTTCCGATGAATCTGTTCTTGTGCATACAGCCATTAATTAGGCCTAGTAATTAATTTTAAGTGAACAGTACATTTTGTGTAGAACATGTACCAATACCGGTAGTCAATTTTGACATCATGCTCATGCAGTAATGCCACATAACTGTACATTACTCATTCCAGTATGTACATGTATTTGTTTGAAGCACTAAAAAAAATTGCCTCATCTCCCATACATTGACTATGTACATTTCGATGGTCTTTCCATTACCGTCCTTCCATTACCGAAACCAAATTTAGATTTGCCTTTGTTTCTCATTCACCAACTTATTTTTTTTAAGTGGAACTGATTAGGTATTGTGGCACAGGCTATAGATTCTATTCAATATATTTTCAACATTATTGACTCTCACACTTCAGAGCGTTTAAAGGAAATACGTGTCGAGTGAAAAACCCATGTCCATTTTGCATCCTAGTTCTGTTACCGACCTCATTAAATATACATATTTTGTCAGTGTAAGATTTGACTCAGTTTTTTTTCCAGTGAAAATGAAAGGTAGCAGTGGCTGGGACGAAATGTCGACTAACAGACATTTTGCGACCGGCAAAGACTTGCCGAAATTTCGACTATCGTTTTCACGAAAGTCGACTTGTCGTGGTGGCTACTTGTTGGCGACAAGTCGACCTCCCACGTCACGGCACGAAATTTCGACCAGTCGAACTCCCACGGCACGGCACAAAATTTCGACCAGTCGAACTCCATTGGCATGGCACGAAATTTCGACCAGTCGAACTCCAACGGCATGGCACGAAATTTCGACCAGTCGAACTCCCACGGCACGGCACAAAATTTCGACCAGTCGAAATCCCATCCCCACGGCACGGCACAAAATTTCGACCAGTCGAAATCCCATGGCACAGCATGAAATTTCGTCCCACAGCACGGCGTGCACGGCATGGCACGACATGCCATAAAACACAGTGTAATCGGCCCATCGCGTACAGTACTAACGCAGCACTGCCTTCAGTGCAGCAAGGGGGGTCGGTCACCGGACTGTCCCATTTTATTTTAGGGGAGCATTATAACATGTATGTACGTGACGTTTCGTCGTCCAATCAAACTACCGTTTCCACGCCAACAGACGGGAATGGATTATTCATAGGCCATCCCGGTCTACTGTTGGTTCTATTTCGGTGATACATATTCATCAAAATTCGTTTTGGACACTACCGTCCTCACTGTACTGACGGACGTCTGAGAACACAAGTGCGATGACCTTTCCTACTTGCGCACCACGTGCAAACCTTTCTGGGCTCACATGGACATTTATACTGATATAGTTTTCACCAGAATGTAATCACCTCAAGTACAGTTTCTTTTTCTGTTGAAAAATAATGTTTCATTTCCACAAAGCTATGCATGTAAGACTTGTAAGTCCTGTAAACCAATGAAATTTAATTCATTCCACAACCACAATTTATTTAAATTTGTCCCCTACGATGAAAATGGAAGTGTCTGTGTGGTTTTGTGTTCGCTGCAGAGCGGGTAACACTGTATGTGTACATGTACTGTACATTAGTCATATATGTAAACTGTACGTGTGTAGATGGCATGTACATGTACACGTAATGTACATGTACATCTACCAACGTATACTAATACACGTACACACATACACGTACTGCATGCACAATAGTGTAAGTGTACATGTACATGTGTATAGTTATACAATACAAGCATGTGTACTAAACAATGGTCGACTAGTCGACTTTTCTCGACTATTACGCCAACGACTAATTGACTCTTGAAAATCAATAGTCGCCCAGCACCAAATTGGTCACATAACTATGGTATTTTGTTTTTAATATTAGGTAAAGTCTCTGAAATGTATGTTCTCAGAAATTGAAAACTGCCTGTGAATGTCCTTCCGTTACCATGGAATTGCCCAGGTCAAGAATCCTTCACTACCTGAAACATTGTTGGTTCCTCTTGTAAAGTTAAGGGTTAGTGGTCACTCCACCCGTCTTGTTTGGGCTTCACGACTCAGTACGTCCCCCGCAAGAATGGAACCATATGTTGTGCATTTTCTGCTACAATATTTGCAATCTAAAATTAAATGTGGTTTACTATAATTAAATGTGGTTAACTACATGTATATAGTACTTGTTTCTACGTGTACATGTACATAGTACTTGTTTGCTTGGACGCTTGGAGAGTCGGTATGGCATAACTGGGACCGTGTTACAATGGTTTCGCTCTTACCTGAGTGACCGTTCCCAATCTGTGACCATCGGTGAGGCTGCATGCTCAGTACGTCACATACCCTGGGGTGTTCCACAAGGTTCGGTTTGCGGTGCATCATTGTTAACCTTCTACACAGCACCAATCAGTGATATCATGACGAAACATTCCGTTAATCCTGTCATGTATGCTGATGATACACAGCTCTACTTACTTTTCAAGCCACCAGAGAGCACTGCAGTAGTCCTACACTGCAGCAGTTCATCAGTTGGAGGTCTGTGTGAGGGACATTAAAGAATAGGCTGTCCACAATAAACTCCAACTCAATAATACGAAAACAGAGATTCTTCATTTTAGCTCCCGCTTCTGCAGCACAACTGAACTTCCACTAGCTATGATTGGTGACTCGGTCATTGATTATTGCATTGAGGCTCGAAGTCTAGGAGTGGTTTTCGACTGAGCTTTGCATAAAGGCCCACGTTTGTAACATATGCCAAGCCGGAGGGTCAATTATTTACAGGATTGGCAAAATCCGGAGCTATCTAGACGAGCCAGCGACATTGAAGCTTATACAAGCCTTTGTGACATCTCACATTGACAGCTGTAACAGCCTTCTCATTGGCCTTCCAACCAATGAAATCAACAGACTCCAGCGACTACAAAACGCTGCTGCCAGATTGGTCTGTCGAGCTAAACGCCACGAGCACATCACCCCAATCCTTCAATCACTCCATTGGCTCCCTGTTTCACAACGGATTATCTACAAAACTCTTATTCTCACTTTCAAAGCACTCCACAACTTGGTCCCATCGTACATACAGGACCTCGTTCATCGGCATCAACCCAAACGCACCCTTGGCTCCGCATCTCTTAACCTCCTGCAGCAGCCCTCACCTCCTCGGACATCATCTTATGGCGGCAGAGCCTTCAGTGTCGCAGACCCCTCCCTTTGGAACAAGCTCCCATCACATATCAGAAGCTGTTCATGTATTGACATTTTTAAGTGTCATTTGAAGACTTACCTTTTTAGGCAATATTTTTATGACTGATCGAATACGATTTCCTGGTAATGTAATAGTCATTTGAATTGAATTTTTCAGTAGCTGGTCATGATTTTATGTGACTGCCTGCAATATTATTTTTAATTAAAAACAAACTATAAAAAATAAATTTAAAAAAAACATAATTGTTTTAAGACATTGAACATAATTTCATTTTATCTGTTTAGGAGGTCCAGATATTTTACAAAAAGTCTTTTTAACCAAATAATTGTTAATACCTTGCATGTAGTAATTTTGTAATTTTGTAATTTTGTAACTTGTTTTGGTTTTTATCTTTGTATTCAGCGCTTTGAGGCCTGTTTGGCAATTTGGGTGCTTTATAAATATCCTTTTATTATTGTTTTTATTATTCTGGTTTAGAAAAAAAGGAGAAACAATCGGGTAAATCGAATCCACAAAATGGAACCGGGTATCCATCATCCTTGGTCGGGTTTCGGGTACCTGAATCTTTTGCCCAGGCCTAGTTCCAACTTTTTTTCATGAAGCACTTCAGGTAACAAATACAATCAATATTTTATTTTGGGGGTCGAAAAGAACTATAATGTCAATTTCATTCTTGAAGGCTCAGCTTATAAGCTGCATTAATTTTGTTGTGGGCCAAATCAACTTATAAGCCATGGCTTATATTCTGAAATTATGGTTTTTATGCTGATTTGCTCAGTAGTCAGTAGTTTCTTTTGATATCTTAACATATTTTAGTTAATTTGTAAGAATAGTGTTTTCACCCTAAGACAAAGAACAAATTAATGTTGCCATATTTTTGGTTTTGTTTCAAACAGGAAAAGTTTGCCTCGCCTCAACAGATGCCTTCAAAGCATGTGTACCATCGTCAAGACAGCACGACTCAGCACTCCTAGCAAACGGCACTGTGACTGATGCTTTGTGTTGTAGTGATACTTCAGCTGCAGCTTTACATGGACAAAGAAAAGCTATATGGAGACCTGTCTTGATATTTATACCACTCCGTCTGGGACTGAATGAAATCAATGCTGTTTATATTCAACGGTTGAAGAGGTGCTTCACCCTCAGACAATCTCTTGGTGTCATTGGAGGAAAACCAAATCATGCTCATTATTTCATAGGCTTTGTTGGTAAGTCACTATGCTTTACTTAAAGGTCTAACTTATCAGACTGTTATGTTTGATGAGAGCTGCTCAGTGGTACGTGGTAGGGCTGGTTCTACTGTCCCAAATAAACGCAGTTATTTGGATTGCGATTTAAATCCCTATTCAAACTTTTTGGTGTGTGACACTGTAAATGCGATTTTTAGTGGGATTGCCATTGGAATCGCGATTCCGACTCCACTATTAGTGAGACTTTTCCAAATAATGACGTTTATTTTCGACAAGATGTATGTGGGACCACTCCGCTGAATCGTACTGGTATTTTAAAATCCCACAATGCACCACTCACTCTGATTGACAGGAAGTGTCATGCTTGTTTATATGCCTCCCTGCATGGGCCACCCTCAAGGACACACCCACCATTTGACTACAACGGCTAACCACGGCTCGCAATTTTTTGGCCAGTGTGAACATAAGCAAAAAAACACCTGATTTTTTAATTGCAATTCAAATCGCAATTACTGTATTTCGACAGTAAAAACAGCCCTATTGTACATGTATATACCTGTTCGTGTACTATGTTTGCAGTACTGTGACCAGTGGTTGATTTCATCTACATGTAACTCATCATAACTTACGATCATTCGCAAGGCGATGAGCGATGCACAGAAGCCATATGACCTATCACAACTTACGATGGGTTATCCATCGTAAGTTGAGTTACGATGCATCATAAGACTTTGTGATATCCAGCCTCGGATACTCATCCTTACCAATGTAGTCTTTTTCTTTCTCAATTATTTCTAACTGTGTATTTCAATTTGTAGGCACACTTGGCTGTCAGATAAGGATTATCTTTTTCTAATGCATATAAACCTTTTTCAACCAAGAGTCTTTGGTTAAAACTCAGACAATAGTGGTGCCCAGATTGGAAGGGCCTGGCACAAAGCAGCACAACTGGCGCTCAAAATTGATATGCGAGTGTGTGGTTTTGATGGTGTACTGAAGCAACATGGTGTACGTGGTTGAGCAAACTTGACAATGGTACCCGTACTGTACTACTACTATAGCATCAGCAATCAGCTGAATGGCCATTTTACCAGCAAAGGTTTTGCCATTGTGTGATGTTGCTGGATTGCTATCCCAAAATGACTGAGGAATAGTGCAATACAGCACAGGGCCTGAAGGGCAGCCCAATGCCTGCTTTGTCCACAGACCTACAAGGTTGCCCTCAGGTGTAACCTGTAAGCAGTGCTACGGATAACCTTGCTCTTTTGCATTTATTGTTTCTTACATCATCACATAATAATGAACTAAAAAGTAGACTTTTTTCTGACTTATTTTACAGGAGATGAACTTGTATATTTGGATCCACACACAATTCAGCCAGTCATTACACCAGACAAGTGGGGATTTCTGCAAGATGACAGTTATCATTGTGACCACGCTTGCCGTATGAATATTCATAATCTGGATCCCTCAATTGCACTGGTAGGACTTAAGAGTACATGTAATTAAATTCTGTCATGCATTGGCTGATTGTCTGATTTTTAATAAAAACAAAAAATCGAAATTAAATATACAAAAAGTCTTTCCTAACTAGGCCTAAAATGCAGAAGTTGAAAGGGTCAGCTGTGCCTATCCTATCAACATCTTTATCAAAGGCAGGGTGATATGGATGAAAGGAGGGAAGATGGTAGAGAGACCAGGGTGCAATCCAAATTGAATTAAAAGAAGAGAAGGAAATAAAGCATGCATGGTGTCAGTCATTCTCCTCCAGGATGTCAAGAGATGTTTCATCCACATATTATTAGGGTTAACAAGCGATATTGTGCCCAGTACACTCATTCCCAATAGAGGGATTCTATCGGCTGCGTTGATCATACAGTAAACTTCAGCTAAGTCGGCACCGGCATTTTTGTGACGACTTACGCCGATGCCGACATGTACTGTAAGTCGTCATTTTGCCGACTTAAACATTATACGTGTAAATACATGTGGGATACGTTCCATACGTACCGTAGGCATGTCGTCAATCATGCCTACTTAGTATATACACTTATCATAAGTTACACTCCTGTCATTGCATGTTTGACTTAGATAACAGTCGGTTATACTTCTCTTCCATTATATGTATTTTCCAACAAATATTCTTCATCACGATAACATGCTATCCAGTTGTGCACAGCGCACGGCAAGCTCCCATTCTATGCTGCACAGTGTGGCTACTCGTTGGGTCTATTTTTCAAGATCTTGACAATATAATCAAGCAGTAGCAATGTGTTTACTAATCTTGGTTCAAAACGTTGTTGGTTGAGATACACTAACGGCCGTCACTTGGGGGCATAATGAATACGGTACCCAAAATGATCCACAAACACACGTATGCACACACACATGTAATGTACATGTATGTGTGTGCGGATCTGTGCGAGTACATACGCAGGTGTACACTGCAGCTCACGGTGGGCTCACCAAACCAGCAACGTCTTGAATGAAGACTACGTGTTTGCACGTGCGTGCATGTTCACAGGGGTATGCTCAATTGACTGTTCCAATGTCAATTGTAGAACCCCTAATTTGGCATCGCGCCGACACGTTCGGGAGGGAAATAACCCTCCGAACGTGTTATATGAGGGACCGTCCATGTGTGCAAGCACTATAGGCACAAAAATGAAATGTGTGAAACCGTTCCACGTCTGAGTTCAGTAATCTCACGGACTTAAAATAGCTGTGCCTCAAAATTCCTCAAAAATTACAAATTGCCAGGATTTTAAAAAAAATGTGTTGGGAAGTGATTTCATGATGAGTTACACAAAGGATTTTACTATGTTTTCTTTTGTCAAGGGACCACTAGAAATGCGCCGACTTGGGCGAGATGACGACTTACATTTTATAGTCTTCAGAATTTGTATAGAAAATGCATTACAGAAATCGGGACTTCGTTCACACCACCAACTTGAGCAAGTTGCCGAGTAAAACGATGTCAGCTTAGCCGAGGTTTACTATATACTGTGACTGATTATAGCCATGGAGGCCTTTTGTGAGTGTTTCTATCTGAGCCAGGAGAAGCTGTTGATGAAGGTTCTTTGGTCTCTCCAACCCCATCATGGCCTCAGCATCCTTTTGATTTCTTCCTGTTTGTCCTTCCCTTCTTTATTCCTTACTCACTGCTTGTCCTTCCCTTTGCTCTCACTCTTTTTGTTTACCAACTTCCTCCTATGTCCTATTATCTGTATCTTAATCATTTATATTTATCCGTGTCATTCTGCCTTTGAAAAGGGTTCTTGTAGTGTTAGATTGCATTTGTTTTTAGATATTCTTGAGACAGTTGAGTTTTTTCAATGTACATGTATACGGTACATTGCATGCACTATTGCATGTACATGAGAAACTACCACTGGAATTCAAGATCTAATCAAAATGATGAAGATCAATGACAAAACTGCCCATTTTTCTCGTATAAAGGGGTATTACTGTCATGATGAGACTGACTTTGAAGATTGGTGCAGAGAAATACAGCAGGTATGTGTCATGCATCTTCCCATCACCTTCAAAACAAGATAGTAAAGGAGTCATTTCAGGTTGATTTGTTGTGCAATTTATGGAAATAGCAATACCCCCACCCTATCAGAAATGGTTGATTATTTGGAAAGGCCCCACAAGACCATACTGATGTTATGCGAGTTATTTCTACACCACTGATTTCATACACGGATTTGCCATCATCAGCCATTCATTGGCTAGTTACACAGTATAAAGACATTAACTGGTCAAATGGCTTTTTATTGGACTGCCTTGCATTAACAAGTCTGTTGTACATCATTTACATGTATATCATTTATTGCATATGAATGTAGCAATAGAGATGCTTCTGTTGGCTGTCCACCTGAACTAACACGTCTGAAACATTTTATTTTAATGAATTTTAATTTTCTCAGGTGATAAAGGAGCAGGACTTGAGCCCCATGTTTGAGTTGACTGAAGAGAGACCATCTCATTGGCCACCATTTGATCCAAGTCATTCATGTACAGATTCCAGCTTTGGTAAGTTCACTGTCAAACTACAGTAATACCAGATCTTTTTGGACTCCATTTTTATCAGTAAATGCAGATAATGCACAGTAACAAAAAATAATTTAAATACGTACCTAAGCAGAAAGGCTGTGTTGCAGAGTTAGTGGCAGAGTAATGCCAGGATCCGAAATGATAATGTTGGGTGTATGTGCTTCCACATTAACATCTGCACAACAATGTAAACCTCTGAGAACTATTGCCAACAATCTGTCTCTCTCAGCATTTCATGATGTAGCTGCCTTGTGATCATAGTTATGTTTGAAATCATACATGTACATGTATATACTTTTTATTACATTTTATTACCAGAAATCAGAGACGAGCCTGTGGAAGAACCTACATATGACTCCGATGAGGAATTTGAACTGTTGTAGGTTGTGATCAATGCTGAACCAAATTTGTACACTGTATTTGTATACATGTGCATGTGGCGTCTGAAGGATTGAATCTGCTGGTGTCTCTGGGAGGAGCCTAATCTGGACTACAGCAATCAACCAGTGGTCACAATCTTAATGGAATGGCACATCCTCAATGGAAGAGTAACTTGCCTTAACCGATTGACTATGATCTCAGTCAGATTTTGTCTCCTAAGACAAGGAGTTGTTGCAAGAATAAAATCAACCTCAGAGAATATTTGTTGGCCTGTGTACAGCAGTTGCTGTGTTTTGCTATATTGATATTAAAGATATTCTTATATTCATTTTATAATGACTCATAAAGGTTTTTTTTTTAACAGACTTTTCTTTTTTTCTGTACAAATATCGACTCATAAAGGACTAGTATCCTTTGAAGCATATTCCATCTAATCCTGAAAAAAAAATTGTTGGGTTTGCTCAATCAATAATATTTGATAAACTGAAATTCATTTCTCTCCAATGTTTCCAAGGAACACTGGTGGGAAAGGAAACCTAAGTTCCTTTTTATAGCATTATCCTCTTGCAGACATTCCATTGATGACACTGTCCATGTACATGTTATGTACATGTATGTGTATGCATACAGTTGTTCATTCCTTGGACTGCTCAAATTTGATTGTACATTTACACGTAGGCTGCTATACTGTACGGTAATTGACCAAAAGCTCAAATAGTTAAATTCGGAACCCATTATTACACCTGCTGTAAGCATGTCCCATTATATCACATTAGGTTTACCATTTCGGGAACATACAGAGTGAGGTATCATCTCCAATACTAAAATGTGGTTTCATCAGTGCAAGTGCCTCTGGATCACCAAACACAGTCTAGCTAAAGGAACCAAGTGTAAACCTTTTCAATACTTTATTTTTTTTTTAAGTCACACTGATACTTCTGGAATAAAATTTATTTGTAGCAGGAAATGTTAGGATTAACAACATGTACATTACATCAGCTTCGAATGGAGTTATCACTGTCATACATGTATTTTTTTTCCAATTGAAGTCGATCTACATGTAAAGTTGGTTCCTTGTTATTGGAAGTGAACCTACAGCATGTATACTATTTAATCTTGAGTCTTAACACAATTAAAACCAATTAAAACCACTGATTGCTCATCAACTGTGCATGAATAATTTCATGTACCATATGTCAATGATTGATTGATTCAATGATATGTCAATCAATTCATTAATCATTTGATTGATCAAATCTGAGGAATTTGCATTTATTTTTTAGAAATGTACATGTATTGCTTTGTAGAAAGAGTCCTTCATATTTATAAGCTCCGATTAGTTCTGCTGATTAGGTTTGTTTATTGGGATATCTGGCTGCTCAGTTCTTAAACTAATGTGATAAAAATATTTCCAGGTATAAGGAAACATTGATGGGATTTGAGAGGGGAACCCCAGGAGTGATGTAATTCTGTGGTTATGGGTGGTGTGTATGGACTTACATTGATTCTATACAAGGCTAGGGCATTGTCAAGTGTCAACTCACTTGCCTCATTGAAAAAAGGTGAACTCCACATACACTTATATACTGTACATGTATGCAGTGTACATGCAGTATTTATGTGCATGCACAATGTACTGCAGTACACAAACGCCTTCATTGTCACATTGCATTTTATTTTGTTTATACAAACATCAATAACATGCATGCATGTTCATGTCCTATGTGTATGCCTACATAAGGATTTGTTATGGACACTGCTATCTAGTATTGTCAATGGTTTGGTTATGGCAAAGATATGAGAGCATAATGGAGGTGAATGTTAAGTACTAAAGCTACTATGCTACATTTGAACAATGTCTCATGATAGTTTAAGGGAAGAATTATGTATAATTGGTTATTGGTTATGATTGTATTATTATTGGGTGATATACAAAAATGTTGCAAACTGCTTACTGACTAAAATTACCAAAATGTAAATCTTAAAATTTAGTGGGCCTGACGTTTCGATCCTAGCAGGACCTTTCTCAAAGGCAGAGTGACAAGGACAAAACAGATACATGTACATGAAGGAAGGGGGAGAGAGTGAATAGGACGCGGATGAGAAACAGAGGACAAGGAGTGAAGCTGGTAGGGAGAGATCAAAGGGAAGGGCAAGGAGTAGGGTAGGGATTAGTGAGAAGAGGGGGAAAGATCAAAGAGAAGGGCAAGGAGTAGGGTAGGGATTAGTGAGAAGAGGGGGAATATCAAAGAGAGAAGTGTGAAGGACTGAACACTAAAGAAGGATTATCAGAAAGCTGCATGGTGTTAGTCATTACCCTCCTGGATGTTGAGACCATGAGGTTGAAAAGTCCGAAGACGCTTCATCCACATTTTCTCACGGCTAAGACGGACAGCATTACTACGGTGACCAAGTGATTCTATGCCCAGTACACTCATATCTGATATCGATTGATCAGGGAGATTGAAGTGATACCCAACAGGGGTGTCCATTTTACCGGGTTTGATAGTAGACCTATGGCCTTAGATCCATTTTTTGAGGGTGTTTTTGGTCTCGCCAACATACTGAATATTACAAACTCTACAAGAGATGAGGTATATGATGTTGGAGGTAGTGCATGTGATACAGCCATAGGTTGGTGGGTAGTTCCAGAAGAATGTCCATTGAGAGAGTCTATTTCCTTGACATGTGTCTTGCAAACAATGCATTTCGAGGTTCACTTAAATGTACCAAATTTAGTTGGAGGTGAAGAGTCCAAAGGGGAAACCTCTGCTCAGACAATTAAGTCACGCAGGTTACGGGGGTGCCTGAAAGCCAAAACAGGCGAATTTGGAATGGCATCAGCCAGACGATCTGAAGTGTGGAGAATGTGGTGGTTTTCCTTAGTTATCTTCCTGAGAGGAGGAAGAGAAGGGTGGTCGGAAGTAACTAAGGGAACCTTGGGCTTGTCCTTGGGACCTGTTGGCTTTTGTTTTAGTGCCGAACTTCTGGGGATGGAATAGACTTTAGCAATGGAGTTCTTCACTTGGCGAGAACTATAGCCTCTAGCAACCAAGTTACTGGCCAATACACGTGTATGGCGGCGAAAGTCAGACTCATTGGAACATATGCACCTCAATCTAAGGGGCCTGGCTGTAAGCTATACCAGTCTTACAGTGTCTGGGGTGACAACTGGAGGAATGGAGATATTGATGAGTGTCGGTGTGCTTAGAATACAGGTCAGTAGTGAGAGTATTGAGGTCTTTCCGGACGGTGACGTCCAGAAAGTGGGTCTGCTGGAGAGACTGCTCCCATGTGAATTTGATGGTCCTATGGAAGGAATTGATGTGGTCAAAGAAAGCATTCAAGCTGCTACCGTCCCTAGTTCAAATGAAGAACACGTCATCTATGTATCTCCACCAAATCCAGGGACGGCATGGAGCCTCACTGAGCATGCGTTCTTTAAGGTCACCCATGAAGAGGCAAGCAAAGGAAGGAGCCATGCGCGTGCCCATGGCAGTGCCATGCACTTAAAGATAGTGCTTGCCAAGAAAGGAGAAATTATTCTTGGCCAGCACTAGCCTCATGAGGGTGGTTATGTCGGAGATGGGTGGAAAAGACTGTTTTCCTTTGGCCAGGGCCGAGGAGCAAGCTTGAATGCCTTCTTCCTGGGGGATGTTAGTGTATAGAGAGGAAACGTCAACAGTACCAATTATGGCAGTGGTAGGAATTTGATCCTTGACACTTTCCAACTTTCACAGAAAGTCGAGAGTGTCATGGACGTATGAGGGGATTTGGGGAAACCAAGGGTTTGATAAAAGAGTCAATGAAAAGAGATATGTGTTCCGTAGGTGAACCATTGCCAGAGATGATGGGTCTGCCTGGGTTGTTGGTCTTGTGAATTTTCGGGAGAAGGTAGAATTATTGGTTAAATGTGGCAAACACTAGTTGGCCCATTGGAAAGACCACCATTTAAGGGCTGGATAGCTCAGATGGTAAGAGCACTGGTACGCAAAACCAGATGTCTTGGGTTCAAGTCATTTTCCAAACTATTTTGGGATTATTTCTAAAGGCCTTTTAGTCACATCGCATAATTATTTCCCTGGAATTCCCCAACAGTTGGCACTACATCCATAATTTCCTAGGGATTGGTCGATTCACACCAACCAGTCATTTCAGGGCAATAATGACAACCAGTGTCAAATGCCGCATGCACTGCTGGTCTTGGTGACAGCAAACAAGATTAGCGAAATCCGTCCTGTGTCCACACTTCTCCCTTACTCCTGCTCCTGAGCAAGGGGATGGCAAATTCCTGGGGTTATCGGTTATGCTATTTCCCAGGAAATTGGCAATGCAAGGATTTTTTCCTATGAAATTGTTGCGATGTGAAAAGGAACCCCCGGTATATGAAACAAGTGAAAAGGTACCGGTATATAAAACAAGTTTGTTTTGTTATTTTAAAGTGCAATTAACATCATCTAGAGTAAACTTTGTCCCAAAATAATTTATTTTTTCCTGGCAATTACTGTAACACATTGCAATGCTACATGCATGATTTCATGACAGCAATAATGTAAGTGTGTTACCTGACTGGCATGGGTAGTTGATTGTAATGCAAGATTGTTAGACCAGTACAGAATGGCTGGTTGCCCTAACAGTTAAATGAAAATTCAATTTCTGTATTTGTACAAGTTTCCAATGGTATTTCTGCATGGTGGAAAGACCGTTGTTAGTCTTAAAACTGTCCAGTACTGAACACCCTGCACTTTGTACAGGATTAACCACTTGAATTAGGCTATATGGATCCAGAGACATAGTTGTATTACTTATGCTCGGAGATAGATCCCTAGTTTGTCAACAGACCTCCTTTGTCTGTCCATAACTTCCTCATGAGGCAAAGCAACTACAGACAGCCATTGGGAACTTTCCTGTAATTGTCATTGAAAGTGAACCACTCTTATGCTGGAGAAAAATTGACAATTACAAAAATGGCTAAATTAACCATTACTTTCAGTGCCATTTCCCCCAAGATTCATATATTAAATTTTGATTTGCCCAAGTCAAGGAGTCTATTCACCTATAATTATGACAAATTAATTGTCTCCTCTTCATTTAGTATGCAAGTATGCAGGCATTTCAAAGGATTTAACTCCAGTGGTAGCATAGCAAATGTGATATACGTGTACATGTACCTGCAAACCAAATGCTGTGAGCCGCACCACATCATAAAACCACATGGTTTGAACTGTTAGTACACATAGAATTTTCTTTTGCCGAGAATTTTGAGAGTGACATATTAATTAGAATTGCTAGAACAACAATTATGAGGGGGTGTTTTGTGGCATGAAGTGGCTCATCTGAAAAATTACCATTTTTTTATTCAAGAGTTATTTTGTTTCTCGTACATGGACATATTTTGCACTTTGATTATTACGCATCATAATTAGATGCGTTATTCGTGTAAAGTTGATGAGCTTAAATCACATGGACATACAATAGTGCATGTAATAAAAAGGTGAAGGTAAATGAAATATGATATTTGAATATAAGAATGAAATCAATGTTTGGAAATCTAAAGTATCTTCCCTAAACATATTTAATGTTATTCAATATGGAAATAAGTCTAGTTCACTTACTTTACCACAACTCTTTGCTATTCTATGTGATTAAACACTCCAGCATTCCAGGCATGTAGTTCTGCAAGACATACTTGTTCCTATCCACTCAACAATTACATGGATATCTGCCATACACTGGTAAGAATAATAACTCATTACATCTTTCCCCTTCCATCACACAGGTTTCCCATTTCCATTTGATCAGGCCTGCATATCAAGTCTGAACACCTTTTTCCATTTGATCAGGCCTGCATATCAAGTCTGAACACCTTATTCCATTTGATCAGGCCTGCATTTCAAGTGTGAACACCTTATTCCATTTGATCAGGCCTGCATTTCAAGTCTGAACAGCTTATTCCATTTGATCAGGCCTGCATATCAAGTGTGAACACCTTATTCCATTTGATCAGGCCTGCATATCAAGTCTGAACAGCTTATTCCATTTGATCAGGCCTGCATTTCAAGTCTGAACAGCTTATTCCATTTGATCAGGCCTGCATATCAAATGTGAACACCTCATTCCATTTGATCAGGCCTGCATATCAAGTGTGAACACCTTATTCCATTTGATCAGGCCTGCATATCAAGTGTGAACACCTTATTCCATTTGATCAGGCCTGCATATCAAGTCTGAACACCTTATTCCATTTGATCAGGCCTGCATTTCAAGTCTGAACAGCTTATTCCATTTGATCAGGCCTGCATATCAAGTCTGAACAGCTTATTCCATTTGATCAGATCAGGCCTGCATATCAAGTCTGAATACCTCATTCCATTTGATCAGGCCTGCATATCAAGTGTGAACACCTTATTCCATTTGATCAGGCCTGCATATCAAGTCTGAACAGCTTATTCCATTTGATCAGGCCTGCATATCAAGTGTGAACACCTTATTCCATTTGATCAGGCCTGCATATCAAGTCTGAACAGCTTATTCCATTTGATCAGATCAGGCCTGCATATCAAGTCTGAATACCTCATTCCATTTGATCAGGCCTGCATATCAAGTGTGAACACCTTATTCCATTTGATCAGGCCTGCATATCAAGTCTGAACAGCTTATTCCATTTGATCAGGCCTGCATATCAAGTGTGAACACCTTATTCCATTTGATCAGGCCTGCATATCAAGTCTGAACAGCTTATTCCATTTGATCAGGCCTGCATATCAAGTCTGAACACCTTATTCCATTTGATCAGGCCTGCATTTCAAGTGTGAACACCTTATTCCATTTGATCAGGCCTGCATTTCAAGTCTGAACAGCTTATTCCATTTGATCAGGCCTGCATATCAAGTGTGAACACCTTATTCCATTTGATCAGGCCTGCATATCAAGTCTGAACAGCTTATTCCATTTGATCAGGCCTGCATATCAAGTCTGAACACCTTATTCCATTTGATCAGATCAGGCCTGCATATCAAGTCTGAACACCTTATTCCGTTTGATCAGATCAGCCCTGCATATCAAGTCTGAACACCTTATTCCATTTGATTAGATCAGGCCTGCATATCAAGTCTGAACATCTTATTCCATTTGATCAGGCCTGCATTTCAAGTCTGAACAGCTTATTCCATTATTTTGATCAGGCCTGCATATCAAGTGTGAACACCTTATTCCTTTTGATCAGATCAGGCCTGCATATCAAGTCTGAACACCTTATTCCATTTGATCAGATCAGGCCTGCATATCAAGTCTGAACACCTTATTCCATTTGATCAGATCAGCCCTGCATATCAAGTCTGAACACCTTATTCCATTTGATCAGATCAGCCCTGCATATCAAGTCTGAACACCTTATTCCATTCGATCAGATCAGCCCTGCATATCAAGTCTGAACACCTTATTCCATTTGATCAGATCAGCCCTGCATATCAAGTCTGAACACCTTATTCCATTCGATCAGATCAGCCTTGCATATCAAGTCTGAACACCTTATTCCATTCGATCAGATCAGCCCTGCATATCAAGTCTGAACACCTTATTCCATTCGATCAGATCAGCCCTGCATATCATCAAGTCTGAACACCTTATTCCATTCTATCAGATCAGCCCTGCATATCAAGTCTGAACAGCTTATTCCATTCGATCAGATCAGCCCTGCATATCAAGTCTGAACACCTTATTCCATTTGATTAGATCAGCCCTGCATATCAAGTCTGAACACCTTATTCCATTCGATCAGGGAAGCACTATCTGGGTTCCAGCCTGGTAGGTCATGAATAATTCAACATTATGACATGAACAACTTGGGAAGCACTATCTGGGCTTCAGCCGGGTAGGTCATGAATAATTCAAAATTATGACGTATATGAATAATGTCATGTACTGCACAATGTACAGTGTACATAAGTATTAAGATATTCACTTCACTTCTACGTCACTTTGTTGAATTATTCATGACCTACCCGGCTGAAGCCCAGATAGTGCAGCAAGGAGTCGATGAGGGCGACCCATTCTTGATCTTCCGGGCGCGGCGCGGACGGCACTGTCAGGTCTCCGAGCGGTTAGAGACGAGTTCGTTGGGAGGAAATATACTGCCAGTACTGGTGCGCGCTTCCGGCGTGGTGAACTTGCTAGGGAGCGGTAAACATTAGGCCCGTGTTGGACAGACAACAGTCGTAAAATGACGACACATAGACACCATGATGACAATGAAAGCCACATGGAACAGTGGTTTATTGACGCAAACTTGGTCGAACACACCGTAACTCAAAAGCCCTCCCACGAGAGGACGTTGTCTAGCAACCAAATTCTACAGACCGTGTAAATAACTCTCGTGGTGAAAAGGGTCACCGAACACTTCCGGGCACCTCCGCGCCGTCTGCTATATATAGGAGATTACGCGTGCCCAATATGTATGCATTATTACATAATGAAGAAAGTCTCTTTCCAACTAAAAACCAAGATTTATCGATTAAGTATATTAAAAATATAAGAATGAGCAAAAAAAAAAAAAAATGAGAATACGGCAGAGAAAACAAATAAAAATAGAACCCGACCTTCATCTTCCGGTTGTAAGTACAGTAGGCCTATTGCGAATACGGCCCGACTGCGGTACGCGGCGTGAGCATTACCAAACGGACGTAATAAAACGTGCTGCTTGTATCACGCCGAAGTTGGTGTGGTTCGCATTCGGGCCAGAAAAGCGCCTTTTACTGTACTGTACATGTGGATACCGTCCATAACAAAATGATACAAAATCAAAACACAAACGTGAAAATGTGCAAAATCACGTACTTTACACATTGTATTTTAATATTTTATTCCTAAAAGACTATTATAATAGTTTAAACTGCTTCAATCGGCGCGATAAAAAATATATTAACAAAAACGTTAGACGCTCCACGCTTTACCTCCTACTCGAGGAGCCCGGAAGTCAAGAATCTCGCGGTAACACGTACATTCTCGAGGCCAACTTAAACGGTCCATTGTCCAGGAGCGGCAACGCAACAGCCCCTCACGGTTATTCGAATCGGAAGCTCCTTTGCAGGATCCTTTACCGCACCACCAATAGCCCCTCTCCGGCCAACAACATTGTCACGCTATGAAGGAGACTTACCACACTCGCTTGCTCAACCCGACCGACGATAGATATTGTCTCACTTATTGAGCGCTGCTTTGTCCGCAAATACCGCTTTTATACCCTCCCCAGCGCTACAGCCCGCGGCACGTGACCGCACCGACCAATCAGGGCGTACTGGGCGAAGCCAGCAGCCAACTTGCCTGTTCCATTATGTGGATGGGGTGATCTGCCCCTCCGTCGCGTTACATAGCCTCCTGACTGGCCCTAATGTCCTCATTAAGGATCAGCCGAATTAATACTTAGCAGAACGCGACGGATTTTCCTTTAATTCAGAAAACATAGATTAACAAGTTTTATTATCTAAAATTTAGTGGGCCTGACGTTTCGATCCTAGCAGGACCAATCTCAAAGGCAAAGTTTTATTATCAAAATAAATAGCTCTCCTGGAACCTGTAAAAGAAAAGCACAAATAATACAATTATATACAATCAAGTCTCATTTCCTTAAAGAATACTCACAAAAAAAAACTATTTTGTCGTATAAAAAATATATGTTATTATCCAATCATAAACCTTAACTTTGGTTTTATCCTTCATTACACTCAAACATTTGTATAAAAACGTGATTTCAGTTTGTGGTCGATAAATTAATTATAAAAAAATTATGACTATCCCTTCTCGAGGCAAGAATGTTTTAAAGACCGAATGTTTTAAAGACCTAAAGCTAGAACTCTAAGGAGTCTTAGGCAGTGCGCGGGTACAGTCAATTATATGTCCTGGTAGAAGGAGCGTTGCCTCGCCGGTCTCCTGGTGGATCAGAACACCATCCACGTAGGTGCGGGTGTGGATGTGCTCCACGATGGTGACCAGCTTTGGCTTCCGTGGCTGCACACGATGGATCCGCTGGGCCGGTGCTCCTGCCTCGTCAGGCGTTGATCCGGCCTGGTGACTTCCGCTTGATGGGGCTTGGTGGCGTGGCTCGGTGGGGTTTCGGCTTCGTCAGCCTTGGCAGCGTGAGCCGTAGTAGCCACGGGGTCATCCGGGGGAGTTGCAGCCGTGTCTTGGGCATCTGGGGAGTTGCAGCCGTGTCTTGGGCATCCGCGGGGGGAGTTGCAGCAGTGGTGGCGTCATCTTGAGCATCCGGGTCGTCTCCTAGTGCCGGTAGGGAAGATGCGATGCTTATTGCATCCTCCTCGGCCTACTATAACTTGGGCGTACGTCGACTGTGCCCTCCGTTTTGTACGTCGACTGTGCCCTCCGTTTTGTACGTCGACTGTGCCCTCCGTTTTGTACGTCGACTGTGCCCTCCGTTTTGTACGTCGACTGTGCCCTCCGTTTTGTACGTCGACTGTGCCCTCCGTTTTCTCCAGCTGAAGCTACTTTTGGAGCGCTCCTGCGCCCTCTCGTGAGCCTCTTTGGATCTGGGTCCTCAAGTATTTGGCGTAGTCAACTGGCACCTCATCCTGACCTGAGTCAGGGTGCTCGAGCATCAAGTCTACGGGTAGCGAGACCTCCCGGCCAGCATCATCATATTGGGGGATTCCCCAAGGCTCTCCTGCGGTGTGCACCGGTATGCACTTGTCGCAAAAGGGAGGTACCTATCCCAATCGCGCTGGCTCTTGTACGGGTCGATCATCATCGCTACCATGGTAATCAAGGTCTTACTAAATCTTTCTATAAGCCCATCGGATTTCGGATTGTATGCCGCTGTTCTGGTTTTACCGATACCAAGTATCCGGCACACCTCTCTGAGCAACTCGGACTCGAAGTTGCTGCCCTGATCCGTGTGCAACTCCTTCGGCACTCCGAACCGACATACAAACTCGTTAACGACTGTCTCAGCCTGACATCGGGAAGTGCGTAAGCTTCTATCCATCTGGTGACATAGTCGCCCACCACCAGTATCCATTGGTAAAGGTCTTCCGTTTTAGGAAGAGGACCAACCAAATCCATGGCAATCCTGTCCATGGTTCCACCCACATTGTATTGCTGTAGCAGCGCCACCCGCCTCCTCGGAGGGGGCTAATTCTTCCGGGTGCACTGGTTGCACCGGCGGAGGCAACTCCTGACATCCGCCGTCATGCCCGACCAGTATAGTACGTACCGTTGTCTTATACCTGCTAGGGTTTTCTTTATGCCCAAATGGCCCCCAAGCTTCCCACCATGCAATTCTCGGATGAGCTCGTCCCGGTATTTCACGGGTACAACGAGTCTCCATCGAACGAGCTTACCGTCGTCCGACTCACGCCATCTCGCATAGACAACTGCTCCCAGTAAGACCAATATGTCTTACATGCCGGGGATAACGAAGAAATATCTGACAATTGAGGGCGCTCGTTCCCTTCGCGCTTGGCTCTCAATACACAATTCATGGATATGTGACGGTCCATAAAAAATGACCCCCTCTTTTTATTTTAGGGACTACTTCTTGTCCAACATACACGTCCGCCTTTTTTCATTATTATGTAAATTAAGTACTATGCACTTAATTTTTTGCCATAGTTGTAAATTGCATTTACTCATTCATTAATTCAACATACTGGTCCATCATAATTATGAGAGATAAGACGCGTTTTGAATTTCTTGATTTCTTGGTTAACCTTTCTTCGTTTCCGTTAACTTTCGATACCCTGAATTATTGAGAATCGTTGCTCTATTTTTTAAGATTTACAGTCTAGGTCCAATCCTCTATAATTTTGAGTTAACTGTAAAGTTGATTATGATTCCCATAGTTTTTGGCAACGCTAGATGCGTTTAGACATAAAGTATTTGGATTTGTTTTTATTAAAACGGACGTGTCAGCAAAATGGCTGCCATCGCCGACGTTTATGGAGCGAATCGCCATTTTGGTTTGAATAGATTTAGATTCGGCCTTGAATATTAATGTTACATAACCATGAGTGTTTAGCAGTTGCTTTATATTTCTTTGCTAAATAAGTCCAGAGAGTCATGTTTTATTTTTGTGTAGATAATTTATTGTAAATATTTGCCGCACTCATTTTCCTGCGACCGAGGAGATATGACCTACTTCTTCTCCTCTTATTTGTACAGAATAAACATCAAAGCAACAGACTACTCGATCAAGCCGTTTCCTCATTCCCTTTTTTCGACACCGTTCCCCCGGTGTCACAGATACATCTGCCAATTGCGCCTCCCGGAGACTCTTATTATCGATTGTAGGTTGCAGAACAGCTGCCCTTACACGTGGTCCAGCACCTCCCCGGGGACAGACTGGCCCCCTTCCGGCGCATCTTCGTTCTGTTTGCTACTATTACAGTGGGTGCACTGCTTACATTGCTGTCTAGATAGACCGTCGGCATTCCCATGATTCGCCCCTGGGCGATGCTGTATCGTGACGTCATACTCTGACACTACCTCTAGCCATCTCGCAAGCTGCCCCTCCGGCTCCTTGAAATTCATCAACCACATGAGGGAAGAATGGTCCGTTCGAACGGTGACTTTTCGACCATACAGGTACTGCCGGAAGTATTTGAGGTATGCCACAACCGCTAACAACTCGTTCCGTGTCACGCAGTAGTTCCTTTCTGCTTTGCTCAGCTTCCGGCTCGCATAAGCGACTACTTTCTCGACTCCATCGTGGATCTGGGACAACACGTACTGCCCCTATGCCCTCATAACTTGCATCTGTGTATAGGATGAAGGCATCCTCTGGTAATGGATATGCCAAGACTGGGGCTTGTAACGCCTCCTTGAGTCTATCAAACGCATCTTGACAGGCTCCATCCCAGATAAAAACCTTCGACTTTGAGGTCAATGCGTGCAAGGGACTTGCTATGGACGCAAATCCCTGAATGAATCTTCGGTAGTATACGACGCGAGGCCGAGGAGACTCCTGACCTCCTAATTCACACACTTCGGAGTCGGCAAGTCGGACACAGCCCGAACCTTAGCGTGGTCCGTCGCGACCCTTTCCGACGATATTACGTGACCCAAATACGTCACTGATCGCTGGAAGAGATAGCATTTGCTCGGCTTTAGTTTGAGCCCAGCCTTTCTCAGGCGCTCAAACACCTTACATAGGCGCTCAAGCTCATCATCCACCGTTTTTCCAAAAACGATAACGTCATCGAGATAAACCAATAAGATATCCCATTGGAGGCCTGCCAGCACTTTCTCCATTAATCGCGCAAATGTAGCAGGTGCGTTCGGTAACCCAAACGGCATAACCTTCCAACGATACAGGCCGCTACGCACCGTACGTGAAGCTAGACTTTTGGCGCGCATCGCCATCAAGTGCGACCTGCCAGTACCCTGGCGCTAAGTCCAAGGTAGAGAACCACCTAGCGCCCTCTAACGAGTCGAGAGTGTCATCGATCCGCGGGACCGGATACGCATCCTTAATCGTGACTGCATTAAGACCACGGTAATCGATACACAACCGTTTCGACCCGTTTTTCTTTTTCACTAAGACCACATCATTGGCCGCCCATGGGCTATCCGAAGATTCGATCAGGCCTCGATCCTTGAGGTCCTCGACTTGTCGGTCGATTTCCTGTTGATTGCACACGGGGTGCGGAAAAACCGTATTCGTTCTCGATCTGCTGGAGAAGGGGCCCTATCAATCTCTCTTTAAACACATCGTGATCCTGTGCCCTACGATCAAGCACAATCGCTCCTATCAGCGGCGCCCTTGGATTTGGAGCGACCCGGAGGTCTATATCGTAGACCCAGGCGAGCGGCTCCACGATTGGCTGCGCGCTTTTTACAAGTTATTTGAGGGGACGCCCACCTTGTATATAATCGATGACTGCAGCGCGAGGAAGGCGTTAACGAAGAAGAGGGACATGCTCTCCGAACTGGCTTTCTCCGGCCGCCACGTCGAGCAGTCGGTCTGGGTCCTCTCGCAGCGATACAACTCCGTTCTCTGAGACCTTCGCGAACAAACTCAGTGGATCGGCCTCTTCCACTGCAAGGATCGTGACAGCTTCGACGAATAACTTCGCGAAAATGACATCGTCCCTCAAGAGAAGCGGGCCATAATTCGCCAACAGCTCGCTAAAACGAAGCACACTAAACTTCTGTCATTGCTTTGCATTGCTAATACCATTACTGAGCATTTTACTGAGCATTACGCTATAGCATTGCTACTAGCATTACTGAACAGCGTTACAGGGCATTACTGAGCACTGCTAGAGCATTGGTATAAGCTTCATCATGAATTTGGAGGTTGGTGATGTTTTATTTCTACAAATCATCGTCTTAGGTGCGATCGCAAGGTTCGGCCGCGATTATATTACAGCTAAGAGATCAGTATGCCATATAATTATCACTCGTTTCAAGATGGCCACCGTGGACGAATTGCTCGACGATATCCTCGCTGAGCCCACCTCACCTGAGGCAGCGCCACCCGCTGCACCGCGGGAAGAGGCAGCGCCACGCGCGCAAGACCACCGGGAGAGGCTCATTGCACTCGCAGCGGGGGTAAGGCCAAACAGTATAGGGGAAGGAAATGACCGTTGATAAGATTGAATCTTTGACGGAGGCCGAGGTTGAAAAGCTCTACGCCCGTTATGAAATGAGGCTATAGGTACGTGCCATCATGACAAAAACGTTGGGGCAGGCGGCCCATACAGCTGTACACCCGGGCGGCCAGCAAGATTCTTCCGATTCCGATCGAAAACCAGCCTCAGCTGTTCGAGGCTGACCCCTTTGTTAGCCATGCCCTAGCACCGCCTCCTGCGAGCTGTACCACCGGTACGGAATGTATCTAGCACCTCTAACCGCCGCTCTCACTACGGTCCGGCATTGCCGTGTTGAAGACATGCGTACTGATGCAATAGATGATGATGTCGGAGCAACAAGAACAGCTGAGAGTAACTGCCCCTCCGGATGAGGAGGAGAAGCGGTGGCAGCTGGAGTCACGGGCGCTGCTGCGCGGAAGGAGAACCCGCCTGAGCCACACGGAAGTGGAGGAGGAACGCGGCCCGCCTGAGCCACACCACCCGCATAAAGTGGAGGCGCCTGTTGACAGACAACCTGCATCTATATGCACCTGTTGATCGTAGGGCTTGCCGGTCTTGTAGGTGCGGCGTTGCTTATTACTCATCGCAAATCTTCGCACCGGCCAGCTGCGAAGCCGACACGTGAATTAGAGAGTAAAGATCCTTTCTTTATTTCTTTATTCTAGCCCAGTCCCTTTCTTGACCTGAATTGCCTGAAATCCCCTTCCATTTGGCTGTTTTAGTCCCTTTCCTTTTCTATTTCCTTCTGTGTCTGTTCAATTTTGCTCCTACCCCTTTCTGTATCCTTCTGTGAACCATCATCAATACCCCACCATACCATCCTCCACCTCCTTCTGTATGTGATGTCTCTTTATGTTTCTTTCAGCTAAAGTGAAGAGTATTCTTGTCTCTTGAAGTAAACTTCCATTTTTCTAACATTTTCTGCCAAACTCAATACATGTATATTTTTCATGATTGTTCAATAGCTAAAGGTATGATTTTGCTCTTCCTCACAATTATAGTCTTCTCTGTATAGGCATATACATTTTTTTACCTACATAAAGGTCAAGCAATAAAACAAATTATTAAGTGTTTTCTATTATTCATACAAAATTTCATTCATCTAAACCATTTAAATCAGTGCTTTAAATCAAACAGCCCTGGGCTGTACATTATCTTGCCAATAATTGTTTATCTTAACAACAATTGTTTATCTTAACAATAATTGTTTATCTTAAAAATAATTGTTTATCTCAAAAATAATTGTTTATCTTAACAATAATTGTTTATCTTCACAATAATTGTTTATCTTCACAATAATTGTTTATCTTCACAATAATTGTTTATCTGCACAATAATTGTTTATCTGCACAATAATTGTTTATCTTCACAATAATTGTTTATCTTAACAATAATTGTTTATCTTAACAATAATTGTTTATCTTACCAATAATTGTTTATCTTAACAGTAATTGTTTATCTTACCAATAGTTGTCTAAACAGATTGATCACCTGTGGTAATGTCAAAATGTAAACAACGCCTTTAATCACGGTGCTGAAATCTAACTTGATCAGAATTGGTTTAAATCTTTCTCATAATTTATGTTAAACATGGGTCGTTTAATCAAGGTGCTGAAATCTAACTTGATCAGAATTGGTTAAAACCTTTCTCATAATTTATGTTAAACCCGGAGTCGTTCAATCAAGGTGCAGAAATCGATCTACGCTTAGAGGTAAACTTAATCAGAGTTGGTTGAAACTTTTTTTTTTTTTTAATCTCACCATTATTAGTCGTTAGGTGCTGAAATCAAAATGTAATGAAGGAAACTACATCCGTACATGTATAACATTAACAGTCAGTTGAAGTTTGTATAATTATTATATTATGAAAATAGTTTTGGTTTCCAATTTTTGAACAGATTTAATGTTCATATAACTCATTGCTTTTGCACAAAACTGCCAGTTTTGTATTGTTCTTTTCATGATATTGTGATTCTTAATAATATTCAGAAAATGTGTTAATTTTCATGAAAGAAATATTTCTGTTTTGAGTTCTATTTTTGTTTTGTTCTATTATTATAGTCGCGTCAACTGTATACAGCACGTATCGTGTTTTGATCAGCTCTGAAAGAGTAAACCATGAATAATTAGCACCTATATACACGTGCTATCTGAAACACCCGAAGTGCACAATTTAGCACATGCACGAGTGCTACTTTAGTAGCACTCGTGCATGTGCTAAATCAGCACCCCGAGAGCGGTTAATATATACGAGCACCTGGAAGTGCTAAAATTAGCACTTCATGTGCTAATTTAAGCACTTTGTTTTTTAGAGTGTATATGCCAGACCACTCTCTAAATGGGAATTCGAACAGCAAGGATCGAGCTGCTCTAAAACCAGAGTAAAGTGGTCTTCAGTTTAACAGCTCTCTCCAAAGCCAGATGTCTATGCCGAATCTTCTCCCGACCACAGTTTCGGCAAAGCTGCAGTATATCACTCTGAACCCCCTTGCCACAAGACCTTCATCAGCGCACAGGGATCTCACTGCCCTTTTGAATCTTTGCTAGGTGGATCTTACAATAGGTCCCACAACAGCTCTTTCCACAGAGGGCTGTTTCACCGACTTTGATCCAGTCAGACAAGTTATGACCCTTCATATTGCGACGTGATTACTCCAAGTTTACCTATAATCGCAACGGGTATGTCTAGGGAGCGCTACCTCACCCTCTCGGCGCGCGCTTTTTGGTCTGCGGGTTTGTCTACGCGAAGTCGCTCCGACGTAGATGGACATTGCCCCAATTGTTTGTCTATGCGAAGTCAAGTTTGGGTAGATGAACAATTACCCGAATTGTTTGTCTACGCGAAGTTCATTTAGACAACTTCATTACGCGATATTGATTTGACGTAGATGAATAATTAGTTTAAAAAAGTATATCTACGTGATATTGGTTTGAGTTGAGGTAGATATACAATTGGGGCAATTGTGTATCTACGTGATATAATTATATTGGTTTGAGGTAGATGAAAGACTATAGGTTATCTAGTCTACGCGAAGTCAAGTTTGGTGTCGCTGTCCCTTCGGAACCCTCACTCCTCCAATAACCGGTTTTCGACGATATAAGGACTTTTCTTCAAACTGAACAATATGGACGAAAGTTTCACACTAAAAGAGGTCCCAGTCACTTTCTCCACACCACAGACTATTAGAATAATCATAGAGAAGGTTGATCAATCCTGTCACTTCCGTAAGATTACCCGGTTTTGTTGACGTCCGCGGCGCACCGCGCAGTAAACATCGTCACCTATTTTCGTCAGTGGTGTTTAGTAAGGTGTCCCAGCGCAGCCAAACGCAAAATAAATTCTTAAAATAACTCAAATGCTGTGTGGCACTGTAAGTGTAAAATTCTTCCCTGTATGTTTTTTTTTTTGTTCATCTTTCGGGTTTTATTTCGACACTGCTTCTAATAGTTTCCTCAAAACATTCATAATTTATGCTTAAAACTTATTGGTATGAATTAATTTTGTCCCATTGCCCTGAGCCACTTTGAGATGGGGAAGTTGGATTGACTTTCGGTTATCACCTGTCAACTCCTTTCCCTTCACTTTCCCATCCTTTTCCAAATCATCAAACCTGTCCTCATAATAATAAGGAAATAAATTTAATCATCATAATGAATAATTCAATTTGAGAATAATTTTCTTAAAATGTGAAAAGAGGTTCATTTACTGAAAGATATCTTTTACCTTTTTTTGAATTTGGATCTTCAAGTAAACCATAGAGATGAAATACGGTAGGGCGGTATCTATGAGTGACACACGCAGCATTTCTCATCCTTGTTAATTTCCACATCAGAAGATACATCGAGGCAGGATGTGATATAGTTCGGCTTGGTCCAAGCTAATGTGATTCAGCCATGGCAGCAGATTTTTTTTCTTTGCCCTTTTAATGGGGTTGTATTTTTTATCTGGTTGATGTCTTCTTCTGTGACGTTTAAAAAACTCCACAATCCTCTTTCTCTCTGCTTCTTCAGTTATGACCTTTCCCAATGTCACTCAAGACTCAGAGACACATTTCCTCCTTCGTAGTACTTTCTCTAGCTGCTCTTTTATTTTTTATTATTATTTTTAAAAAGCCTATTAGGCCATGTTACTTTATGCCTTTAAATAATAATAAAAATATATATATAAAAATATATATATATATATATATATATATATATATATATATATATATATATATATATATATATATATATATATAAGCGAGACGCCCTTTAGGAGCCTCCATAGATTTTACCCAGAACGGACTGCCTCAAGTTTCGTGATATTTTTGTTTTCTACGTATGTTGGGGTTTGTTATGGTACACTCAGACTTTTTTTTATGACCAACAATAGAGAAACCGCTGTGGCTATTGTTACGGCAGCCGTAACGCAACTTCCATTTTCTATAGTCACGGCACTGCAACTGCGCAAGCGCGAGGACATGTCAGATTTTGTTGCATGGGGCATAAACCCATTGATCTCCATAATAAAGACCCCACATGCACAGGCAGCGCCGCCTCAAGCTCAGTACCATAAGAAACATGATAAATTATCTGGCTGTAGGCACATAATTATTTTGCTTGTCTTGAAGCAATATCCCTGCCATTATAGAAATGGAAAAAGGTGTAGTTTACAATCATGTATATATATTAAGAAGCTCTCGCACGGTGAGATCGGCCCAAAACGGGTCCCTAACAAAGTCGTCAGCGATGTACTGTACAGTACATGTACTGACTTCGCGTGCATGCTGTGGCGGCAGAAAATACGAGAAGACATTCGATTTTAGGGAGGTTTAAAAGACCACTATACAAATTATACGTTGTAATTTTCTTTAATCAAACAGTGGCAACAAATAATGATGAATGTATCAATTGATCATGCAAATGCAACAAATCAAGATCAAGCACGACGGCCGGACGGTAGCGTCGCCAGCTAACATCGCGCTTCCAAAGTCAGTGTACATGTTACGGCCGGCGTGGTGGTAGCATAATTTGGACCGTCAGTAGAACGAGTGATGAATATGCAAGATCTATGACTGCTCACCGTGCTTATGAATAATTCATTATTGAGGAGAAGGGTTGACTGCCGCCATTCCACAGTCCGACCGGGCCGGATGTTGAATGACTGTTTATTCGAGCGACTGGTTTTTTTTTAAATTTCCGCGGAACATGACGTCATATTGCATATTCATTACTCGTTTAAGTTGACGTCACATCTTGCATATTCATCACTCGTTCTACTGACGGTCCTTGTTATGCTACCCGGCGGGTTTCGATCTGGCATGTGTCCTCGCGCTTGCGCAGTTGCAGTACCGTAACTATAGAAAATGGAAGTTGCGTTACGGCTGCCGTAACAATAGCCACTGCGATAAACAAAACTGCAGCTACGAAGCAACTGCCAATTTTGTACCTAGGAAAATAGACCCCAAAAGAGCTTTGAATCACACCAGTTTGGCCTACTGGAAGAGCCTTAACTTTCCACATTTTCGGTGACGGACAAAGATCAGGAAACAAACCGGAAGACACGAAGTCTGAGATCATTTATAGGGAGTTGTTTTCATCGTGCGATGTGAGTTAAAAGGCCAAGCGTCGAAAACGTGTACCGTCGAAAACTGGGCCACCCTCACGATACCGTATCGGATCACGGACGTAGATTTTTATTTATATTATCATGGAGCTAGCTCTATGAATCAGAAACATGTACATGTACATGTAGAGTACATCTATCCACCCGTACGGTACGCCCGTGTATTGTGTACAATAATGATATGCACAGTACTTGAACTGTTGAAGGGGACTTTACTCTGTAGCTTACGCCCTGATCAGCTGGGACTAATCTGCAGTATTGCGTATCGGTAGTACTAGTACTAGTAGTAGACGGGTCGACCTGCCTGTAATGCTGTATATTGTACCTACATGTACGTACTCGGAGTAGTGCAATTGCTTTAGTTTCATCCTTTCTTCTCCAACTCCAAGCGCTGCCTCTACTGAAAGAAGGCTCAGTCATTTTTGTTGCAACGTCAGGGTACGTGTACTTTTATTTAGTAAGTGTTTTGTCCGAGTAACTTACAATCGCCCTTTTTTTTAATTGAGGGGTCGGTCGATTGAGGGGTCGGTCGATATTAAAAAGGCGATTTTGTAACTGTAAAGGGTCCAAGTTAGTCGGACCAGGCAATAGTAAAGTATTAGTAATAATATTAGTCTGAGTAACTTGGACCCTTACAATCGCCCTTTTATTTTTTTTAGGGGATCGGGTAGACCAAATTACCAGTATTAAAATTGGTGATTCTCACCTAATCCAAAGATGGATGCGTCGTAGTCCGAGTAACTTGGACCCGACAAGTCACCCTTTTTTTATCGAATTTTGAAATTTTGAGTTTCGGGTGACTGTAGGGTCCAAGTCCAGCAGTATCCTAAACCTGATTATATGTACACGCCGCCAAAAACCATTTCGACCGAAACAAACTACCCGACACAAACCCCCAGATTTACCGCCGAAAACACCCGTATCACCGTCCTACGTGCCCATTTTTGGATTCAGTGAGAATCAAGGATTCTAATACTGGTCATTTGCTTTACTCACGTTTTGGAAAAAAGGCAAAAAATACCATCAGTTGATCGAGAAGGTGTTTCGTTTCGCCCGTGCGACAGCCAAAACAAGGAGGCGGCCATCTTTTTTCTATAAATAGCATTCTGACAGTTCCGTGTGCGCAGTGGGTCTGCAACCGTTGAGCCCATGACTGTTTTCTGGACGCAACGATACATTCAGGAAACAGTCGTGGGCTCAACGGTTGCAGACCCACTGCGCACACGGAACTGTCAGAATGCTATTTATAGAAAAAAGATGGCCGCCTCCTTGTTTTGGCTGTCGCACGGGCGAAACGAAACACCTTCTCGATCAACTGATGGTATTTTTTGTCTTTTTTCCAAAACGTGAGTAAAGCAAATGACCAGTATTAGAATCCTTGATTCTCACTGAATCCATAAATGGGCACGCAGGACGGTGATACGGGTGTATTCGGCGGTAAATCTGGGGGTTTGTGTCGGCCGGTCGAAATGGTTTTTGGCGGTGTGTACATATAATCAGGTTTAGGACACTGATTTTCTTGGACCCTACAGTCACCCGAAACTCAAAATTTCAAAATTCGATAAAAAAAGGGTGACTTGTAGGGTCCAAGTTACTCGGACTAGATGCGTCGGTAGTCCGAGTAACTTGGACCCGACAAATCACCCTCTTTTTATTGAATTTCAAAATTCGATAAAAAGGGTGACTTCTCGTGTCCAAGTTGCTCGGACTAGTGGGTCGGACGGTTTCACGGGTGTTTTCGGGTAGTTGCGGTGGCAATTCAGTTGCGGTAAACGTAACCTCTCAGGTCTACGACCTGAGGGAGGATGAGGGTTACGGTTACCGCAACTAGTTTTCGGGGTAAAATCTGGGGGTTTTGGTCGGGGGTAGTCATGGAGTTAGACACATACTGACATAGTTACTAGTTAGTTTATCTACTTAGTACTTAGTACTATCGCCCGACTCCCTCAAAATTAAAAAAGAGCAATTGTAAATGTAAGGGTCCAAGTTACTCGGACTAGGTCGGGGGTAGTCATAGAGTCGAACACATTGTTGTTTGGTCGTGTTTCCCTACTAAAATTCTTGGACCCTACTATCGCCCGAACGGCTCATTTTTGTTAAAAAAGGGCGATCGTAACAATGTAAGGGTCCAAGTTACTCGGAGTCGGACTAGTAAAGTATACATTTAACATTGTAAATTATAAAGTAAAAACTACTACAAAAGTAGTACTACTAGTAAGTAGTATTACTAATTAATACTACTACTACTACTAGTCTACTAGTACTAGTAGTAGTACTAGTACTAGTAGTAGTACTACAAGGAGGTATTAGGCCTTCTTAGTAATACCTCCTTGGTAGTACCAGTAGTACTAGTAGTACTGTAGTAGTAGTAGTACCAGTAGTACTAGTATAAAGTAGTAGTAGTACATGTACTAGTACTATAGCCAGTAACTTTAGCCCTTTTGTTTTACTCCTTTTGTAACTAATTTGTTTTATTTTGATCGTCGTGCAAGGGCTACAGTGAATGCATTTTACATGTACCTCCCTGCGTAATCGGCCCATTATGAATCTAACCGAAACGATCAATTTACTTTCTGGTCGTAAAAGTTAATTTTGGGAAATGCTGCTGGAGCGAATTGTGTGTTCCGGTGTTGTTTTTGTCGTCATTAATTTATGTTTGTAAAAATGTTACAAAATGCCTTTGAGAAAGGTTCTGCTACTAGTAGTACTAACTACTCCTAGTGCTAGGACCGGTGGAATTGTTAGGCCCTCCAAAATGTTGATAGTATTTTGGTTGTTTTAACTTTACTTTGTTTGTTTGACTTTGATCAGAATTCAGATGCATGTATACAATGTAATCTGTATATCATATGACTGAGTTTTTCATGAACCTTTACAAAAACAATACATCATCATGTATCATAGACCAGTTAGCTGGTCAGTTCTGGGGTGTTTTAATGATGATGATAATGAATCTACGGTGAATACAATGGCAGCAGTGACAATGAAGGCGCCCAGCAGTGGCAGTGGTGATGGTGACAATGGCAGTGGTGATGCTGACGATGGCAGCACGGTGATGGTGGTGATGGTGATTGTGGTAATGGTGATGGTGGTGATGATAATGACCACACTCTCAGCAAGAAATACATGTACAGTGTCCATCAAATGTAATTGTATTCGTTTTTCTTTTTAGCATGGCAAATTCTGAGCCAAGACCAACCCTCTCAGTTAAAGGGCATCTGGTGGACAGTGTCCCTCTTCCCTGCCAATTGCCAGTGTGGGGCAAGATCAAGAGTGCACTCCAACAACTCCGAGGAGTCTCCTCCACCAATGACCTGTTACCTGCCCTAGGGAGGGTCTACCAGGCTGCCCACCCCACCCAGTTCAGCTGGCACATCCAACAGCCCCTGTTGGAGACTGCCCATCCTTTTGTTGGGCTTGGTCATTTCCTGGAGCATGTTGCCAGTGTGTCAGAGCAGGACACATTCTTCAGGCGGGTGTTGCCAACCATTGCGCAACTAGCTGGTCTGATGGACAGATGGAGTCCTGGTGAAGGGATACCGTACTCTGTGCAACAACAAGGTGCAGTAAGGAACTGACTGTAGGGTTTCTCAATATGATGATTTATTAAATGTGGGTTTGCCCTTGGTACTCAATGTATACTTTACACTGTAAGCTCAGTGCTCGACCTGGTTTCTTACTGAGCATACAGTGATTATAAATTATAGTAGGGCAAAACCTCTTTGATGCAAAATCATGTATGTACCGGATAAATTATAATTTACGATGGAGCAGGCCCAGCTGCTATACAGATTCCAGTCCACCACACAACGTCAACCATCTGTGTGGTCAAGTATTTTCTAGAAAGCAGGAGTCATGGGTTTGAAACTTTGAATCCCTCCAGAGCTGGCTGGTTTTTTTTCTGTCGACAATCAAGCAAAGTACTGAGCATCGAGTGCTACATTAATTGGATGTTAAGTAGGGCAAAAGTTAAACAAGCTCTGTTATAACGACAACTCGGTTATAATGAGTATATTTGTGCACAAAACACCCGTGAAACCGTCCCATGTGCCCATTGAGGATTCAGTGAGAATCACAGATTCCCACAGATTCCAATACTTGTCATTTTGTTTTACTCACATTTGGGAAAAGAGAGAAATTTCCCCCCAGTTGATCGAGAAGATTCTCTCCTGTCCGATGAGCCAAAAGGCGGCCATCTTTGATATAAAATTGAAATGGTTTATACTATACTGACATTTTGACAAGTCTGTGTGCACAGTGGGTCTGTGTAAGTGTGTGCGTGCATGCGCGCGCATGCACCTGCCAAAATGCCAGAATCGTCTCGGTCAACTGAGGGGAAATTTCTCCCTTTTCCCAAACGTGAGTAAAACAAAATGACCAGTATTGGAATCTGTGATTCTCACTGAATACTCAATGGGCGCGTGGGACGGTTTTACTGGTGTTTTGGGGGGAAATCTGGGGATTTTGGAAGGGTTGTTTTTTTCAAAGTCCCGGTTCAAGCGGAAATTTACCCGTCATCCTTCAAGGACCCTACAGTCACCCGACCCTCAAAATTTCAAAATTCAATAAAAAAGGGTGACTTGTCGGGTCCAAGTTACTCGGACTACGTCAGGTACTGTTTGGACGGCAGCCTGATCAATCTAGGCTTGCAGGCACAGGAGAGGCTGATATGAGACCTCTTCTTCGCAGATGACGCTGCCCTCGTCACTTACACGGAATAAGCTCTACAGCGCATCACATCCTGCTTTGCTATTACCGCTCAGGCCTTTGGCCTCGAGGTCAGTCTAAAGAAGACTTTAGTCCTCCATCAGCCTGCTCCCCGGGAAGAACATCATCCACCTCACATCACCGTCAGCGATTTAGAGCTAAAATCAGTAAATCAGTTTATCTACCTGGGATGTACCACTACCATCTCTGCTGATGCCAGAAACTGATATTGATAAACTGAAATTGATAAGGCCAAACAAAAAAATAGCTGTGTTTCCTATTACATTGGGAAAACAATTAGGGTGGGTGGGTGGGAAATGCCTTTTTTTGTTCCAATTTTTTTATTGGCCCCAAAAATAGGGTGGAAAGATGGTTTGTATTTTTTTTTATAAATGATATATCATGAATATAAAAATATGACTTTTGTTATATGAACCTTTACTATATAATTTGACATCTGATACTATAGTGATACTAATGAAGCAAAGTAAACAATGGCTTTTTTGAGATGTTGCTCCTGCCTCTCTTCCTATGCTCCTGCATTTACCATCACCGATAAAAAAAAATTATATGCATGCTCAATACATGGAGCTTTCTTTTGTCAAGATGTGTAAAAGGACTGAAAATACCTTTTGATGTTAATTTTTTTTTAATGAACTGGTAAACGAAACGCTTGTGCAGCGCATCGCAGCACACGTGTAGCACAAGGGGTCGCGTCTATGCATATCATATCGCATACAATCAGCATTGGTTGCCGGACCAAAACATTCCCTGGCTTTTTGCATACCCACACGAGGCCAATACAGATGACGTTCAAAGCTTCATATATCGGCTATGGTGATTGGCCCCAAAAAACACCACTGACAGCCAGAACTATTTTCGAACCAATAGGAACAGTGCTTTTACACACGCTGGAAACTCGCTGCCGATTTTTCTTCCCGATGCAAATTGGTTTGATTCAGACAAGGCAGATTTGGCTGCGCTTACACAGTGACCGGCTCCGGAGCTAGTTCTGCGACCCGACATGAATCTTGTCGGGCCGGCCGGCCGGACACGATTGTTGAATCACGGCTAGCCTGTAGTATGGAGCCCATTAAGAGACATTCTTTGAAAACGAATTTTTTTTCCGTTTGCATGAAATAACGAACATTTTTTTAAAAGTTTGTTTTCAACAAATGTCTTTTTAGGGGCTCTGTACAGCCGTGTACGCACGTGGTGGAATAGCGGAATAGCACTAGGCCTACATGTAGTGTACACTATACATGTAGTTGTATAATCAGTTGTGCACATGTCATCGGCACACTCGTGAGTGGTGTTGCATGGAGGAATCCTCCATGTTTTTGTTGGGTATTTTGGAATCGGAGGGATATGTTTTTGACGGAATTGGCAAACATACATATACATTTTATGCACGCACACAATTACCCCGGTATATTTCAAAAGACAAAGATATATACAGTAATTAAAAACTTATCACAACTGGCAAAAAATCTTAGGTTCCAGGATTTGGCTGCAATCTTCTTCGTACTTTTGTTTTCCAATAAAAAAGCTAGGTTCAGCGTGATTTTCTAGGAGGGTGGGGTAACCGGAAACACAACTATTTTTATTTTGGGGCCTAATAGACTGACAATTAAGCAGATAGCGCCTTTGGCAAATTGTACAAACGGGTTTGAAACAACAAGATTCTGAAGACCAAGACCAAGATCAGCGTATACTGCTCCGTGGTGCTCACCAGCCTTCTGAGGCCTGGGTCACATATCACAGCCTCCTCCATCTCCTTGAGCGTTTCCACCTACACTGTCTTCACACCATAATTGACATCCACTGGAATACCGAAATGGCACCAGCAGTTCCTTCCTTGCACTATGGTTGAACCTGTCATGTTTTTTAATAATAAAGGCACATATCTGCTGATTTCTGCGCAATGATTTTCTTGAAAAAAGAGAGAGAAGATTTTAATTTTTTTGCACAAGGGAAATAAATTCATCCGTAGTAAATGGTAACATATCACTCAGGTTCTTGGGCAGCAGAGTAAATATATCGCAAAAGTTGGCTGGCACTTTGTATTTTAAGCCTACCCTGTCTGATATTTTTTTGTGGTTCAGGGTGTGCTGTTTTTGCAGTACTTACATTTTTAACCTTTACTCAATCAAGGCTTGCACCGCTGGGGGTAATTTTCTAGGAATTGTGCCCTTTTTGAATTGTTACCATCTTGGTAATTATTGCACTTTTTTTGTAAAAATACAATGGAATGTGTGATTTTTTTTCAACGTTTTGATCCCAGCAGGACCTTTCTCAAAGGCAGAATGAGAAAGGTCCTGCTACACATGTACATGTAGGATCGAAATGTCAGGCCCTCCTACCGGTACATGTAATTTTTGACATTCGTTTTTTAGTCATTTTAGTCAGTAAGCTGTTTGCAACATTTTTGCATATTACTGTGACAATCATGTGAATAAAAATTGTTAAGTAAGGCTGGTCATTTTATTACTCCGCCATTACTGATCCTTGGCTTTTCATGGTTAATGCTATTATTGGATGCGTGCTGAACTTAACGACAGCTAAACTCACTGAGAAGTTTCCACTTTCGTTATTTCACCACCAAAGTTATGCACGGTGCCTGGCCACTTTATAGAAGTACCCACATGTTTGCTTAAAAGAGCACTGGTTCTGCAGGATGGACTGCTAATTAATTGTATGCGGTGTACACTGTACATGTATTTTATTACACCTGGCACAAACTGAATTGTGCAGACCGCGAACATGGGCTCGTCAAAATGTGGCCATGCACCCTGCATAACTTCCTTGATAAGTGCTTTATGGAACACCCGTGTGCCCAGTTGAATACCGAATGCACGCTGTATAACTTCCTTGATAAGTGCTTTATGGAACATCTGTGTGCCCAGCCTACAACTTACAAACTTTACATGTAGTTTCAGAATTGGCCAACCCATGTTGTGCCATATATTGTAATGCAGGGTTTTAGACTATCTTCATGAAAATAAATTGCGGTAAAATAATGTAAACATTTCAATGGTTTTTGGGGAGGACTCAGGCTCACAAATGATCCCATTTTCTCCTGTGTTATTTGGTCTATTGCACAATAGTACACTATTGTATTTTTTGGGGGGCATACTGTAGGTAATTCGGTGAGGGTTTGCCCCGCTGTATAATAGGCCCCTAAGCAGTGAATTAGTACATTCTCCTCTACACTTGATCATATTATACATTGTATGATATTGTAGGTAATTAATCCTCTCCTCTTGTTTGTTGAATTGTTTTATGATTTACAGAATCAGTTATCTCATTGGACAGACGCCTCATAGCAAGCATCATTGCAAATGCATTTCTCTGCACTTTCCCTGAGCAGCACAATCATCAGCTAAACAGCATCAACTTTGAAGAGTTCTTCCAGTTCCTCATTTGGTGAGTTCACGGGTACATGCTTTACACATGCCTTATGTACATGTTTACACCTGTGTATTGCTTCCCATAACAACAGAAGATACTATACACCAGCACATGACTAGAAATACATTTAAAAGCACCATTTTTATGCCACAAGTTGGTTGACTGAATGCACTGTTCCCCAGGTTCCCTTAGTCCACACCAAGATAATGCATGTACATGGGGCAAGTCGTAAATTTAAAACTCTGCGCGTTTATACACCATACAGCGTACTACAGCAAGCAGTTAAAACTGATTTGGTTTTCTTGTCAGTTTAAAAGGCCACGCACTCTGCCCCACATTCAGTGCGGACTTCCGCTTATGCATAAAGCGCACGCTACATTGTACATGTACATCTACATGTACATCGTGAGCGTTGTACAATGTATTGCACCGTGACTAGCAAACGAAAACAAACATGGCGCCTACAGTTCTTTTCTACAGTTGATTGTTGGAATTGTCAAAATTTTTACTTAACACACAAAATGAAAAATAATGAGGCATACAGTATTGACTTTAGAACATCGTTAGATTAGCTACCACTTACCAGTATGTGTTAGTAGGTGAAAAGATGATATAGAACTATTGAGCAAAGTCCTATACACACTATAAAATGTTGGATTAACTTTTTCTATAAATCATTGTCCCATGCAGTGATAGCCTGATACAGTGATAGCGTGATATAGTGATATTTTATGAACAATTTCACCGCCTTAAAGTCATCAGCAGCAATAATAATCGAGGTGCATCTCTAGGGCTTGGTCTAACAGTAATATAGAACAAAATCAATCACCGATTGAATACCTTCACATCCAGTTTCAGCTGCTTGAAACCTATAATAAATCAGGATTGTTGATGATAGGTAAATGCAGTAATTATCATGCACCCATTTCAGTTAGATGTACCAACAGCACGCAAACACAATAATGGTTGTTGTCTTTGTAAGCAATATCAAATTGAAATTACAACCACTTCATCTTCCCCCTCTCTGACAAGAAGGAATTCTCAGGAATTCTTATTCTTTTAAATATAATTTTGTTACTTCTCGAAAAGGTTGAAGGAAAAGGTTTTGAAAACCAGAAGTTGCTGAAGGCTGTGCGAGGCTTTCTCACTGATGCGTGTCTTGAGTGTGGAGTTTCCAGAGGCAGGGATTTCCGCTCAGAGGGACCCCTGCAAGGATCTCATTTCCTCGCAGACAATGCTCGCTATCTCCTTGGACAGTTTGCCTCTTACCGATCGGAAGACATGCCCAAAGTTCGGTCCAAGCCCATCCGTCCATGTTCTGAGGAGCTCCTATGTCCATGCTGCAGCTGCAGCCACCTTCATGTCTAGCGCGTTAAATTGATCAACCACTGTTGACATGGCCGAGGGAGCTCCTGGGTAACTGGCTACATTCTCAGCCTTCAACAAATAAAATGTCCATGATGTGTCAGCAAAATCTGTCATCTGAAGCATATATGCTTTCTGCTTGCGTAGTTACATGTAGATTGACCCGGGCTATTCTCCATAGGTGTAGGGGAGACAGGTTCCGTCACTGGCATGTAAGGGCTGAAGTCCACCTCGTCCCGTGGAGGGACTGGCAATGTGGGATGGTGAGGCTTATTGCGTTCTCGTCCATTCTTGGGAGTCTGTCGCCACAAGAAAAGAAGGGGTTCACTGTTTCCTAGAATTGCTTTTTTTTATCACATTATTTTGTGTACCCTCCATCCTTGGAGCTCATGCCAGTCCTTTCCTCTCTTGTCACTGTCCCAGTAGATGTTCATGTAATCCACTATTACTAGTGTGACCCTGTCCTGCTTATCCACCAGGTATTGGGATGGTCCTGCTCCGGGTGTTGTCTTTATCCCAATTACTTTTGACAACAGTTCCTCTGGCATTGCCAATGACGAGGCTGATGTGTCTCAGCATTCTGGTAATACTCAGGACAGTCTCAAACAATCTGCTGTTATGTTGGCCCTCAGCATTCTGGTTATACTCAGGATAGACTCAAACAATCTGCTGTTATGTTGTGCCTCAGCATTCTGGTTATACTCAGGATAGACTCAAACAATCTGCTGTTATGTTGTGCCTCAGCATTCTGGTTATACTCAGGATAGACTCAAACAATCTGCTGTTATGTTGTGCCTCAGCATTCTGGTTATACTCGGGATACACTCAAACAATCTGCTGTTATGTTTTGCCTCAGCATTCTGGTTATACTCAGGATAGACTCAAACAATCTGCTGTTATGTTTTGCCTCAGCATTCTGGTTATACTCAGGATAGACTCAAACAGTCCACTGTTATGTTGGCCCTCAGCATTCTGGTTATACTCAGGATAGACTCAAACAATCTGCTGTTATGTTTTGCCTCAGCATTCTGGTTATACTCAGGATAGACTCAAACAATCTGCTGTTATGTTTTGCCTCAGCATTCTGGTTATACTCAGGATAGACTCAAACAATCTGCTGTTATGTTTTGCCTCAGCATTCTGGTTATACTCAGGATAGTCTCAAACAATCTGCTGTTATGTTTTGCCTCAGCATTCTGGTTATACTCAGGATAGACTCAAACAATCTGCTGTTATGTTGTGCCTCAGCATTCTGGTTATACTCAGGATAGACTCAAACAGTCCACTGTTATGTTGGCCCTCAGCATTCTGGTTATACTCAGGATAGACTCAAACAATCTGCTCTTATGTTTTGCCTCAGCATTCTGGTTATACTCAGGATAGACTCAAACAGTGCACTGTTAAGTTGGCCCTCAGCATTCTGGTTATACTCAGGATAGACTCAAACAGTCCACTGTTATGTTGGCCCTCAGCATTCTGGTTATACTCAGGATAGACTCAAACAATCTGCTGTTATGTTGTGCCTCAGCATTCTGGTTATACTCAGGATAGACTCAAACAGTGCACTGTTATGTTGGCCCTCAGCATTCTGGTTATACTCGAGATAGACTCAAACAATCTGCTGTTATGTTGTGCCGAGCAGCATTCTGGTTATACTCAGGATAGACTCAAACAATCTGCTGTTATGTTGTGCCTCAGCATTCTGGTTATACTCAGGATAGACTCAAACAGTCCACTGTTATGTTGGCCCTCAGCATTCTGGTTATACTCAGGATAGACTCAAACAGTCCACTGTTATGTTGGCCCTCAGCATTCTGGTTATACTCAGGATAGACTCAAACAGTCTGCTGTTATGTTGTGCCTCAGCATTCTGGTTATACTCAGGATAGACTCAAACAATCTGCTGTTATGTTGTGCCTCAGCATTCTGGTAATACTCAGGATAGACTCAAACAGTCTGCTGTTATGTTGGCCCTCAGCATTCTGGTTATACTCAGGATAGACTCAAACAGTCCACTGTTATGTTGGCCCTCAGCATTCTGGTTATACTCAGGATAGACTCAAACAATCTGCTGTTATGTTTTGCCTCAGCATTCTGGTTATACTCAGGATAGACTCAAACAATCTGCTGTTATGTTGGCCCTCAGCATTCTGGTTATACTCAGGATAGACTCAAACAATCTGCTGTTATGTTTTGCCTCAGCATTCTGGTTATACTCGGGATAGACTCAAACAATCTGCTGTTATGTTGTGACCAGCATTCTGGTTATACTCAGGATAGACTCAAACAATCTGCTGTTATGTTTTGCCTCAGCATTCTGGTAATACTCAGGATAGACTCAAACAGTCCACTGTTATGTTGTGCCTCAGCATTCTGGTTATACACAGGATAGACTCAAACAATCTGCTGTTATGTTGTGCCTCAGCATTCTGGTTATACTCGGGATAGACTCAAACAATCTGCTGTTATGTTTTGCCTCAGCATTCTGGTTATACTCAGGATAGACTCAAACAATCTGCTGTTATGTTTTGCCTCAGCATTCTGGTTATACTCAGGATAGACTCAAACAATCTGCTGTTATGTTGTGCCTCAGCATTCTGGTAATACTCAGGATAGACTCAAACAGTCCACTGTTAAGTTGGCCCTCAGCATTCTGGTTATACTCGGGATAGACTCAAACAATCTGCTGTTATGTTGTGCCTCAGCATTCTGGTTATACTCAGGATAGACTCAAACAGTGCACTGTTATGTTGGCCCTCAGCATTCTGGTTATACTCGAGATAGACTCAAACAATCTGCTGTTATGTTGTGCCTCAGCATTCTGGTAATACTCAGGTTAGACTCAAACAGTCCACTGTTATGTTGGCCCTCAGCATTCTGGTTATACTCGGGATAGACTTAAACAATCTGCTGTTATGTTTTGCCTCAGCATTCTGGTTATACTCGGGATAGACTCAAACAATCTGCTGTTATGTTTTGCCTCAGCATTCTGGTTATACTTAGGATAGACTCAAACAATCTGCTGTTATGTTTTGCCTCAGCATTCTGGTTATACTCAGGATAGACTCAAACAATCCACTGTTATGTTTTGCCTCAGCATTCTGGTTATACTTGGGATAGACTCAAACAGTCCACTGTTATGTTGTGCCTCAGCATTCTGGTAATACTCAGGATAGACTCAAACAGTCCACTGTTAAGTTGGCCCTCAGCATTCTGGTTATACTCGGGATAGACTCAAACAGTCTGCTGTTATGTTGTGCCTCAGCATTCTGGTTATACTCAGGATAGACTCAAACAGTGCACTGTTATGTTGGCCCTCAGCATTCTGGTTATACTCGAGATAGACTCAAACAATCTGCTGTTATGTTGTGCCTCAGCATTCTGGTAATACTCGAGATAGACTCAAACAATCTGCTGTTATGTTGTGCCGAGCAGCATTCTGGTTATACTCAGGATAGACTCAAACAATCTGCTGTTATGTTGTGCCTCAGCATTCTGGTTATACTCAGGATAGACTCAAACAGTCCACTGTTATGTTGGCCCTCAGCAGTCTGGTTATACTCGGGATACACTCAAACAATCTGCTGTTATGTTTTGCCTCAGCATTCTGGTTATACTCAGGATAGACTCAAACAGTCCACTGTTATGTTGTGTCTCAGCATTCTGGTCATACTCAGGACAGTCTCAAACAATCTGCTGTTATGTTGGCCCTCAGCAGTCTGGTTATACTCAGGATAGACTCAAACAATCTGCTGTTATGTTGTGCCTCAGCATTCTGGTAATACTCAGGATAGACTCAAACAGTCCACTGTTATGTTGGGCCTCAGCATTCTGGTTATACTCGGGATACACTCAAACAATCTGCTGTTATGTTTTGCCTCAGCATTCTGGTTATACTCGGGATACACTCAAACAATCTGCTGTTATGTTTTGCCTCAGCATTCTGGTTATACTCGGGATACACTCAAACAATCTGCTGTTATGTTTTGCCTCAGCATTCTGGTTATACTCAGGATAGACTCAAACAATCTGCTGTTATGTTGGCCCTCAGCATTCTGGTTATACTCAGGATAGACTCAAACAGTCCACTGTTATGTTGGGCCTCAGCATTCTGGTTATACTCAGGATAGTCTCAAACAATCTGCTGTTATGTTGGCCCTCAGCATTCTGGTTATACTCAGGATAGACTCAAACAATCTGCTGTTATGTTTTGCCTCAGCATTCTGGTTATACTCGGGATAGACTCAAACAATCTGCTGTTATGTTGTGACCAGCATTCTGGTTATACTCAGGATAGACTCAAACAATCTGCTGTTATGTTTTGCCTCAGCATTCTGGTTATACTCAGGATAGACTCAAACAGTCCACTGTTATGTTGTGCCTCAGCATTCTGGTTATACACAGGATAGACTCAAACAATCTGCTGTTATGTTGTGCCTCAGCATTCTGGTTATACTCGGGATAGACTCAAACAATCTGCTGTTATGTTGGCCCTCAGCATTCTGGTTATACTCGGGATAGACTCAAACAATCTGCTGTTATGTTGTGCCTCAGCATTCTGGTTATACTCGGGATAGACTCAAACAATCTGCTGTTATGTTGTGCCTCAGCATTCTGGTAATACTCAGGATAGACTCAAACAGTCCACTGTTAAGTTGGCCCTCAGCATTCCGGTTATACTCGGGATAGACTCAAACAGTCTGCTGTTATGTTGTGCCTCAGCATTCTGGTTATACTCAGGATAGACTCAAACAGTGCACTGTTATGTTGGCCCTCAGCATTCTGGTTATACTCGAGATAGACTCAAACAATCTGCTGTTATGTTGTGCCTCAGCATTCTGGTAATACTCAGGTTAGACTCAAACAGTCCACTGTTATGTTGGCCCTCAGCATTCTGGTTATACTCGGGATAGACTTAAACAATCTGCTGTTATGTTTTGCCTCAGCATTCTGGTTATACTCGGGATAGACTCAAACAGTCCACTGTTATGTTGGGCCTCAGCATTCTGGTTATACTCGGGATACACTCAAACAATCTGCTGTTATGTTTTGCCTCAGCATTCTGGTTATACTCGGGATACACTCAAACAATCTGCTGTTATGTTTTGCCTCAGCATTCTGGTTATACTCGGGATACACTCAAACAATCTGCTGTTATGTTTTGCCTCAGCATTCTGGTTATACTCAGGATAGACTCAAACAATCTGCTGTTATGTTGGCCCTCAGCATTCTGGTTATACTCAGGATAGACTCAAACAGTCCACTGTTATGTTGGGCCTCAGCATTCTGGTTATACTCAGGATAGTCTCAAACAATCTGCTGTTATGTTGGCCCTCAGCATTCTGGTTATACTCAGGATAGACTCAAACAATCTGCTGTTATGTTTTGCCTCAGCATTCTGGTTATACTCGGGATAGACTCAAACAATCTGCTGTTATGTTGTGACCAGCATTCTGGTTATACTCAGGATAGACTCAAACAATCTGCTGTTATGTTTTGCCTCAGCATTCTGGTTATACTCAGGATAGACTCAAACAGTCCACTGTTATGTTGTGCCTCAGCATTCTGGTTATACACAGGATAGACTCAAACAATCTGCTGTTATGTTGTGCCTCAGCATTCTGGTTATACTCGGGATAGACTCAAACAATCTGCTGTTATGTTGGCCCTCAGCATTCTGGTTATACTCGGGATAGACTCAAACAATCTGCTGTTATGTTGTGCCTCAGCATTCTGGTTATACTCGGGATAGACTCAAACAATCTGCTGTTATGTTGTGCCTCAGCATTCTGGTAATACTCAGGATAGACTCAAACAGTCCACTGTTAAGTTGGCCCTCAGCATTCCGGTTATACTCGGGATAGACTCAAACAGTCTGCTGTTATGTTGTGCCTCAGCATTCTGGTTATACTCAGGATAGACTCAAACAGTGCACTGTTATGTTGGCCCTCAGCATTCTGGTTATACTCGAGATAGACTCAAACAATCTGCTGTTATGTTGTGCCTCAGCATTCTGGTAATACTCAGGTTAGACTCAAACAGTCCACTGTTATGTTGGCCCTCAGCATTCTGGTTATACTCGGGATAGACTTAAACAATCTGCTGTTATGTTTTGCCTCAGCATTCTGGTTATACTCGGGATAGACTCAAACAATCTGCTGTTATGTTTTGCCTCAGCATTCTGGTTATACTTAGGATAGACTTAAACAATCTGCTGTTATGTTTTGCCTCAGCATTCTGGTTATACTCAGGATAGACTCAAACAATCCACTGTTATGTTGGCCCTCAGCATTCTGGTTATACTTGGGATAGACTCAAACAGTCCACTGTTATGTTGTGCCTCAGCATTCTGGTAATACTCAGGATAGACTCAAACAGTCCACTGTTAAGTTGGCCCTCAGCATTCTGGTTATACTCGGGATAGACTCAAACAGTCTGCTGTTATGTTGTGCCTCAGCATTCTGGTTATACTCAGGATAGACTCAAACAGTGCACTGTTATGTTGGCCCTCAGCATTCTGGTTATACTCGAGATAGACTCAAACAATCTGCTGTTATGTTGTGCCTCAGCATTCTGGTAATACTCAGGTTAGACTCAAACAGTCCACTGTTATGTTGGCCCTCAGCATTCTGGTTATACTCGGGATAGACTCAAACAATCTGCTGTTATGTTTTGCCTCAGCATTCTGGTTATACTCGGGATAGACTCAAACAATCTGCTGTTATGTTTTGCCTCAGCATTCTGGTTATACTTAGGATAGACTCAAACAATCTGCTGTTATGTTGGCCCTCAGCATTCTGGTTATACTCAGGATAGACTCAAACAATCTGCTGTTATGTTGTGCCTCAGCATTCTGGTTATACTCAGGATAGACTCAAACAATCTGCTGTTATGTTGGCCCTCAGCATTCTGGTTATACTCAGGATAGACTCAAACAGTCCACTGTTATGTTGGCCCTCAGCATTCTGGTTATACTCAGGATAGACTCAAACAATCTGCTGTTATGTTGTGCCTCAGCATTCTGGTTATACTCGGGATAGAATCAAACAATCTGCTGTTATGTTTTGCCTCAGCATTCTGGTTATACTCAGGATAGACTCAAACAATCTGCTGTTATGTTGTGCCTCAGCATTCTGGTTATACTCAGGATAGACTCAAACAGTCCACTGTTATGTTGGCCCTCAGCATTCTGGTTATACTCAGGATAGACTCAAACAATCTGCTGTTATGTTTTGCCTCAGCATTCTGGTTATACTCAGGATAGACTCAAACAATCTGCTGTTATGTTTTGCCTCAGCATTCTGGTTATACTCAGGATAGACTCAAACAATCTGCTGTTATGTTGTGCCGAGCTGCATTCTGGTAATACTCAGGATAGACTCAAACAGTCCACTGTTATGTTGGCCCTCAGCATTCTGGTTATACTCGGGATAGACTCAAACAATCTGCTGTTATGTTGTGCCGAGCAGCATTCTGGTTATACTCAGGATAGACTCAAACAGTGCACTGTTATGTTGGCCCTCAGCATTCTGGTTATACTCAGGATAGACTCAAACAATCTGCTGTTATGTTGTGCCGAGCTGCATTCTGGTAATACTCAGGATAGACTCAAACAGTCCACTGTTATGTTGTGCCTCAGCATTCTGGTAATACTCAGGATAGACTCAAACAGTCCACTGTTAAGTTGGCCCTCAGCATTCTGGTTATACTCGGGATAGACTCAAACAGTCTGCTGTTATGTTGTGCCTCAGCATTCTGGTTATACTCAGGATAGACTCAAACAGTGCACTGTTATGTTGGCCCTCAGCATTCTGGTTATACTCGAGATAGACTCAAACAATCTGCTGTTATGTTGTGCCTCAGCATTCTGGTAATACTCGAGATAGACTCAAACAATCTGCTGTTATGTTGTGCCGAGCAGCATTCTGGTAATACTCAGGATAGACTCAAACAGTCCACTGTTATGTTGTGTCTCAGCATTCTGGTCATACTCAGGACAGTCTCAAACAATCTGCTGTTATGTTGGCCCTCAGCATTCTGGTTATACTCAGGATAGACTCAAACAATCTGCTGTTATGTTGTGCCTCAGCATTCTGGTTATACTCGGGATAGACTCAAACAATCTGCTGTTATGTTTTGCCTCAGCATTCTGGTTATACTCAGGATAGACTCAAACAATCTGCTGTTATGTTTTGCCTCAGCATTCTGGTTATACTCAGGATAGACTCAAACAGTCCACTGTTATGTTGGCCCTCAGCATTCTGGTTATACTCAGGATAGACTCAAACAATCTGCTGTTATGTTTTGCCTCAGCATTCTGGTTATACTCAGGATAGACTCAAACAATCTGCTGTTATGTTTTGCCTCAGCATTCTGGTTATACTCAGGATAGACTCAAACAATCTGCTGTTATGTTTTGCCTCAGCATTCTGGTTATACTCAGGATAGACTCAAACAGTCCACTGTTATGTTGGCCCTCAGCATTCTGGTTATACTCAGGATAGACTCAAACAATCTGCTGTTATGTTTTGCCTCAGCATTCTGGTTATACTCAGGATAGACTCAAACAGTCCACTGTTATGTTGGCCCTCAGCATTCTGGTTATACTCAGGATAGACTCAAACAATCTGCTGTTATGTTTTGCCTCAGCATTCTGGTTATACTCAGGATAGACTCAAACAGTCCACTGTTATGTTGGCCCTCAGCATTCTGGTTATACTCAGGATAGACTCAAACAATCTGCTGTTATGTTTTGCCTCAGCATTCTGGTTATACTCAGGATAGACTCAAACAATCTGCTGTTATGTTGTGCCTCAGCATTCTGGTTATACTCAGGATAGACTCAAACAGTCCACTGTTATGTTGGCCCTCAGCATTCTGGTTATACTCGGGATAGACTCAAACAATCTGCTGTTACATGTATGTTGTGCCTCAGCATTCTGGTTATACTCAGGATAGACTCAAACAATCTGCTGTTATGTTTTGCCTCAGCATTCTGGTTATACTTAGGATAGACTCAAACAATCTGCTGTTATGTTTTGCCTCAGCATTCTGGTTATACTCAGGATAGACTCAAACAATCTGCTGTTATGTTGGCCCTCAGCATTCTGGTAATACTTAGGATAGACTCAAACAGTCTGCTGTTATGTTGGCCCTCAGCATTCTGGTTATACTCAGGATAGACTCAAACAGTCTGCTGTAATGATTGGTCTTTGTCTTGGGTTTCCTTGACATCATTGATGTGCTTTTAGGTTTCCAAGCAGGATCCGTAGAATTTCCAGTTGTCAAGGCACAGCCACTCCCAACGACAAACCCAGGGCCCTTCACAGTAAGAATGTGACGCCCAATTTTACCTACTACATTCTCCTGATGACGGCCAGAGCATACTGGTCGAAACGTCGAGTTACCACTCAGGTTCTTTTCAGAACCAAACCTCTTCCTTTAAGAAACCTGATACATGGTGTCACCGCAAACCTTCCTATATTGATTCACCCACCATGCAAAGCCTTAAGTCTTATCTACTACATGTAGTATACCATTTCAATGAGAAATCTTGCACAGTTTAATCAGAGAGATACGCCGTTGTCTGGAGTTATTTCCATCAGTGACTGAGCTATTCTCCTTGTCCTCGACGTGAGTGATGAATGTCCAGTTTATACCATTACAAAGATTAAAATAATAATAGCGCAAACAATGTCATGGCAAAGTTCTTGTTTTAAAGAGGAAGCAGAGGAAGAGCAATAGCCAATAAATGTCAATGATTGCCTGAGTCTGATGTACCAGATTCAAGACTTCCTGTGCTGCCACCTGGAATCCTGCAGTGCCTGCCGTGTAAGCAACACAATCTGTCCCAGCAGAGGATAGCATTTCAAGACAACATAAAGCAAACCTAATGGCTTCTTCTTTCTTCACCTGTTCACCAAGATTAGGAAGCTCCCCCTAATACAAGTCCCCTCCTCAAATAAAAGCAGAAAGCATAACTCTGAATTGACCATCCACATCTACATGTATGAAAACATTTGAAAATCAATGTAAGGACCTTTTGCATGTTTCCTTTAATTTTAATTAGTGTATATAATGTATACATTTTTTACATAATAATATTTGCAATTTATTTCTCAACAATTACTTCTTAAAAAGCATTTATTTACCTCCTGCACAATTACATATGTACAGCATATGTACACTATAGTAGTTAGTACATACCTGTACATACATGGCTTAGGGCCAATACATACTGAAAACTGGAAAGGAATCACTCTGTCGAATAATACAAATTTCGACAAACATATTGACCAGGTCCCACAGATTTGGTATGAATGAGAACCAACTGCCATGACTGTAGCTTCACTGTTACCTTACAATACATGTAAGTCTCCAATAAACACATTATTCTTTCTAATTTGATGTGGGTTGGCATTTTATAGAGAAATAATTTCATTAGAAGGATTGTGAAAATATGATACACTTTTAGACTCAAAGTATTTATTATTGCTTTATCTTTTGCTCTTTAGCTCTACGACAAGGAAATCCCAGGCAGCCAAGCTCCGTTGTTTCTTGAATTATTTTGACAGTCTGGCTGAGACTGACATGGAATGCTTCACTGGACAAGTCTGCTACATACGCCAGGTAGAAGACAAAATAACTACTATAGAACTACAGCAGACAAAGTACACATGTTCCTCCCAACTTAAAAAGACTTAACAAGTGTAGCTTATCCTCATCTTTCAAGGGGTAAATTTAGTACCACGGGAACTCAGAACTGCCAAGCAGTGCAAAGCGTGTGCTCTTGCAGGAAGTAGTCAGGATGGATCGGCATTTTTTGTGACCTTTGCACAAACTAACTGCAGTTAGCGGTGGTAAACATTGCATATGAACGCTACATGAAGTTTAGCTAAAGTTAAGTGCTCAACCGAATACCCGCAGCTCGTGTGAACATACATGTACCATGTTAAGCCAAACTCTTTTCAAACACTCAAAACAATCAAGCAACGAAGTCATTGTGATGTCCCTGCCAATTGCTTACTTGTGTGTTTCTGTGTTTTTTGGGGGGGAGGGTTTATGTTATTTGTTCTGGTTTTTAATTGTTACTTTGTATTTTTAGGTCGTTCCGGAGGATGATTCCATGTGTTTGGAAAACTGGGTGGATAGCAAAGCAAAACTATGCCCCTTGACAGTCAGGCACACAGGTCTCATTGAAGATTCAGGAAGCCATGCCCTTCAGGTAAGTCGACATACCAGAACTTTTAACCTCTTGGGATTTTTGTTTTTCTGTAACATAAATCAACAAGGGTATTCTACGGTTACACATTGTAGTTTGAAACAATACTCCTTCAGAGCCAATGGTGCCATTATGAATATTTGGCCCAATAACCAAGTTTTGAGAAGATGGCCAATGGCTTATACAGTATGTGTTTTAAAATCCTGGCATTGTGATGATGTCGTGATTATGTCAGATCATTCTGGCCAAACAGGGTGGTTCACAACCATATACCCAATACATATATAAAAGATAAAAGAAAAGAAATGCTGCATTGGCCAAATAATGTTTATGCACTACTGTACATAATCATATGCTCAAAAAGGTGAAATTCTAAAAATGCAATGACCTCAATATTCAAGAGATGGTGTCACTGCCACATGGTGGCAATTTTTTGATATCACCATTTCCCAACTTAGACACATGCCAAGTGATGATCTTATTGGATGCACGGTTGCGTCATACATGCTTATGTCAGTTTCAACTTGAAAGGGCTGTCACATGGCCATCTTCGAGGTTCCCCTGACTTTCAGGATTGGGCCTCAAAGGACTTTCCAAGGGGGGCCAATGGTCTGGCAAAGTTTGGTTGAAATCTTCCTGTTTTGAACAGAAGACGAGGTCAAATTACATCACGAAGATCATCAATCTGTAGTGCCTAGAAAGGCCTCTCACATGCCATAAACACATACCATAAGACAAGGCAGCCAACCGTTGATTTATTATGAATTGTTGAATGTTTTCAAATTTAAACTTTCAAGTGCTGTCATGTGACCATCCTTTGAGCAACTCAATTTAAACCAATTTAAGGCACAAGGGAACATTATGTGCTTTGTGTATGTCAAGTTTGGTTGAAGGATCATTGGCTGTTCTCTAGATTTCGCGTGTAGAAGAAATGCCCGAAGAAGATGAAGAAGATACTGAAAGAAAAAAAATCAGGAGAAAAAATATAACTTTTCCGCTACACTGTAGCAGCAGAAAAGCCAAAGAAGAAGAAGAAGAAGGAGAAACTCGTAGAAAATAATCAGAACAAACAGTATAACTTCACCGCTAGGCTGTAGCTGGCGGAAAAGCCAACTAGAGCTTTAATGTCTGTTTGCAACATTGGCCTTTAGGGCATAGGACTTTTCCACATATGATTTTAAAACGTCATAAGATTTGTAGATGATTCCAACTATATTTGCTATTCATACGGTGCCTCCTGATGACGGCCAGAGTGCACACCCACAAAGATTTGAGACGATTAAAAAATTGCGTACTGTTATGATGTTATGATGACGTCACATTGTTTAATGCCCCTACACAACATTGGTAAGATCGAAAAACAGAAACATTCACAGATTTACATGAAACTTCTACAGTTTGAAGATGGTTATAGTAGAAACCTTGCACTGATATATTTCTTCCTAAAATGCTGCATTTTTTTAGACCATTCGTTGAATGCTGCATTTTCGTGAAACAAATGAAGTGGTTTTTCCCTATTTTCTCGAGACTCGGTTGGTGGATTGAGCTAAAATTTTCACAGGTGTGCTATTTCATGCATATGTTGGATCAGACAACGTATGAATGCTATTCTTTTACCTTGATCAATATTGTGTACTTTTGTACAGTTATCCCTTTAAGCCAAAAGAATGTTTCTCAAGTCTGTTTAAATGCATGTACATGTAGGCCTTTCGATCTGGTTAGCCGGTCAGGTCTCTTCAAGCTGCTCCTCAGGATTGGATGCCCACCAAAGCTCCTGAAGATGATCACGTCCTTCCATGACGGCATGACTGGAACAGTCCAGTGCAGCGGATCATCCTCGGACCCCTTCCCTATCAAGAGCAGCGTGAAGCAAGGGTGTGTGTTGGCCCCAACACTCTTCGGCATCTTCTTCTCCCTGCTTCTGCGTTATGCCTTCTGCGACTCTGTAGATGGAATTTTCCTCCACACGCGGAGTGATGAAAATCTGTTCAACCATGCCCGCCTGAAAGCCAAGACCAAGGTGCACAGCGTACTGATCAGGGAAATGCTGTATGCCGACGATGCTGCCCTAACAGCCCACACTGAGGACGCCCTCCAGCGCCTCATTTCCCGCTTCGCGGAGGCTAAGTTCAGATTGACCATCAGTCTGAAGAAGACCAAAATCATTGGCCAAGACGTCAGCACCATCCCAGCCAACACCATCGGTGATCACACCCTGGAGGTGGTGGAGAAATTATCTACCTCGGCTCTACCATTTCGACAGGTTCCCTCGATGCAGAGCTTAACACACGGATAGGCAAAGCCTCTACCACCTTGGCTCGTCTCGCCAAGAGGGTGTGGGACAACACCATGCTGTCACTCAGCACCAAGATGAAGGTGTACCAAGCTTGTGTACTTAGCACCCTTCTCTATGGTAGTGAAGCCTGGTTATTATACTCTAGACAAGAGCTAAAGCTGAACACCTTCCATATGCGCTGCTCGCCACGGGATCGCGACCAACCGGACGGCCAACCTTGCGATTCAAGGATGCTTGCAAGCGTGACCTAAAGGCCTGCAGCATCAGCCCAGCTGACCTTGAGCAAGCTGCGGTGTGCAGCAAGCTGAGGGAAGGAGGTTGAGCCAGTGGGAGGAGAAAAGAACCCACCGGCGGCAGAGGCTCCAGTCTGCTCCTTCCGCCCCTACCGACGACTTCACCTGCAGCAAGTGTCATCCTTGCTGCAGATTCCGCATAGGGCTCTTCAGTCACAGTCGGCACTGCTTCACTAACAGTAACACCAAGTAATCCCACGTGCAGACTCCATTGTCTTTCGAGACAGACGGATGCCAAACTAAACTTTTGTACAGTTATCCCTTGAAACCAAAAGAATGTTTCTCAAGTCTGTTTAAATGCATGTACATGTAGGACTTTGTGAAAAGAAAAATCATGGATCAAAAGTGTTACTCTCTTAGCCAAATATGTTCAAACGAATGTGAAACTATGAACATTTCAATACCAATCTCATTAATATTCATGAGATGATGTCACCATCACATGATGGCAATTGTTGATACTGTAGGACCTAAAGTTATCCATAGTAAAGGTCCCACAATAGCGCAATTTAAACAGGAAGTTAAGTAAAAGGGCTGTATAGCTCAGATGGTAAGGGCACTGGCACGCCAAACCAGTGGTCTTGTGGTCAAGTCCCGGTTCAGTCCAAGTTTTCTTAGCCATTTTTCAAAATTGAAAACGGTTTGAAAATGGTTTGAAAATTGGTTGTTGAAAGTGTTGACATGATCCCTGTAGATATACAGCAGTTAACCACTTCACTCTGGGACCTCCGAAATCGGAGCGCCATTGGTTTGACTATGCAACAGAGCCCTCCGAATCCGGGCACCACTATTGTCCACATTTTAAACAAAGACTCTTTTCAGCTTAGAACGAAGCAATACGAATCATGACAAAGCCCAATTTTGACACAAGTTGCCACAAGATTGTGGGACTTCTACTGTGGATGATCGTGGGATAGTGCACTGCCGCTGAAAGCACGCTGGAGACATTGTGTTGGCATGCCACACAGCCAACGGTCGTCGGTCAGGCAGTGGAATTACACCCACATTCTTTGCCGCAATCTGTATGCTCGGTTTGAGCCAACCAACTCAAAGATTTGACTGCCTAGAGTGGAGGCTAGTCTGCTGTCAGGGACCGTTGGTATCATACATGCACCATCACTATCATACATGCACACACATGCACACATACACACACACACAAGTCCGTTACGCTCCATTGACGATGCACAATGGGCCCTTTTTCGAATGGATAATCTCTTGACAAAAGCCACAATGTCTGAATTGTGCCAGGTTTTACTCTCTTGTAACCATAGTATACCCTTATTGATTTATTTTACTGAAATATATTGTTCCGATTGTTTTAGCCAGATTTGAAAATTACGTATTGTTAAAAAAAAACATATGGAGGTTATGGGCACTGGAAAACCGCCCAGCGCGAAGTGGTTAATGGTTGAATGCATCTCACTTGTGCCCTCACTCCAGAAAAGATAGTTGACTACCGTAGGTACCGGTACCATATTTGGGAAGGCCACCATCTGAGGGCTACAAAGCTCAGATGGTATGGGCCCTGCGGTCCATTTCACCAAACTCATCATAATTTACGATCAATCGCATGGCTATGAGCGATGCACAGAAACCATACGCCCTATCACAACTTACGATGAGTTATTCATCGTAAGTAGAGTTATGATTCATCGTAAGGCTTTGTGAAATCCACCCCTGGTATGTTAAGCCAGAGGTGTCAGATTCATGTCCTAATCCAGTAAAAAAAAAATTGAGTTCTTGTCAGCACTCAATTTGCCTTCCCCTCTTTATTTCAATCTCTGATTTTATTTGTAATTGTGTTGCAGGTGTATGCTAGGACTCCTTTATGTACATGAAGTTGAGTGGTTATTGCTCTACATGTACAATGTACATGTATATGTATATTGTTAGTTTACACACAGCTAGTTATGTATTTGGCATGACATGTGGCATTTAACAAATTACCATAATGGTACATTGTACATTTTAGGTGGACTTTGCCAATCGCTTTATTGGGGGAAGTACACTTCTGTCAGGCCGTCAACAGGAGGAGATTCGTTTCTGCACTTGCCCAGAACTTCTAGCATCACTACTATTTGTAGAGAGTCTCCAGGAAAATGAAGCTATCGTGATGACTGGCTATGAGCAATTTTCAAGCTGCTCAGGCTACAGCAGTACTCTCAAGTTCAGGGATGGTGCAAAGGTAAGAATAAAACACTCAAATTGGTTAGGAAGATGATTCAAATCCTATTATCATGTTATCATTTTACTATGATCATGATAGTACACCATATTATATCATTTATTATTTACTGTGCAATAACTCTACTCTGTTAGGATGCTCAAGGTAGTTGTCCTGCATGTGTAAAATACATAACTTCTTATGAGGTAAAAACAAAAAACTGTTCCAAACTGCTCACTGACCCAATGACCTGCAATACATAAATCTCAAAGGTTATAGGGTATGATGTTTCGATCCTAGTAATACACCTGTACCTTTCTCAAAGGCATAATTTCTTACATCAAAAATTAGGAATGTCTGACTTTTCTATCCTAGGAGCACCTTTCTCAAAGGCAAAATGACAAGGATGAAAAAAAAAATGATACACATATGACAGACAAAGGACAAAAAAGGTAGTTGGTAGGGTAGGATGGGATCAAATGGAATGACAAGGGATAGGTAAGGTCGTGCTGGTTTTCAAATTGAGATACTCGGTATACCGTGGAAAAAAACCCGCGTTTTCTGTATACCGTGAACTATGTAAAGCTGTGACATCATTATTTTCTTGGCCATAGTAACAAAATATGTGTCCAAGTTGTACCATGGTTGTGTTAACCAATGGCCGATAGCCTGTTAAATGAGGTGCTACCCATTGAGTAGTTAATAGTGGTGTGCACTGTGCAGCAAAACTATGGTTGCTGGTTTTCCTATAATAGTTACAAAAATGGATAGTCAACTTTTAGAAAAAAATAATACATCGAAAAGCAAGTTAAAGATAAGAATTTAAAAAGTCCCGCCACCACATTTAATTCAACTGCTCATGAATGTCATAAAGAGGACGAGGTAACCTTTTTTCCCCCTGTCCTTCTCAAAATGAATTATGTATATCGTGGGGGGCCCAGTTTTCGACGGTACGCGTTTTTGACGCTTGGCCTTCTAACTCACATCGCACAATGAAAACAACTCCGTATAACGATCTCAGACTTCGTATCTTACAGTTTCTTTCCTGCTCTTGTCCGTCACCAAAAATGTGGAAAGTTAAGGTTCTTCCGGTAGGCCAAACTCGTGTGATTCAAAAAGTTGCTCTTTTGGGGTCTATTTTCCTAGGTACAAAATTGGCAGTTGCTTTGTAGCTCCAGTTTTCTTTATTGTTGGTCCTAAAAAAAATCCGAGTGTACCATAACAAACCCCAACATACGTAGAAAAAAAATATATCACGCAACTTCAGGCAGTTCATTCTGGGTAAAAACTATGGAGGCTCCTAAAGGGACATTGGGAAAGGTCATAACGTCACAGAAGAAGACATCAACTAGATAGAAAATACAACCCCACCAAAAGGGCAAAGAAAAAAGAATCTGCTTCCATGGCTGAATCACAATTAGCTTGGACCAAGCCGAACAATCCCTTCCTGCCTCGATGTATCTTCTGATGTGGAAATTAACAAGGATGAGAAATGCTGCGTGAGTCACTCATAGATACCGCCCTACCGTATTTTGCTTCTATGGTTTACTTGAAGATCCAAATTAAGTTAAAAGATTTCTCTCAGTTCTTTTCACATTTTAAGAAAATTATTCTCAATTTGAATTATTCATTATGGTGATTAAATTTATTTCCTTATTATTATTAGGACAGTTTTGATGATTTGGAAAAGGATGGGAGAGGAGAGGGTAGCATGAAGGGAAAGGAGTTGACAGGTGATAACAAAAAGTCAATCCAACTTCCCCATCTTAAAGTTGCAAACCAATAAGTTTTAAGCATAAATTATGAATGTTTTGAGGAAAGTGTTAGAAGCAGTGTCGAAAAAATCCGAAAGGTGAACCAAAAAAACATACAGGGAAGAATTTTACAGTGCCACACAGCATTTCAAGTTTTTTAAAGAATTTATTTTGCGTTTGGCTGCACTGGGACACCTTACCACCGTCGAAAATAGGTCACGATGCTTACTGCGCGGTGCCGTGGACATCAACAAAACCGGGTAATCTTACGGAAGTGACAGGCTTGATCAACATTCTACATGATTTTTCTAATAGTCTGTGGTGTGAAAAAAGTGACTGAGACCTCTTTTAGTGTGATACTTTCGTTCACATTGGTCAGCTTGAAGAAAAGGCCTTATATCATCGAAAACCGGTAACTGGAGGATACTTAAGGTCAATTGGCTAGCTGCGTATGCGTATGCATGTACACGTTGTATGCAGGCACACAGCATCACAGCCGCAGTGTTGTGCAATATTTTTGGTTAACAAACACATTTTTCGATCCAACCAGGACCGGGCCCGAAACCCTCGGCATGATTGAGTTTGGTTTTGGTTCCTCCATGTAACATTATTACAATGCTGGGGACAGGTGCAGACATTGAAGTTAGCTGAAAAAGAACGTCGATCTCACACAAGACACACTGACACAACGCCTCTGTTGATTGGACGGCGCGTAACGACTAAGCCTTTTGGCCAGTGAGTCCATCATGACATGTGCTTGTGGGGCTTGGTTGTCAGTGTTGAACTATTTATTGTTGATTTGTCGCCTTCATGATGATGTTGATTGCCTTTTCGATGCATCAAATCATTATATCAAATTTGCTTTTCGAAAAGCATGGCTGCAACAAAATGGTCAGTTTGTCTACAGGCACGACTTTGATTGGAAGTGCAGAATGAAACAGATTGAATGAATGATTGGACAGCCAACATTACCGAACAGCACTTAACGACTAATTTTACTGGCTGGTGAGACCAATTGTGTACCATGCTTGCAGGGTCGCTGTCAAACTCAATGGGCCACTGCAAAGGCACGGGATGATCTTTATCGTCAATTTTTTTTTTGTCTTTATGACATTGGTGATCTTTCATTTGCTCCTCATGAAAAAATAATCACATACGTCTCTGTGATGCGCCCAGTGATTATGCCCAATTTACTTTTTCGAAAAGCATGACAGTAACACAAAATTATACGAGCACGAAAGTGCTGAAGCAAAAAAATGTGAGGCTTTTTTTCCAGCTCGGTCTCAGGCATTTTTTAGTTTTTCAGAAAGGCTTCAGTTTGGTTTCGTATGTTTATTTAAACTGAAGTTTTTCGGTATTTATATTCGAAAACCGGCACAACCTTAGGGGGGGGGGGGAAAGATCCAGGGGAAAGAGTCAAACAAAGAAAAGAGAAGTGACAGTGAATGCAAAAGAGGGATTTTTGATAAAAATGCAAGGTGTTAATCAGTCCCCTCTTGGATGTTGAGGCCATCATGTGGAAAATTGCCCGAAGACTGACAGCATTTCTACAATGACCAACTGATTCTACATGTATTCCCAGTATACTCACATCTGATTTAAAACGATGAAGTGACACCCATCAGGGCCTTCAAATTTACCAGTTTTGATTGCCAACCTATGACCATAGACTCATTTTTTGAGAGTGTTTTTAGTTGAGACAACATATTGAAATTTACAAACTCTACAGGAGATAAGATACCGGTATATAATGTTTGAGGTTTTTGCAATGTGCATGTAATAGTACCATACATACATACACGTACCATACATACAAAAAACATACAGGGAAGAATTTTACAGTGCCACACAGCATTTCAAGTTTTTTAAAGAATTTATTTTGCGTTTGGCTGCACTGGGACACCTTACCACCGTCGAAAATAGGTCACGATGCTTACTGCGCGGTGCCGTGGACATCAACAAAACCGGGTAATCTTACGGAAGTGACTGGCTTGATCAACATTCTACATGATTATTCTAATAGTCTGTGGTGTGAAAAAAGTGACTGAGACCTCTTTTAGTGTGATACTTTCGTTCACATTGGTCAGCTTGAAGAAAAGGCCTTATATCATCGAAAACCGGTAACTGGAGGATCAATTGGCTAGCTGCGTATGCGTATGCATGTACACGTTGTATGCAGGCACACAGCATCACAGCCGCAGTGTTGTGCAATATTTTTGGTTAACAAACAAATTTTTCGATCCAACCAGGACTGGGCCCGAAACCCTCGGCATGATTGAGTTTGGTTTTGGTTCCTCCATGTAACATTATTACAATGCTGGGGACAGGTGCAGACATTGAAGTTAGCTGAAAAAGAACGTCGATCTCACACAAGACACACTGACACAACGCCTCTGTTGATTGGGCGGCGCGTAACGACTAAGCCTTTTGGCCAGTGAGTCCATCATGACATGTGCTTGTGGGGCTTGGTTGTCAGTGTTGAACTATTTCAACAACATATTGACAACATATTGAAATTTACAAACTCTACAGGGGATAAGATACCGGTATATAATGTTTGAGGTTTTTGCAATGTGCATGTAATAGTACCATACATACCGGTATGTACATCATAACCGTGTAGGTCTTGTGGGATGTGCCAGAGATTTTTTCATTGAAAGAGTGTTTCCTGGTCTTACATTCAATGCATTTTGAGGTACACTTAAATGTACCATGTTTGGTAGGAGTTGAAAGTGTCCAAAGGGGGACCCTCTGCTTGGATAATTAAGTCACTCAAGCTGCATGTATACTGTATGGGTGCCTAGAAGCCAACGCTGGCATGTGTAGAGAACACATCTGATGATACGACCCATTAATAAATGCTGGCTTGATAATGATGTCACCTGGATCCCCCTAAGAGCTGTGTTCCAGCCCATGAAACTAATGTGCAAGCTGTCAGTTCTCACATCAACAACTCCTCTCTTCTCTTTCACAGAAAACAGTGTGTAATGACTTGAACAACACACTGATAGCTATTGATGCCATGCCATGGTCAGGCTTTCTCCAGAATCAATTTCGACCGGAGCACATCTTGAGAGAGTTGAATAAAGCCTATGTAGGTTTCTGCTATCCTATGCCCCATGAGAAGAGTAGTTCCAGTGGCCAGGAGGAGGTAGATAGCAGCAGCTTCCAGGACGCCTTAGATCATTCACTCTTGTCAACTGATGGGATGGAGTTTGAGACTGCTTCCTCAGGGGATGGACACAGTCGTAAGTCTATGAGTGCCTGCCATTTTGTTCTTGTTAATAGCTTTCTAAGCTCTGTATAGTTTAATCTAGACATCTCACTAAGTGGCACTCCCCTGAAGAGCACTAGTGACTGATGACTGTTTAAGATGGTTGCATATGGTTTGACAACAAAAGACTTAAAATCATCATCATTTACTGCCTAAATTTTCATCACAAGATGTGTTGTGTGGTTTTTTTTTCAGGGGAGTCTTCTTGTTCCTCCTCTCTTCGGGGGTATAGCAGTTCCCTTAGTCGAGCCATCACAGACATTGCCATCAAGGATGTCAGTGGGTCCTTCCCTAGTGTTAGCCTGTCCCAGGAAGAATCCAGCCAAAATTCTCTTAGCACAGTGCTTACTATGTCTGATGCCTCCACACCAGTCAAGGAAGTGGCTCAGGCCTCAGGCCTACAAGCCTCAGTTCTTGAAAACTTTGCAATTGATTTGATTCAAAATACCATCAAAGAGGTTCAAGGAGAAGTTGAGGGTAGACGTCCATGCACAGATGCATTGGATGGTCATGGAGCATTAGTGAATGGAATACCAGCAGACTCAGACAGACATTCCACCCCTTCAAATGGAAATGTGCAATGCCAAGTGAAGGCACTTGTTGATAAGGTTATCTCAAGTGCAGTTGACATTGTCCAGACTGTCAATAGGCAGCAATACCTGAATGAAAGAGAAGTGGGTTATAGTGCTAAAGAAAACAGTTCACAGAAATCACACATTGTTGGTAATGGTGATGAGCTAGAGGATGACTCTCAGCCATGTGACAGTCCTGTAGCATTTAAGACATTGCCGGTGGTACTGAGCAATTCTCAAGCCACACCACTCTCACAAGGCGCTGAATCTCACAGCAGCAAGGGTTCCCTCGCTGATTTCAGTGTTATCTCATCTTGCCCATCTTCAGATGGTTTTGTCCAAATCGGTAGTGTCTCCGATGTGACCTTTGGCCAGAGAAATGCAAACCAAGCCTTTTCTCCAGATGTGCTTGCATCTTTCATTGTGCAGGATGCACTTACCACACTTTATGAACACATCCATCTGGGCATACCTGTGACCAATTCAAATCACTCCTTGGACATGTGTGAGATCCCCTCAGAGGTGGATGCATCAAGAGATTGTTCAAGTTCATTTGACATCCTCACTAGTGACGATGTCAGCAGTAGTCCTTCTCTCTCAGACTTTGTTCGAGTCACATCATTCAGTCTGGATGGACTAACTGAGGATATCATGTCATCTGCCTTTCAGCAATTGCACCAGATTCTCCAAAATAGAAATGTGGCAATGTCTGGAAAGTTTTTAGATATTGACACAAATAAAAATACAAAAAACACCAAAAGCCTGTCTTCTAAAGGTCCATGCACTCTAAACAAAATGGATGAGAAAGATTACCTGCATTTTACAAAGGAAGATACTGAAATAGGAAACACGCTTCTCGGGGTTGGTAGGATAGACCGTGGTCAACTGGGAACCCCAGGGGCCATTACAGCTGAAAGGTTTGTAGAGAGATTAGTTAGTGAGGCCTTGAATGAATCATTCACAGAAGCACAGGCACATAGTAGCAGCAGCACACATCATAAAGACTCTGGAACTCCTCAACCCTCACTAACACAACCAATGGAGATTGAGACCTATTTGCACACATCTCAATCCTTTGACAAGTCCCTTGTCACAATTTCAGAGCAGCCAGTAATTGAGGAACCTAACTTCTTTGGAGATAAGAGGCTATCGGCTGACTCATCTGGGACAGAGAGCAGCCAATCACGAGAGGCTCGTATTCGGGAATGTGCAGAGCAGTTGGTGGCCAGAACCCTTCCTGAGTCCATGAAGCTCCTTGGAGGAAGTGCACAGACTACAAGCAGTTCCAGCTCTCGGAGAACATCTAGTCCTCGAAGCTCTATCCCAAATAGCTCCAATAGATCTAGCATGGACTGTTTTACAGAGGACCTTCTGAAGATTGGGAATATAGATCCAATGGGCAAAAGACCAAGCCGCACAGAGGAGAGTCTTGCCTTCTTTGCCCAGGAGATCAAGCGCATGGCAGAGGCTGAAGAGAAGTTATCTAAAAAGAAAAAGGAAGACTTTGCTGACTTCAACATGGAACTGCAGCGTGGCAGTGTCCATTGCCAGCCTCATGTGACCTCTCCAGCACCGGATTACTTTTTGGACAACCTGGCTGAACGTTGCTCTGTTCAAGTCATATCTGATTCTTTTCTACATCTTTACAGCAAACCATGGTCTGAGGCTAAACCTGTCAAAAGAGGAGGGATGGTATTTGATGAGCAGAAACCTTCCAGACGACTGGATGTCATGTCTGGTCAGAGCTGTCACCCAAAAGAGAATGTTCAAGAAGACCCTTGCCAACATTGCCCGTCTGAGCAAGATTTGCTTAGCATGGCAACCAACCTGGCTAACTCTATTATTGAAGCTGCTCTCAGAGTTTACAAAGACAAACATCTTCAATTGCAAAGTTCCACATTCATTACATGTACATCAGACCCCAGCCAGACCTCACCTACAGAACCCAGACCTTCAAGCAAAACCAATGAAGATGCAGTGTGTGATATAAGCACCCTTCATGATTTTGCTGAGGCTAAAGCCTGTGTTGCCATTGATGATGCCCTTTTGCACCTTCCTGGTATACTTAAAAAGGGAGAGATGTTTGGCCAAGGACAACTAGGAGGAGGTGAGTTAGTAATGACAAAGCTAAATGTACCACCCTTTATCTCCCACATTAAGAGCACCTTTAACAGAAAACAGCAACATGAATGGTCCCAAAAGTTACACTCTTATATTGTTCAGTGCATCTTTGGAAAAGATCAAAGCTACACTATGCACTGATGGTGAACAAAAAATATACAAGTCCACTAAACAAGTTCCATTTTACTAAGGTAATTACATGTACCAGGCAATATTGGTCCCTTCACAGAATTAGCCAATAGTGCATTAGTAGCTTTACTTTCTATACTTAGTTGTTTTCGAATTATCAGATTATGAGAAACTTGATACTAATTGCGACAATTGACTTCCTTTGATAGTACCCTGGATGGGGCGGCGAGCTATAGCAACGGGCAATTGGGGCTGTGGGGCATTCGGGGGTGACCCACAGCTCAAGTCACTCATCCAATGGATGGTTGCATCACAGGTACAGTGTCCTCATCTCATGTATTTCACCTTTGGAGATGAGCGTGTCAGCAGGGTAAGATCTAAATTTTAATAATTTCCTAAGCACCCTTGGGGTTATTTCTTAGCTGTGCACCAGGATGTACCGGTACTACATGTTAATAGGGTCAGTTTGAAGAGAGGGATGCTATATCATCACTAGCTATTCAAGCTGTTGACATTGGTAAAAAAGGAACAGTATCTGATATCTAGACAGTGATGCTTAATGAGAATATGACTGTTGCTCTTACATTGTGTATGTATGTATTTCAAACACTGCGGGTATGATACATACATGTACGCGTAACCAACCAATTTGTATAAGACCATCATATTCAGACTTTAAGAGCTATGCTTTTACACCTGCATCCAATTAAATTCAATAAAGTGAAGTCTGTTAGCCTCAAAAGAGACCAACCTTAAACTTTAACTCAGCAAATATAATGAAAGAACTTGAAGCTTTTGTAAAGCAAGCTTGATGTAAACGACTGCATGGGCTTTCATAGCAAAAATTACTTCATCATATGCTGTAAAGAGATGCACCAGCAAACACATATTATGAAGGCATGCATGCACTGGTTGGGTTCAACAAAATCTAAAGAGAACTAGAGCTTGGACTGTTCTACGAACAGCACGCTGGGCTTTTCTGCCTTTTGTGACGTCATGGTGACATCATATGTTTTTCTGCCGACCAAATTTGAAGCTGATTGGCCTAAAGTCTATGTGCACAAAGTCTATGGGACTAGGTAATAATAATTTTTAAAAATCATGAAAAAATGAAACAATACCCAATCAACGCATAACTTCACAGTTTGCATATCTGGCTCAAGACCTACCTGCACACCAAATTTCAAGGCGATCGGTGAAATGAAATATCACGATTTGATGACCTCAGGATGACGTCATCCAATGTTTGCACTAATTGGTGGTTGTTTATCCTATGTCACGGTCACATGATGGCACTTTTTTGATACACCTTTTCCCAACTTGGATACATGCCAAGTGTTGCTCCCATCGGACCTACAGTTGCGTCATGATTGGCATTTAGAATTTGAAACTTTGCGCACTTGTCACGTGACCTCTGACGTCACAATTGCAAAATGTTTCAGTGTACATCTGCATTTAGTGTTCTAAGTACTGTATGTGCCAAGCTTAAAGTTTATTGCTTTTGATTTAATTTCCCGAATGCTCTCCAGAATGAATTTGTGCACAAAACATGGGCCCTCTAGCGAGGAAAAAATAAATAAAATACAATTAAAAAAAAGATCTTAACAAAAACAAAGGCTTTTTTGCACTTTTGCAATAAAGAGAAGGTAGGCTTGGTATACAAATGTACATGTAGGCTGGAAGAGTGTGTTGGCAATACAATCCCTATCCACCTCATGGATTATATTTTCGGGCTGATAATCTCTTGACAAAAGCCACATAGCCATCTGAATTATGCTAGTTTTGTACAAATAGTATACCTTTATTAATTTATTTCACAGATATAAATTGTTCCATATTGTTTGGCAAGTTTTGAAAAAGACTAAAACTCCCATATGGCTGTCGCACTGGAAATGGTTAAACTAATTCTGCAGAAGCAAAATCCTTTTTCAAATGGTGTGAGTTGGTGTGGATGCAAGCTGACCCATCTATTTGAGAGATGGCATATGTATGAGTTGGTGTGGATGGAAGTTGATTCATCTAATTAAGAGATTACATGTGTAGAGTTGGTGTGGATGGAAGTTGATTCAGCTAATTGAGAGATAGCATTATTGAGTTGGTGTGGATGCAAGTTGATTCATCTAATTGAGGGATGGCATGTGTATGAGTTGGTGTGGATGCAAGTTAATCCATCTAATTGAGAAATTACATGTGTATGAGTTGGTGTGGATGCAAGTTAATCCATCTAATTGAGAGATGGCATGTGTATGAGTTGGTGTGGATGCAAGTTAATCCATCTAATTGAGAGATGGCATGTGTAGGGTTGGTGTGGATGCAAGTTGATCCATCTAATTGAGGGATGGCATGTGTAGAGTTGGTGTGGATGCAAGTTGATACATCTAATTGAGGGATGGCATGTGTATAAGTTGGTGTGGATGCAAGTTGATTGATCTAATTGAGAAATGGCGTGTGTATGAGTTGGTGTGGATGCAAGTTGATTCATCTAATTGAGAGATGGCATGTGTATGAGTTGGTGTGGATGGAAGTTGATTCATCTAATTAAGAGATTACATGTGTAGAGTTGGTGTGGATGCAAGTTGATACATCTAATTGAGAGATGGCATGTGTATGAGTTGGTGTGGATGGAAGTTGATTCATCTAATTAAGAGATTACATGTGTAGAGTTGGTGTGGATGGAAGCTGATCCATTTAATTGAGAGATGGCGTGTGTATGAGTTGGTGTGGATGCAAGTTGATTCATCTAATTGAGAGATGGCATGTGTATGAGTTGGTGTGGATGCAAGCTGATCCATCTATTGAGAGATTACATGTGTAGGGTTGGTGTGGATGCAAGTTGATCCATCTAATTGAGGGATGGCATGTGTAGAGTTGGTGTGGATGCAAGTTGATACATCTAATTGAGGGATGGCATGTGTATAAGTTGGTGTGGATGCAAGTTGATTGATCTAATTGAGAAATGGCGTGTGTATGAGTTGGTGTGGATGCAAGTTGATGCATCTAATTGAGAGATGGCATGTGTATGAGTTGGTGTGGATGGAAGTTGATACATCTAATTGAGAGATGGCATGTGTATGAGTTGGTGTGGATGGAAGTTGATTCATCTTATTGAGGGATGGCATGTGTATAAGTTGGTGTGGATGCAAGTTGATTGATCTAATTGAGAGATGGCATGTGTAGAGTTGGTGTGGATGCAAGTTGATACATCTAATTGAGAGATGGCATGTGTATGAGTTGGTGTGGATGGAAGTTAATCCATCTAATTGAGAGATGGCATGTGTATGAGTTGGTGTGGATGGAAGTTGATTCATCTAATTGAGAGATGGCATGTGTATGAGTTGGTGTGGATGCAAGTTGATTCATCTAATTGAGAGATGGCATATGTAGAGTTGGTGTGGATGCAAGTTGATTCATCTAATTGAGAGATGGCATGTGTATGAGTTGGTGTGGATGGAAGTTGATTCATCTAATTGAGAGATGGCATGTGTATGAGTTGGTGTGGATTGAAGTTGATTCATCTAATTGAGAGATGGCATGTGTATGAGTTGGTGTGGATTGAAGTTGATTCATCTAATTGAGAGATGGCATGTGTATGAGTTGGTGTGGATGGAAGTTGATTCATCTAATTAAGAGATGGCATGTGTATGAGTTGGTGTGGATGGAGGTTGATTCATTTAATAAAGAGATGGCATGTGTTTGAGTTGGTGTGGATGCAAGTTGATACATCTTATTGAGAGATTACATGTGTATGAGTTGGTGTGGATGCAAGTTGATCCATCTAATTGAGAGATGGCTTATGTATGAGTTAGTGTGGATGGGAGCTGATCCATCTACATGTAATTGAGAGATTACATGTGTATGAGTTGGTGTGGATGCTAGTTGATCCATCTAATTGAGAGATGGCATGTGTATGAGTTGGTGTGGATGCTAGTTGATCCATCTAATTGAGAGATGGCATGTGTATGAGTTGGTGTGGATGCAAGTTGATCCATCTAATTGAGAGATGGCATGTGTATGAGTTGGTGTGGATGGAAGTTGATTCATCTAATTGAGAGATGGCGTGTGTATGAGTTGGTGTGGATGCAAGTTGATCCATCTAATTGAGAGATTACATGTGTAAGATAGTTGTTAATTGATATGTTTTTATTTCTCATTCTCCCAGCTCCACCGTGTTGTCATTGAGGTTAGCTGTAGAGACTGGACTGTGGGTGACCTCATGCGGGCAGTACTTGACCACAGCTGGCTCACTCTCAATGTGGATACTGGACCTCTGAGCCTGTTTGAGCACATTATTGGAAGCATTTGAGAGCCCCATGCATACTCCAACCCTTGCAAATAAGTTATCACATATTCCTGTGCAGACCTTGAACCGGTAAAAAGACACAATTGTTCTGCACCTGTATCTTTGTAAAGAAGGTTATGTTTATAATTTCACCTGAGAGAGGGCGCTACAGCAAGAGAAAGTGTCCTCATTGATTGGGATGGGAGCCAAGAATTGGAAAAGGAGCCTGCATTTTTGGAGCATTATGTACACATTTGTGTAACACCACACCTCATATGACTTTTGTTGTATAGCCCTCGGCATATGATCTTGATGGTTTTTCAATATATCCACCCAAGGCTGATGTACTTAACTTTGTTGGGATAAAAACATTAATACGGTAGTATTCAATCATGCTATCAGCACAGGTAGTTTATTTGATTGTGGAATACATTTAAATGAAAAAGTGACCTACCAAAATGTGTTGAAATAGTGATTTGAGTGATACGCATGTCAAGTGACAAATGATGGACACTTGCAGTTGCTCTGACGGATCATTTGACTGCACCATTTTGTTCATCTGTGCCAGTGGTACAGTTTACATGTCTTAAACTGAAATTGAATTGGTTTATGTGATTCAGGTTGACACTGTGATGTTTAACTGTTATCTGAAATGTGGTCATCTTACCTATATACATGTATATAATCAGAAGTTGAATTTATCTTTGGAACTATGTGTTGTATACAGCCCTTATTTTTAATGTACCAGTCCCCAACAGGAATCCCTGATTTGATTGACCAGGATGGTGAGTCTACTGCCTTCTCCTACCCAGATTACCATACAAGTTGCATATTTCCCTAGCCCTATTATGCCATTCGCTAAATTCTTGATCAACTGGTAGTGTGCCCACATGATCCTCCTCTTTTTCCTTAGTGCCATTACGAACGGACGTGTTGTCCGAACTCTGTGAGTTTTCGAGGGTTTTTTTGTTTGCTTTGCGCTCTGTGAGACCTCTTCGATAGTAGACTGTAGTCTACTAATTCAAGCTTGTTATTTACCTGTAATCCTGGTAAGGTCGTTCTTTTGTGGAAGGCGTATTTTTTATGTTTGCTGTATTCTTACTTATGTTCATGTTGGTGTGTATCGTGTTTTGCCTTTGTGTGCGTTATCTTAGATCACGAGACCACCGTCAGGATTCGTCGGCTCGCGGTGTGGGTGTGGGTGATCGCGGTGCGACTCCCCGCTCATGGCACCGCGCGAGCAAGGGATTGCTAACAATTGCGGGAAACAGTAGAGTGAACGGGAATACTGTTTCTCTAGCGATCGCTAGTGAATAGGATGTGCGACCTTACTATTCCCCCCAACCCAGCAATACACTATTACATCTGCCTCCATTGTAGCTTCAAGTTGTCTGTAGTGTGCGACGTCATCCCGTACTCTTGCTGCGGTAGATGCCACAGTCGACATGGCGGCCCAGTCCCCAGCGGCTGCTACTCACTCGCCAGCAAGACCTGCTGAACCCCTTGGACTGCTACGCTGCCGGGGTTTTTGGCCTCCGCCCCCGATTAACCAGCATGTCCAGCCCGATGCCCATGTGCTGAGTAAGTCATTCTGACGCCATTACTCAACGGGGCCACGCCTCTGCCCTATCGAGGCCAACCTACAGCCAGCGAGATTCATGCCGATGCTGTTCCTATGAGCTGGGCAGTTTCCAATGTCGACTCGGGCCAACCTGCACCTGACGAGGAAGAGGACCCTGTCTCGTTGAGCAGTCTTTCCCCCGCCTAGTCAAGACTCCGCCTACTTCAATGGAAAATACCCAGGATCGTCCATCCTTTAAACTACATACCTTGGGGACTGATTCGTCGGTGTCGGTTTTTCCGGAGCTCCCCTGGATAGGGCCTTTGCCGCCATAGCTCTACGTGCCTTGGATGAATCACTGTTAATCGGACTAGAGCAGTTCACACGAATCTCACTCCGAGCACACAGGGATAGTTTCTGCGTTGAACATCTCTTAGACTCTGTCAACACGAAGCTGCAGAACCTCCTGATGATTGGTAAAGACCTATTCGCAAGACAGTTTCATGAGTTTCTGGAGACCGAAGCTAAATGGATAGATAGGACCCAGAAGATCTCCTTCCCGCAACCACCCAAACCAACGACTGAGCCAAGACGTGGTCCGGGACCAGTACAGAGACAACGGAGGTTCCTGCCTGTCTCCTGCCAGCCTCAACAATCATCTCTCCTGGGGCTTCAGACCTCCACTAGAAAACTCCCTACCCTTCGGCCTCTCCATCTCACCGAGGGTGTTCACTAGGATTGTGGAGACCATGGGGGCATCTCACCGCTGCTATGACATACTGATTTTCCAGTACCTCCACGACTGGCTGATAGTGGGCCGCTCTGAAAGCGAGGCCGTCCATGCCACCCGAGTTACTTACGACCTGACATCTCGCCTCAGGTTGCTCATAAACCACAAGAAGTCGAGAAGCACACCCACGCAGACACCAACTTACCTCGGAGCAGTTCTCGACCTCCGCAGAGGAATAGCGTCGCCTACCAATGACCGAGTCAACAACTCCAGTCTGTCGCCATGTTTCAAAGTCGAGGCAATACAAGTGCCAGAGAGTGGCTTCACCTCCTAGGACTGATGGCCAGTCTCGTGGACCTCGTTCCCTGGAGGCGACTGTTCATGAGACCCTTACTGCTACACCTCCTGGGCCATTTCAAACCCAAGAAGGACTCGATCAACCTAAAGATCCCGTCATTGCCCATGGTTCTTCAACACCTTGCTTGGTGGTCGATACGAAGCAACCTGATGGCTGGCTTCCCTTTCACAGTTTTAAAGCATGAGCTGGTGATCACCACAGATGCTTCAAACCTCGGCTGGGGGGCCTCCCTTCCCCAAGACAAGCCTCGGGCACTTGGAGCCCCGACCTCCAAGGATCTCACATCAATTTTCTCGAATTGCAGGCCATCTTACTTACAATACTTCCAACCATTGGTTCACGGCAAGAGGGTGCTGACCTGGTCAGACAATGCAACAGCTGTCGCATATGTCATTCACCAAGGCGGTACACGCTCCCCTCAGCTGCGTGTTCATGACTTGGCAGCTAATTCACTCGACAATCAAACACGCAGTGCACCTCCGGGCAGAGCACATTCCAGGCGTCGACAACAACTTGCCGACTTGGGAAGGACTTCTGCTACACGCATTCTCTCCCCTGTCTCTAATACTGAGGGTACTGTCCAAAATAGAACAGGAGAGCTGCCGCGTCCTCCTCATTGCCCCGTTCTGGCTAAGGCAGTCGTGGTTTCCTCGACTCCTAGTCGACACTCCTCTGATTCTCCCGCTTCGTCCGGACATCATTTACCAACCTAGGTCACACGTTCTGCATCCAGACCCAGCTCATCTGCACCTAACGTGCTGGACTCTGTCCAACAGTCATTCCGAGAGGCAGGCCTTTCTCTCGATGCTGCAGCTATGGCCGCCAGGGGCCGTCGGCCGTCTACCAGAAAGATCTACAACAGCCGAATACGATATTTTGACTCGTGGTGCAAGGGACGATCTACTGATCCGTTCACAGCACCTGTTTCAGAAGTAGCTGACTTCTTCATGCACCTGTTTCACTCTGGCCTACTGGTGTCAACAATCACTCGGCCATCGCGGCAATCTATTGTGGCTTTGGTGATGACTCATCCATTTCCGACAACTCCATCACCTCCTGAGAGGAATGTTAATTGAGCGCCCACTGTCTAGGAAGCTTATTCCATCCTGGAATTTTGGTCAGGTCTACTGGCAGCCCCACTATTTGAACCCGCCGCAAGGACCTCCCTTCTTCACCTCAGCATCAAATTGTCATTCATCCTAGCTGATGTACCATCAAGAAGAGGTTGCGAGATCAAGGTTCTCTCCATAGCCGATGGTCATATCTGATGTGTGTACGCCTCATCCCAGGTGTCGGGTTCCTCACCAAAACCAGACGCCTTCCTTTCGACCACCGGACATCTTCGTCCTGTCAATCCAGTCACACTCAGCCTCCTCTTCAGATAAACTCTGGTACAACTTCGCAAACTTCAGAGGAACAACTTCGCAGCTCTCCATCACCTCTACTAAGCCCTTCCACCCAGCCTCAAGAGACACCATTAGTAGATGGATAGTGTCTGCTATCAAGTTTGGTAATGAGGACTGGGTTTCTGCACGGAATGATCAAAGTAAACATCACATCCGGGCTCATGACGTTCGTGCTGTGTCTTCCTCCTGGGCTTACTTCAAGGGGATTTCGATAACAGACATTTGTAAAGCAGCATGCTGGAAATCCCCTTCGACTTTCACTTCTTAGGTGATATACTCCCATGGGCTGGCTTTCCTTGACACAGCAACGCAGTCGACTTGAGGCCGGCCACCCATACCCACCCTATTTTAAATGTACACTTATTGTCAGGTTACTTATCTTGGTAGTGCGGCCTCGCCGAGCCCACCTCCTTGGTGCGGTGCTACTCTGCAACTCGTATTGGTAATCTGGGTAGGAGAAGGCAGTAGACTCTCCCCCCACCTGATGTGGTCCGAGTCTACTACTGATACCTACCCAGATTACCAGTCTTCCTCCCTTCCTCCCCATTCGACTTTGGTGCTTCGAAAAGAGGAGGATCATGGCAGCTTGCCGCTAGGCATCATGGGAGATGAGGACGCACTACCAGTTGATCAAGGATTTAGCGAATGGCATAATAGTCTAGGGAAATATGCAACTGGTATGGTAATCTGGGTAGGTATCAGTAGTAGACTTGGACCACATAAGGTGGGGGGAGAAGCTACTGTATCAGCTGGTTAAAGATGGACCTCCCACTGTGATTTCAGATTCACATGCACAAACCAATGACTTCGAATGGAGTGGAAGAATGTAAAGATATAAAAGTCATATACAGTGTACACCTCTGATCAGGATTTATTCCCATAAGCATTGGAGGCCTTGCACTTTGATTCAAGCAGGGCCTAGGATCAAGACCTCAGACCTTCTAAATTTTAAGATTTGCATTTTGCCATTTTGGTCATCTAAGTCAGAAAGTAATTTGCCATTGTTTTTGTTTTGCCTTGTTTTTAATTTGTATAAAGCAAAAGTATGAAATTATACAAAATTTAACAAACATCTGTCTGTTCTCATTGGATCATATTGTAATTCTGACAACATTGACATTCTGGTAGGTTCAAAAAGCAGTTTCTAATTGAGATGTCTTATTCCATCCATCCAACACATAGCAAAGTTTCCTTGTAATTGTTATCAAATGTAATTTGTGTGATATTGTAAATTAAAAAGGAAAATTATTACAGAAATTTATATTTCAAAAAGGCATATTGAGAAAAAAGTGTAATCGTGTCACTGATGCATTGAAGCATTTGAACTAAATCATGATTTTACATTTTAATTGGAAGGAAATCATTAGTGATGTGCTTTCATAACAGTAATGCACATTAATTTATTAATTTTTTATTTCAGTTTTCATTGTAAAAAATATACATGCACATTGCATTTTAAATGTGTTGCTTTATATTTTGGTTTTAGATGGGTTTTTGCTCATTTGTTTGCTTGTATACAATACTGTCAATAATTGTATGTTTGAAAAAATCATGCTAATGTACAATTCTTGCATATAATTTCAACTTCCCCAACCATTTTAACAAAGAAAAATCTGAAATAAGATTGCATTATTGAATTGAGGATAATCAAATTAAGGGCCATATTTTGAAAGAGCAAAGGGTGTTTTTGAGACATTAAATTATACTTTGTATGAAAATCATCATTTAGCTTGCTCCAAATATATTTGATAAGGCACAAACATGCTGGCTTGCAAGGTTCTTGTCATTCTTTTCATTCTTAAATGGTATTAAAAAATGTTTGAATTCTTTTTGTTTGTTTTAAATGTGTAATATGAATTCTGCATACCGTAAATACCATGATGCCACAACCCACCTGATTAAAACGTGTTGAAGTACATTCTTAATTTTAAGTTTTATTTGCATTTCTGACAATTTCTTAACAAACTATGCTTGAAAACCAATGATGACTAAAAGAACAACGAATTTGAACCCAGGTCCCTAGTATCGGCATGCCATGCCACCAATTATCTGGGTTATGGATGGGAGCCTTCTTTACAGTCAACTATATTTAGTGTTATGTATCTACAGATATGTTAACCTACTTTTTATTTTTATGCAGATGCAAACATTAACTTGAACTTGAATGTCTTGAATGTCATTATCAATTGTTATGTGACCACAAATTGAAGAGGGAAATAGTGCACACTTGGAAATTGAATGGAACATTGCATGTATCCAAGTTGAGGAAGTTCTAACAAATTGTATTGCACTTTTGCATTTCATCTCAATATCTATTCATGGTTTATGGGACATTCATATTAGCATTTTGTGATGTCTTCATTTAAAAAAAATATATATTGCCAAAAAACTAGGTATTTGCTAACAATACTGTAATTTTTAAAGCAGACAGCTTGATGTACTCTTCTTGGAATTTGATGGTCACTAGATTTCACAGTACTAACTTCAAATTAGTATCATGAAGATATCATTTGGATTAAGATTTTATTTTCATTTTTTAAATCAATTGTTTTTGTGCATAGGTTCATGCTAACATCATGCCACTATTACTTGTGCTACACACAGGCACACTTGTACAGTGCATACATAAGGACTGTTCATACTGTACCCACCCAAATTGTGATTATTTGCGTCCTGATTTGAAACGTGATTTGGAACGCAATTTATTGGCATGTGTTGGGACACAAGCAAAAGAGCTGTTTTTTTAATCACAATTCAAAGTGTAATTATTTTCAGTGTGAGCTGACCTGGAGATTACCTCAGCATTGCCCTGCAACAGGACAAAATACTTCCACAAAATACTACAATACACATGTATATACTGTTTGATTAACATCCATGGGCACGTTCATAAGCCTATACAGCCAAGGAATGTTATTTATCTTTTGGTATCCTCTCCCAGTCATATATCATTGTATTTTAACAGCATCTCACAAACTTGTTTGAAGTCTCCCAGCTTCAAAGGATGTTAATTTCATGTTATTAATCAACTCACCATGGTTCTCACCATGGTTCAAAATGTAAAAGAAGCTTGAAGGATCACGTTTTGTGTATATTACATTGCCATATACCGTACTGTATATGTTTTGTATGTTTGTGTTGTACAAATAAAGAAAACATGGTCTGTTTTTGCTATCATGGAGGCTAGACAAATTTTCACTTTGTCACTGAAAAGACTTGGGCAGTTACATATTCTGGTTTTGTTTGTGAGTTTCAAGAATACTTTTCCATTAATGCTTAACTAGCTTTTATTCAAATGCAAAAGGTGTTATTTTCATTTTTTTAAGTAACAAGCCTTTATTAATATTGATAAAATATTTGTTAGCAGGCTAAGATTTGCGATGATAAAATGAACCAGAAAAAGAAAGATTACTTCTTGTGTTTAACTTATTTAGTTGTAATCAAATTAATGCCTTTAATTATTTTGAAGGCAAATAAAATTGTGCAGTCAACTTGAGCATGCTGGTACTGAGGCTACTACATGTAGTCACTCCCACTATAACCATTGCTGTTCTGAGGTTTGTTGTGTTAAAAACAGTAAACCATGCAGGTATATGAACCACTGAGCAAGGAAACTAAAAGTTCAAGCATAGGATATGACACCAGAATGATCCTGTGGCATTATTTCAATCAATCTACAGTATGTCAAGAAAGGCCAAAAGAAACTGTACAGTTTAAAGGCTTGTATGGTGGTTTCCCAACAGATCAACAGTGTCTATGAAATGTTCCTTACAAGGTGCATAGTTTGGAGAAGATTCAAGCAGTTAGTTGTCTAAAAAACTCAGGGGAACTGTTGTAAAAAAGAGCATAACTGTGTTTTAAGAGAACTTGATGAACTGGCGATGAGCATTTTTTCTAAACAGAAGAACTTGTAAGGATTACATTTACATGTTGCGATAAACAGAAGTGAACAAGTTGAACTCTTTGTTTCAAGTCCTTGTTGGTAAGATTGGTAAGATTGAAGCTGATGTTATTTTTCTGTAGCTACCATAGACCATAGAACTGTGGGTCAATTTTGAGGATTTGTTTGTTGGTTTTCCACAATCCAACCATTTCCAAATACGGTATTGTCAAAACTGGCTTTATTATTTTCGTTGTAAATTTGATCATGAAGAATGACACGTTTCCTTTTATGTCAACTGAGATTTAAAGGAATGATCTAAAAAGGAGCAGGAAAAAATAGGACACCCCAAGGAAATTAATTCATGAAGAACAGAAAACGATCTAGTCTAGCACCGGGCATTTTGTTAAAGTTAATGGTGAAGTAGTATGGCTAGATAGCTATTAGTCTCAGATAGACCAAACATAGGCAAAGTTGGTTTTGAGTCCCACTGCCGTGAAAGGCTTTAATGCGGTGACAATGGCAGAATGTACAGTACCTATATAGCACAACATCCTCCCCCTTTTTCTAAGTACAAATTACTTCTAATAATTTATGAGATGAGTACGGGTATGCAAAATTTTCATCAGGATGAGTTTGCTGTACTAAATTCTTTCCTGAGTGGTAAATAAATCAAGGGAGTGTTGACAAGTGATGTACGGCAAGTTCAGAATTAATATAATCATCAAACTGGCAAGTTGTCAACTATCAGCAGGCATATTGGCATGCCGTCAAGGCTAAAATCAAACTAACACCAGAGAAACTTAAGGTGATATACAAAAATGTTGCAAACTGCTTACTGACTAAAATTACCAAAATGCAAATCTTAAAATTTAGTGAAACTTAAGATAAACTTATGTACCTGAAATAGAAAATTATAATATCGAGAAAACTATTGTAAGACTTAATAAAGGCTAAACCAGTTCACAAACTCAACACTTAATGTATACCCCCTAAATAGCGACCGTAAAAAAGGAAAACAAAATCTTTAGCGCGCCCCGCCCACAAAAAAAAAGCTCTTTTGCGCGCAGGCCATAGAGAAGGTGATGACGTCATCGGCAGCGCAATGTTGCCATGGTTGCATGATTGATTGCACACGCACACGTATACGTACGTGCGTACGCGCGTCCACAATAAAAACATGATAGAGCGAATAAGTTATTTCGCCACGTGCTCACAGCGCTCTGTTTTCTGCCGGTGATGTCACGGGGTTAAGTTACGCGGTACGCTGTCGCATTTTTTCGGGTTGAAAAGTGGGGGCAGTCATTTCTGTTGAGAATCTTGCTGCTTTATGATTACTATGTTTAAAAACCAAACTGACACATGGAAGTTTATACCCTCTCTGATCGATTACACATCATATTCATTTTTATTTTAGGTACCTTTTAAACAAGTTACCCAACCATGTAAAAATTATAACAACTTAATATTATAGTGATATACAAAAATGTTGCAAACTGCTTACTGACTAAAATTACCAAAATGCAAATCTCAAAATTTAGTGGGCCTGACGTTTCGATCCTAGCAGGACCTTTCCCAAAGGTAGAGTGACAAGGACAACACATATACATGTACACGAAGGAAGGGGGAAGAGAGTGAATAGGACACGGATGAGAAACAGAGGACAAAGAGTAAAGGGATCAAAGGGAAGGGCAAGGAGTGGGGTAGGGATTAGTGAGAAGAGGGGGAAAGATCAAAGAGAGAAGTGTGAAGGAGTGAACACAAAAGAAGGATTATCAGAAAGCTGCATATGGTGTATAGTCATTACCCTCCTGGATGTTGAGACCATGTGGTTGAATAGTACGTCCGAAGACGCTTCATCCACATTTTCTCACGGCTTAGACGGACAGCATTACTACGGTGACAAAGGGATTCTACGCCCAGTACACTCATATCTGATATCGAATGATCAGGGAGATTGAAGTGATACCCAACAGGGGTGTCCATTTTACCGGTTTTGATTGTAGACCTATGGCCATAGATACGTTTTTTGAGAGTGTTTTTGGTCTCACCAACATACTGAACATTACAAACTCTATATGAGATGAGGTATATGATGTTTGAGGTAGTGCACGTGATAGAGCCATAGGTCGTGTGGGTAGTTCCAGAAGGATGTCCATTGAAAGAGTCTATTTCCATGACATGTGTCTTGCAAACAATTAATTTCGAGGTACACTTATAAATGTACCAAATTTAGTGGGAGGTGAAGTGTCCAAAGGGGGAACCTCTGCTCGGACAATTAAGTCACGCATGTTACGGGGGTGCCTGAAAGCCAAAACAGGCGAATTTGGAATGGCATCAGCCAGACGATCTGAAGTTTGGAGAATATGGTGGTTTTCCTTAGTTCTTCCTGAGAGGAGGAAGAGAAGGGTGGTAGGAAGTAACTATAAGGGAACCTTGGGATTGTCCTTGGGACCTGGTGGCTTTTGTTTGAGTGCCCAACTTCTGGGGATGGAATAGACTTTAGCAATGGCGTTCTTTACTTGGCGAGAACTATAGCCTCTAGCAACCAAGTTACTGGCCAATATACGTGCAAGTATGGCGGCGAAAGTCAGACTCATTGAAACATATGCGCCTCAATCTGAGGGCCTGCAGTGGCTGTAAGCTATACCAGTCTTACAGTGTCTGGGGTGACAACTGGAGGCATGGAGATATTGATGAGTGTCGGTGAATACAAGTCAGTAGTAATTTAAAGTGTGTCGAGGTCTTTCCGGACGGTGACATCCAGAAAGTGGGTCTGCTGGAGAGAGTGTTCCCATGTGAATTTGATAGTGCTGTGGAAATAATTGAGGTGGTCAAAGAAGGCATTCAAGCTGCTACCTAGTCCAAATGAAGAAAACGTCATCTATGTATCTCCACCAAATCCAAGGACGGAATGGAGCCTTATATTATACGCAGTGGCTGTTGTTACGGCAGTCGTCCGTGTGGTTCCCTGACTTGATTGTATTTCGTTAGCATTGCAGGCTGGTTGAACCAGTCTATTAGCTGATAGTCTGGTTCCAAGAGCTAAACATCCTGACAAATACTGTGAAGTCAGGGAACCATACGGACGACTGCCGTAACAACAGCCACTGCGTGTATCATAACTTGTAACATTTGAATATGGTTATCCTGAAGAGTAGTTGTTTGGGCTTGTTAGATCATTATCTCTGACAATTGTCATGATTAATACAAATGTACTAATGCCTTTGTTGCAGGGTTGATATAAATTGTGAATTTTGGTGTGTTAAATTTTAAAAATCGTATTTTTAAATTTTAAATCGGTTTATTTTTAATTTAAATCATATTTTTAACATTTATTTGTAATAAAAAACATATAACCACCATGACCGCTTGCTTTACAAACCCCACGTTTGCTCTCAACAACCATTTAGATGCAATTACAGTACCATTGTGATCATTAGAATGTACCGAAACACAGAAATCCATGAAAATGTTGCCGACTGCAAAGTGCTATACATTACTAGCATACCACATGTGTACTGCTTGATGTCTGCTTCCTTGCTAAAATGCTTGTGGGTTGGCTATGTGGCCAAATGACCAAAGACAAAGAGGTTTTATCACTGACTTGTAAGTTGTATAGCATACGTCATGACAGTAGTTGATAAATGCATGTACACGTACATGTATGAAGATACATGTAGGAGCATCTATGTACATGATAAGGGGATTATTTTTTAAGGTGATATACAGGATTATTTTTTAGGAGGAATACTGCAACCTGTGTTGGTGCCCAACACAGCAGCTGATGAGGCAACTTTCAGTTCTTCCCCGAAAAGTTCGGTCTGCTGTGTGGCTCGGTTACTCTAGTTGTTGTACCCTTTGTGCTTATTTTCACGAAGTGCTGTGTTGTGATATAGAATTGTGTTGTTACTGTTGTATCATAAAATTGTGCTGTACCGGGTTATGTTTTATGGTTAAGTCTATCTCTTGGATTGGTAATTTTTTTTTTTTTTAGTTTAAGTCTGGATTTGGTCATTTGGTTTCAAAAGGTCTGACTATGAGTCTAAGGTTCTTGGTCATTGGTTGGTTTGGTCATGGAACGTGTCGAGTTGGATTTTGTTTTAATAGTTTTTTTTAGGTTAAACTAAATTAGTTGGGTCGTGTTTGGTTGCGTCATTAAAAATTTTTTAAACTAATTGTTTTTGTATTTTTTTGAATTTCAAATAAATTCGCTTGCGAGTTTTTTCATCAACCAACAATTGTGTGAAATTGATTTTTTTCAGAATACCATGCATCTTCTCATTCTCCGATCGCTGGATGATTTGAGGCTGTCTGTTAGTTTTCCACACACTGTCGATTTTCTGGGTTACATCTGTCATCCATCTGAGCATTGGCTTTTGGCAGGTTGCATATGGTCGTGCTGTGTGCACTGGTGCGGCCTGCTGAAGAGTTGCCGGGGATGGCAGCTTTGAGTCAATTCTGGGTTCGAAAATTAAGATGTTCTGTCCTGACTATCTGCTCGACCATGTAATGTAATGTAACTCGGCTTGAAAGTCCAGTGGAATTCACACAGCTCGGAGTTTGATGAGCTCTATGGGGCATGGAGAGCTCTAGGGTGGAATTAGTTTATTGAGCTATCTTAATGAGGGGTCTTTAGATGTCAATTGATTGATATATTGAAGAATATGTGAATCTTAAGACAACTTAGGGGTTCACAGTTCAATTTCGTGTGTAATTTGGAACATATGGCTTTAAATGTGGCCCTATTTGACTGTACATGTAGAAGTGGAGGGGTCCTTTGATCCCTTCCTTGAATTAGAAAGCGAGTATTATTTTTAAAGTGCAGCACACAAAATCCATCCAAGATGGCTCCGCCGAGCTGATTATCATAAAGTGTGGACCACAACGTTTTTTTAATAAGGGGTCTTTGGAGGCTAATTAACTGATACATTGTAGAACAAGTGAAGCTTAAGACAACCTGGGGGTTCACTCTTCAATTTGGTATGAAATTTGGACCATATCTGGCTTTAAATGTGGCCCTATTTGGCTGCGGGAGTGGAGGGGTCCATCTCAAAATCCTTGCAGAAATTCGGCTTGGACGACTACACATTTTGGGGATGTTTTTTTCTTGGGGTAATTAGCAAGAAATCTAATCGGCTAAGGGCACTAAAATTGAAAAGAATCTGAGAGATGAAGGTCCAAACTACAATTTTAAGTATAGCTACAAGAACTGAGAGACTTTTGGGCGTGGGATAATTGGCTTTGAAAGTGAGTGTTTTTGTACAGTGATCAATGGGAGCTCGATTTAGTGTTCTGCACCCCCATACAGTGGTGGAATTATAGGACGCCCTCTTCGGCACACAAGCTGTGCAAGCTGCTCTCTGGCAGCCAAAGATCTTATATCGCCGCTAGCGGCGCTATAAAATCTTTGCATAGAGCTTTTTTTTATATAATACAGCTGTATGGATCTTTGCTGGTACCCCAGCACACCTGACAATTTATTGTCCTTGCAGATAAGAATGGGAAACCCGTACACTGTGAAATTCTATAAATACAGCGAACTTCATGTAGAATGTACAATGTAAGCAGTTTAGCATGTTCGTTGTGTAGGACGGCCTCCGTGGGTTAACCCTCGTCACTCGTAGTCGTAACGAGTCGTATTCGTAGAATTTACAGCGAGCACGGAGGAATTTGTAGTGCATTATTGCACAGGCCTTGTGCCGAACACTACACCAAGCTCTGGAACGAGCTGACAAAATATGGTCATGTTTGGCATTTGAACCATTTCCTTCATTAGATCGCAAAGCTCCGGACGTTTTCGGGAGGTTCGATATTTTGGTTTGATACTTATGATAGTGAGTGATACTAGAGCCTGTGTAAATGAAGATAGGTTGCACAACATAACGCAAGGATTGTCACTTCGCACGCACGCTTAATCCATTGACACAAAATGGCGCTTCAGTTTCACGACTCGAAAGCTCCAATGCGTGATGTGAGGAGGGTGCAGTTTGGAGTCCTTAGTCCTCAAGAAATGGTAGGTTGCCACAAGGACTACAGCCTAACTAAATACCAGACTGGTAAACGGACGATTCCTGCTAATTGAATACTGCCCCCATAGAAAATAGAGATTTTAAGTTATGTTTTTATTTTCTAAGATAACTGGTCGCCGATAAAATTGAATCACATTCCTCTCAACATGGATGATCTCTTCATATTCCTCTATGCTCTCACACTGAGGGCATCTTGTAATTTGTACTTGTACTAGGTTTTACTAGGGAAGGTCCATGTTGGTAGTGGTACTACCACAATACCATTACATTACCAATACCAGTACCAAGTACCATACATGTATATTAATCATATACAATAAAATACATAATTAATATATATATAATATAATATTATTACTACAATACCACTACTAGCCTACCCTTTGGATACCCCCAGAACTGTGGTGTTCTACGTCGTCCGCTGCTCTCCCGACCGGAACCCCACAGATAACTAGGCTTTTTTCCCATAGGCTTCTGTGTAACGTTCACAAGTGCTGTGGCATAGGGATCAGCAGGTTCAGCATAACTCATAAAATACTGCTTCATTTGGCCCAAGATTTCTAGCAAATGTGGTTTACATACCACGCACCTGTGTGCAACTGTCCATGTGGCGAAAATGTGTCGATTTCCCCCTAAAAATGGGCGAAAACCTCCCGGTTTGGTCGCAAGATCCAAACGGCAGCGCGGCAACTGGCAGTCTGGTCCCCTGTACGTCTTCGCAGCAAGGCGCTATACCGTACTACAGGGACCAGACTGCCAGTTACGGAGCTGCCGTTTGAAATTGAATGTTGCAACCGAACCGGGAGGTTTTCGCCGATTTCGGGGGGGAAATCGACACATTTTCGCCACATGGACAGTTGCACACAGGTGCGTGGTATGTAAACCACATTTGCTAGAAATCTTGGGCCAAATGAAGCAGTATTTTATGAGTTATGCTGAACCTGCTGATCCCTATGCCACAGCACTTGTGAAGGTTACACAGAAGCCTATGGGAAAAAAGCCTAGTTATCTGTGGGGTTCCGGTCGGGAGAGCAGCGGACGTAGAACCCCACAGTTCTGGGGGTACCCTTTGGATAGTACATTGCCATGCACTACTTTAAACTGTACAATTAAAAATCAACATTGATTGAGGAATTTTGGATTTGAATTCCATTCCTGCCCTCTCCAGAAAGATTCAAGTTAAATGAATGGATTCACTGCACTGATGATAATGATATTGATAATTTATTAATCGATACTGACAGTGATAAGTCACTTTTTTGTTGAATTTTGGAGGGTTTGGGCCATTGGGTGACTAGTGGTAGGGTCCAAGCTAGTCTGAGTAACTTGGACCCGACAAGTCACCCTTTTTTTATCAAATTTTGAAATTTTGAGTTTCGGGTGACTGTACTTACTACTGTACTATTGTAGTACCCCTCGTTATTGGACCCTACATTCACCCAACCCTCCAAGTCCAAATTTCAAATTTCGATAAAAAAGGATGACTTGTCGGGTCCAAGTTACTCTGATTAGGTCCAAGCAGGTTAGTATTTATGAAATGCTTGAATTTTTTCAAATTTTTCGACTACCCCTGACCGAAACCCCCAGATTTACCCCCCAAAACACCAGTGTAACTGTTCCACGCGCCCATTTTAGGATTCAGTAAGAATCACAGATTTCAAAACTGGTCATTTGCTTTACTCACCTTTGGGAAAGGAGAAATTTCCCCTCTGTTGATTGAGAAGATGTCTCGTCCCTCCGATGAGCCAAAATGAGGCAGCCATCTTTGATTTTGAGCTGAACACACAACTGAACACGCAAATCGATGACGTTCTGACAGGTTTCCGGTGTCCAGTGGGTCTGTGAGTGTGTGTACGCGCAAGCACGCATGAAGCCCCGCGACTGTTGCCTGAACAGCACAAGGCAAACTGCACTGCGCAACCGAAACCTTTCAGAATTGATATGAACGTCTCATGTTCAGGACAATTTTTTCCCTACCTTAGTTATCTAATCATTTACGATATCCAAGCCGTGAAAAATGCAGATTCAATTTCCTCCCGATGTCTCCCAATGCAGCCAAAATACATACTTCACATCTTTTTTAATCTCAGAAAATCAAAGTGATACAAAAATGTTGCAAACTGCTTACTGACTAAAATTACCAAAATGCAAATCTCAAAATTCAGTGGGCCTGACGTTTCAATCCTAGCAGGACCTTTCTCAAAGGCAGAAAATCAAAATCAAAATTGAAGAACTGATTTCTCAATCCTTCCTTGTTGCATTGCTCTGGTACTCGCCATGCAGCTGTACATATTAAAGGCACGTATGTGGCAACGTACACCAGCTAAAAGTACGTCCAGACCATTAGCAGTACTCAATACACATCGTGTACAGCAAAAAAGTTCAGTGGAAGACTTTTTGGGGGTCACGTTGCGATCAATTCCAACTTGAAACATGCATAGTAACAATAATTTTACAGCATGGATGAGCAAAAATGAACTGCTCTATTTGCCTTTTTAGCAGTTCCTTTCGAAAGAAAATGTACAGTAAACGTTTTTCCATTAAAAATCCTCAAATGTACATGTACAGTACTTCAGTATGCATCCATGGTTAAAAAATTTGTTTTTCGAGTCGATCGTTATGCCGACGTACAGTGTATAATTTTATGTAGTGTGATGTTTTGTCTCCCTTATGAATATTATTCTGAAAGGCCCATTGGCTCTGGCCAGACATATATTTATGTCATAAACTCATAAGTAAGCATTGAGTGGCTAAAAACGATCTGGGATATATATTTAAAAAAAAAAAAATCTTATGCATAAAAAATTGTTTCATTTTAGCATATATAATTCAGAGAGAGACCGGAGATAGATGGTTGAAATTGGTTCGTTGATAATGAGGAATTTAAGGGGGGGGGGGTAAACAATTGCTAACTTTTGCTTAAATTTATGCATTTGCTACATATTAAGGTAGGTTTTATGCAGACACACTGTTTATTGAATGGATTTTTTGGTTACCACAATTTACTTCCGCTTACTCACTGTGTATCACAATAATATTGAATATCGCAATAATTTCCCGACGATACATGTATATCGGAAGCAAAAATGTCACGTTAAAAGGTTTTCTTTTGCACTTTTTCTTTTCTTATGAAGCGACGAATGTCAGTTGTTGAAGGTGGCATCCGTTATGCTGAGGTGATGGAAGGTGGCAAGCCTAAACTGGGTGGCTTAATGGATCCACGGCAGGGCTGTGTAGACCGTACAGCAAGGTGTCAGACATGTGCCTGTAACCAGGTGCACTGCCCTGGCCACTTTGCACACATTGAGCTGGCCAAACCTGTCTTCCATCCAGGGTTTCTGACCAAAACAGTCAAGATACTACGTTGTGTGTGCTTTTTCTGCTCAAAGCTTCTGGTAGACCAGGTAAGATGATGTTTGCAGTCATACTCATTTTAAAGGGGAATGCAACTCAAAAAATAATTCAAAGGTGCTGCCGCCGATTGCAGGGATGTGACGTTTTTGTGGGGAAGACGGCAACTGCATCTGATTGGTCAATTACGCCTGTTCAATCCTTTCAATTTTAACTAAAGTTATTTATCAACATTTTCACCAAGTCATACATTAATGAATACAAAAAATATTACAAACATAAGGGCCTACTTGTATTTTTGAAATTTATTTATATTTAACAAAGAAATTAAACTGATTCGTGCAGTCTTCACCGAGGAGCATCTCACATGCACGTTTTGCCTAGTCTTTCACGCAGATTGCCCAACGCCGCACCGCCCTTGCTCTATGTTCTTGTTGCAGTACAAAATACGGCATGGTATACAATGTACATGTATCTACATGTGTGATCAAGTTACAGATGAGTGGTCTGCGCAAGACTAGAATGTGCATGGGAGAATAAGTAAACATTCATGCAGGGACCGAAACAAAAACAATTCTGAAATTTGTGAAGCTGTCGATTCACGTGTTGCCACCGCTGGTCGATGTGGAATATACAGAAGGAACTGCATGTTCTTTTTAGTATCTTTTCTCGGCTTCGAGCCGGTGAGTATGGCCTGAAGTCCTCCCGAATCCTCCTTGGTGAAGTGATTGCTACAGTACAAATCACATTCACATCATTTTGATTGTATTGCCTATTGAGTATTGGTAGCTGATTTTGAGAATTGTTTCCGCTCTGATGGCCGAAGCCCACTTCCTAAAAAAACCTCAGGTTTGTTGTCCTTGTAGGGAATTGCATGGCGCACATGCGGCATGCCTTCTGGAATCTGGATCCTTTGTGCCCGCCACCCGGCAATTCGACCCAACACATGGGTCGAATGTTTACCAGCGAACAGACCCCTAGACCATAGTAGTGTTCAGTATACATCGTGCGCTTGGCCGCTCGCGATTTTTTTTTTCGTACCACTAACGCGTCAAATTGGCCAATTAATTGCAATTGTGCGACTTGAATGAAGACCAATGCGATTTCCACGGCTCGTTGCCAACTCGCCCACTAGTCTACTTGCCCCTTGCCAACTTGCCCAATAGTCTTCTTGATCCTAGCCAACTCGCCCACTAGTCTACTTGTCCCTTGCTAACTCGCCCACTAGTCTACTTGTCCCTTGCCAACTCGCCCACTAGTCTACTTGCCCCTTGCCAACGAGCCCACTAGTCTACTTGCCCCTTGCCAACGAGCCCACTAGTCTACTTGCCCCTTGCCAACGAGCCCACTAGTCTACTTGCCCCTTGCCAACGAGCCCACTTGTCTACTTGCCCTTTGCCAACGAGCCCACTAGTCTTCTTGACCCTAGCCAACTTGCCCACTAGTCTACTAGCCCCTTGCCAACTCGCCCACTAGTCTACTTGCCCCTTGCCAACTCGCCCACTAGTCTTCTTGACCCATGCCAACTCGCCCACTAGTCTACTTGCCCCTTGCCAACGAGCCGCGGAAATTGCGTTGGTCTTCAATTAAGGGGCCAACCGGACGCATTAGTGGTACGGGAAAAAAATTGCTGGCCGCTCCGTATACCAGTAGTTGGGAGCTATTTGCATTGCACGATAGATAGATTGCGCAACAGCACGTGGTTGGGTTGCGTGTGAAAGTAGAATCATAGAGCTGTCCAAAGTTTGCGTGTTCGCGGGTGCCTTTTTGAAGTCGTAACCATGGTCCGAAAGGAGAAAGCCAGACAGCAAAATGAGCTACTACTTCACGATACAGAATAAAAATGTCGCAAACTTTATTCCTTTTTTCAGGTAGGCCTTCGTACCCGTACATGATCATTTAATTGGTATCTACAACAGTACATGTAATAATAGTTTTGTACATGTAATACAAGGTAATTTTGACCGCACCCGCTAATCTCAAGGCTCCGTCCACCACTAAAAATACCCTAGCTATAACACTGTCATCTATGCCCATAATGCTTTGCGAACGTAGAAAAGGTTTATTGATCAATAAGACACGGTTGCCGTCTCCTCTGTCATGATATCACAGCCCCAGCAATCAGCAGCGGCACCTTAAAAAAGATGGGTACGTAAGGGAACACTAATTCGACCTACAATTCCATAAATTTTCTCTATGAAAATCGTACATGAGTGACTCATGCTCATAGGTAATTTTAGGTTGTTTTTAACACCCACTCATATAAGCAAACTTTATTTTTTGGGTTTCATTCCCCTTTAAGTTTCATTTTTGCAATATGCATTCTGGCGCAGCTCTGTGACTGTTACATAATGTTTCCTTACACTACAGAAAAGTGCAGAATAGTAGATAAAGACTTTCCTTGGCAAAACTGCAGATTACCTCCATGTACCTGTAGATACACACTTGCCATCCAGGTAACTCCTGCATGGTCCACTGGCTTAGCACTGCCCAATGACTGATAAATTGAAGTTTTGAGTGCATATGAGGCATGGTTTAGGAACATTTAAGAAAGGTGGTGAGAAAAAAATAAATACTCCTAGTCCTTGCAGAAAGCTACATTTTACAGAGGTATACTGTAAATTGTGCCTTGTATTTTGCTTCCAATGAACAGGTACATCAGGAGACACACAAGTCAATTTTATTTGAATGTCAATCCTTTTCCTAGAACCACCCTAAGGTCAAAGAAGTCTTAAGCAAGTCCAAGGGCTATCCTCGGAAGCGTCTGGCCCACATTTATGACATCTGCAGGACTAAGAAAATTTGCGAGGGTGGCGAAGAGATGGACCAGACGTTTAATGCCGACCTTGCCAAGCGGGAAGGAGAAGCACCAGAACCCAGGAATCAGGTAGGGTCATGTCTTCATGGCAAGTCATTTATGTTGGTATTACAGCTTTTCCCAATGGTAATGATTCAAAATATAACCTTCTTTTGTTAACTGGTGCATTTCATTTTGATGATGAGATTTGAAATTAGTCATTGAGCAAATCTTATTATTAAAAAAGGGCTGCTCCGCAATGTAAAGGATCCAGCCACAACATGCATGACGAAGCAGTAAGGTATGTCGGTAACTCAACTGTTCCTGAAGCATTTTTTTGATAATTTAGAACAAATTATAATTAGAAATAATTTAGAAAAAAAAATACCAAACAGGCTAGATATTATCGTGTCAACGACAGTGATTTAAGTGTGGAGAAACACTGACAAATACCTCTGTAAATACGTGACCATGACATCATCTCATGAATATTAATGAGGCCATGCATTTTTCAGAATGTTGCAATCATTAAGGCAAAATTGGCAAATAAGGGACATTTTTGTTAAGTTGTCTTTTGACAGCTTTGGAGTCAGACTGTGGAAACTCTCTTTAGGGCCCAAAATATGAGATGTCATCATGATGTCATCAAAGTAAGCAATTTCGAACCACACCCAAGTCACTGGAGCCTTGATCTTCTGAAAACTCGAAGGGTTATTCAGTGCGCATTCTATTACGTGTTAAAAAACATGTGGAAAAGCTCTGTGGCTCTGTTTCAGAAACAGACATATAGGCCTATTCTCGTGACGGAAAAGCTATTGTTCTGATTTTTAGCTTTTCCGCACGCTTCAGCGAAGCGGAAAAGCTTAATATTGTTTTTGTTCTGATTTTTAGCTTTTCCGCCGCGAAGCGGAAAAGCTATTGTTCTTGTTCTGATTTTTAGCTTTTTCGCCGCGAAGCGAAAAAGCTATTGTTTTTGTTCTGATTTTTTTTTTTTCGTCTTATCGGAAAAATCCCATAGACAAAGCACGGGGATTTTGAGGAAGGCACTTTTGCCATTGAACACACTTGCATTTTTTTCAAACTTGGCAAATGCATAGAGCCCATGCTGAACTATTGCACAGTTGTCTTGAAAACTTCATGACGTCACCACGTGTCACGTGACAGCAGTTTAAAGGTGTGCACAAAATATGCACGTGCGTTTTGGGGTAGAAATGGAGATTATGAGTATGAATCCCGCTGATGTCAATTTTTTTTTTTTTTAAGAGAACCAGATGAGGAAAAGCGTTATGTTCTGTTAGCAAACAGACATAAATCTCTAGTGTCTTCTTCTTTTTCTGGTCGTAAAAATCCCATAGACAAAGCATAGGGATTATGAGGACGGCACTTTTGCCATCGAACACACTTGGATTTTTTTCAAACTTCGCAAATGCATAGAGCCCATGCTGAGCTATTGCAGAGTTGTCTTAAAAACTTCATGACGTCACCACGTGTCACGTGACAGGACTTTAAAGGTGCAAATTTCAAATTCCAATAAAAGCAAAAATGCAAATCCGTTTGGTTTCAATCTTGCACTTTATCTAAGTTGGGAAAAGGCCTATCCAAAAATTGTCCTCATTTGATCGTGACGTCATCTCATGAATATTAATGAGGTCATAAACTTTTCACATTTTCACATTTTCACATTCAATTGAGCATATTTGGCCAAAGGAGCAAGATTTTTTTCATTTTTTCGTTTAAGTCTATTGGGGATGTAGTTTTAGAACACCCTCCAGGGCCAAAATGCCATGACGCAATCAAAATGCGTGTTTTTGAAACACATATAAGCCAAAGGTTAACCTTCTCGAAATTTGGTGGGCATTTAGCTATTGGGCTAGACATTCTAAGTCCTGAGTTTTGAACCAATTGACTATTGTTCAGAATTATTATGATTTTTGTATGTTATAATGAAGTCCCATACACTTTGTGCACGAAATATGCACGTGCGTTTTGGGGTACAAATTGAAGTTACGGGTTCGAATCCCGCTGATGTCAATTTTTTAATTTTTTTTAAAGAGAACCAGATGAGGAAAAGCGTTATGTTCTGTTAGCCAACAGACATAAATCTCTTTTTAGCTTTTCCGCCGCGAAGCGGAAAAGCTATTGTTTTTGTTCTGATTTTTCTTTTATGTCTTCTTTTTCTGGTCGTAAAAATCCCATAGACAAAGCACAGGGTTTTTGTGGACGGCACTTTTGCCATTGAATACACTTGGATTTTTTTTCAAACTTGGCAAATGCATAGAGCCTTTGTTGAGCTATTGCACAGTTGTCTTGAAAACTTCATGACGTCACCACGTGTCACATGACAGCACTTTAAAGGTGCAAATTTCAAACTCCAATAAAAGCAAAAATGCAATTCCGTTTGGTTTCAATTTTGCACTATATTTAAGTTGGGAAAAGGTGTATGGGTCATTTCACCAGGTTGGGACACAGTTGTGTGACATGGAGATCAATTTTTCAAACTTGGCACAGCATTGTTTTATTATCATTTCTGGATTGGAAAATTATTCTATTTTCATAATTCATATCAGTCAAAATGTGTAGATTCAACAGAAGTGTACTAGAAAGCCACATTGAAAGCTGGGTCAAGAAAAGTGGTGACGTAACACTGACACCACATGAAATTTTTAAATGTGTCAACCTTAACTGTAATGAAGCTTATTTTTACTACTACCACTCTCATTATATTCTCTCTCTGCATAGAATCCACATACAACAACAATTACGCCAATAAATGACACTATACAAATGAAATTGTAGTATCTCACATTGAGAATCTTTGTTTTTCCTTCATATTTTTAAGGTAAAACAAACTAACTTCAAAAACTACTCTACAAAACAAGAAAAACAACAGAATATCATGCAAGAATGGATACAAACAATACATTGTTACATAGCAAATGATTAAGTTATGATAATCTTACTTACAACAGATCAGAAAATGAAAATTTTAATGTTTTAAAATTGATTACACAATTATGCAGGACGTAACATTGACACCGTGTCATGTTATGTCTTCTCCTTTCAAGTCAAAAGTACAAACAAAATTCAGATAATGATAAAAAAAGGAGGTTCAATGGCATTTGACAGCACCCTAGTAACTTCTGAATTGTGAGCACAACCTGAAATAATTTGTTGGTTGTCAAAAAGTGGCAAGGGAGGGTTCAAGATGAAGTATGACGTAACACTGACGCCGTGAGAGCTTGGGCAGATTTTTTCTTTTGAGGTCTCTCCTGAAAGTAACTTCCGTTGATTGGCTTGCTGTTTTTCACCAGGGCACTTCTCACAGTCGTCGTCTCTGGAATGCACTTTATCCCTCAAAGAGCCAGGTTATTTTTACCATCTCACAGCCGGGGGGGGGGGGGGTGATTCGCCCAAATAATGGATTTGAATCCAAATTATGAATTTGAATGAAATTTTGCAGTGTGATAGTGAATTACATAATAAACATTTATTACATGTATTTGAACAAAATTGTGTTTTGTCTAATTATAGCTCATTAATTATTCATGACTCCATTTTTTTTTTATGTTTTCATTGTTTTAATTGAATTTCCTTTGTTTTTATTGAATTACCCAAATTTGCATAATTTTGACAATGATAATAAGCCACGTAGAACCAATAATTGCATGCAGCAATATTAATAAGCTAATTATGCCAAAGAATCTTAAAAAGAAATACCATGTGCACATTACATGTAGATGCTATGCTTTTATGTAGTGTAAGTCAATGGAAACATTTCCATCAAGCTATACCATGGCCCCGAAAAAAGTTCATTGACAGAGAACGGCACCACCAAATTTAATAAAATTGGTGTCAAAATGTGCCCAAGAAGATTGCTGAAAACTTCATAAAGCCTCAACATGCAGAAAAAAATCGCAAAGACACTATAAAAAAAAATACAGAGAGGCGCCCCCTCCCCGGCTCAGTTTTAGGGTTAATGCGTAGTCTGATACAAATCATAGTTGGTGCCATGATGAAATCATCCACATCCTGAAAGGAAGAAAAACATAATACAGGATAAATTTGTTGGCCTTGTATATAAAATACGGTTAGTAATTTGGTCAGTTTCCTCACTAGAATTTTTAGTAGAAAGAGATGTCTCAATTTAGACTTGCATGGGATGAAATAATTTTTTTTAAATCCAACAGTGCATGTTCCCCGTTGGAATTTTTCAATTTTAGAATTTTTCAAAAAATATTTTTCTTCGATTCCAGACATATAATCGATGGAAAATTAAGCCACAATCACTTCATTACAACTCATTTAATTTCGGTTTGCCAATTACGTGGAGCGGGTAACCTACAGCTACACTGGAAGTGCAGAACAATCCTGCCTCTCGGCCCGGCCTGCACCCACGTCACGTACGCTGATCGGGCGACGCAACACTGACACAGAGTACGAAATCGTACATCTGCCATTCGTGCATCACCCGATGTCATAAACACTCAAAAAATCACTAATGTCACATCAATCTTTAAATTAATAAGATGTTCGTACGATCCAGCAGAAAAAGGCCCAAAAAACAATTACGAATCAAGCATCAATGCTAGGCAAACACCGCCGATGCAACGATCACTGATCAACGTAACACATACACAGTGATAAAACACGTGGTCGTTTTATGCGCGAATCATTCGATGTCAAAAATCCATACAAAAACAACAAAATTATAACGATCTTTAAGGTGGAAAACGTCTATTAAAATATCCCCAAAATATGCTGAAATACTTACACATTAGATGTGTCAATTGCTCGGACAAATGACGACGATGTAACAAGCTAGAAGCCGACGCAACATTTACAACACATGTTCTTCACGATCTCTCTCACTGCACAACAATCTACACAGCATGTGACCCTGTGTGAATGGTTCACCATTGAAGGTCGTTTGTAGAAATGGACCGTTCCACTATCATCATAGGGGTAAGTCATGATTTGTGTGACGAAATGTGTGCCGACGCAACAAAATATTGAATTACACGACTCACGGTTTTATGGTTTCCGACCCAATAAAAAATGAAAATTAATGTAGAATTACAGGTTTTTCTTGAATGATATTTCAAGTAAAGCATAGTGTGACACAGTGCAACGATATATTTCCCATTATATTTATCGTGAAAAAATTTACACCCCTCTCAATCGACGCAACTATTTATCCAGAATATGACACGGCAGTTACGTCGGGCAGCGCTAAGTGCAGAGCTGATTTTTAAAAATACTCGACGTATTTTCGGAAAAGTGACACAACGGGACATTTCGGTCAGCATTTGTTGTTTCTTTGCCATAAAATATAATTTGTCTGTTGCACCTCATTTTAAGAAAAATAGTTGCTGAAATTTCGGAGTTTTCATGTCACAATTTCACCTAAAAAATAGCTCATGACACCACTGATTTTTTTTGTTTTTAATAACTTTATCAATGTTCCAGATAGTTAAATTTGGTGTCATTTTGGAGGGGACATTCCCTTCTAAATGGATATACAGCATTAAAAACAAAAAGAGCAACGGGGTAGAAGAGAGAAAGACACAAACATGCTACGTTGGTGAATTGACTACTGTGTCCCAACCTGGTGAAACGACCCGTATCCAAAAATTGCCCTCATTTGATCGTGATGTAATCTCATGAATATTAATGAGGTCATGAACTTTTCAGACTGTTACATTCAATTAAGCATATTTGGCCAATTTCTTTCATTTTTTCATTTATATCTATTGGGTATGTAGTTTTGAAACACCCTCCTGGTCCAAAATGCCATGACGCAACCATAATTGGTAAAAATCTAACTTTATAAGGAATAGCGTGTGCTCCAAATTCATGGTTGTGAATTTGTAACATCTTTTTTCCCTCATAAATATCGTGAGTTTTCAATAAACTACTGAAGCTGGGATTTGTCTCATATATTTCCTCACTGAAATTTGTTTGTAGCCTTCAGCACCCTTTTGATCGCGGCAAAATCATTTTTTTTTTTATTCACATTTCTTTCCCGAAAATACACTTTGAATGACGCTCCACTTTCGTGACGTCACTAAGATCAATATTCATGAGGCAAGCTTGGAGGGAATGTCCCACACACGCCCGATAGACGTTCAGATGTGTTTGGATAATTTATGTTTTCACGAGGAGCAAAATCACCATCGTCATCACTAGGGCAACAAATCGACGATAAAGATTTTGACTCCGACGACCAACCGACCTCGCAAACACGTGATAATGATGGCTCTCGCCAGCCAATATGCTTAGTCGTTACACGCTGTTCGGTCGTAACTGCGCACTGTCCAATCAACAGAGGCGTTGGGTCAGTGAGTCTTGCGTGAGACGGACATTCTTTTTCAGCTAACTTCAACGCATGTACATGTACTTGAAAACGAAAAGGTAATAAAGGTTGCCTCTACTTTCGTATGACATTTATGAGCAGTTGAATTTAATATGATGGAGTGACTTTTGAAAACCTTGTCTTTAACATACTTTTCGATGTTTTATTTTTTCTTTGGATTAACTTTGAATTTTTAAAAATTAATATTAGTACTATGGGAAAACCAGCAACCAAAGCTTTGATGCACACCGCTATCAAGTACTACCCTATTGGTTAAATGTTCAGCAATAATAATTCAACTGACTTCGCCGTATTTTCTAAAATGTGTTTTATCATTTTATCGGTACACCTGTAATGGAAAACCGGAACCGGGTCCCGATCAGGACGGTCGGGAACCGGTGTGACTGACCGAACCGACCCAGCCTTAGTACGTAGTTGACAACCTCCCTTTTTGGCCAAAAAAATATTGCGTAATCATGACGTCATCAAAAGGTGAGGTTTCAAAACACACGATTGGCTAATGACCTTGAAACTTGGTGGGCAAGTACCGGTAGTTATTGACCCATGCATAAACTACCGGTATGTGAAGTTTCAAACCAATTGAACGTTGCTTCTAATTAGGCCCCCAAAAAAGAATAGTTCTGCTTCCCTTTACATCATCATGGCATTTCAAAATAGGGTACATTGTAGGTACATGTACGTTGTAGGTAGGGATATATTTTTTTGGGGGGGAAGGGGCAATTTTTTGTGTACAATCATATGGATGCATTTGCATGTGGTCAAGCATTAAGGGAATAATAAAAGGATCCAATTACACATTAAATGTTTAGCATCATTACTGAAGTTTTGACAGCTACCTGGTACCAGTAGCTGTCATCATGGCATTGTAAAATCTGTCAAGTTTGCCACAGCGAAGAGATGGAAAGATGAGTTGAATGAGGCGGGGGAATGGATGGAGATTGAGCAGTAGCAAGGTTGTGCAACTAAAATATCATGTGCAGTATGTTTCAAGCATAAAGGTAGCAGTAAACAGGGATGAGATTCTTCCGACTTTTGGTGGAATTTCAACATTGGAACTTTGACATTCTGACTTATAATTTAAGTTCCAACTTTTTTAGATCCGCAAAAACACCCCCAAAATCCAAGAGAATGGATTCAAAGTGAAGGGCCTGTACTGATACATGTAGGTTTTGTTAACAACATTTATTGCTGCTAAAAGTTTTGTCAGTTTTTGTTCCCGTTTATAGTCTTAAAATAAAAAATATGCCTCCGGCAGTAGTAACACATCATATGATAAATGTCAGGCAATTTCAAATACCTTTGACACTGATTGAACAACTGAAAACTCAAAAATGATGTTCAAAATATGATGTTTTGCTTTGTAAAAAGATGGTTCAAGTGGTCAGAAATGGGCTCAGATGGCACCACAGAGCATCTATAAAGTATAATCCAACAATTTTCGGGCCCTTAAGCGGGCCCCTAACCCCACGCCGTAAGGGCTTCGCACTTTGCACTCGCTTGCCAGGACGGAAAATTTCACACATTTTCATTTTGGGAGAATCTCATCTCAGTAAAGTATATGTAGATGGAAAAAATCTTTTATACATTAGATAAAGGAAACATGGGCTGTTATTCAGACTTTATGTACATGTATGTGTACACTGTTACACAACAAATTACATGTAAATTTATACCAAAAGACTACCATGACATTTTTATAAACAATATAAAAGAATGAAAAACTGCTATACACTTTTTGAAAACTGGTATGCAAAATTGCATTTTTTTTCTCTTAGCGCGAGCCCTGAAGGTGATCTCCTTTTATGAAGCCACTGGCAGTAGGCTTATATACACATGTACATTTCCATTAAACTGCTGCCCATGTGTCAAGACTCAGTTGATATAAAAACAAAGGTTGTCATATCATTATATTAAGTCTTACTTATCATATTTGTTAGTAAATGAGGAATTTAAGGGGGTTAAACAATAGTGAAAAATGATGCATTTGATATATACAATAAGCATCGTCGATATTGGGATTTTTTAATATCGATATATCGGTGAAAAAATATCGATATTATCGATATATCGATTTTTTTCACGTGTACTAATTGGATTATGAAATAAAAACACGTAGTGTTACTTTCAAAGGGGGGGTGCGTAATAACTCTTAAATAAATAGACAAAAGTTGTGATGTTCACAACCACAACGAGCTCATTATTTTGCGTTCCTTTCTTGCTGTGGGCGTTCGTAGTCGTGAACCCCAAACACGACGGGTCGACTAGTGTCGCCGACCCTTAACTTTGCAAGAGGAACAAAGTGTGTTATACCATGAGGTTGGTTCTTGACCCAATTGAATGCAGTTGACGTTTCAGTCATGGTTATCAATGTGAAAATAAAAAAACACATTATTTGCGCCTAAAATACTATCCAAGTAATGCAACTAGCAAGATTGTATTTTGTTTTGACTAATCAGCCCTATAAATCCAGATTTGAACTTTCACACGTGGTTTATAATGGCAATCTTTATTTTAGCCAAATTTATGCTAATGAATGCACAGTCCCGAGGTGATCTGTATGTCATGCGCAGGCATGAAAAAGGTCACCTGCTCAGAGATTCTTTGAAAGAAAAATAAGCCTTTTTGCTTTATCGGGTTTAAGTTTGCTCCGGTGCGATGTTACGATGGAGCCAGCAACAACGTTCGACTTCTTATTTATTTACGAAACAGACAGCGTGCGGCGCTTGCTGTTGCACTCACAATAACAAAACGTACGCTCCGCAGCGTGTGCAGTGCACTGCACACTACACTGCACTGCTGTACGCAGTGTACGGTACAAATACTGTACAACGATTCCACGGAGCTTTACACTGTACATCGAAGCTGTTACGAGGTTGCAAGGTTGCGTGCACGAGGTTGCGTGCAGAAGGTTGCGCGCACGAGGTTTCCGGTATGGTGCCCGTCTAACCTATTAAGTGTAGCCAACTGGGAGAACCAGTCTACAACTCAGATCCACGCGCTGTATAAATCTAGCACGCTCTGCTGTAGTGAGCGTTTCATCACGTATATCCTGAATTCTAATGGCATCAGAACGTTAAAACGACGCTCAAGATATTACCGATCATATCACCGATATCGTTCCTCAATATCGCCCATTTCGATATATCGCCCATTTCGATATTTTCAATATTTTTGATATATATCGAAATGAGTAAAAAATAAATATCGGCGATATCGATATCAAAATGATATCGATATATCAAAAATATCGATATATCGACGGTGCTTAATATACAATTAGTTTTCATACAAGATCTAAAGAGTGCATTGTGTGTATTGAATAGCATCCAACTATAAAACTTGGCTTCTGCTTACACACCACATTTTTTCAATCGAATTTCCAAAACAAAAACTGACTTTTGAAAAAATTGAAAAAATGTAATTTGGAAATTCTGTTTACACATTTAATGATTAGGGTCATGGTGGCTGTGGTCGCTACCAGCCACAGATCCGAAGGATGGGTCTGGACTTGACTGCTGAATGGAAACATGTTAATGAAGACACACAGGAGAAGAAGATTGCCCTCACAGCTGAGCGTGTCCATGAGATCTTCAAGCGTATCTCAGATGAGGAGAGTCTTGTCCTTGGAATGGATCCAAAGTTTACCCGGCCTGACTGGATGATCATCACAGTAATGCCTGTCCCACCACTCTGTGTACGGCCAGCAGTGGTCATGTTTGGTTCAGCTAGAAACCAGGTAGGAATACTGTAATGCTTCTGAATTTATGTTTATCTTCTAAAACTTGCCAGTGCTTATAGATTTAATCACTTAAATTTTTTTTTTCCTTACATGAGTTAAAAATGCAAATGTTATGTGTCAGAAATTTAAGGCATTTGCCGACCAAATCTGCTGTAAAAAATGCCTTTTGGGATCATACTTGTCCCCGGGATTTGTCCGCGCTGTGAATGTACATTATTTTACATTGAGGCTGATCGTTTGTAATGGTGTGTGACCGCCGTCCAGTTTGTGTGCACTCCGCATGTGCGCAATGATTCCCTTCCACCAAACTTACACACTTGTTTTCTAACAAATAAACTAATGTCTATTACAGGTTACCAGCTTCGCGGTCAACCAAAGTTTTGTTGTTCCAATAAGAAATATGTTTTCTAGTATTCCAGAAAAATTGAGAAGGATTTGTCTGTCATTTGTTGAGAACTTGAGATATTTTGCAAAATCGCTCCGTGTGTGGTAGAGCAAAAACGGCAGAGAAAAAAGTTAAACGCACGTTTTTCGACCGCTGAGCGGGGGAGTGAGCGCACTCTGTAAGCATCGTCCAAATCAGTCGATATTATCCTCAAATTGAAGCCTGCATTCTCTTTCTTTCCATACCACTTTCAAAATTAATCATGAAGGGAATAATATTAAATTAGGAAAAAAAGCTGGGGAAATCTTTTAATGCAAGGACAAGATACCTGAGAAATTTCTCAACTTTGATGGCCGCTGCCCACTTCCTAAACATTTCAGGTCTCTTGTCCTTGTTGAGAACTGCATTGAAAGATTTTCCCAGCTTTTTCCCGCTGGCATTTTGACATCCATCGTTCAGCTCACGAGTGTATACAAACTGCACGCAGTATTGTAGAGTACAATGTAGAGTACATCTGTCTGGAGTTTTCCGTCACACCCCCCGCAGTGATTGGCGGCCTCTTCAAAAACATGGCGGGTTGTGGGAACGCAAATTCGACCACTGAATTCCACGATTTTTCCCTCTTTACGAAACTCGTAGGTGAGTAGCACATAGGTAATTGTAGGTTGTTTTTAACACCCAATCAGATAAGCCAACATTTTTCTCTGGGTTTCATTCCCCTTTAACAAACAATGGAAGTACATTCAAATTGGCTATGACCGCTTTCCCTTAGCGACGTTAGCGAGGTTGGCAAGTCTAGATCTGGTTTCTGCCTCCTAGGTAATGCTTAAGTGGGCTGAAACCAAACTACACAACTCGTCCTTGCACACACTATATACTGCACAGTGCACATGCACAGTGGCCTCATGGCTGCAAACGCGTTGCTGAATGATCAGAAGGATAGTGACATGCTAAAATTATTGGGCCCCTATTTTACCACCGAAACCAGACATGGATTGTGTTCTTTCTCATTGGAATTGTGTGAGGTTTTTCTTTTGTTTTTCATAGGGGAAAAAATGGTTTTATGGTTTACCCGTCTGGTGGTTTTTTGGTTTTGATTTTTCCCAAACTGCCCAAGCCTAGCCCTAGACTAGCCTCCTCTCCATGTGGAGAAATCTTCCAGGTGGTGAATGGATTTCCACCATCTGTTTAGCTGTAGGACATGCCAACAAGTTATCCCTTGATTGGTAATGCTCCCACTGTAGTGTAATTGTTGTCCCTAATTTGGCAACTTACTGTACATATGTCAAAACAGGTGCTTGTGGCTTATTTCTTGAGAAGAGTGCATTTGAGTTATAGTAATTTACATTAAAGAATCACCATGATGTACATGCACATTACAGGCATGCAACTTTTCCGCGGATGCGCGGATTTCCGCGTTTTTAAAAATTCGGCCGTACAAAAAATAAAATCCGTAATTTTTTTTTAATTAAACAATTAAAAATGTAAAAAAAAAAGATGGGATATTTCTTCTTCCCTAACTATTATTTAAAAAACATGCCGAGATCAGGTTAAAAGCTTTGATGTTTACTTTTCATTTTGTGTAAACAAAAATCAAATTTTCTGGGTGTATGCCTTGAAAAAGGTTAAAATACATGTATGTCACTCAGCTTTAAGTCATAAGTGGTCAAAAACTGCTTAGAATGCACCACAGAGCATCTTGGATCCAAACCCCACGTCATAAGGGCTTTGTGCTTTGCGGTCACAGTTTCATTCTGACATTTTCCTCTTTTTTTACAATTCAAGAGTTGCATGCCTGACATTAACAAGGCATGATGATGATGTTTGAGCCTTTGAGGCAAATGTACACCGTTGAAATTAGTAAAAAATGTGCTTGTGTTTGTCTGAGACAGCGTGCAAGTCAACAGCCGTAGAACCAGTAAGGTTACATATGCACTGAAGCATGTAGGCATGGATAACTCAGACCGAAAAACTCAAGTTTTCATCCATTCTTCTGTCAGAAAGTTTTTTCCTTTCTATGTTTCACCTCACGTTAGGGTGAAAGATGGAGACGAATGAATTGACTCAAAAGCCTGTCGTTCAAAAAACGAAAAATAAATTATATTTCCCCTGGACTTTGACTTATCAAGGTTTTACTGCCTGCTTCATAAAAGCCTTCATAGAGTAACATGTTTCCTGATTATGGGCCCCAATCAACCTCCATGAAATTGACTACATTTCTTGGGAATTTATCAAGAACAAAATTGTTTATAATTGTCAGTTATTAACAGTTATTGTAATTCATTTGAATTATGTATGAAATGTTTTTTGTCATTTATGTATATTTTAGGATGACATTACACATAAATTGGCAGATATCATCAAAGCCAACAACCAACTGCAAAAAAATGAGCAGAATGGTGCAGCTGCCCACATTATTGCAGAAGACACCCGGATGCTACAGTTTCACGTTGCTACTCTGTCTGATAATGAGCTCCCAGGCCTCCCAAGGGTATGTTTTAAAAATTGTTTTTCACAAGGTGCAACACCATCTTATGTATGGCACTAAGTTATCCATATACATGTACACTGCCCCTCAAAAGTTTTAACGCACCCACTACACAATTTTCAACTTAAGATTTCACTTCAAAATGTCACAGCTGTTCAGTAAACTATCAAACCTGTGCCTGGAGTCATTATTTTAATCAGTAATAATCATATTTCCACTAAGAAGCACCCTCTGCATTACGGCTAAAAAGAGCAACTTCGCAACGCACTTTCGTCGCAACATTAAACCGCCATCTTGATTTGCCTCATATATTCATGAGCTCATGAATATCATTACGCGTGCATTTAAACCATGGGAAGAAAAAAGCGCGCTGTCATTTCAAGCTTTTAATGAATATTTACGAAGTGTAGCTGGAATCCCAGTCATAAATATGGAAACTACAAGCTGCCAAGCCTTATAAGGAGTGCCACAATTTGCATATGAATGCCGTCTGGGGCCGTTGAACGGCAACACCGCCCAGGCAAAATCAGATCAACGATTAGCAAAAAAGGGTGGTTCGTGTTGCACTCGGCATGGTGGGGGGATTTTGATTGAGAAACGTAGCAGAAGGCTTTGATAAGCTAAGGTACCATTAAGTAATATTTACGGAATGTTTCCAGAAGCAATTTGCTGAAAAAATCCCGAAAATTAGGCCACCAAGGAACAGTAATGCAGCCCAACATCTCATCCGGACCTTTCGACCAAATCGCTTTTTGACCGCCCCTGAGCTACTCAATTGACCGGGCCAGATCTGCAGGGTTTACATTCATTGGTCAACCATTTCCCGTCGCCTAGCAGCAGTAGGCCTTCCTGGATGAACTGACAGGCATAAACCCCGCCTTCCACCAAGTCACAAGGCTGGCGGTTGGATCAGGCCTGGGAAAATCTCGCCTGGACCCGGCCGACTGGACCGACAAATCGCGGTGTGTTCACCGTGAAGTTTGGCCTCGTAAAAAGACGGAATTTTTCCAAATTAATCAGCGTATCTGGCATTGATTAGACCAGTAAACCATGGCCAATTTTTCTGGGGTCATTCAGCCGGCGATACCATGCTGTCATCAATACAAATGGAGCTTTTACGCGATGCTGAAGGATTGTGTTTTTCTGTTTATTTGCGGTCCGTGGGCACCGCCATCTTGGATTTGACCTTAACTCCCATTGACTTTGTGCACGGCGATAATTATGAAGTTCGATTAATTGACATTCTGAACACATAAAGCATAATTGTGTCAATAAAATTTGACTAATTGGCAATAGATATACCACTAAAGAGACGGGTCTGATTTGTAAACACATTATCTATGATTTAATTGGGTGAAAAAACACCAAGCAGATTTGTTTGTGGGTGCGCTATAACTTTTGAGGGGCAGTGTACGTTAAACAGTGTTCCTGTGGTCATGGAAAACCTGTTTAGTTCAGGCCTGGAAGACTCATTAAAATGAAGGGAAAAAAATCAATAAATACGTTCATACATGTACATAAAGATATATAAAAATTCAAATTGTTCTTTTTTCAAATTGAGAATCTTTTTCTATCCGTCACTCAAAATTTCTCAGCAAACGTCTTTCCAAAAAATGGGAGGAATTACTGATTTGTTTCCGTCTTGTATTCCTTTTTTGAAGACAGTTGAGTATGATGGGATGAGATTAATCTGAATGATAGCTACACATGTCTTTCCTGTACTATAATAATACAGTAATGGCCATTTGTTTCACACAATCACCAAGCTTTACATTAATAGCCAATGGGAAAAAGGGTCGTGGATTTGTTAAAATTTTACCATGGAAAAGTCATGGAGACCAACTTTAAATCCATGAACAAATGCAAATGAGGTTTTGGTCTGATAATAGGCTACGAGATTCTAGAAAAATCCACTTCTATTATAAAAATTGTTCAGTCCTACATAATAATGCCTTCATTGTTGCAGAAGGGCTTTTGACTTCTTAACTTTAAGCATCCTAGTCCTATGTGATGGCAAATGCCATATTCAAGAAAATCTAAATGACAAGTGACTTGCTACCTGAATTGACTATTTAATTTTATTTTATTTTGTTTTCATCATTTCTATTTCTTGCAGGCCACACAGAAATCTGGTCGTCCCCTTAAATCAATTAAGCAACGTCTCAAAAGCAAAGAAGGACGTATTCGTGGCAACCTTATGGGTAAACGTGTGGACTTCTCAGCCCGTGCTGTCATCACACCTGACCCTAACCTCTCTATTGACCAAGTGGGTGTCCCCAGAACCATCGCCCAGAATCTGACCTATCCAGAGATAGTCACACCTTTCAACATTGACAAGTAAGAAACACATTTCCATCCACGGACGAGATAAAATCTCAAAAGGCAAAGCTTATTACAGATTTTATTTGTGAGTTTAATTAAAGTAGGTATTAGGCTTAGGCGGTTTTTCTGGGGTTTTTTTTGGGGGGGGGTTGCCTTGGAGAGGGTTTTTCGGTTTTGATTAAAAAAAACGTGAACATTTAATTTAAGGCATTTGCCGACCAAATTTGCACTAAAAAACGACTTTTGGGATTGTACTCATCCTTGTGATTTGCGCCCGCTGTGCATGTACATTTACGTTGAGGCTGATCATTAGTTTATTGTAACGTCCAGTGTGTGTGATTTATAGACTTCCAACAGCCCTTAGTTGTTTTCTAACAAATAAACTAATGTTTATTACAGTTATACCAGCTATGTTTCACTGCCAACCGAAGGATGCACTCCTCATAAGAAATGTATTTTCTAGAATTCTAGAAAATTTGAGAAGGATTTGTCATTTTATTTTTTTTAGATATCGGTAGTTGAAAATAGCATATTTTTCAAAATCACTCCGTGCGGCCACGGTAGGTCAAGCCAAAATGGCGGAGAAAAAAGTCAAACTCGCTGATCGCACCCTGTAAACATCATCCAAATTTGTCAATTTTACCCTCAAATTGAAGCCTGTATTCTTTTCTTTCTATCCATACCACTTTCATATTGAATTATACGGAAGCAACATTCGGAGACACATTTTAATGATGACAGGTTGGCAAGTCTAGGTGTGGTTTCCGCCTCTAGGTAAAGCCATAGTGACACTACAGGACCAGTTGGGCTGAATCAGACTACGCGCTGCAAATATAACATGACACAACACGTCTTTGCACACCCTCAATACTGCACAGTGCACATGCACAGTGGCCGCATGGCTGCATACGCGTATGCTGCACTACTCAGGCCTCTGCATGATTGCAATTTACACAAGTATTACGAGACGGTTTATTACCGCAGCATAGTACAAAAAAGTACAATTTATTTTACATGTACTACCGAAACAAACATGGATTGGGATAATAATGGGGTTCTCTCTTTATCGTTGGAATTGTGTGGGGGTGTTTTTTTGGGGGGGGTTTCATAGAAAAAAAAAGTTATGGTTTAAAGAGAAATAAAGAGGGAAAAGAGGGAAAAATCATAGAATTCGGTGGTCGAATTTGCGTTCCTGCAAATCGGCATCTTTTCGAATGGCCTGCCAGTCTCTGCGGGGGGTATGACATCGCAATGGAAAACTCCCGCATGGGCCCAGACAGATGTACCTCTACTACAGTACATGTATACACTGCATGCAGTTATACACTTGCGAGCTGAACGATGGTGTACTGTCAGGCTTTTGGCTTTTTCGACCACCGAATTCCATGATTTTTCCCTCTTTATGAAACTTGTAGATGAGTAGCACATAGGTAATTGTAGGTTGTTTTAACACCAATTTAGATAAGCCAACATTTTTCTCTGGGTTTCATTCCCCTTTAACCAAGTCGAGTTGATATTTTGTATCGGTAATGCCAGAGCTTAGGATAACTACATTATATAGATTCCAGACAGAAAATAAGAGGTGATGAACTTGGCTGGTTCTTGTCTACCTTTTCAGACTTCAGGAGCTTGTACGACTTGGCCACAATCAGTACCCAGGAGCCAAATACATTGTCAGAGATAACGATGAGCGTGTTGACCTCAGATTCCATCCTAAAACAAGTGACCTTCACCTTCAGTGTGGTTACAAGGTGGGTGAATGTATCCTTCTTCTTTGCTTCTTGCTTGTTTCTCACTCAGTTGACATTGTGTATTGTGATTTTCAGAATACAAGCCGCCAGTTGTAAAAGCTACAGTGCTCCAAATTTTTAAGATAGGATTCAGGCCTTAACCACTTAACGCCTGGGACCTCCCAATCCAGAGCTCCATTGGCTTGACTATGTGATGGGGCGCTCCGAATCCGGGCGACACTATTGTCAACATTTTAAACAAAGACTCTTTTCAGCTTAGAACAAAGCAAAACGAATCAGTACAAAGACCCTTTTTGACGCACGTTGCCACATGAATTGCAAGATTAGCAGCAGTAATTGTGCAATTGTGGGACTTTTACTGTGGAGGATCGAGGGATACCGTGCTGCCGCTGAAAGCACGTGGGGGACATTGTCTTTGCATGCCACACAGCCCAACGGTCGTCGGTCTAGCATTGGAATTCCCCCACATTCTTTACCGTAATCTGTATGCTCGGTTTTGGCCAACCAACTCAAAAATTTGACTGCCTCGAGTGGAGGCTGGAGTTTGCAGTCAGGGATTGACAGCACCGTACACGCACACACACACACACACACACAAGTCCGTTACTGTCCATTGACGATAAACAATGGGCCCTTTTTCGAATGGATAATCTCTTGACAAAAGCCACAACGACGTCCGAATTGTGCCAGGTTTTACTCTCTTGTACCCATAGTATGCCCTTATTGATTTATTTCACAGAAATATATTGTTCAGATTGTTTTAGTGAGATTTGAAAATGATGCATTGTTAAAAAAAACCCGTATGGCGGTCATCGGCACTGAAAACCCCCCCCCCCCCCCCCCGCCCCTGGCGCGAAGTGGTTAAGGGATTAAAAAAGTATTTTGAAAGTAATGCTATCAATGTCACCATGTATTAAGTAGTAAATACTATGTCCAGCATGCTCTTCCACTGAAAATATGTTATATACCCATTGAATACCATTTGATCCCCCTGAGGGAAATAGGCTTATGAAAGTGCTATAGATCAAAGCACACCTGACAGAACGAAATATATCTTCACATTCAAAGTTTTTCATTCATTGTTAGTGTACCCTCTTTTATTATTCTGCATGTAGGTTGAGCGCCATCTCCGGGATGATGATGTTGTTATCTTCAACAGGCAGCCCACACTTCATAAAATGTCCATGATGGGTCACAGAGTCAAAATCCTCCACTGGTCCACATTCCGTCTGAACCTCAGGTAATCCAAACTCTGATGCTAACATAAGCACCATCGATGTATCGATATATCGATACCACGTAGATATTGATATCGCCGATATGCTTTTTTTTATTAAAACAATTCGAAATATCAACATTTTCGACATCCAGGAAAGATATCTATAATAAAATCGGTATAAACATCGGTAATAAAAACCTTTACTTGTGGTTTTCTGGGTTTCTTTGACGACCATAAGTCCTAAGCAGCATTGTGTTAACATTTTGCAGTCGTTACATTCCGTGGTATGTGTTCTGGGACCATTCACTTGCAAACCTACAGTGAGATTACTGTATTACAACGCGTGCATCTCGTAGACTGGTTCCCTCCCACGTGGCCGCAATCTATACTACATGCGTGAAAAGGGAACCAATCACCCCTCATAAATGTCGTACGAAAGTCGAGACAACCTATATTTCCTTTTCGTTCTGAAAATGAATTGTGCATACGGAAGGTCATGTTGGCTAGCGAGCTGCGCGCGCACTCACCCCAGCGCGGCGTACACGTGCTCCATGGTTGTATGCAGGCACCATAGAGCTCTATGGCAGTTTGGTTTTGTTCCTCCATGTAATAGTATTGCAACGCTGGGGCCAAGTGCGGGCGTTGAAGTTAGCTGAAAAAGAATGTCCGTCTCACATAAGACACACTGACCCAACGCCTCTGTTGATTGGACAGTGCGCAGTTACCACCGGTTCAGCGACACCAGTTCCCGGTTTTGAAAATAACCGGGATGTCACAACGCTATTTTCAACCTTGTTCCCTGCTATCAGATTACTTAGTTAAAGATAATTTACGTAAGAAAAGTCAATATATCGATAATGTTGATATTTGAGCGCTGATTTATCGATATTTGAAAAATCCGATATCGGCGGTGCTTACGCTAACAATTGAAACCTCTTCATTGATGGAAGGTGAAAATAGTTTGGGTTGCAAAAGGTTCACACCAAACATTTGATTCCTTACAGCACCAAACATTGGGTTAACCACTTCGCGGCGGGTGTTTTTACAGCACCCACGACTGCCATACAGGGTTTTTTGAACAATGCAACATTTTCAAATCCTGCTAAAACAATCGGAACAATATATTTCTGTGAAATAAATCAATAAGGGTATAAGAGTAAAACCTGGCACATTTCCGACATCAATTTGACTTTTGTTTAGAGATTATCCGTTTGAAAAAGGGCCCATTGTGTGTCGTCAATGGAGCGTAACGGACTTGTGTGTGTGTTCGGGTACGGTACTGACGATCCCTGACCGCAGACTAGCCTCCACTCCAGGCAGTCAAATCTTCGAGTTGGTCGGCCCCAACCAAGCGTACAGATTGCGGTGAAGAATGTTGGTGGAATTCCACTGCCTGACCGACGACCGTTGTGCTGTGTGGCATGCCAACGCAATGTCCCCCGCGTGCTTTCAGCGGCTGCGCAGTATCCCTCGATCATCCACAGTAAAAGTCCCACAATTGCACAGTTACTGCTGCTAATCTTGCAATTCATGTGGCAACGTGCGTCAAAAAGGGTCTTTGTACTGATTCGTTTTGCTTTGTTCTAAGCTGAAAAGAGTCTTTGTTTAGAATGTGGACAATAGTGGTGCCCGGATTCGGAGGGCCCCTTTGCAAAGGCAATCCAATTGACCTCCGGATTCGGAGGTCCCGGCGCGAAATGGTTAAGGCCTGAATCCTATCTTAAAAATTTGGAGCACTGTAGCTTTTTCAACTGGCGGCTTGTATTCTGAAAATCACAGCTCATATTTAGATAATATCATATGATCCTTAAAAAATTACGCAAGGTCTTGTTTCTGCCTCCTCCATTTTATACAGTGTAACAACTCCCTACAATGCAGACTTTGATGGGGATGAGATGAATCTACATGTCCCTCAGTCCATGGAGACAAGAGCAGAGGTTACAGAAATCATGATGGTACCCAGACAGATGGTTACCCCACAGTCCAATAGGCCTGTCATGGGCATTGTACAGGACTCACTGACTGCTGTCAGGAAGTTCACTAAGCGGGATGTGTTTCTTCAGAAGGTGAGTCAATTTGCCCAAAGTCAGTTGTTTCAGAGAGTATGTCTAATAATAGGCTATTACCTACATACATGGTGTGTTTGTTTATATTTTGTGCCATAGTTGTAGTTAGTGGTTCTGGTAAGAATATACTAAAGCCGTGTTCGCATTGGACTCTTTCTTCCGCGGCCACGCGGTAACTTACCGCAATATTCCTTAAGGTGATTCTACCGTGCGTCCGCACTTGGATTTATCTTCCGCGGCGGAATGAGAAATTCACTGTGTGAGCTAGCAGAATGTCGCCTATTATGGCCCTGTCAAGTTACCGTGGCTGAGCAGAAAGTTTCCGCGACGTCTCTCGCCCTGTTAGTTTTACATCACTCTCGCAGTAACTTGACAGGGAGGGTAGTTTTCCGCGTGTCCGCATTGGATTTATTTTTGTCGTTCTTCCGCTCTGCCGCGGTAGTTTGACAATTTTAAGTCCAATGCGAACACGGCTTAAGACCCTTTATCTGAAAATGTTTCTTTCACTGTACTGTCCAGTAGTTATGTGACCACATCTCTTCTATTTTTTTTTTATTGTTTGCAACATTTTTGTATATCACCTTTTTTTTATTGTGTAACTTTGCCAGGAGGAACTAATGAACCTGTTGATGTGGCTGCCCAATTGGGATGGTCACATTCCCCAGCCAGCTATCATAAAGCCCCGTCCCATGTGGACTGGCAAGCAGATGATGTCTCTCATTATTCCATCTAACATAAATCTGATAAAGGCTCACAGCACGCACCCAGATGATGAGGACAGAGGTCCCTACAAATGGATCTCCCCAGGAGACACTAAGGTATGGCAAGGATCCCCAGGCATTCTCTTCTTGCTCTGTTTCAAGTTTCATCAATTTGGCAGGATTCGTAAGATTTTCTTCCAGGGAGGTAGAAATAAGAATAAGGATTTTGAATTAACAATTAGTTTGTGAGATTTTATCATTGATATTTATGGTTTTTGTGTGATTAAGCAAGACATTGGACAATGCGTGTAGGTCTGGATTTAAAATATGTGGTCAATGAAATTTGAGTGAAATGTAGACTTAAAGTGATATACAAAAATGTTGCAAACTGCTTACTGACTAAAATTACCAAAATGCAAATCTTAAAATTTAGTTGGCCTGATGTTTCGATCCCAGCAGGATCTTTCTCTCTGCCTTTGATAAAGGTCCTGCTAGGATCGAAACGTCAGGCCCACTAAATTTTAAGAAATGTAGACTTGGATGAATTTGACTTTTTTATCGAGCAGGTGTTGATCATCAATGGAGAGCTCATCTCTGGAATTGTGTGCAAGAAAACAATTGGTGCCTCTGGTGGCTCCTTGGGTCACGTAATGTTCATGGAGAAGGGACACGAGATCACTAGAGACTTCTATGGCAACATCCAAACTGTTGTCAATAATTGGCTTTTACTGGAAGGACACAGCATTGGTAAGAAATTTAGGGTTGTTGCATTACTACCCTTCTACGATTGTGAAGTATGGCTTTTTGTAGCTGGTGACTAGAAAGCTATAAATGCTGATTTATGTTTGCCTGTTTTGCATGTGAACAGGCCAGAATGGTCACAAGAATGAATTGTGCCTGCTTGCAATTGCAATTAACATGATTTTTTTTTTTAATCTAAGGTATTGGCGACTGTATTGCTGATGCTCAGACCTATGAGGACATTCAGAATACCATCCGCAATGCCAAACAGGAAGTGATCGATGTAATAGAGAAAGCACACAATGATGAGCTTGAGCCCACACCAGGCAACACACTTAGGCAAACATTTGAAAACCAGGTGAGAAACACCCTCATTCCCTCTCTAATGGAAGGCATTTGCTAACACCATCTTTCTCTGTACCTGAGATGACTGTTGAACAATCAATAAGACTTTAGTGATTCACATTTGTCCGATCTTAGTTTGGATAAGAGTGGTAATGTTGAGAATAGGTTTATTGTCGTCTTAGTTTGTATAAGAGTGGTAATGTTGAGAACAGGTTTATTGTCGTCTTAGTTTGGATAAGAGTGATAATGTTGAGAACAGGTTTATTGTCGTCTTAGTTTGTATAAGAGTGGTAATGTTGAGAACAGGTTTATTGTCGTCTTAGTTTGTATAAGAGTGGTAATGTTGAGAATAGGTTTATTGTCGTCTTAGTTTGTATAAGAGTGATAATGTTGAGGATAGGTTTATTGTCGTCTTAGTTTGTATAAGAGTGGTAATGTTGAGGATAGGTTTATTGTCGTCTTAGTTTGTATAAGAGTGGTAATGTTGAGTATAGGTTTATTGTCCTGATAGTTGACAATGGCTGGGTTTTTTTACTCCTGAAGGTCAATCGTATTCTGAATAATGCTCGTGACAAGACAGGAGGTAGTGCCCAGAAGAGTCTATCAGAGTTCAACAACTTCAAGTGCATGGTGGTAGCTGGTTCCAAGGGGTCCAAAATCAACATCTCACAAGTAAGTTCTACACTTGATGTCTTACTTCCAACAATGTCAAAATATGAATTTTTTCTAAATAAATGTTCCTGTCATTTTTGTTCTCATTTGGTATATTTAGGTCATTGCCTGTGTGGGCCAGCAGAATGTAGAGGGGAAGCGTATCCCATTTGGTTTTCGACATCGCACCCTACCCCACTTCATCAAAGATGACTATGGTCCAGAGAGTAGGGGCTTTGTTGAGAATTCCTATCTGGCAGGGCTAACACCATCAGAGATGTTTTTTCACGCCATGGGAGGCAGGGAGGGTCTTATTGACACAGCTGTCAAGACAGCCGAGACTGGTGAGTTGGGTTGTTGGCTTAGGCTTTTTAGAACAGCTCGCAATTCTTCATTAGCTTTTCCGTCGCTTCAGCGAGTGGAAAAGTTAGCTCTTCCGCCGCTTCAGCGAGCAGAAAAGCTATGTTTTTGTGAAGAAAAGCTATTGTTGTTGTTCTGATTTTTCTTTTTTTCCTTCTTCTTCTTCTTGTCGCCAAAATCCCATAGACTCTGTACATGGGTTTTGTAAGAGCCACTTTTGCCGTTGAACACACTTGGAATTTTTTCAAACTTTGCGGATGCATAGAGCCCATGCTGAAGTTATGCACAGTATCATTGAAACCATCGTGACGTCACCACGTGTCACGTGACAGCGCTTTAAAGGGGCAAATTTCAAAGTCCATTTTTAGCAAAAGTATAAGTTCGTTTGGTTTCATCTTTGCACTATATCTAAGTTGGGAAAAGGTGTATCCAAAAATTGCCCCCATTTCCCATTTGCTTGTGATGTCATCTCATGAATATTAATGAGGTCATGAACTTTTCAGATTTCACCATTCAATTGAGCATATATTGCCAACGGAGCGAGATTTTTTTTTTTTTTTTTTCATTTATATCTATTGGGGATGTAGTTTAGAAACACCCTCTGGGGCCGAAATGCCCTGACGCAATTGTGACGTCATCAAAATGTGTGATTTTAAAGCACATATTAGCCAATCCTCAATCTTCTCGAAATTTGGTGGGCATTTAGCTATTGGGCTAGACATTCAAAATCCTGAGTTTGGAACCAATTGACCATTGTTCAGAATTATTATGATTTTTTGAATATTATAATGAAGTCTCATAGACCTTGTGCACAAAATATGCACGTGCGTTTTGGGGTAGGAATAGAGGGTATGGGTTCGATCCCTGTTGTCAAATTTGTTTGTTTTGTTTTTTTAAGAAAACCAGATGCGGAAATTTCTGCCAACAGACATAAATCTCTAGTTTCCATTGGGATGGGTGTGTTTTCAATTTGATGTGCCAAACTTCATTCAAGTCCTTGAACATTAAAACAAAATGTTTAAAAAAGCAGAGAACTAGAAAATCACTCAAAGTGCAGACTGCCGCCTAGTTCAGCACTCGATATCAGTTTTTTTCAAATATCAATATATCGATATATCAATTTTTTTGCCTAAAATGTATTTTTTTACTGAATAAATTCATAGGAGGTTACGAAACTGGCAATAAGTCCAAGAACATTGTGGCCTCTTTTTTTTGGGGGGGGGGCACAAATTGCGTTAGATGATGCTCAATGCATGGTTCCATTTTTGCGTGAACCATATCTCATGATGCTTGATTCATAACCTGATTGAATAAAGTTTCCTTTGTTGCCACGGTTATCAATTAGGTGCGTTCCCAAATTTCCCGTAAGGAAAATTATTGGAAAGTGATTCGCGTTTCCATACGTCCACACGCGGCAATGTTTTCCTTAAAGTGGATTGCGATTGGAAAAAACCCCAAAAACTGTGGGCCGAACCGCATGCCTAAAATGTTTTTTGAGAAAAAAGCCCAATGGACAACGTTCCACCTATTACTATTTTTCAACGCTCTAAGGTGAATGTCATACATTATGCGCAGTGCAGATGGTGCAATATGAAAGGCCGAAGCTCATGTAGTGTGCTTGAATATGCAGCAGTATGATCGCAGGCCACAAGGTGAATTTCAGGGTGGTTGATTCCTCTTTCAAGCAATTAATTTGCCTTTATCTCATCCCTATCATCCTGTTAGGTTATATTCAGCGCCGATTAATTAAGGCCATGGAAAGTGTCATGGTGCGCTATGATGGTACCCTTAGAAACAGTAATGACCACCTGGTACAGCTTCGTTATGGTGAGGACGGTCTAGATGGCACTAAAGTAGAGTTCCAGAACCTACCGTCCCTCAAGCCCTCCCACAAGGCCTTTGAAAAACGCTTCAGGTTTGACTGCAGTAATGAGAGGTGGGTGGCCTAACATTCAAGTCATTTTGGCTGGTAAATTGATTTTGATAAACCCAAACATATCATGCCTATAGGTACCAGTATTAGGAATGAATACAACCAACTGCCCAATGATGTTAATTCTTTCTGCTGATGTTTCAGTGATGTTTTCGGCATTCACTGTCACTCCAATTTTTTGCTGAGGGCTGATAAAAATTGATTAACACAATCAAGAGTACAAGTTATGTATTTGATTGTACTGAAGTAATTCTTTGGCATCAAAAATATTTGTAAGATAAGTCATGAAAAATGGCCTTGAATAAGTTTGCTCCCCATGAATAAATTGCTCTTGATTAGCTATGGGGAGAATAAGTTTACTTCTCTATTTAACCTGATACCTTGGCCTGTTCTTTTCCTGTCAGGGCATTACGACGAAGTCTCTCCGAGGACATAGTCAAGGATGTGGTGGCCAATGCCAATGTTCACATTGAGATTGACAAAGAGTATGAACAACTTAAGGAGGACCGGGAGATCATGCGGAAGATTCTTCCCATGGGAGAGTCAAAGGTGAGCTTGTAAAACCCATGCCTGTGTTTATATTCTCTGTACTTTTTCCTCTTTCACATGCTGTGAAAGTTATAATAGTTATAATGGTGGCGGCCTGTATAGTGGCTGCACCGAAAAACGAGCTCCATTTTTTTTTTTTTTTTTGGAATGGCACTGTATTGTTTTCATGAGTATCATCTGTTTGCTACACATGTCGAGATATCATAAGTTTGGATAAAGTCCTTGTTGTCTTCAAGTACACCCTGCTTTTCAAGGAATATTTCTGTGTAACATTTTACTTGGACAGTCCACCATTCTACACTGTGTGCACCGTGCATGTATTTTGAACAGTTCACCTTTCTCTGTGTCTTTCTATACGATGAAAGCTTGTCTTTCTTATTCTAAAGAAATGCTTATGACTCTCTGCTAGAGAGGGACAAACACCTTTGTGGTGCAGCCTTTAGCAGAACACGTGTGGCAAACGCTATTTAAAGAATCTTCATATAGCCAAAACTACCGAGAGAGGTTTTCGTGGTGGTTTTATGCGAAAGAGGCTGCATATCAGGACGCACGTCACTGAGCGGACCTACAAGGCACCATTGATACGATATGCACAGAGGGCTTACCTTCAAACAGTTGCAATTACATGCGTTTCTCAACATAGACAACCTAATTGTAATAAATCACCTAATGCATGGCTGGCAACTTGGAATGCCGATTCCCTCAAGCAAAAAAATCATCAATAAGTGACCTGATCATTGAACATAAACTGGATGAACTCGCAATCACAGAATCTTGGTTGAGTGGGGATGAGCGTGATGACCACTCCCTTTCGGACTTGAATAATAACCTCCCACATTTTAAGATACACCACTTCCCCCACGGTTGGATCAGAGGGGGGGCGGTATCTGCCTTCTTGTACATCGAGGTCTGGAGGTCAAGATGAATGATACTCATAATGTCCGTTCATAGTGTTCTCTAATGTTCTCATAATGTTCTCTATGCTACTGGAGATGGTGACAATTTATCCGGGACACGTCTTGCTGACAGGCGATTTCAACTTCATATATACCGACTAATCATGATACTGCTGCGTTCCTGGATCTTCTGGACTCATCTGAATTAGAGCAACATGTACAAAGAGCAACTCACCGATGTGGACATACCCTGGATCTTATGATCACTCGCAGATCGGAAGAAATCATCTCGGATTTGGTAGTTCTGACAGGATTACCGTCTGATCACGATGCAGTCAAGTGTAACGTCAGCGTATCCGCTCGCCACCTCCAAAAATCACTGTTCGCTCGCGCACTATACATGAAATTGTTGTGGACAATTTTAGAAAAGCCATCATAGATTCATATTTCTAACTGGGATTTCAGAAGGCAGAAATAGTCCCACACAGCTGGTGTAAGAATACGAATCGGTTTTAACTACTCTGTTGGATAATCATGTACCGGGAAAAGATCGAACTGTTGTTCTCCGGCCACATGCCCCATGGTACTCTGACGATCTGCGTAATACCATGCAGGAGAGACATCGCCTTGAGCGGAAGTGGCTAAAATCCAGCTTGGAGATTGACAGGCAGTTGTATGTTAATCACTGCAAGAGCCGAATTCTTGACCAGGCTAAGTGTGACTACATGTACCATCGAGACAAAATTGCTCCCTGTGATGATAGACAACTGTTTCAATTGATTGAGCGTGTGAGTAAGCCTGTATCTGCTCCTGTTTTGCCAGACCAGGACAATGGGAAAACACTCCCAAATTATTTGTCACTTTTTTTTATTAAGAAGGTGAATAACCTGATCGATACCATTGATGAATTGAATTTGCCTGAACTATCGGTTAAGGTCAAGCATCAGTGCAGTGGCACAGACTCATTGAATGTAATCTCATCAAATGATGTTAAAAGAACCAAATCTTGCCCACTGGACCCAATTCCAACAGAACCATTGAAAGGATGCCTGGATAGCTTACTGCTATACATCACGCATATTATCAATAAATCATTGACATACAGTAATATTCCAGCTTCCTTGAAAGTTGCTCAAGTCATCCCTCTATTGAAGAAGCCCGGCCTGGACCGGAACGAACTAAAGAATTATCGACCGATCTCAAACTTGAAGTTTCTATTTAAGACTATAGAGCGGGCAGTCACATTTCAATTAACTAATTATTTGGATGAACATAAGCTACATTCGCCTTATCAATCTGTCTACAGACAATACAACATTACTGAGACTCCCCTCCTTCCAGTTCAAAATGACCTGTTGCGAGCTGTAGATCAGCATTTCTTATATTGCTGGATTTTTCTGTTGCATTTGATATGATAAACCACCAAGTTTTTATTAACCATCCACGTGATCGGTATGGCATAACCTCATCTGAACTCTTTCTCAGTCGTCCAAAATCGAGTCGAACAAGTTTCTACGGTGATGGGTCGTTTGCAGAATCATTTGTGACGGTCTGGAACAATCTGCCAGCAGATATTCGATCTACCACTTCCCTTGATCAGTTTAAGAAAGTTTTAAAAACCCATCTATTCTTGTAATCATTGTTTAGGAAATAGTGCAACGTCAGAGTTTCATGTCACTTATGTATTTTTCTAATGCGCTTTCTTAAATGTTTGTAATGTTTTTAAAAACAGGGCATTGTCAGAGCCTGATGCTACTAATGTAATTTTTTATTCTTAAAATAATACTTGTATAGTATGTCTTTTTCCCCCACTGTCTGGTTAATATTGAATTATTTCTGTTGGCGGTCTGTCAATTTTTAATTCAATTGTCTTCTAGTTCTATATTATGTATTCTTTGTCTTTCAGTTGTTTTTCTAATTATGTGCCATGAGTTTTGTTAAGATGTATTTGATGTGCAGGTGGTGGGTTGTATATTATTATTAATTAGCTTTTCCGCCGCTTCCAGGGAAGCGGAAAAGCTATATCTTTTGTTCCGATTTATTTTTTCTTCTTCTCCCCAAAAGCCCATAGACAATGCACAGGGGTTTTGTAAGCACGACTTTGGTCATTGAACAGACTTGGTTTTTTTCAAACGTGGCAAATGCATAAAGCCCATGCTGAAATTGATCCTAAACACCTTGATATCATCATGACGTCATCACGTGTCACGTGACATTGCTTTAAAGGGGCAAATTTCAAAATCCATTAAAAGCAAAAGTACAAGTTCGTTTGGTTTCAACTTTGCACTGTATCTAAGTTGGGAAAAGGTGTATCCAAAAATTGCCATCAATTGACCGTGACGTCGTCTCATGAATATTTATGAGGTCATGAACTTTTCAGATTTTCACACTGAAATGAGCATATTTGGCCAACGGAGCGAGATTCTTTTCATTTTTTCTTTGATATCTATTGGGGAGATGGTTTAGAAACACCTTCCGGAGCCAAAATGTCGTTACGCAATCATGACGTCATCGAAACGTGTGATTTTAAAACACATATAAGGCATTGGCCGATCATCTAAAAATTTGACCAAAGGACCATTGTTTATAATTATTATGAATTTTTGAATGCCACACTCAAGTCCCATAGGCTTTGTGCACAAAATATGTACATGCGTTTTTGAGTAGGAATGGGGCTATTCTATGACTTGTTAAAAACAGAAGCGGAAAAGCTCTATGCTCTGTTTCACAACAGACATATATTTCTCGTTGCAATATCCTTGCATGTTATATTTGTTTATATATATTTATTCGACTTTAGTCAATTGTTCCTGCCTGCTTTTTTGAAATGTCGCTGCTTTTTGTTGTCTGTAGAGCAACCTGGACTGTACAATATTTTACCATAGCAGAGTTGTATCATTGTATTTAAATGCAAATTAGGTTTACTTATTTAAAAAAAAATCTTGTGTATATTTTTTAATTCATGTACAGCGCCTTGCAATTTATGATTTATATAAGGCGCTATATGAATTCAAATTATTATTATTATTATTATGCTTTACGACATAAATAACATGCTTTTTCTGGTGCTTGCTAAAATTGATATGCATGTATATATTATTCAGGTTGTTCTTCCTTGTAATCTGGATCGAATGATTTGGAATGCCCAGAAGATCTTCCACATTAACACAAGACATTCCACAGATCTGCACCCTTTGAAAATTGTTGAAGGTGAGTTTTGTGAAAATTCAAGACTAAGCATTCTCCTGCAGGATGTACCTTTTTCTGTCGGCAATTCCTGTGTAGTCAAGGAGGGCAGGAAATCTGCAGCCAAGTTGATGAAGTGGGCCCGGCAAACACTTTTGTGTGACTCACAATAACTGAAAGCTCATGGATGACAAAAAATGCAGAATAACTGTAAAGGAATGTTTTCAAAAAAGTTTGGTCATGGTCCAGTGATCAAAATTATCAAAATTGCCAAACTCTATTGGCATTTTTAGAACCCAAAATGTATTTTTCAGTAACCACAAAGCAGTGCCCAAAATGTCTTTTGGCCACAATGACCTTTGCATTTGCACGTTTCTCAAAAATAAAATGAATGCCTTAGTTACTTTCGGCAATTCAGTTTTTCAGTTTGTCTTTTTGTTGTTAAAAAATGCTTACACCAAATAAGATAGATTTGGGAGTTAGCAGTGTGTCAGATAGAATCGGTGATTGATATTGGTGAAGAGAACTGATCTAGAACAGATCTAGAATTGTGCCTGACTGCCTGTACTTGATGTCTCCACAAATGTGAAATATATTGGTAATGTTTGTGTCCCCAAGGTATACGAGACCTTTCCAAGAAGCTTGTTGTTGTGAAGGGTGAGGACCGCATCAGCAAGCAGGCACAGGAGAATGCCACACTGCTCTTCAATATGTTGCTGCGATCTACTCTCTGCTCTAAGCGAGTTATAGAAGAACACCACATGACTAGTGAGTCCTTTGACTGGCTACTGGGTGAAATTGAAACACGGTTCAACCAGGCATTGGTGAGTTCAATATTGCACATCTTATTAAAGCAAAGTTGCTTGCCGTAAATTCTTGTATAAAAGGCGCACTTTTTTTCACCACCGTATAAATGAAAAGTTGGGGGTGTGCCGCATTGGTACAACACGCTGGCCGTTCAAGTACACAAGGTCTATTGAGAGTGAAATGATCCAATCAAATGCGTGGGGTTCCCGGGTTGTGTATGAATATTCACGACCACTCGTTTTGCCATATGTTCACCTGTACCAGTCATGAACAGGTACGGGTGTGTAGATAATGCAATTGCCGGACCTTTTTTAATATGAAACAATAAAGAGCTATTCCTTGTTTTATCAATTATCAACACCCTCCCCAGGCTGTAGTTACAATTCACATGACGTGCGTAGTCCGTTATCCATTTCTATATGGTAGTGGCAACATTGTCATGTATCTTTGCAGCCATGCCATTTTTTTTAGCTGCTGGTGGCGAAAGTTGGGCCTTACTTATGGGTGCGCCTTATATGCTGAAATTTACGGTATTTGCAGACAAACTCACTGATCAATGTACAGTTGTTTTGAATTGAGATGCAACCAAAGACTCTTCATTGCATTCCATGTTAAAGGCACACCCAGGTGAGATGGCAGGCCCTCTTGCAGCCCAGTCCCTTGGTGAGCCTGCTACTCAGATGACCCTGAATACCTTTCACTATGCCGGGGTATCAGCTAAGAATGTCACCCTTGGGGTTCCACGTTTAAAGGAAATCATCAACATCTCCAAGAAGCCCAAAACACCCTCACTGACTGTTTTCCTGATTGGGCAGGCAGCTCGAGATGCTGAAAGAGCAAAGGTTAGGTTTACTCTTTAGCAGCATAGTTAACATAAACCAGTGAAACTAATTATAGTGAATACTAATGAGATTTCAGCTGCATAACCACCCCATTAAGGGTGCATTTTCATGGTCACAAATGTGGATACAGTTACTCTTTGCAGTTTTTGGTTAACGTATCATCAGTGCACTTAAGTAATGTACTTGCCTGCAAGTAGAAATGATTAGTGTTTCCACCCGAGCAGAAAGTGGTTAAGCAACACACTTCACCTAACAGGTCTTTACTTTGAAAGCTAGGTTAACAATTATTTGTTGTTTGCATCTGATTGAAAATTTGATGTGGTTCTTAAAGACATTGTAGTTATTAATTGTTCTTTCTCAGTTATTTAATGCTTCTGACTTGATACACCCACCTAGCAGAGAAAGTTTACCATGAGTGTAGGCACTTATTCTTAGGGCTTATAGCTCAGGTGGTAGACTGTTAGTGCGTTAAACCAGAGACCTGGGTTCAAATCCTGGTCCATGCAAATTCTCATTAATTGGAAACGATACTGTGGACCATGTTCATTGTGCATTATGTCTTTTGAAAGAGGTACTTATAAAATTGGAATTGAATGTTATCTTCCCATAGGATATCCTTTGCCGACTGGAACACACTACACTGCGCAAAGTAACAGCCAACACAGCTATCTACTATGACCCTGAGCCCCAGAATACAGTTATAGTAGAAGACCAGGACTGGGTCAACCTCTACTATGAAATGCCTGACTTTGATCCCGCCCGTATCTCCCCCTGGCTACTACGCATTGAGTTGGATCGCAAGCGTATGACTGATCGCAAGCTGACCATGGAGCAAATAGCTGAGAAAATCAATGCAGGATTTGGAGATGACCTCAACTGTATCTTCAATGATGACAATGCTGAAAAGCTTGTGCTCCGCATTAGAATCATGAGTAGTGACGACAGCAAGTTTGGTGAGGTATGATCAGAATGTGCTTGTCAATGCGGTTGAACCTTATTAACCACTTCGCGCCGGGTTTTTTTTCAGTGCCGATGACCGCCATACGGGTTTTTTTTTTAATAATGCATCATTTTCAAATCTCGCTTAAACAATCGGAACAATATAATTCTGTAAAATAAATCAATAAGGGTACACTATGGGTACAAGAGAGTAAAACCTGGCACAATTCAGACGTCGTTGTGGCTTTTGTAAAGAGATTATCCGTTTGAAAAAGGGCCCATGGTGCGTCGTCAATGGACCGTAACGGACTTGAGTGTGTGTGTGTGTGTGTGCGTGTAAAGTGCTGTCAATCCCTGACCGCAGACTCTAGCCTCCACTCCAGGCAGTCAAATCTTTGAGTTGGTCGGCCACAGCCAAGCGTACAGATTACGGTAAAGAATGTGGGGGAAATTCCAATGCCAGACCGACGACCGTTGGGCTGTGTGGCATGCCAACACAATGTCTCCCATGTGCTTTCAGCGGCAGCGCGGTATCCCTCAATCATCCACATTAAAGGTCCCACAATTGCACAATTACTGCTGCCAATATTGCAATTCATGTGGCAACTTGCATCAAAAAGGGTCTTTATACTGATTCGTATTGCTTTGTTCTAAGTTGAAGAGAGTCTTTGTTTGAAATGTGGACAATAGTGGTGCCCGGATTCGGAGGGCCCCGTCGCATAGTCAAGCCAATGGAGCTCCGATTTCGGGGGTCCCGGCGCAAAGTGGTTAATAATATAATAACTCATCCCGGTTTAAGTATATGCCAAGTTTGAGCCCAATCGGACATTTCTTGTGTCTGATATTAAACTTGACAAAATGGACCTTTAAGGCGACATCATATTACTTGTTATTACAATAACATCACAATAACATCACTCTTTGGCATACAATTAGGTCTATGTCTGTGCTGTTTTATTAAGCTCTGAAATTTTTGTTATGCCTGAAGTGCCGATGACAGATCTATGGGATTTGTGTAAGAAAAAAGAGAAAAGGAAAAATTATCTGAACAAAAACCAGATAATTTTTGTAGAGTGTTGAGAAGTGGCTGTTGTCTTTGTTGGGATGAAGAGTTGTATTTCCAAAATATGAAACTTTAATAAAATGGTGTTGATTGTTTACATATATCAATAGGAGGAGGAACAAGTTGACAAGATGGAAGATAATGTGTTTCTGCGTTGCATTGAATCCAACATCTTGACCGATATGACACTTCAGGGTATTGAGCAAATCGCTAAGGTAAGTCTCTGAAATGCTGAATTTCTGACATTATTCAAGATGCAATTACGTTGACTTGAATATACTGGCCCATATGCAATGACTCTTTTGGCACTAATAACTGCTGTCCAGTCCCTCCAAGCAATTTTGAGAATTTGTCAACAAATATGAAATTCTCCAAATACATAAAACAGATCATTTAGAGTGAATGTTTTAATGTTAGACAAAATGATAAAGAAGTAAGATATCTGATAATTTACATCATTTTTCTTGTCCTTGGAGTGCAATACCTTGTCCTTGGATTCAGCCTTGGAGCTTTCTTGCCTATGGTTTTTCCTTCTCATTATTTTAGAAATCACGGACCAGGTTGAAGTGTTATTCAATAGTTGATATGACCATCTTTCAAAATCCACATGGAAACTTTACACAGGTTGCCATTCATGGTAGAAAAAAAAATGCCCCAAAATGGGTTTCTGTGAAACGCTGTTTCGCTGAATTACGTAACACTCATTATTCAGGGATGCCAGACTTCCGGCAATTGCCGGAATTCTGGGTTTTTCATATTTTCGGAAAAAGCCTCCGGCCTTTGACATTTGTGGTTCGGAGTGACAATAAACACTTGGGAAAATTACCGCACCTACCATTCATACAGCGCTTTCCTACATGCCTGCCAGGCAATACATGTGTACATGTACAGTACAGTACATGTACATGTACACTGTACTGTACATGTACATTGTACATTGTGTACAACGACTTGAAATATACACACAGCACGTGGGGGGCGGGGGTGGGAGCATGGCATGCACGTAAATTCCAGTCGCAAGAAAGTTCACAATTTGTGTGTACCGTGCGTGCCACTGTACGCTATGTGTGTTCGCACGTGTTAGAAAAAAAATGAATCGACGACTTGAACAAATCTAGTTCATATAGTTTGTGAGTGCGCGTGCGCCGTTGATCTCCATGATCTCCGTCGTTGATCATCGTGTGTATACATGTACATGTGTACAGTACATGTACATGTACAGCGTGCAAACAACATGGCGGAATAGCAACATAGTGTGGAGCATTTCAACTTCAAGTTTCGAATAGTGGATAGTGGTTTAAACGTGTCATGAATGGAAGTGGAAAGAGGTGCTAATGTGAAGTTAATCGATGCAGGTGTGAAAAATTAATTCAACTTGCACTGGCTTGAATCGAAAGACAGCGATGGATTTTTTCTTTCGGACTACATCTTTAAGATCGACGTTGCCGGGAAAGCAAAGTGTATCGTGTGCACGCACATTATATCATATGGTGGTGCTGGAAATAAAGCTCTTGTGAAACATACCAACTCTGATGCCCATAAAAAAATAAACGGATTCGGGATAGCAACCAGACCCTGCCTGCAGTTGTACAGGCTTTACATGCTGTGGAGTCTGGCGACGCCAGTAAGCCAGTTGTAGTTGCCGGAGATAAGGAAAGCCCCTGTGGTCTGCCGTATGGAGCTCCTCCAAATGTTCATGAGACTGCAACATGCTCAGGAAAGAAAGATGCCCATTGCCCAATGTGAGTTATATGGACAGAAAATCCCATGCTGAATCAATGCTTGTTTCTTTCGTGTCTGAAAATAACTTGCCTTTCACCATGGCTTCTAAGGTGCTAGACCTTGCAAAAGAGCTTGCTCGGGACACCACAGTTTTGAATGACATGTCACTTGACAGGACCTCTTGTGCTTACAAGCTAAAAGATTGGCTTGCTGTTGTTTGCCATAAACGTTTGGTTGCAGAGATGAAGAACAATCCATTCTCCATCAATATTGATGAATGTACAGCAAAGAATAACAAGCGGGTATTGAGTGTACTGATGTCATAATTTTCAGATACTCTTTGCATGTGCGTTGTACAGCATTACGTGTCATTAAAATTGACAACTGTTTTTGAGGCAGTCGTCGGGGCACTTCAAAAAGATCAGATTCCCTTGGAGAATGTAGTGTCTTCACTGAGTGATTCTGCAGCGTACATGCGTGGGAAGACCTCAGGCTTTGAGAAAAGACTGCGTGACGTAGCCCCAAATATGGTAGACATTGATGGAGATCTTTGTCACCACATACACAATGCAGTGATGAAATTCTGTGAACACTTTGACAACCATGTTGAAAAGTTTGCTGACGATCTTTTCAATGATTTCCACTACAGTCCAGACCTGAAAGAGCATTTGTGTGACATTTGTGCATTGTTGGGTATCGTGTGTAAAATACCAATAGAAAGGATTGCACATCGATGGCTCTCGGCTTATGACGTCACTTGTAGAAATGTTGAAATGGTGGATGCATTGACTGTTTTCTACTTGATGCTGGAAAGCAAAGAGAGTGTAAACGTGTAGTGGATGACATCATCAGGAAATGTGATCCTGCAAAGTTCAAAGCCAAAAACAAATGTCTAGACATTATCTGCCTGAAAATGAAGAAGCAACTGACAACCTTTGGACTGAATAGGAAGAAACGTATTGTGGAGTGTATTTTCAACCGACAGCAACTTACTCTTGCCTATATGCACTTGTACTGCAGTGTCTTGCCTATGTTTAAGAGCTTTGTGTTGACATTTGAACAAAAAGAACCGATGGTGCATAAAGCCCATGATGAAATGACAACTCTTCAGAAGTTTCCTTGCATACTTTCTTAAACATGAAACATTGTCTTAGTTGTCAGCTAGACAGCTTGCAGACTTGATCATCAGCGATGGAAATTTGCTGAAACGCTCAAAGCCGTTTGTAGGTGCAAGCTGTGAAAGCACAATCATGCAGATGAAACCTGAAGACATGCTAGAATTCCTCACTAAAGTTAGGATAGCATACAAGAGTGCTGCAATTTATCTGCAAGGCAAACTGCCTCTGAAAAATAAGCTGTTGAAGATGCTGTCAGCCATTGATCCCAAAGCACAAGGACATGCCGTCACATGTGAATACCTGCAAAGACTCCCAACTGAGCTGAAAATCAAGTTGTCACCTTCACAAAAAGACCAATACTATCTGCAGGCATCTAATCTTCAGTTGGATAGATCTTTACCTCAATCAGAAGGTAGAATTGATAAGTGGTGGGCAGTTGTACTGAATAAATACCCAGCACTGAGACATGTCATAGTGGCAGAACTCAGTATATTCACCGGCCCACGAATTGAGCAGTCTTTCAGCATCATGAACAATGTCATCAATAAGACTACAAACAGGCTTAACATTGACACATTTGATGCAATCCAGACTTGCTACCAATCAGACATCACTACAGAAATATCATAGAAAAGACAAACTGACATCTCCAGTTGATCAGTCAGCTGCATACCATGTGCGATCAGCATATGGACGCCAAATGAAGAGAAGCTTGCACAATCCACAGTCTCTAGTCCTAGTGCCCAAACCACCATGCAAACCCAACCTCCAGCTGCAAAGAAAAGGAAACATCTCCACACAGCCAAACCTACACCAAGTGTTCACACTGTTGCAAGCAAACTAAAGGCCAGTCTTTCAACAGCACAGCTTAGTCCATCAGAAAAAGGGGGGTAGAATACATTAGTTTTTTTAGGCAAGTGTTTTTAGCATGACATGTACGGTATCAGTGTTCATTATGTGTACACGCGCTTTTACGTCCAGTGCGCGCGCGTACGTGCGTCGGTGCGTGCATATATTCGCCTACTTTATCCATTCCAAAAAAATTTCAGGCCCTGAACTGATAACCCACTGGCATCCCTGATTATTATTCACAATATAAACACTGGCGAGGAATAGATGCAGTACATGCCCAGTACGATACTTGGTCGTCGTTCGTACCATCTTTCCAGCTTAGATTGTCAATTTATTGAGTTCTCTGATTATGTGAAAAATGCCACGGTCTTGTGCAGTGGGTGGTTGTAACAGAAATGTCACCAGAAATCCAGATTTGGTGGGTTTTTTTTCTGAGGGCCAAAAACTAAATAGTGCTTGGACGAGGTTCGTGAACATAATCAGGCGGATTTCAAAGTTTTCCCATGATCACTATCTGCCAAAAGCATTTTGCAGAAGATCCCGTTGACAAGTCCACTATCATACCGAAGGAATTTGGTTTTGGGAAAGGTTGAGGGTAAAACTTGGGGCTGTTCCCACCCAAAAACCTTGTGATCGCGCTTGCAGTCATGCCAATGACACTGTAGTACGTCCCATGATTGTACTACGGCGATGACTGTGACTAGCCGTACACCTTGGGGCCACGGGGGCTACAGCATATACGCGGTAGATGTTTTATCCAAGAATTCACATTCGTTACCACCCGACCTTTAGAATTTGTATGATCATGTCAATTTTGTTTGCGCCATTTTTGTGGTGTTTCATGTATAGCTGCGAGTTGTCATTTTTGAAAGATTTGTGTTATTAAATGTGAAAAATACCCATGAACAAGTCATTATAAATTTATGATCCGACTAGTTCCAAAGGATCCAACTTTTACAAATTCCCAAATTCGTGAGAGTTGACGTTTTTGACCCGTGAGCGATAAAGCACAGTGTGATTATCAGAGTGACCCACCGGGCATGTGAGCAAGGCGACCAGTTAACTTGCCCATCGTGCGCGGTTGCTTCATGCTTTCATGTTGGGTCACGGCCAAAGGCTCCGTATCGTTGTCTTCAACATCATACAATTCTTCATTACTGCTATCATATGTAGGATATTCCTCGCCACCTTCTCTAGAAGAACTCAACATTTTAGTCTTTAAATGTAGAGCAAACAGGTACTCAAAACCAGAGGTCTCAAGTTCAAGTCCTAATTCAGTCAAATTTTTATCAAGCAAGCTTTGCCAGCCCCCTTGCAAGCACCCTGTCCCCTGCGTCGGTGTACAGTCTTCTTGTTGGCTTTGGGATAGCATCCCATCATGATCACATGATTGCATACATTTCTTTGGTTATCCAGCCAATCAGTTGATTGCAGGTGCCATTGCAGGCATTGGTACAAGAAGGAATTCTGATATGCTGAACACAATTGTTGCTTTGGAAAGTGTAAGCATTTGGCAGTGGTTGGTACCAAATCCCCCTGGCCTCGAGTCATAACATTATGCCTCAGGTCACAGGTTTCTCAGTACAGTGTTTACAGCAGTTTTACTATTTGACATACGAGAGATCTGGGATTAATCAAGGTATGAAATGAAAGCATCACTGCTGCAACTGGATGTTGGCAATGTGTGTTGACAGCTAGTTGGACAGCCTTTCATTCCCACTGCCCCATAATGTGTAATAACACAGAATAGTTGGGCACCAATGATCACAAAAGAGAAAATCTCCAATATTCATGGAGCTTACTCTGAATGTTCAATAAACGATATGTGTGATATTGCTTTTAATGTTGTTGATGATGTGCCCTGTGCACCTATGTTTTGCAGGTATACATGCATCTGCCACAGCAGGATAATAAGAAGCGCATCATTATTACTGAAGAGGGAGAATTCAAACCCATCCAGGAGTGGCTTTTGGAAACAGATGGCACCAGCATGATGAAGGTGCTCAGTGATAAAGAAGTGGACCCAGTTCGCACCTTCTCTAATGATATCTGTGAGATATTCCAGGTACGTGTACATGTATGATCTGTGTATTCATTCTTCATGTCTAGGAACCTCCACTAGATGGAAGGAAGTCGAGTGAATTTTAAGAAATCTTTATTTCCCCTGTCTCTGCATAGGCTGGGCTGATATATATCAGTTTTGTTTACTGTAAATTCCCGCGTACACCGTGCAACCGCATATAAGGCGCACCCACAGCTAAAAAAAAATGCGCATCCGGGACGGAGAACCGGAAAGTGATTGGGACTGCGTGGGACTTGGGTATTGCTCGGGATCGCGTGGGACTAAGGTTGTTCGATATTTCGATATTTATCGATATCACGATATCGCTTTCCGATGATTATCGTATTGAGCGCATTTCAGGATATCGCGATATTTTTGATATCGGTGATATCGAAAAAAGTACTTTAAAAATTTAAAGGTAACAGCTTGACCCTGTCACTTTCTATGGGTGAATTTACTTGAAGGGTTCTATTACCTGTTCTTAATATGGCTTGCATACCGGTAATTGCTTTTGAATAAAAGGATGATGGAATTTTAACATTTTGAAATCTAATTCTATACTACTCCACAGTTTATTCATCAGTCTACAGGTAAAAAAAAATAATTCATTGAAATTTAATCAAATCACCCCTTTTTTAAGAATGGGAAGACCTGAATTTGGGTGTGGATGATTCCATTCATTTAACGGTTTCATTATTGAGCCGCTTTTTATTTTCCATTCAAAAGATTTCTCATACATCCTATTGACACATAAATGACAATCAACTGCCAAAACAGAATTCAGTATACTTTATCAATGCATTGAACTTTTTGAAGCAAAAGATGCCATAAAAGACGTGCATGTAGTTGAACCTTCCAAGCTGATGGCAGCGTCCGCAAAACCGCACTTATTGGGTCTTTTTGTTTTTATTAAATCTTATGTTTTTCTTTGTTTTTTGAGGGACCAATTCTAACCCGGAACTGGTTAAAAAAATCCTGGAACCGCCCAAGCCTGTTGTACATATTCAGTCAATCCTGAGTAATTTTGTTTTGTGGAGGACTCTATAAATACTAGTTATATTCGCCTGAGTTTGGAGAGCAATAATTGTCATTTGGCACTTTCTTCCACTGTTTTATCTGTAGTGCACAAGTACTTTTTCACGGAAGTGCAAAGTACAAACTCATGGCTTAATTAGTTTCCTTCATAGATGGTGTTTAGGCAAGCAGTATTACTCATAGATATCATTCTACCAACATCTAGGCAGTAGATTGGAGAGCCCTTTTTTATCTCAGAAGTTTTATCTTCCCAACTGCATCTTGAAATTCTTTTCATCCTTGCATTAGGTTCTTGGTATTGAGGCTGTTCGCAAGTCTGTTGAACGTGAGATGAACCATGTAATATCCTTTGACGGTTCCTATGTTAACTACCGTCACCTTGCCTTGCTGTGTGATGTCATGACAGCCAAGGGTCATCTCATGGCCATTACCCGACATGGAATCAACCGACAAGATGTGGGTGCCCTCATGAGATGTTCCTTTGAGGAAACGGTATGTGACCCCTATTTTCTTATATAGTGAGTAACCCCCACATCATCCCCTTTTTAAAACCCTTTTAATCTGAAGAGTGGACAAATGTCAATATAGAGATCCTGACATGTCAACAAGATTTTCAAGATGTTCATTTCGCGTGGCCTACCATGACAGCTCCCAAGGAGGCCAACATTCATAATGATACTAGAACATAACATCGTTCAATGTTAAGTCTGAAAAGTGACCGCTTTCTTCACAGTTGACAATGTGGGCCCATATTTAGAATGCTAGTTTTTTTTTTAAACAATGTAAAATGTGGCTCCAGTGTAGCAACGCGGTAACAACGCGGTTGCAGTTTGCAACATTTTTGTATATCAACGCGGTAACTTACCGCAACATCCCTGAATGCTAGTCTACCGGGTGTTCCCACATGGACTTTTTTATGCCGACATAATGTTTATTCGCTGTGCAGCAAGGAGAATGTCCGATTAATGAGGGTGCTGTGTACAGTAACCTTTGCCCTAGGAGGGATATAACGTACTTTTTGCGCTTAAATCGTAACATTGTATAGTCGGCTACCGACATGTACATATACTGACTAGTACTAGTGCCATTTGGTATGGCATGCCACGTGAATATATCGTTGGCAGTTGGTGCGACTACGGGTGGTAGTACGATGTGCGGTTTTTAGCTGACTGGTGATCTGCCAGCTCTCCTCTTTAATTGTTCTTCAGTATGTTCACTGGGATCAGAGCCAGTTAAAAGCCTGACAAAATCAATCCAACCTGACATATTTCACCGATGTCACAGAGCTTGAAGACGAGAAGTACAGTACATGTACAGTACATGTATAAGTATACAGCGTACAGTTACAAATGAATGATTGAATTGTACATGTACATGTATGTACAGTACATGTACAATAACATGTTCATGTACGTGCACTGTACTGTACTGGCGTGTTGGCGTCAGGGAACCATACCACCACTTTCGCGCTCCCGCTAGCTATTTCTGTGCAGTGGTGATGTAACACAGGAAGCTGCTCTGTTTATTCAAGTTTTGTTGTTCACTGTACTTGTTTATTAATGATTTATACATTGGACATGACTAACAACAAAACTTGCAGTAAAGTTAATTTGATTAATTAATTAATTAATTTAATTTCATTAATAAATTTCATTTAACAGTACATGTAATACAAGTTTTGTTGCTATCATTTTGACCGCAGTCGCTAATCGCAATGCTTCGTTCACAAGAATGACTTCTTGTTGGTGAAATGTGAACCACCACTAAAAATACCCTAGCTATAACACTGATTGTAGGTGTATACTTGTACATGTATCATATCAGTGTTCATTGTGTACACGCTTAACGATTGGTGCGTGCGTGTATGTGCGCGCGCATATGTTCGCCTACTAAAAAAAAGTTCAGGCCCTGGACTGATAACCCACTGGCATCCCTGGCCAGGAGGGTGCCCTTTCCCACGCTAACTTCTAGGTTAACTGCATCGTCGAAGGAGGTGTAGTGCACTGAGCACATCTGTTTGTCAATGCTGTCATTGACAGATTCCGATTCGGGATGAGAAAGGTGGTGTATGAGCCTAAAGCTACCTGGCTCCGACTTTGGGACAAGGCCTATCGGAGAAATTCTAGGGTTAGTAATTGGGCTTGTTTGAAACGGGCCTACCATGCGGCATAGCGAAACCTCCTTTCATAGCTTCGCAAGAGCTAGTGCAGGATTGCCTTTTACAGAGGTGAGGTTATGAGCATCCCTAGCAACACGGGGGCCCTCATAGCCTAGATGAAACCCAAATGTGAAACCAGAACGTAGCAACGATACTACTGTTGGGCTAAGAATCAAGGAGGGGGAGAGGTTGAGCCAGGTCCAACCGGGGAATTTGCTAGGCAGTAAATGCAGTTCGGGAGATAGAGCATGGAAGCGAGACGTATTGTACATTACTGCCAAGTGGGGGTTTTCTTTGGGGCAGGGGATTTGCAAGCAAAGGCCCCATGGCCAACTGACTGGCATGCAGAGCACTTGTGCGGAAATGGACACTGGGCTCGGGGGCAACCGGTGGTCCGATTGTATGCGAAACAGATTCCTGAGCTGCGGGGGTTTTGGCGGGACTGCCCACGAAAAGCACTCGACGACTACTTCAGGGCGCTGAATTGGGACCCCCCATATCCAGAAGTGCCAGCATGGGAGGGGGGCAGGGCCGCCACATACAACGCCCACAACTCTCCATCAATGGAGGCCCAAGACCTAGTAGGGTGATACTGCTGCCACATTCGACATTGTTGGTCATACTCACACCAACCCTGACCAGGAAAGCGAGCAGCGGCACATGCGCACCACATGCATGTAATGTATTTAAGTATTTCTTGGGAGCGAGTGGGATGTGCGCCTAGGAACACTGATGCCAGAAACAAAAATGTATCAGTCCAAGCCAAGATTGAGTTGATCTGGGGTCTTTTTCTTGGATTTGCAATGGTCAGTTGGCCAGACTGGTCCATGGAAAAAGTGAGGTTAGAAGGAAGGGGGTTAGCTACATGTACCTGGCGGTCAAGAAGAGAATCAAGCTCTATAAACTCATTCCTGACTATTTTCTCCTTGGTCCCAGCAGGGACAGTTGTCCCAAGCGGTTCACAAACCAACAAACCGACTATCGAAGTCAAAGGGGTTGTCAGTATTGCCCAATTGAATAGCAATAGGCTGGATGGGGGTTACTGGAGATGCATGGGATTGAAAACCAGCAAAACCCTGGGGAATAGGGGACAAATTGGGTCCAGCAACCTCAACTCACCAGATTAGGATGGGCTTTGGTGGACAATGAGGGGCTGGCCAGGAGTGGAGGGCCCACTTGAGCTTGAAGGAGGAAGGGCTAGGCCATGATGGAACTAGAAGGCTTGAGCCTGGTGTGGGACAGGCGCAGGAGGTTGTGATGGGTGAGTCCCAGCAGCAGTAGGTGGAGGAGCCACCAAGCCGCTAGAATACGATGTCTGGTACGTTTGGTAGGGGGCGCTTGACGAACTGAAGGCGCCGCCCAGGCTGCTGACCGGGTGCGTGTCGCTCCAGGCAACCCATGGGGAGGTGGTGCGATGCTGGCTGGGGCCGCCGGGGACACGACGTTGGGATTCAAGGCCGGGTCGTACGTCGGAGCCGATGGGGGGGCAGCGCCAGTCATGGTTGCAGCCGTTGTCTCCGTCATGTTAGCAGCTGTCCCGCCGGTGGTAGTACTAGTAGGTAGTCTCATGCGTGCAGCCATGCCACGGGTGCTGCTGGCGAGGGAATCGATGGCGAAGCAGCCACGTTGCGAGCGCCATGATATAGTGGTGTGGGACACGAGAGGGCGCTGTTCATCAGACCCGCAGCTGAGGTTGCGATCAGCAGATGGCAATGGCGTGGACAGTGCGGGAATAAGTAGCGGCTGGATAGCCCGAGCCTGGGCCCGAGTTTGTCGGGAAGGATCCGCTACCGGGGCACGCTTTCCGCATTTCCTGGGGCCATCCAAGAACTTGCATTCACAGCCTCTATTGCCCATAGCGGCAGACTGCTGGATGGCAAATTGTTGGCTACAGCTTGCCTGTCTCCTGGGCAGGGATTGGTCGGCGATAACAGACCAACAGCAAAGCGACCAATCGTGAGTAGGCTATGACGGCCCCCTCGCGAAGCAGGCCATTGGAATGCCTGCTCTCAACTCCTCTGTGCCAAAGGGGGTTTTCCGGACACGAGTGCCAGAAAACCATATTAGGTGGTGTAGATGACAGAAATCATGCACATGTCGGAAGACTGTCACGAAGGGTTTTTGGTGACAAGCCAGCGGTATTTTTTGTATGCAGTGGGTGCAATCATTTTACGCCACCTCATCCCATGGCGCAGCTTGCGACCAAAATTGTGGCGCAAGCCAACGACTTGCAAGCGCCATTTTTTGATATGGTGCAACTTTCGTGAAATGGTTGTAAATTTGTTGCAAAAGTTGCACCATGAAATGTGGCGCAATCTAAGTTACGCAATTGCAGAAGGATTCTTGAAATCGGCTGCAGGTCAATTCATCGCCACCACATGGTCAGCAAAGTGAATTGAATTTTTTTTAAGTTGAAAATGCAACTTGTGGAAAATGGCCCAATGCAAACTTCTAAGTTGGCCTATGTAAGGTTTGTATTCTGATGTTATTATTTTCATTTTGTATTTCACCCAGATTTAGTCTGTTCAAACAGACTTGTTGGTGTGGACTTTATACGGTAGTATTTTCCTTTGATTTGGTTGTCCCAGGTTGACATTTTGATGGATGCTGCTGCCCATGCTGAGGTGGATCACCTGAAAGGTGTTTCAGAAAACATCATGCTGGGCAAGTTGGCTAGTGTGGGTACTGGTTCCTTTGCACTACTGCTGGATGCTGAGAAATGCAAACATGGCATGGAGATACCAATGGGTATGGGAGGAGGACTGGGTAAGTGAATGTCCATGCTGAAAGAAGCATATTTAATTCATAAATTTCATTTCCTTTATTAAGTGATTGGCTTGGGTGGTTTTGGAAAAATCAAAACCCAAAAAACCGCCAGACCCTTGACTTGGATATACCGTAAAACCGGTTTTTTTTATATGAAAAACAAATCCACACATTTCTAATGATGAAGAAAGAACCCCATCATTATATTACCCCAATCCAATCCAATCCTGTAAATAGATTGTTGCGTGCTGCATAGGGATGTTGTTGACATGGCTTATGTCGACATTGTTGTCGACAAAGAAATATCCGGACATGTCGACAAAAACAATAAAATAATAAGCCCATCTCTGAAAAGAAGGGAACAAAAGGGGAACAAAAATTCCTAAAATTGTGCGTTGAGCATTTCATTTTTGCTTATAATCCACGCCGCAAAATAATAGTTACTAAATATGTTTGAAGTTGGAATGGATCGTGACGCGACCAAAGAAAATCGTTCACCGAACGCATTTTGTTATTATGATACATGTACAGTGTACTATTAATACTGTATAGTGCACATTTCTATGGGCAGTCGTCAGCAGTACAGTGAAGCTGGTGTACATTGCTGCATCACATGAATTTAATACACGTGCGTACGGGATACTAGTGCAATGCAAAGATCGGGAAAGATGGTGGACGTCTGTAGGAAGGATCAAGAAATCAGATCGCACGTGCTTCGTTAATGGTACCTAACTAAAGGTAGCTGCATATTTGGTCCCAAAAACCCGGCAGCTGCGTATTTTATTTCGTTGATAATTGGACCCGAGGCACATTATGTACATCATATTTGTACATCGGAAAAAGGGCCTCCTTTTGCCGCATACCTTCTAGGTTTGTCTGAATGTACGGCTGAATATGCAGCTGGGTTTTTAGGCCCAATACGTGGCTACCTTTAGCTGGTGCGGACGATGACATCTTTTCGTTTCGGCCCCACTGATCCCTTAGTGTTGCTGTGGCTTTACCTAGAGGTGGAAACCAGACCTACACTTGACAACCTCACTAACGTTGAGAAGGGAAATCGGTCATAACTAAAATGCGCTACACTTTTCAAACTTGTCCATGTTATCTCTGGATGCATGATAAAATTGATGGAATTATAAGGAAAAAATATATTGAAAAATTAGATTTTTTAATTTAATTTTTTTAATCTATTGGGAATGTAGATTAGAAACACCCTCCTGGGCCAAAATGCCATGACACAATCGTGATTTCATCAAAATCCGTGTTTTTAAAACACATATTTGCCAATGGTCAATCTTCTTGAAATTTGGTGGCCATTTAGCTATTGGGCTAGACATTCAAAATCCTGAGTTTGGAACCAATTGACTATTGTTGAGAATTATTATGATTTTTTTAATATTATAATGAAGTCCCATAGACTTTGTGTACAATATATGCACTACATGTGTTTTGGGGTAGGTATAATAAAAAATTCACATCAACAGGATTCAAACCAATACCGCATTGGTTCGAATCCTGTGGATGTGAATTTTTTGTTTATTTTTTTTTATTTAAGAGAACCAGATGCTGAAAAGCGTTATGTTTTGTTTGCCAACAGACATAAATCTCTAGTTTTCTTCTTCTCCCCAAAAGCCCATAGACAATGCTCATGGGTTTTGTAAAAAGCCCTTTGGTCATTGAACAGACGTGGATTTTTTTCAAACTTTGCATATGCATAGAGCCCATGCTGAAATTTATCCTAAACACCTTGATATCATCATGACGTCATCACGTATCACCTGAAAGTGCTTTAAACGGGCAACTTCCATACTCCCTTTATAGCAAAAGTACAGGTTTGAGTTTGGAAAAGGTGTATCAAAAAATTGCCATCATTCGATCATGACGTCATCTCATGAATATTTATGAGGTCATTAACTTTTCAGATTGAAACATACGAGCATATTTGACCAACGGAGTGAGATTTTTATTTTTTTTTATTTTATATCAATTGGGGATATGGTTTACAAACACCTCCCGGAGCCAAAATGACATGACGCAATCATGACATCATCTCAAAATCCTGAATTTAAAATCCATACAAGCCATTGGTCAATGTTCTTGAAATTTGGTGGGTAGTTAGCTATTGTGCTAGGTAAGGTTGTTGTCGACAAGGCTTTTGTCGACACTGTCGCGACAAAGAAAATATTCCGACATGTCGACAAGGTTTTTCGGTTGTCGCGACAAAAAAAAAAATTACTTTAGTCTACCTCATAATGGCCAATCTCTGAAATGAAGGGAATAAAAAGGGAACAAAAAATACTAAAATTTAGCGTTGAGCATTTCATTTTTGCTTATCCACGCCGCAAAATAATAGTTAATAAATATGTTGGAAGTTGGAATGGATCGCGACGCGACCAAAGAAAATCGTTCACCGAACGCATTTTGCCATTACGATGTACAGTGTAAATACTGTCACTACTGTATAGCGCACGTTTCTATGGCCGGTCGTCAGCAGTACAGTAGCTGGTATACGTTGCTGCTACGGGATACCAGTGCAATGCAGAGATCGGGAAAGATCGTGGACGTCCGAGAGAAGGATCGAGAAATGAGATCGCACGTGCGTCGCGGTCGGTACCCAGCTGAAAGTAGCCGCATGCTTTGGGCCCAAAGTCCCGGCGGCCGCGTATTTTATTTCGTTGAAAAACGGACCGGAAGTACATTATGTACATCGGAAAAAGGCCTCCTTTGCCGCATACGTTCTAGGTTTGTCTGAATGTATGGCTGAGTATGCAGCCTCCTCCGTTTTTGGGCCCAATACGCGGCTGGTTTTAGTACAAAATAATTGTTGTGATTCAACCCCATACTCAAAAGGTTAAATACATGATTTATGTGTTTACACAAGTCTTAGATTGGCAATGAATGGATAAGTTGGCACCAGACCAAACCAACAATGGTCAAAAGAGAGCACTGCGATGTATTGAAACTGCAAATTATTTATAAGGCTAAATTACATCTTTAAATACTTGAAAGTTACTTTTTGCAATTGATTTATGCCTCATAAATAATAACTGTTAAATTTTTATTCCACAAAAGAAACATTTACAAAAATATGACTTAAGGTTATATACAAAAATGTTGCAAACTGCTTACTGACTAAAATTACCAAAATGTAAATCTAAAATTTAGTGGGCCTGACGTTTCGATCCTAGCAGGACCTTTCTCAAAGGCAGAGTGACAGGGACAAAACAGATACATGTACACGAAGGAAGGGGGAGAGAGTGAATAGGACACTGATGAGAAACAAAGGACAAAGAGTGAAGCTGGTAGGGAGAGATCAAAGGGAAGGGCAAGGAGTAGGGTGGGGATTAGTGAGGGGGGGGGAGATCAAAGAGAAGGGCAAGGAGTGGGGTAGGGATTACTGACAAGAGGGGGAAAGATCAAAGAGAGAAGTGTGAAGGACTGAACACAAAAGAAGGATTATCAGAAAGCTGCATGGTGTTAGTCATTACCCTCCTGGATGTTGAGACCATGTGGTTGAATAGTCCGAAGACGCTTCATCCACATTTTCTCACGGCTAAGACGGACAGCATTACTACGGTGACCAAGTGATTCTATGCCCAGTACACTCATATCTGATATCGAATGATCAGGGAGATTGAAGTGATACCGGTTTTGATAGTAGACCTATGGCCATAGATCCGTTTTTTGAGGGTGTTTTTTGGTCTCGCCAACATACTGAATATTACAAACTCTACAAGAGATGAGGTATATGATGTTTGAGGTAGTGCACGTGATAGAGCCATAGGTCGTGTGGGTGGTTCCAGAAGAATGTCCATTGAAAGAGTCTATTTCCTTGACATGTGTCTTGCAAACAATGCATTTCGAGGTACACTTAAATGTACCAAATTTGGTTGGAGGTGAAGAGTCCAAAGGGGGAACCTCTGCTCGGACAATTAAGTCACGCAGGTTACGGGGGCGCCTGAAAGCCAAAACAGGCGAATTAGGAATGGCTTCAGCCGGACGATCTGAAGTGTGGAGAATATGGTGGTTTTCCTTAGTTATCTTCCTGAGAGGAGGAAGAGAAGGGTGGTAGGAAGTAACTAAGGGAACCTTGGGCTTGTCCTTGGGACCCAAAAGCAACCAGTCCTTCACACTTCTCTCTTTGATCTTCCCCCCCCCCCTCACTAATCCCTACCCTACCCCTTGCCCTTCCCTTTGATCTCTCCCTACCAGCTTCACTCTTTGTCCTTTGTTTCTCATCCGTGTCCTATTCACTCTCTCCCCCTTCCTTCATGTACATGTATCTGTTTTGTCCCTGTCACTCTGCCTTTGAGAAAGGTCCTGCTAGGATCGAAACGTCAGGCCCACTAAATTTTAGACAAAAATATGACGTTAAATAAGTCATCACAAGAGGGCACACTTCTAATGCGCACAAATGTATATACTGTACATCCGTGGATATGCGGCTGCAACTGCTATACTGAACAACTGCTATAACGAACAATTTTCATGGATCCCGGGATGTTCGTTATAGCGATGTTCCACTGTATGTACATGTACATACTAAAGTTATATTTCATTGTAGTATCTTTTGACTTAATTTTTGCTTTTCTTTGCCCAGTCATTCAAGGTTTGACTTGTTAACATAAACAATAAGTTATCTGTTTTGCACTAGGAAAATAGCTAGTGTGTTATAGTTATCAGATGAGACTGGCATGTATACCCAAAAAGGTTGGCTTGTACATGTATGCATCAGATTTGTGAGATGAGGTGGTTTGAACCAGATATCTCCCCACCTCTCTTAAGAGACACCTGCAGCCGATATCAAGAAACTTCATATGTTGCGCACGCAACATTTTGCTGTGTAACTTATGCAGCATTTTCACTGCATTTGCTAAATTTTGCTGAAAATAGTCATTGTGGCGCAAGACTTACACAACATTTGTAAGATGCTTAACTTTTCTTGAAATCGGCTGTTGGTTGTGTCACATCCAGTCCACACCCAACCCTCAACTCTATAAGACTTTCTATACTGAGAGGTCTTTGGCAATGTTTTTCAACGGGTAATCTTATGCCTCTGTATTCTAAACCCTCAGCCACTCAGAAAGTAAGAGTACAGTAAGTGCCTAGGTTGAAATGATTCTTGTTTGGGTATTCTGTGGGTAAACCTTGTTTGTTTGCTGTGGAAATTAGACACTATATCTTAAAGAATTAAATGCAATATACTTTGAATATTATTCAGGTGGTATGACTGGTATGTTCTTTGGAGCTGCGGCCTCACCTTCTGCAAGTATGTCCCCCCAGATGACCCCATGGAATCAAGGTGCAACCCCAGCCTATGGTGCAGCGTGGTCACCCATGGGTAAGTCTTTATTCTTTTCTTTTTTTCTTGGGGACAGAGTTCCTTTTTCCCCCGTGTAGATATTTTGTGGGTTGGGCTAAGCCACTTAAAGCAAGGCATAAATGCCATATCTAAGTTGATTTTCATTAACATTCTTTTGTATTCATAGCATCATATAGGCAATGTTATTTTCAAAAACAGTGAGTGCCCTTTGGGTCATCCATTCATACTGTGCAATGGAACTCCACAATCCATGTTGTCAATCGACTTAAGATTTATTTAATTTTTAAACTATTTTCATGTTCATGGAAACTGGATCATTTCTATTGGCTGACAATACTCAAGAGAATGGCCTTGCATTTTTGCTCATAGTTTTCTTCTCAAACACAAATATTTGTTCAGTATGAAAGTATTAATAGCACATTTTTATGAGGTTTTTTTTTTTTTTGGAGCACCCATATCACTTGACAAATTGTCATCTTTTACTAGCCTGACATTTTTCGAAAATTTTTACACTTAAGTTGTCCATGAGTAATGTGAATATGCATACACTGTGTCACAATATCTTACATTTTGGTGATTTTGTTGCAAATGGTAGTCCGTGATTGTCAGCAGTCTTTTTTTTTGTAGTATATTAGTGCATGACGCTATCAAGAAAGTAATTACCTTCATGAAATTTCAAGCTCTTTTCGATTAAAGCTTTTTTGAATTCCCCTTTGAGATATTTCCATTTCAATTTATTGAATACCGGTAATAGACTACACAAACAATGGCAAAAGTACCTGTAATTTTTGACATTACACAATGCACATTATATGTACACTGGCGTGCAAAAGCCTTCCCGCACCCGTGCGAGTGATGTTAATTTCATTTTGGCAACTATAAATAAACAAATATACATGTACCTGTTTGCCATTTAACACATACCTGTGTACTGTAAACGTTGGCTGATGTTTCACCTTCTGATTCATGTGTTTGGTTCATCTATGACCCTAATGAATATTGATAGAAATGCATTGCCTGCCATGCGATCATTGTTGCCCATTGGGTTTAAATGCCCAAGTTGATATATTCATGAGCTAATTAATACATAATGAGGTCATCCAACATGGCAGTTTAACTTGGTCAAAATTTGTGTCATGCATAAGGCTGGGCAAAATCGGGTATTTGAGGAAACGGATACCCGAATTTTGAAATCGTCGGTACCCGGATACCCGCCATTCAATGTAAAACATAAGAAATTAAGAACCCGGAAGTACATTGCGTAATGCCCGCTGGTCGCTATCGCAGTATCAGAGCACTGCACCAGGCATGCGTTCAGTTTCTACATCGATAAAATCGGCAACAAGCAACATCGATAATAAAATCGGCAACCTCGATAATAAAATCGGAATCGGCAACATCGATAATAAAAATTAAAATCGGAATCGGCAACAAGCGACATCGATAATAAAATCGGCAACAAGTAACATCGATTAAAAAAAACCTTTACTTGAGGTTTTCCTGGGTTTCTTTGACGACCAAAACAATTAAGCAGCATTGTTTTAACATTCTGCGATCATTAGAATCATGGCGTCTGAAACGAAAACGATCACTTGTGAAATCTACAGCGAGAGTGCTGTATCACAACACGTGCATTTTGTAGACTGGTTCCGTCCCATTCGGCCAGGATTAAAACCGCATGTGTGAGGCTGCTGAGGCGGGAACCATGCTGAAAAAACACCTCAGGCCTATGCCCGTAGCCCCGCACTGCTGTGTATTCATGTGCGTACGTGCGGTACACAAGCCCTTCGTGTTGCATCATCGCGCTGCACATGGTGCGGAGTGCGTTGGTTTCGCGACGGAAAAAAATCCGGCAGGGTCATATTCCAGGCATGCGCAGTATGATGAGGTCATATTTCAGGGACGTGCAGTTCGGCGTCCGTGGCCTGCAAAGCATTAATTTTTGAATCGCGATCCACTTTCCGAAAATATTGCCGTGTGTAAACTCGTGCACAAAAACAAATCGATTTTTAAATTGCGATGATGCGTCCACTTTTCGACGGTTTTCCTTTTCTAGCGGGATTGCACCTAATGATAACCATGGCTAAAAAGACAACTCTATTCAATGACGCCAACAATCAACTTCTGAGTTGATATAAATTCGGTTCCTCTTTTAAAGTATCGAATCGGATGCCACTGCGTCTTAAAATCTCATAGACAAAGTAAATATACGTTGTTCAAGAAAAAAAAAATCGGATACCCGAACTCCAAAAATGGAACTGGGTATCCGATGCCTTCGGTCGGGTTTCGGGTTCCCGGGTTTTCTGCCCAGCCGTAGTCATGCATCCAGACTCGAATCCCCCTTAACTCAATACCCCCGCAAGTCCAAAATATGACTCAAACTGACTACAGTAATGAGTACACAGGTATGATGTTTGTTGGTTAATCATTTTTATAAAAAAAAAAAGATGTGAGAAGCCACACACTGTAGGGTGCACGAATACTTTTGCACACCAGTGTATATACATGTATGTAACCCAGTGTTTCCTATGTTATGTACATGTGAATGGGTGCGCGAATACTTTTGCACACCAGTGTACATGTATATGTAACCCAGTGTTTCCTATGTTATGTACATGTGAATGGGTGCGCGAATACTTTTGCACACCAGTGTACATGTATATGTAACCCAGTGTTTCCTATGTTATGTACATGTGAATGGGTGCGCGAATACTTTTGCACACCAGTGTACATGTATATGTAACCCAGTGTTTCCTATGTTATGTACATGTGAATGGGTGCACGAATACTTTTGCACACCAGTGTACATGTATATGTTACCCAGTGTTTCCTATGTTATGTACATGAATGGGTGCGCGAATACTTTTGCACACCAGTGTACATGTTTATGTAACCTAGTGTTTCCTATGTTATGTACATGTGAATGTAGGGCAGGTACAGGCACAGTTTAATCTTGTAATCTTGTATTCACTCTCTTCCCCCCTTCCTTCTTGTATCTGTTTTGTCCTTGTCACTGCCTTTGAGAATGTTCCTGCTAGGATCGAAACATCAGGCCCACTAAATTTTGAGATTATTTATTTTCAATTAGTTTCTGTAAGAAATTACTTTTCTGTGGGTTCATACAAACTGGAGCTTTGAATGTATATGTTGTCTTGTTTAAAACTTGGCAAGAAAGAAGGACCAAAAGCTACCACCCCATTTGTACCTTGCAGGTAGCGGGATGACTCCTGGAGCAGCAGGGTTTAGTCCCTCGGCCCAGTCTGATGCCAGTGGCTTCAGTCCAGGCTACAGTCCTGCTTGGTCACCTCAGCCTAGCTCTCCTGGCTCCCCGGGACCAACAAGCCCATACATTCCCTCCCCAGCTAGCCCAATGTCACCTAGTTACTCACCTGCCTCACCATCCTACATCACTGGTTCCCCGGCCACACCACAGAGCCCTGGTTATTCACCTACCAGCCCATCCTACTCCCCTTCCAGTCCTGGTTATTCCCCAACAAGTCCCAGTTACTCACCAACCAGTCCAAGCTATTCCCCCACCAGTCCAAGCTATTCCCCCACCAGTCCAAGTTACTCACCAACAAGTCCAAGTTACTCACCAACAAGTCCAAGTTACAGTCCAACCAGTCCAAGCTACAGCCCAACTAGCCCGAGTTACAGTCCAACATCACCGAGTTACTCACCAACAAGTCCATCATACAGTCCAACATCACCAAGCTATTCTCCAACATCACCTAGCTACAGTCCAACATCTCCCAGCTACTCTCCAACTTCACCTAGCTACTCGCCAACAAGTCCAAGTTACTCACCCAGCTCACCAAAGTACTCACCAACCAGTCCCAGCTATTCACCAACTAGTCCCAGCTTCTCTGCCAAGTCGCCCAGCTACAGTCCAACCTCACCAAGCTACTCTCCTACGTCGCCCAGCTACAGCCCAACATCGCCAGCAGGATACTCCCCACAGTCACCCAGCTATAGCCCAGGCTCACCTAGTTACTCCCCATCAAGTCCTAAGTACTCTCCCTCGAGCCCTTCATACAGCCCCACCTCTCCCAGTTACAGTGGAACCTCCCACCTTACCCCGACCTCCCCTGAGTATAGTCCAACTAGCCCCACCTACTCCCCAGCCAGTCCCAGCTACTCTCCCTCCAGCCCCAAGTATTCACCCTCAAGTCCCAAATACTCCCCAGCCAGTCCCACCTACTCCCCACAGACGCCCAAGTACAGCCCTACATCCCCGTCATATTCCCCAACCAGTCCAAAGTATAGCCCAGGATCTCCCTCCTACTCCCCTACAAGCCCTCAAGACTCCTACTCCCCTATGTCACCAGGCTACTCGCCAGCATCCCCCTCTTACAGCCCAAGTAGTCCAGATATTGATGCTGATGATTAAAGAATGACTGGAGCCATGACAAATATCAGCATGTGATGCCATTGAGGTAATTCTTCTCTTCTTGTTGAGAGACATGGATAATGAGCATATGTTCCAATCCACTATTAGATAGGAAAACAAATCCAAAGGGAAGACCATTGTACCAACATTTCAGACCTAAGAATGTCTCATTCGCCTTTCATTACTCATACTGTCATAACATATTTTTGATAGCATTGATAATACTACAAAGTTAGTTGAAATATTGAGAATCCTGGCATTACTTATGCAAAAATAAACAGCAATATGTTTGCAGAGACTTGTGGGTTACTTACTTTATGACCCATCATTTCATTTATTTTTGTTGTTACTGTACTTAAACATAATTACATGAAATAGTTTCTGTGATTATTAACTTGTGGAGAACTAGTATGTTTGGTTTTTTACACAAATGTTTTGTTTCGCATGGCTTCTTGTTTTCTGTCTCAATAAAGAATTATTTTTTTTAAGAGCAGGTAAAGAAGCACCAATAGCAGTTGTTTTGCATAATCAAGTACATTGACTTTGATTACCACAACCAAATCTTCTGTAATGCCCTTAGCATTTGGCAGTGCTCTATTTCTACATCTATTACAACTTGCACTAGCATAGCATTCCAGTAATTGTGTCATTTTGTGATCGCATGAAGCTTCAAATGTATTTTGCATGTATTTTACGTTACTTCAGTGCCTCACTGATCATTGTATTGCTGAAGTATGCATATCAGAAAGCTGGCAAAATCTCAGAGAATTAGTCGCATTATTCCTTTCAACTTATTGAAATGAGAACCAATAAAGGTGTCTTGTTCCACTATTAAAAGGTTAACTTTCCATTCAATACCCCCCTCCTGGTCTCACTTTCTTGCGCAAAGTATAATATTTGACTTTCATTCAAGATTAGATTTACTGGTGTGAAAAAATCCCAGTAACATGAGGATGCTTCATCATTAAGAGACTCAGTCAAGTTTTAAACTTTCAAGAAAACTTAAGTTCCAGCCAATCCCTTCTTTGGATGGAAGGAAGGCTAACACCCTTAAAAATATGCTCATGTTAAAGTTTTCTTGTCTGCAATTACGAGTGGATTAATGGCACTGAAGAGAAAAAAATATACATATGTACTGAATTTGTTGCATTGTATTTTGTGCATTTTCTAATTTATGTTTTGAATTAAGATTTCTTAATACCGTGTGACAAAGCCAAGCCTGGATTCTAATTCAATGCTACAGCTATGGCTGTGCATGTCAGGGACATAATGTGCGCAGCCTGTGCATCTATTGATGATTCTATTATTGCAGAAACTGGGTGTTGAACCACAAAGAAAGTGAAAAGTGCAGTCTTGTCACCAAGCCTACATGCAGTAAAACATGTTAGGTGCTCTGAACTGCAGCATGATTGTGTGTCAGTGTCGGCAGCTTGTATTTTTGGTAGAAACAGTTGGTGGCTTCTGGCTCCCCATTGTACAGCATTCTTTAAACTATAGAACAGACTTTTCTTTTGTTGTAGCGTAGAAAAAACCCATGTTGTACATAACTAGAAAAATTGCAATTGACATACTTTTTGAAAATGCAGTAATTTGAAATTGTTGAAAGTCAAAAAGCATAGAAATTAAACAGTTTGATTTGATGTATGCTTATCTCACGTTTACTGTGCAGATTACTTTAAGTTTAAATGCAAAAACTTCATTCTCCAAGCAAAGTAAAGATAATTTACTTATCAATAACTAGGTGAAATTGTTTGAAAATTTCAATCAAGATAGCACTGTAATTTTGATCTTGTTTGTATATATTTAAAACATGGATAAGTTCTCAATTGACAATTATTTTTTAAATATTAAAGAAAATTTAAATAAAAAGAATGTATTTCGACTAAATCTATTTCTGAAGCACTCCTCTTACAGAAACGTAGAGCATTATAACCTGCATTCAGTAATTCCTTGCTGAAGCACAATACATTCTGCAAAATCATTCTTAGTGTCACACAGGCCTTGACCCAACTTTAGGTCTTTCTACTTTTGGGTGGACCCATGAAATTGGGCGGGCCCACAATGGAAGTGATTTTTTTTCCTTTCTGAAATGGGTGGGTGGTATTAGAAAAACTTCCATTGTGGTTGTGTGTGTGGTGGGGAGGGGGTTGTTACACTTTTTCCCACCAGTTGTGTGGTAGAATGACTGCCTTAGAAATGGGTGGGTAATGTAAAATAACTTGAATTGTGGTAAGATCTTTTCAAAACAGTGATCAAGCAACTGGTATGGTCTTCCACGTGTTCACTAAATATGGAACCTGTGCCTTTTTTCAAACTTGTGTAGCAGAGACAAGATGAGGAGATCTTGAACTTGTGGGAAAAGGAACCCAAATGATCAGATAAAACAGTAGCCTAACCACCAGTTGCACTTGTCCAGGCATCATATTCTCACACTAGGCCAGTTTACTCTATTTTTGAACATTCTCTCAAAAAGTCTTCAAAAAGTTCTTCACATCCAGAAAAGTGGTTTGAATTAGTGTATATATGCTGCTGCTGCTAAGAAGTCTACTCAGGGACGAACTTTGCATGTTGACTTTGAAAGAATCCGTTGGATACGATATAAAAACACATAGCAACCCCCTGAGCGTGCTTTACTTTCGATCACATTAGACGGAAATTATTCCATACGGATTATCTGTTGAAAAGGGGTATCTAGAGTACGCTACCAAGGCATGTATTGGAGCAGCTATTTAATCACGCAATCATACCTGAAACATGCTGTATGGCTGTCGCCCATTTTACGGGGCTTACATTGCACGGTTAATTTCATGCGTTTATTCTGAAATGTTTCTTTGTCCATTTACCTCAGTGGTTGATCATCCGTTTGTTCCATTTGAGAGTGAGTTGATAAGCCGGAAGCTCCATACTATTTCATGACATGAATAACCGTTACCGGCTCATCTCGGAGCCACACGCATTCGCTGAAGAGGTTATGCAAGTTGTCACCGTAAAGTTTCCTCTGTGATTCTAACATGTCAACCTCTAAGTCTCGTCCTTGGTTTTGCCTGCCGATCTCAAAGACCCGGCCGTTACCGCTGCGAAGAATTATATCTTTATTACGAAAAGTAGAAAATTCTTTCTGCATCCCGTCTGCGGTCAGTTTGTTTTAGATTGTGGCATTATCAGAGATTGAAGGGCGTTGTTTGAGTTTACCGCCCTCCTACGTACTTCCTGCCTATCCGCACAATAATTTCAATGGCCTCGTGTGTGCTTGTTTGCCCGCTGACTGAATGGTTTGCGGAATGAATCGAACTACGATCAAAACAAGAGGGTTGGGTACCTACAGTGTCCTGACTGCCAGCCACTGAAGCAACCCGATTCAACCTTGACCATGACGGTGCGGGGAACCTCTACCGAAAATATGGGTGGAACACCTTTAACACTCCATTGCTTCCATGGTGATGGATACAATAGTGGGTGCGTGGGAGTGAGCACAGTAGGGCGGCGGGCAACCCGTGTTTTCCCCTCGGGTATTCACAGGGTGGGGGCCTGGTTCTATACAGCCCACATTGAAAGTGCTGTTAACCTATCCGTCATTGCCTGCCTGCCACCTACGCAACCCATGAATGTGGGTGGGTAGGGATGCTGGGTGGTGGCAGGGGTGAGAAGACCAAACGTTGGGACCGAACTTCTTTCCCCAGTGGATAGGGCTCATGGCTGTACATATACTGTAGTTTAGAGCGTGGGCTGGCGCGGCATTAACCGGTTGAGTGTTAAAATGTAGCTTTACCTCCATAATTGTAAATACTTTAAACTGAGAATATATCATACATTTTTATCCGTGAAAAATCATGAATCGTTCTTTAGTTATTTATGAATTGTCGGTACAAAAAATGTGATGGCATCAGTATTCAGTGGTGGAGCTGTGGGGAGGATGTAAGTGTAGGAACATAACCGTGAGTCCTGATCGGCCCGCTTGAGAAAATCAAGATGATGTAAAATATAAATAAGTTTAGGTTCAGACATTTATAAGCGCCAGTCATTCAAAGAACCTATTCCGCGCCGCTTTTACTGCTTGATAGTTCGCATAATACATGTATTATGAAATATTTCCGTGTTGATTGCTGTAAAGAATTTATTTTATCGAAATCAGAAATCAAATACCATTAACGTGTGAGGTTCGCTATCAGTTGCTGCCAATTTTGTAATTAGCACTTTATCGTAAATTAGATAACTTTGTGTAACAGCCACAAAGGTGGCAGTTTCGTTTGCTTGGGCATAGTTATGCTCCATTGCGTCTTGAAGAGAGATTTAAACAGAGCAAACAATACTCCACCGTTTTTGTCCTGCATATTTGTTTATTTGTGAAAGGTAATCACAAATTAAATTAACAAGAGTTTCTGTATTTAAAAAAATCCCTCCCTATAAGACACGTCATATTACTGCATACGAATAGAAGCCGTTATTTTGCCACCAGTGGTGACTCTTGTGCTTCGACATTTGCCTTCCGATCTCGCAAGGCGAAAATCGTAAGACAATTTTACTGAATACGAAATATAAGACAATGCGAATGATGCATATCTGTTTCAAGAGGTACAACGTTAAGCTGTCTTTACTCCGTGTGCTCCGTCCTGTAAATAGCATGAACACGGCATGTATAATTTCAGTTGATCTTCAGACCTCGGATTGGGATGTGACACGTCAGATTTACAAATTTGTTGTTGTCACGTAGCTGTTGACCCTGGCTGAACAAAGCAGATATTTCTTTGAACATGTTTCTGCTTATTCAATCAGAATACGGGAAGGAATTAGGTCACCCCATCCATGCCCTCTTACGGTCGACGGGGCAGTAGAAAATACAGCAAATTGTTACAGTGTACAATAATTGTTACAGGGTGTAATCCCCGGAGTTGATAGTTAAATGCTTCTCACTAGGAAGATGTATCATGTAAAGATCACTTATGGAACTCCCTCCCTTTTCTTTAACATTGCCAATCTCAAGAGAACAAGGAGAATGAGAACGAACAATGAGGAACGAAAACGAGAATCAAGAACTCCAATTAACGAGAATATAAATAAATATAGACTAGATGACAATTTGTGAAGGCCATCATGTATAGAGGCTCGATAGCTCAGATGGGAGAGCGCTGGTACGTTAATCCAGAGGTTTCGGGTTTAAGTCCCGGTTGAGTCAAAGTTTTCTTTGTCATTTTTTAAAACAATTTTTCAAAAGTTCCCAGTCAGTATATTTTCCTTATTCGTTTCACTTAGAATAGAATGCTTGATCCACATTGTGTGATTCCCGAACTGCTGGTTTACAACAATACATGTATGCCTATGGAGTTGTTTCCATCTGATTGAAAGGGGGGGGTGATCCCTGAAGATATACGACAGTTAATGGTTATTTATTTATTTATTATACAAATTCATTTGTTATGCAAATTCAAGGCTATAAACCCACTCATGGTTAGGGCTAAGGAGATATAGAGGGACTCGGGAAGGCTAGAGATAGGAATTGACATTCCTCTTAAAAGGGGAAAGATCATAGGCTGGGAGAAAACATGAACCAGGAAGGGAATTCCAGAGAGGCTGATGGAGGGAAGAAGCTGTTATGGTACCTGTTAGTTCTATAGCCTTCTGACCCCCGGCAAAGACTAGTTGACTGTTTGGGAAGGCCATCATATAGGCCTGAAGGGCTGGATAGCTCAGATGGGAGAGCGCTTGTACGTTAATCCAGAGGTCCCAGATTCAAGTCCCGGTCCAGTCAAAGTCCAGTCCATCCCCCCCCCAAAAAAAAAAAAAAAAAAAAAAAATTGTTAGAAAGAATCAGCACACCGTGAATTGAAATGAGGAAAAACAATTATTAGGCCTATAACGCTTATACGAACGTATACGACCATTTACAACTCCTGTGTCGGTTTGCCAATATTACGTCATATTTTACGACATAGCAACTTCCATGCATCCGAGGTGGACCCGATTTCTACAAACACTTTGAACTTATGAAATCAGTTGGTAGATAATTTGAATATTTTGTAATCAAAAGAAAGTATGAAACTAGATATATTTTGTAACAACATTTTCAAAGCAAACATGTCACTTTTCTCCATCAAGCAATCGTGGATTTCACTCCACCGCAACCCTTATAGCCTGTCAAAACCTTGGTGCCGTCTGTGTTAAAAAATGTTATGGGGTGTCTGAGCCTATATTTTAACAAACCAGACCATTGTAAATTTGTCATAGGATTTGACGTTCACTTTACAAAGGGTGACAGTTGACAAGCCAAACCGCAGTGAATATCTCGAAAAAGGCATACCGTCTCCTAAACCTTGTAGCCACCAGACTGTCGTAAAGACGATTAAGGTGAAAGCAAAGGAAGGAAAACCGTCATCTCAATGTATATAATTTGATATTTTCATGAACAAATGTCGCGAAGTATTTGTGACTTATTACGAATTGACTCGTGAGGACGAGTTCACGAAAATTATACGTGTTGACCTGTATATAATTACGGGAAAAGGCAACTGCATGTTGCAACATTATGTGATTGTAGAGGTCAGCAAAAAATCACGAATTCGATACCATTGCCATTAAGTCAACGCGCGCTCAAATCTGTTTAAGTTATGTGAAAGAGACAAATGAATTTGGAAGAAATTAAATGAAAACTACGAGATATTTCTTGAGCTCATTACCTTTTTGGGTCATAATAATTATTGGTGTCTTGTTCTATAACAATTGCTATAAATGTTAAAGATCACTTGATATAATTTAGTACCTGGTTTAAGCTAAATCTATTGTTACTATACACGTACTACCAAACTAATCTTACCATCAGCAAAATGATTAAAAACATTTGTAGTTTAAGAAAAAACAACAGGACATTTAATTGCTGCATTTCTTCCATTCTCGCGGGGTATGATGACTTTTGTAATCAGTATAATGTCTTATGATCAATCACATACGTTTTCATATCTGTGACTTGCACTGCTTCACCACAACGTCAGTTTAATGTTTCACTGTCTTTAGTACTGCTGTTATAACTTTATAGCACTAGGTAGTGGTTTAGATAAACTTTCAGGGCTATTGTAAACACCATCCACTGTCTCAGAAATTCGTGTTGATGTTAAGTTTCTCCTCAAAGATGCTCCACTCTCTATCAATTCTTTATCTGCGCTGTCCATCGCGTCACTCTTGAAAATCGATAAAACACTTGATGTTGGTGAATGCAGGTTTGTATCTCCCGTGGTAGCGTCGATCTCGTGCTCTTTCGCGTGGGTCTTACGATGGCGGTTGACGTGGTGGGAGCGGGCAAAGGCCGCCCCACAGTCTCGGCACTGGTAAGGCTTTTCCCCGCTATGTGTCCGCTGATGGATGACAAGGTGGTGCTTCCGACTGAAGGTATCCCCACATTCACTGCATATGTACGGCTTCTCACCGGTGTGGGTGCGTCGATGGTTTGTCAGGACACATTTGCGAGCGAAAGTTGCTCCGCAGTGCTCGCAGTGGAAAGGTCGCTCGCCATTATGTGCTCGCATGTGCCGGATGACGTGGTGGCGGTGTTTAAACCTTGAGGAGCAGTGCTCGCATGCGTACGGCTTCTGAGAAGGCGGCGCATCTCGATGACCAACATCCTTTAAAGTCGGGAGTGATGTCACGCTTCCATGACAATTGACGTGGCACGCGGGAGAGTGGGTTAGATCATTAGAGTCTGCTGACAGCTTCGCATGGAGGTGTTGCATGGCAAACATTCCGTTGCTTTGGATGACGTGCAAGACCCACTTGGTCATGACCTCTGTACTTGGGACCAGAGGCACAAGAAGATTTGTGGTTGAGTTGCTGTTAGTGGCATTATTACTTGTTTGATTGACAAGTTGATTGCCCCTGACAGAGACAGGTTTCTGATCAAGGTCAGCTACCCCAGCAAATGTGCATTTTCTTTCCGTTTGGCCACTCATTGGGGGAACACCTCGAATGGCGCCCAGTGCAGAGTTATCTTCGCTTTCTTGCTTCACAGACGTGCTGTGTCGTTTCTGGAACAATTCTTGTACCAAGAGTACTCTTGGACGGGGCGATAGGTTCGTGTTGCCGTGGCCGCTGGTGTTCTCGGACCGAGCTTGTTCCTGTTCAGAAGACAGGCGCAGTTGTTTCTGAAACATCTCCCGAGCTGCAGCCACACCCTCGCTCTGTGACGATTGGATATCCTCCTTGGATTTAGATCTTTTTGTGCTCAGATCCAAGGCGTCCGGCTGGTAATGACGCTTCTTGATGGGGCCTCTTTGACGCTCTATTTCCGACAAATCATTAGGTTTCAACGGTCTTCGTTCCACATTTTCTCCCTCTATCTTCAAAGATTTAGCTATGACACCATCAACCAGCAAGACCGGGTTCCGATAAGAGGCGCTGGAAATAGAGATAGACTCATCTTGATTTGCTGAGGAGATGGCCACTGAGTGGTCCTCATCCCACACGTTATGTGACAATTCCTGGTCCATGCATGGAGACACTCTATGCGCCACCAATGCGTCTGTCATAGCTCGAAAAGTGGCAGATCTCAGTTTGCTCTCTTGCCAGGTACTTCCATGCCAATCGTTGGTTGTCGACAACGGGTTGCCGCTCTTTTTGTCCATAGGAAGGCTGCTGTGGACCGACGGTGGGCTTTCCGTCTGTCCATACATTGGTAGAGTAACCTCGTACAAACTGCGGTAGCTATTTTGCGGCGTAGTAAACCACCCGGGCTCCCTGGCCCCCGGCTCCTGGCCCTGTGTATCAAACGGCGAGTCTCCAGTCCGTACAACACCATGGTCATCCACAGTCAGTGGGTCCGAGTTAGTCTTGTCTTCTTTCGCGGAGCCCGTGACAAGGCAGATGCTCGGCCTGTTGAAGACGAGACTGACAGCCGGCGTGGTGGTGACGGGGCAGATGCATGCAGTCACAGCCGGTGATGAGTTGGACATGATGGCTCTGCAAAATGACTCTTGTATGCCTTTCATCTCAGCTTTGTCCCTCAGATGTCGGTCAAACGGAGTGTCTTTGGCTCCTATTGAAAGGTGGATCAATCAAATCATATCTGGATGAAATAATTTCACATCAATCAGTCATGATTTACTTACGGAAACAATTTCGGGTTCTAAAATTACCCCTTTTCTCTCAAGCTTATAATATTATGAAAGACCTCGTAATGGTTCTTCCTCGCCGCATCATCTTGACAATCAAAATTATACAGACCAATATTTTCAAGTTTAACTTTATCTGTCACAAAATAATACTTTTGACTCTTCAAGAAGGTGCAGCCATTTTAGAAATGACACGCTGTACAATGTCTGCACTACGGGTGAACATACCAGATTTTCTACTGTGACAAAATTGAAACGCGACATGTAAAGCTGTAGGCCTATAGGTCAGATGACGGGCGAAGAGTTTGCACTTCTAGCACATTCGGGTTTTCTGTGTCATGCTTTATCTTAGCATTATTTTCTTTCAGAACGAGTTTCGTGCGTTTCCTTTTGAACCAAGGACTTTACATCAAAGTCAACGTTTTCTCCAAAGTGACATGTAAAAGGTATACAAAGTAAGTCGTCTAATGTGCGTCTCGAGTAACTAGGTAAATTTAGAAAGAAACTATAGGCTAAATCTAAATTTGATAATTTAGCATAAGTGGACGCTTTTTCACTTTTTCATTTAGGTTGGAATTTCCTGGATGATCGACCGGATGAATGAATCAATGAATGAATAAATACATTTAAAAAAAAATGTAATCTGTGTGCCTTATTCAAAACATAGGCCTAAACAAAACGACGTCTCATAATGGTACGCATTTTTGTTAACATGCTTAATCGATTTACGGTCTACGTGTTACCCGTAATCACTGTTCCCATATTCATAGACGTATTTTGGCCCTTGCAAGCTCAGTATTAAGTACTTACAATATTGTCGTGGTCGCTTCCGTACTTTCACACGAAGCAGCTTGTCGAGTTGCTTTACGATGAGAAATGTTGATTAGCACAGGCAATGAACTCAGCTGAGCCTATATATAATCCAACTGCTTGCCAGGACCCAAACTTTATGAATGAAATTGTATGAATATGGACCACGCGCTACAATGCGCGCCTTGTAAAACGATCCGCTCGTCTGCGCAGGCGATTTTTTTTGTATGGCTGAGTGTGTAGGCGGCTGTTTGCTTTGACAACAAGCGTGCATCCAAGGGCGGTGCAACCGATTAAACTACGTGTGTTATAGGGGTAAAGGATTTCAGATTATTCAAGACAGCTTACGTATTTGTCGTTACTGGTCTTTTCCTTGAGTGTGACCTATTTTTACACTCCCTCTTTTCAGGCATCTAACGGATGGTTAATTGGCCGGCTTTATTTTAAGGTGTTACCGCTATGGCTATTTGCCTGTTGCTAGGGCAATCATCGAATTTCAGCACCACAGTGTAATGACCTGACTTTAATATAAAATAATACAGACATTTTATACACGTGCGTTCCTTTTGTCAGTGCTTGCTTTGTTGAAATGGCTGCTCTCACACTGCAGGCTGCAAAGAATAATAGTTCGACCGTGTTCGTCCATTGTTTGGGTTATCTTCTACGTGAATTCCACCTTCTACAAAATGCGGCACTGAGTAACCAATATTTGATGAAATTTGCTGAATTTGGTTATCCATTTTTATCATTTCATGAGTGCATTGCTTGGTAAACTGAACTTTCCTCCGGTAGCCGGTCCAGTGGCCTGTGGTTTTGCATGACGCTGCCAGATGACTTCAGTTCCACTCGCCATTTATCGTTGTATCTCTACATTGGAACCAAAGTTCATGCTCGTGGGGAACATCAAAACACCGTCTCGTGTGCATGGATTTAAACTCATTGTTATATCAAATAACCAAGAGTTTGAGTTCGACACAACCGTCGGTGTATTGAGTTCTGATAATATCTTTTTTTCAGGGAGGTTAGATAAAAATGTGCTCATTTTGACGAGCTAAGCTTATACCATATCACTTTGCCCTGCATATATGTTATTTGCTCCATGAATTAATCATTACTACGATATGCCGGGAATGGAACATAATGGAACATAATGTATATATACTATGTTGGTTACACTAAAACTGGGGTGACCAATGGGTCATCCGCTTCCCGTTCCGCGATCTATACCCCTACATCATGAACACCGTCCGCCCTGACCATCGGTACCTGGCTGGAACACCAAGAACATTCAAAGCCGCCAGACTATATATAGGCCTCGGTTTCGTATACGGAAAAGGCCTACTTTGAATTTCCCCGTACTTTTCTGTTGCAATCTGGTATGAATAGTTTTGACTAACTGCGAAGAATCAGGTCAGGTAATAGGAAATTATCTAAATTATTAAACAAAGTTGGCCTATAGGGAAGCCGACTGGGAAGTTTTAAACAGTAAAAAAACGGCCTGGACCGGAACTTATAGCCTGACCTACCAGCGCTCTTATCACCATGAGCTATCCATCCCTTTGACGACGGCCTTCATAATTATAGTAAACTATAATGCTACCATTAAGGACTGGATAGCTTAGGTGGAATTCACAAAGCCTTACGATGCATCGTAGCTCAACTTACCATTGATAACCCATCATAACTTTCCATAGGTCATGATTATGGTTTCTGTATATCTCCCCTCACATTGCGATTGGTTGTAAGTTACGATGAGTTTCATGAAATCGACCACAAGTTTACAAGGGGTCTCGAGTTCAAGTCCCGGTGCAGTCAAAATTTCTTTGCAGACTTGCGTAATTAAAGGACGTGGTACAGCTCAAGTCCGGCCGAAGGAAGAGCATTGATGATACAACTTGAAGAATAACCTTGTCCTTATCATAATATCACAAATACTCAAGGGAGCAAAAACGAAGACAAAACCTGCGTCCAGCAAGGTTCGTGCAATGCACTTTGTGGTTGTGAGAATCATAATTAATTAATCATTAATAATAATTAAACCACAGTGTTCACGGTATCCATTTTCACGTTGGCCAATTCTCTGTGTACTCCTTGCTCGAAGCTTCCACACTGATTTTCCAAACTCTATAAATACGCCCACCGGGACCCCAGTGCTGCCTGTTTGAAATTCAGTACGTTCAGTAATTGTTGTATAATGGGAAAGATTTAACGTCAGTTGCCTGCAAAAACATCCACCGAAATAACAAAAGCAACCTTGATGAAATGGTATCTTCGTGGTTGGTATAACATTAGTCCTAAAGTCGTTGGGATCAATGTATCTTTCTTCTTAAGGTCAATTATATAGGCTTAAATCATTAAGTTCAAGGAAAGGAGAACGGAGACGTCCAATTAAAAACCTCCAATACTAGGGTGGGTGGCGTGCAATTTAATAGGTAAAAAAATACTTTACGATTTTAGCTGACAGACATAAAGAACTTGGAAAGAAAAAGAAATTAAATTTTCTTTTTCATTTCAAAGACCATAACCACGGGGAAATATAACTGAGATGGGTTGAGAACCCTACTTTTTCGGAGGCTTTGCGCGTGATGAATATGCCTAATCCCAGGACAAGTGTGCATTAATTCTGTGGGGAGACGGCAGCAATCGGATACGCGATATGGGTGGAGTGGCGTCTGTACGTGTTGTTTCGTTTCCTGACGTACACAGACGTGGTTCAGATTTGACCCAAACGACAATCCATCGAAAAACAACTTCGAATTTTTACTCCACCCGTTTACCGGATCAAAAGCATTGTTTGTCTAGCCAAGCCTATGGACAACCCACGCAGGGAGGATATGGGACTGTCTAACACAGTTCTTTATTAGTCACAATCAGTCTTGCAACTGGTAAAAATAATAATCAGACAGGGTATCGTTAAAGTGCATGTAAAAATAAATAATTATTATTTAATGTTTAGCATAGGCCTATAGCGTGTACCCATGCAGTGTTGACCTTTTGATCATCCTTTCAGTTAGGGCCTACTTCAAAAAAAAGCGCTTCACAGAACTGGTCGTTTGACGTGGCCAAGCTGGAGCAGTGGCGATCGAGGAAGAAGTGGACAACCCATCCAGGTCCGACAGCGACAGTAGCCCCATGGTGAGTCACCATCGACCACGGAGGATGACCAGGCCACCTGGAAGATACGGCGATTGGCACTAGGCAGACTTCAATATTTGTAATTGTGTTGTTGTGGACAACAACAGTTTAAATAAGGGGAGATTGTAGGAGGGAGATTTTTTAGGGAAGAATTCTTCCCTAAAAAATATGTTTGTCCCCAACACAATTACAAATAGCGAAGTCTGTCTAGTGCAAATCACCGTATTTTCGAGGTGGCCTGGACATCCTCCTTGGTCGATGGTGACTCACCATGGGGCTACTGTCGCTGTCGGACCTAATAATTTATTTTGTTTTTCCACATTATCTTTTGCTTAGGGTTTGGTTCTTTATGTATTGGTTTTTCACCGCGGAAAGTAATTTGCATCTCTTGTAGTTGAGATACACACCTCTTACCCTCTCTCTACTTCCCATCGTTACACTCTTCATTCTACTTGCTGCTGAAAACGCACACCTACCTTGGCCACTCGGTAAGCTTTCTCATACTTGTTCTCCCTAACTTCTTTTCTTCCATTTGTTTGCATCTGTCTAAAGTGTATTGATCTGTTCATATTTTTAACTTCAACTTCAAGGTTTTTTCGATCTTCTATATAAAGTCAGAGCAAAATGTGTTCATCTGAGTATAATTATCTACCCTATTTTCTTTTCTCCATAATTGCCTGTATTGTGTTGAGTTTACTTGGTGAGTTCACGGGATTGTTTGGAATTTAAAGGATCTCCTGTGAAACTTTTGCCTGTATATAGTTTTAATCGTGGTTTTAATCGGTTGCTTTTCACGAGTGAATGGGACAGATTTGAGCTAATGAAAAAAATATTGAGCACTAGTTTAATGATGTTTTGAGATGCTAAGTCAAAAGGGAAAGTTTAGCTTTTGTGATGATTGGTAATTGTATTAACTTCATGAGGGGAAATGTATTACAATGTATTATGTATTGACTGGATTTATAGAGAAAGCCTCTGTAAAAGTTGAGAGCTATCTTACAGCTGCTGATTGTTTAAGCCCTTGGGTTTTGTCTCCGTGACAGCTCCGATTGCCGTGTTTTTACCAGGTGGTTACTCCCTGTGTTATGGTCAGTGTGCCTTGTTTTTAAGTTGAGTGTGTAACAGGTGCTCTGTGCAGTGTATTTACATACAACGGTTAAGAGGGTTACTGGAGTACATGTATTTTCTATGGGCGAGATGACAGATTTTAGAGCTATTTTGTCCTTTTTTCCTCCTCCTCGATCTTTAATTCATTTTTTTATATAGTCCTCTAGTGCCCCCTGATTTAGTAAGGTTTCTTCTTTGTTTTGGCTATTATTCAAAAGTTTTTTTTTGTTAATAAGCCTCCCTTATTTTAATAAGGAAGTTGGAAACAAGTCCTACCCCTACCTCCATGGTCCAATTGTTTGTTCAGTTTGTCCTTTGTATTTTTCTTCAAAAAATCAGTTTCTGGAGAGTATACTTTCAAATTTCTTGCCCAATCCCTTTTCTTGTCTATGCATTTTCCCCATTCCTTTGTCCCTACTAGGCAGTTTGCGATCAAATTCTTTTGAACCAGTGGACGTTATTTAGATGATCCATTTTCACAGTTACAGCCCCACGACCCGAATTTGATCCACAGCCCAACTATAATTATTTAGTAGAACTTAATCAAAAATATCATTTCGGACAAAAATTCACATTGCACTTCATCATGCTGTAAATGAAACTGACATTTGCTGATAATTAGACTCTTGATGAAGATCAATTTTCAAAACTTCATAATCATTTTTGACTGGAATAATTTTATTTCGTTGGAATACGGACACAGCCTCGACCTCATCACATAGGAGCGGTCGGGTACGTGGAAAAGAAGACCTCCTTTTGCTGCATGCGTTCTTGGTTTTTGAAAAGGCAGCCGGCTGTGTGTGTGGACAAAAACGCGGCTACCTTTACTTTAGGCTTTAGCCAGCTAGCTAGGTAAGGTTACTTGACTCATGGAGGAAGGAAAATCTTGACTAAAGTAGACAAAGATGGAGGTATTAACTGAGGAAACGGTGTCTGTGGAAGACTTAAAGGTATGTCGTAAAAAACTCAAGATTTTGTACAGAGAAAGACAGCAATTGGTACTGGGTTTGTGTTAAGTGCTTTAAAAGAATAACCTTTTCGACGTTCGCAAAGCATCATGATTCATGGGTAATTAGATGACAAACTCGCTGTGCTTTAGTTTTATCGCACAACTCTACGGCAAAGCACTCAAGTTCGTGATTTGTTTAATTAATTGTTTTCTCCAAAAACTTGATGGAGTTCAGAAATGAAACTCACACAGAATGTTTGTCTAGATACCAGCAACAAAATACATTTTTTGTTGAAACGTTGAGTTGGTAGTTTCGGAGAAATTAGTGGGGATTCCGTTGGTGACTGGATGACAACGCGGTGACTGCATTCAGCTAGTGGCGCGCTGTGTACGCATGCGCGCACTGCGTTTCCCATCCAGTCACCAAGGAAATTTTCACTGATTTCTCAGAAACTACCCACTGAACGTTTCAACAAAAATATACGTATTGTTGCTGGTATCTAGACAAAACTTCTGTGTGAGTTTCATTTCTGAGCTCCATCTATTTTTTGAAGAAAACAATTGAACAAATCACGAACTTAGTGCTTTGCCAAAGAGTTGTGCGATAAAAATACGGCGTTTGTCATCTCTACCCATGATGCTTTGTCAACGTCGAAAAGGTTTATTGTAACATAATAACTAAGTACTCCTGTATCGTGGGAAACCCCGTTTTCGACGGTACACGTTTTCGACGCTAAGCCTTCTAACTCACATCGCACGATGAAAACAACTCCGTATAACGATCTCAGACTTTGTATCTTCCGGTTTGTTTCCTGCTCTTTGTCCGTCACCGAAAATTTGGAAAGTTAAGGCTCTTTCAGTAGGCCAAATTCGTGTGATTCAAAAACTTGCTCTTTTTGGGGTCTAATTTCCTAGGTACAAAATTGGCAGTTGCTTCGAAGCTCCAGTTTTCTTTATTGTTGGTCCTAAAAAAAATCTGAGTGTACCATTCAACAAACCCCAACATACGTAGAAAAAAAAGATATCACGCAACTTGAGGCAGTCCGTTCTGGGTAAAAACTATGGAGGCTCCTATAGGGCATCTCGCTTATGTGATTTAAAAAAAAATATATTATTATTTCAAGACAAAAAGTAACATGGCCAGTGTTATAGCTACGCTGGTCGGCGGTGGACGGGGCCGACCACCACGGATAATTTCCGTCCACCACTCCTGGTGAAAAACAATGCTTCCGACCGGCACTATGTTCACCCCATTATTACCCCAATCTTTGTTTGGTTTCGGTAGTAAAATAAATTGTATTTTTTTGTAGCGTAACCGTCTCGCTAATACTTGTTCTGGAAGTTCCGATCAGGCTTGAGTAGCGCAGCGTGATCGTAGTCGTAACTCGCATGCAGCCATGTGGCCGCTGTGCACGTGCACTGTGCAGTATACAGTGTGTGCAAAGACGTGTTGTGTCATGTCACATGTGCCGCGCGTAGGCTGGTTTCGGCCCTACTGCTCCTGTAGTGTCGCTATGGCTATACCTAGAGGCGGAAACCACACCTAGACTTGCCAACCTCGGTAACGTTGCGAATGGAAATTGGTCATAACTAAATTACGCTACTTTCATCGTTTGTCTCCGAATGTTGTTTACGCGTAGTTTAATATTATTCCCTTCGTTATTAATTTTGATAGTGGTACAAAATGTATGAATAAAAATCAGAGAATACAGGCTTCAAGTTGAGGGTAAAATTGACAAATTTGGACGGCGGTCGAAAAACGCTAGTTTGACTCTCTTTTTTTCTCCGTCATTTTGGCTCGATCTACCGCGGCCACACGGAGCGATTTTAAAGATTTCAACTTCCGATATCTCAAGAAATGAATGAAAAATTGAAATCCTTCTCAAATTTTCCAGAATTTTGGAAAATACACTTTAGTTGACCGCGAAACTTGAAACATCGCTAGTATAACTGTAATAAACATTAGTTTATTTGTTAGAAAACAACTGTAAGGGCTGGCGAAAGTCTACTAATCATTCCACATGTACCGAGTGCACACAGCCAATTCAAACATGTACATGTACATTATTCTTCAAGTTTTGTTGTTCAGTTTACTTGTAAATAAATTATTTATACACTGTACATGACTAACAACAAAACTTGCAGTAAAGTTAATCTGATTAATTAATTAATCATTTTTATGTGATTAATTAATTTAATTTAACAGTACATGTAATAACAGTACATGCTATCATTTTGACCGCAGTCGCTAATCGTGAGGCTTCGTTCACGAGAGCGACTTCTTGTTGGTGAAATTTGAACCACCACTAAAAATACCCTAGCTATAACACTGAACATGGCCCAATAGGCTTTGTATAAAAAATGGAAAAAATAAAAGGGCAGCTAGAGAAAGTACCAAGAAGGAGGAAATGTGTCTCTGGAGTGACATTGGGAAAGGTCATAACTGAAGAAGCAGTGAGAAAGAGGATTGTGTAGTTTTTTTAAACGTCACAAAAGAAGACATCAACCAGACCAATACGTTTTACATGTAAGCTTAAATTATGAATGATTTGAGAAAAGTGTTAGAAGCAGTGTCGAAAAAAAGAAAAAAAGATGAACACAAAAAAACATACAGGGAAGAATTTTACAGTGCCACACAGCATTTTGAGTTATTTTAAGAATTTATTTTGCGTTTGGCTGCACTGGGACACCTTACTAAACACCACCATCGAAAATAGGCGACGATGCTTACTGCGCGGTGCGCCGCGGACGTCAACAAAACTGGGTAATCTAACGAAAGTGACAGGCTTGATCAACCTTCTCTATGATTATTCTATAGTCTGTGGTGTGGACAAAGTGACTGAGAGCTCTTTTAGTGTGATACTTTCGTCCACATTGGTCAGCTTGAAGAAAAGTCCTTATATTGTTGAAAACCGGTAACTGGAGGATACTTGTACTATACATGTAGTCCGAGCATGGTCCGAGTAACTTGGACCCGACAAGTCACCCTTTTTTATCGAAACTTGAAATTTGGAGGATTTGAGGGACGGGTGACTGTAGGGTCCAAGGATCGTGGCTATGCATTGTGGAAATGTCATCTGTTGACTATGCGCGCGCATGCACGCGTTGAGCCCCGGCGACTGTTTTCTGAAAAACGCAAAGCAACATCCAGACATACCCCGCTGCACATGCAACGGACGGGCTGGGTCCGCTGGCCGGGCTGGGTGCTGTGGCCGAGCTGGGTCTGCTGGCTGGGCTCGGTCCTCTGGCCGGGCTGGGTTCGCTGGCCAGGCTGGGTCCTCTGGCCGGGCTGGGTGCTGTGGCCGGGCTGGGTCCTCTGGCCGGGCTGGGTGCTGTGGCCGGGCTGGGTCTGCTGGCCGGGCTGGGTCCTCTGGCCGGGTTGGGTGCTGTGGCCGGGCTGGGTCCTCTGGCCGGGCTGGGTCCTCTGGCCGGGCTGGGTCTGCTGGCCGGGCTGGGTCCTCTGGCCGTGCTGGGTCCTCTGGCCGTGCTGGGTCTGCTGGCCGGGCTGGGTCTGTTGGCCGGGCTGGGTCTGTTGGCCGGGCTGGGTCTGCTGGCCGGGCTGGGTCCTCTGGCCGGGCTGGGTGCTGTGGCCGGGCTGGGTCCTCTGGCCGGGCTGGGTCTGCTGGCCGGGCTGGGTCTGCTGGCCGGGCTGGGTCCTCTGGCTGGGCTGGGTCTGCTGGCCGGGCTGGGTCTGCTGGCCGGGCTTGGTGCTGTGGCCGAGCTGGGTCCTCTGGCTGGGCTGGGTCTGCTGGCCGAGCTGGGTCTGCTGGCTGGGCTGGGTGCTGTGGCCGGGCTGGGTCTGCTAGTCGGGCTGGGCCTGCTAGTCGGACTGGGTCTGCTGGCCGGGCTGGGACTGCTGGCCGGGCTGGGACTGCTGGCCGGGCTGGGTCTGCTGGCCGAGCTGGGTCTGCTGGCCGAGCTGGGTCTGCTGGCCGGGCTGGGTGCTGTGGCCGGGCTGGGTCCTCTGGCTGGGCTGGGTGCTGTGGCCGGGCTGGGTCTGCTGGCCGGGCTGGGTCCTCTGGCCGGGCTGGGTGCTGTGGCCGGGCTGGGTCCTCTGGCCGGGCTGGGTCTGCTGGCTGGGCTGGGTCTGCTGGCCGGGCTGGGTCCTCTGGCCGGGCTGGGTCTGCTGGCCGGGCTGGGTCTGCTGGCCGGGCTGGGTCTGTTGGTCGGGCTGGGTCTGTTGGCCGGGCTGGGTCTGCTGGCCGGGCTGGGTCCTCTGGCCGGGCTGGGTGCTGTGGCCGGGCTGGGTCCTCTGGCCGGGCTGGGTCTGCTGGCCGGGCTGGGTCTGCTGGCCGGGCTGGGTCCTCTGGCTGGGCTGGGTCTGCTGGCCGGGCTGGGTCTGCTGGCCGGGCTGGGTGTGTTGGCCGGGCTGGGTCTGTTGGTCGGGCTGGGTCTGCTGGCCGAGCTGGGTCCTCTGGCCGGGCTGGGTCCGCTGGCCGGGCTGGGTCCTCTGGCCGGGCTGGGTCCTCTGGCCGGGCTGGGTGCTGTGGCCAGGCTGGGTCTGCTGGCCGGGCTGGGTCCTCTGGCCGGGCTGGGTCCTCTGGCCGGGCTGGGTGCTGTGGCCGGGCTGGGTCCTCTGGCCGGGCTGGGTGCTGTGGCCAGGCTGGGTCCTCTGGCCGGGCTGGGTCTGCTGGCCGGGCTTGGTGCTGTGGCCGGGCTGGGTCCTCTGGCCAGGCTGGGTCTGCTGGCCGAGCTGGGTCTGCTGGCTGGGCTGGGTGCTGTGGCCGGGCTGGGTCTGCTAGTCGGGCTGGGTCTGCTAGTCGGGCTGGGTCTGCTGGCCGGGCTTGGTCTGTTGGTCGGGCTGGGTCTGCTGGCCGGGCTTGGTCTGTTGGTCGGGCTGGGTCTGCTGGCCGGGCTGGGTCCTCTGGCCGGGCTGGGTCTGTTGGCCGGGCTGGGTCTGTTGGTCGGGCTGGGTCTGCTGGCCGAGCTGGGTCCTCTGGCCGGGCTGGGTCCGCTGGCCGGGCTGGGTCCCCTGGCCGGGCTGGGTCCGCTGGCCGGGCTGGGTCCTCTGGCCGGGCTGGGTCCTCTGGCCGGGCTGGGTGCTGTGGCCAGGCTGGGTCTGCTGGCCGGGCTGGGTCCTCTGGCCGGGCTGGCTCCTCTGGCCGGGCTGGGTGCTGTGGCCGGGCTGGGTCCTCTGGCCGGGCTGGGTGCTGTGGCCAGGCTGGGTCCTCTGGCCGGGCTGGGTCTGCTGGCCGGGCTTGGTGCTGTGGCCGGGCTGGGTCCTCTGGCCGGGCTGGGTCTGCTGGCCGAGCTGGGTCTGCTGGCTGGGCTGGGTGCTGTGGCCGGGCTGGGTCTGCTAGTCGGGCTGGGTCTGCTAGTCGGGCTGGGTCTGCTGGCCGGGCTTGGTCTGTTGGCCGGGCTGGGACTGCTGGCCGGGCTGGGACTGCTGGCCGGGCTGGGTCTGCTGGCCGAGCTGGGTCTGCTGGCCGAGCTGGGTCTGCTGGCTGGGCTGGGTGCTGTGGCCGGGCTGGGTCCTCTGGCTGGGCTGGGTCCTCTGGCCGGGCTGGGTCCTCTGGCCGGGCTGGGTCCTCTGGCCGGGCTGGGTCCTCTGGCCGGGCTGGGTCCTCTGGCCGGGCTGGGTCCTCTGGCCGGGCTGGGTCCTTTGGCCGGGCTGGGTGCTGTGGCCGGGCTGGGTCCGCTGGCGTACTGGGTCCTCTGGCCGGGCTGGGTCCTCTGGCTGGGCTGGGTCCTCTGGCCGGGCTGGGTCCTCTGGCCGGGCTGGGTCCTCTGGCCGGGCTGGGTGCTGTGGCCGGACTGGGTCCGCTGGCCGGACTGGGTCCTCTGGCCGGGCTGGGTCCTCTGGCCGGGCTGGGTCCTCCGGCCGGGCTGGGTCCTCTGGCCGGGCTGGGTCCTCCGGCCGGGCTGGGTCCTTTTTGGGTCTTGATTTTGTATTATAATAATCGGCTACGTGTACATACGTACATGTACAGTACTCACCGAAACGAAACTTTGTGTGTTTTTTAACGCATTAGCAACGCGATGGCTTATCGCGATAAGAGTGTTGAAAATGCATTATTAATTTCGGCCTATAAATAATTCATCGTTTGTTATCGCGATAAAGCCACCTTTCAACGCGATAGCAACGCGATAGGCAACGCGATAGGCAACGCGATAGCAACGCGATACGAAGCCTGCGCCCTAACGCGATAGCAACGCGATAGCAACGCGTTGACCGACAGGGGGCGCATGGCATTGATCCAAGTCACGCGGGAGCCATAGTGGGGCGGCATCAACGCGTGACAACGCGATATAACACGAGAGTTAGAGGGGCATGCAACTGCATGCTACTGTAGATAAGTCTGACGGTTTGTTTTGTATTCAGATGAAGGCCGTAAGAAGGTAATTTACGTGGTCATTTCGACTTATTTTTCTCACGCCGAGATTGCATCCGCAAAACAATTAATGAAGGTTGGAGATTAGAAAATGAATCATCAAGGGTAATTAAGGAAAAGGAAAACAAATCCATCTGTCTTGGGCATCTGTATTTGACGGCAGCCGAACTTGTGGATTGTCGGGAAAGTCATCTCAATGAATCCATCGTATTTCTATACGTTCCGAATATTGCCAGGCCGTTGAGTTTGCATCCGTAAAACATTATATGAAGCTTAAAGATTGGAAAATGTATCTAGTACATGTAATTATGGGAAAGGAAAACATTTCCGTTTGTCTCTAGCGTACTTGACAGCAGCTGAACAAATCGATTGTCGGACAAGCCATATCAGTTTCTACTAGCTCCGTCTACGCACCGTACCGCCATGTGCATAGGCTCCGATTCTTGCCAGGCCGTCCGTCGAGTCTAGCCAATGACAACCCGTGTTACGCGCTATTGGGCAGTGAATCAGGTGATGTGCCTTAGCCTATCAACGTCGGAGAAATGTCACCCTATTGCGTGCCTCAACCAATCAACGTCGCGGTGTCAACACGCTCTTCGGAGTCAACATATGGCTCCCTAGATCTCCAATAATTTGGTCATGTAGTACCCGTGCCGCACAGCGAGCTCGCTTGGTCCGTAAGGTCCGACAATAATGTTTAGGCAGCTAGGGGAGCATGTTGACAACGAGGAGCTGCACAAACGTTGATAGTCTCGTTTGTTTTGGTTTTGCTCGGGCATTCTAAATCTTATACTTACCGTATTCCGAAAAAAAAATTCGCAAACGCTATCCTTCCGGTCCCTCAATCCGAAAGGGACGTGCACGAAACACATAAACATTAGCAGACACGGCCCCCTTCAAAATACTTGTAACATAACGAAAACGAAGTCCGGCATGTCGCCGGTAAAATAACGTAAAGAGTACGGAAGTCGACAGAGTGGACTTGAAGCGGAACGAAGTGCTGCCGTTTGGCCATTTTCCCTTCCTGTTCCGAGAATTCTGGCCGTAGAAAAATTGCTTAGCCATGGAACAATATCCTTTTATTCTTAATTATTTTGTTCTGTCTCTCAAAATCATTTCTTTCTTTCTCTTCTGTGTATTGGTTTTTTGTTTTTCGTGTGAGGTAGCGGCGTTGATATGCCCAGGTAATGAGTTGAATTTATTAACTCTTTTCCATGAAATTACATTTCGTTTTTGTTTGGTCGGCAATCTTGGCATTACATGAAGAATTATTCCCATCTTCTCTGTCATACTTTTGAGCATTTCGAGTCAAAGTATCAATTAATTTATCTACCCGTTCACGTTACCATTAGTATAAATGTCCCATTGTAAGGCCTAATATAATATAAAAAAAATTCTCGTCCGGATTTTAATTTTACTATTTAGATTAGGAGAAGAAGTTTTTTTTCCTTCTCCTTCAAGATGGCTGCCATTTAAACAATTCCTGCAACCGTTTGTGTTTCCTGACTTTCTTGAAGCCATCCGTCTACTTCGCCAAGGATGTCTTAAATACTCAAATTTAGAAGTCTTTTGATTAATTGTGTTTTGTTTTGTTAATTGTTTTAATCTTTTCTGTTTTTGACGGTCTGTGAACCAGGACCTTTATAATTATAACATGTATTATAATTTTGCATACATAAATTTCATCCGTGCTGCTGTGTGACAAGGACGGTAAGGACCGGTGCAACCTACAATGTTACAGAGGCCAACTTGTTAATCCACTACTTTACTTATCATTTTCACCGGTAAGTTTCCCGCTTATAGATAATTTAGATATTCATATTTATCAAGGGGGGGGGGTCACCGTGGGGGTTTGGTGTTTATTGGCTTTAATTTAATTTAATTTAAGTGCCGTTTCAAATACACCAAATGAAAGCGATTATTTGGATCGCGATTTGAATCCCGATTCAAACTCCACTTTTGTGTGCTTCTGTAGACACAATAAACGCAATAATTAGTGGGATTTAAATTACGATTCAGACTCCACTAAGAGTGACACTTTTTCAAAATATCACATTTATTTGTGACGTGGTGTCTGTAGGAACGCTCTAATGAATCGCACCGTTTTTTTTAATCCAACATTGCTGATTGACAGGAAACGCCGTGCTTGTTTACAGGTATGTCTTAATGCGTGGGTGACCCTTAAGAACACACACCATTTGATCACACCTGCTAACCGATATCGGCTCGTGATGTTTGGAGATGCAATTTGTTGGCCTGTGTGGACACGACCACAAAACCCTGGTTTGTGAATTGCGATTCAAATCGTGATTATTTCCGCAGTGGGAATGGCCCTCCTGTTATATTTTGTCTTTATTCCTGATTCCACTAATCAACATACCATTAACATGTAATGAAGGTGAAAAAATATCACCATCATGGCCAATTGATGTTGGAAGTTACTGTGAAAATGCCTGTTGAGCACTGAAAGAAACACCCGAAACTGTTGAAATTGTACCCTTGATTCCCTAAGTAAACAAATGAACTTGAACCCCGTCCCCGAATACAAATGCTTGAGCAATTGCATTATGCAGCCTTTTATTCTAACAATATGCACAGCTTGAACAGTCATGACCATGGTTATTTCTCTTTCAGGACAGTTGACAAAGTTTTTCGAGTTGCTTGTCAGTACAGACACGTTAACCCTCACATTACACCGTGTTACATATCAAGCGACTCGGAATGTTTTCCGAAATAATGGCACTTCTCCATCAATTTCATAACATTTATTTCTTTTCACTCATCATGAATTCTCTTAGAATTGAATTAATTACGTTACTTTTACATCAATTTCCTAACTTAAATTTGTTGGCTGTTGGCTGTTACAAAGTATTTCGAGTTGGTTTTCAGTGCAAACAAGTTACCATAGCACATTACACTGTGCAACATCTCAATCGACTGAGGATATTTCCGATTATAAATATATTCTGTTTGTTTGCTTAGAATTGAATTAATTACGGTTACTTTTACATCAATTTCATAACATTTGTTTGTTTCTATTCATCAATTTTCTGCAATTCGGTATTCACTTAAATTTGTTGGCTGTTGTCTCGCCCAACCACCTGATGATCTACTACGGTAGATTCGACACCTTGGAGATTTTGGTGAGGATCTCCTCTAGAAAGGTGCCGAGGGACCAGGTGAGATAGATGCCCCTAACAGACTGACAGGGCCACCACATTTTCAAAAAAGAGAGAAGTGTTTCAAATTGTCTGCTTACACCTTCGTCTAAAAGGAGTGTGTATGCTTGTACCATCCAGTTCTTTAATAAATTATATAATCCGAAAGTTAATATGGATTTTGAAGTAAACATTCAACTACACAATGTACACGTGCTGTTCTTGATTTTGTCGATAAAGTAGTAAATGCATTAGATAAATCAATACACATTCTAGGGATATTCCTCGATCTTTCAAAAGCCTTTGACAAAATTGATCATGACATTTTGATTCATAAACTTTCACATTACGGTGTCTGTAGAGAATCATTGGAGTGGTTTAGGAGCTATCTTACAGATAGACAACAATATGTTTCCATAGGTGGTTCATTTTCAACACTGATGACTGTAAAGTGTGGTGTTCCACAGGGTTAAATTTTGGGTCCGCTGCTTTTTTAAAATTTACATCAATGACTTTGTTAAATCATCAAATGAATTTTCATTCATCATATTTGCCGATGACTCTAATTTACTCATTTCACATAGAAATCTAAAGAATCTCATTGAAAATGCCAACAGAGAGTTAAAATCCACTTATAATTGGGTTGCAATCAATAAACTCTCTCTTAATATTAAACAACTAAATATACTGTATGTTATTCAGCAATACTGCTAATGATTTTCCTCTTAATATTGTAATAAACAACACTCCAATGGAGAAAGTTGATTGTACATGTATTCTTTTTTAGGATTATATATTGAATCCAAATTAACTTGGAATGATCATACTGGTTATCTTTGTAAAAAAAAATAGCACAAAATATAGGAGTTATCAATACAATTAAGCACTTTATTCCCCCTGCAATCCTAATGACTCTTTACAAGACTCTAATAATGTCGTACATGTACCGGTATGTTGGGCAACGGCATTCTTGCATGGGGAGCATCCTCTCTAACTAATGTAAATAGAATTTTCCATTTCCCAAAAAAAAAGAGCTTTATGAATAGTCAATTTCACTGACTATAACGCCCATACCGACCCATTATTTTCTAAAAACAACATTTTGAAATTCAAAGATATTTATTTTTATCATCTTGAATCCTTTATGTATTAATCCGTTCATAGTAGTCTCCCTTTTACACTTAACACTTTGTTCTCTAGGAATCTCAATTCTCATACCTATAACACTCGCCAAGCCATAAACCTTCATCTCCCTTCAATTCGCACATCCTTAGCAAAACAAACTATAAAATATGAAGGTCCTATTTTGTGGAACTCGTTATCAAAACATTTAAAATCATCTAGAAATCTGTCAGTCTTTACAAGATGATATTATTAAATTATTATGATGACTAACTGGGCCATTCTCTTGAAAAAGTCCAATGTTTAACCTATTTTTTTTACTTAATAAATTGACTGGTACTTAGAGTACATGTTTTGTCTCTGTCCTTGTCTTAATGTACGTTTGTCTTTGTTCTGAATATTCGATTTTGTTCGTAAGTGTTCTAATATGTAACTGTCACGGGTATAACTCCCCCCCCCCCCACTGAAATTTTGTTTAAGTCCCTTCTCTACACGATTGTTCTTTGTTATGTTAATTATGTGATGAATATTCACAACCCGCCAGCCAATCACAACCCCCGCGCTGGCGAAGGGAATCAGACGCTGGTCATTCAAAATATGACCTGTGACCAGGAAAGACTACGTTACTCATTTCGTCTTTCCCTTTCCTGTTTCCCAGGTAATTATTTCCACTTTCTGCACCCTTTTCCCACATTTCATTAAAATATAGCCTTTTCATTTAATAGTGTAGCCTTTTGGTTCATGCTACTATTTTGTTAAGCATTTTGTGTGGATTTTTGTTGCGTGTAATTTCATTAATTTGTTGTCAAATAGACTTTCATAAGCAGTCGTTATGAAATGTTGCTATTGGAATTTAAGTAAATTTCATCATTAGATCAAGACTTCACTTGCTTTATAGATCTATTTAGAAAGTTAGTTTCTTAGGAAATCACGGTTTTAATGTGGTCGCTGTTTTCTTTGATTTCAACTGAATTTCAAGATGGCGATGGACATTAACGTTTTGGCGGGAACAGCCAAAACATTTAATTTCTAATGATATTTTGTTGTATAATAAAATTAATACTAAGTCATTCAAAATATGACCGGTGACCAGGAAAGACTATGTTACTCATTTCGTCTTTCCCTTTCCTGTTTCCCAGAATAAAATGCCTTGCCAAGAATTTGCTGTGTCCTCTTCCCAATTTATTGATCCCGATCACCCGGGGTCACATAACTAATAATCCAGTATTTGTACAAGGCCCACATCTATAAGCTCTGCTTTCTTGTGGCTGCCTTCACTGTATATCTTGGTTTTATAAATATAAAATTTGTAAAATACTTATAATGTGAAACTGTGAAAATTAAAATGAATAAATCGATATGGTAAAATGCATCACTTCTGAATTGGATAACCAAACAACCCTTTTTAAAATCTGTAATGTTGTAAATACGTGTGTGTGTAATGTTGTGTACATCTGATATTGTTATAATTTTATTCTCTTTTCACTAATAATGAAATAAAGGCAGAAAAGTTATTCAAATTGACAAGGTGCCCTAATATTGGCTGGAAATCAAATACATGACATAGCTTTACAGTGTCATGGAGACATGCCTGATCAATCCCAATCTTGACTTTCTGTGTGGACACAACTGGTGATGATATTTTGCTGATCAATCATCTTGGATAATAATAATAAACTATACAGTAGGCCCCTAATGGTGCAAGTGAGATCTAACTCTTTCACATGTTACTTTTTGATACCTGACCAGACCTGGATGAAGAATGCTCAATTAAAATCCCACAGGAACTCTTTAGGGGCTTTCACACTAGACGAAATCCCCGGTGATTTCTCGAAAATTCCCCCTGCTCAGGGGTAGGGCAGAAGGAGATAAACCCGGGGTTTTGCGATTTCCACAGGGAAATAGGATCCCCGGGAGTTTCAAAATTGTGTGAATGGTTGCGGGGGTATTGGTGGGGTAAAAATTCCCTGGGAATTCCCCGGGTATTCGCCCTGTAGTGTGAAAAGGGCTTTTGCTGTGTCTGCATTGGACTTCCAATTACAATAAACAGACAGGAAGTTGGAATTGACTACAGTACTATGCAATAATGCTGCAACTGCTTACTGACTAAAATAACCAAAGAGTGAATAAATTATCAGAGATTAGGAATCCTTCGGTCATGGAAAACCTGGAAAGGTCATGGAATTTGTATATTGTTTTTCCTGGTCTGGGCAAGTCATGGGAAAATGACAAAATCCCCCCACAGGACATGGGAAAGGTTATTAAAAGTTTTAATTTTTCAAATTGAGAAACGTTTTCTTTACTCCATGCTTATCTTCTATCAGCAAACAGTTTTCCACAGATTTTCTTTTCTTTGCTCAGTCTCTTAACACACCAATACAGTGATTTCAAATTGGTCTATTTATTTTGGAGGTACCGGTATGGGTTAACCACTTCGCGCCGGGACCTCCGAATCCGGAGGTCAATTGGATTGCCTTTGCAACGGGGCCCTCCGAATCCGGGCACCACTATTGTCCACATTCTAAACAAAGACTCTTTTCAGCTTAGAACAAAGCAATATGAATCAGTACAAAGACCCTTTTTGACGCACGTTGCCACATGAATTGCAAGATTAGCAGCAGTAATTGTGCAATTGTGGGACTTTTACTGTGGAGGATCGAGGGATACCGCGCTGCAGCTGAAAGCACGCGGGGGACATTGTCTTTGCATGCCACACAGCCCAACGGTCGTCGGTCTGGCATTGGAATTCCCCCCACATTCTTTACCGTAATCTGTACGCTCGTTTGTGGCCGACCAACTCGAAGATTTGACTGCCTTGAGTGGAGGCTGGAGTCTGCGGTCAGGGATTGTCAGCAGCGTACACGCACCCACACACACACGTCCATTACGGTCCATTGACGACGCACAAAGGGCCCTTTTTCGAACGGATAATCTCTTGACAAAGGCCACAACGACGTCCGAATTGTGCCAGGTTTTACTCTCTTGTACCCATAGTATACCCTTATTGATTTATTTCACAGAAATATATTGTTCCGATTGTTTTAGGAAGATTTTAAAATGATGCATTGTTCAAAAACCCCCGTATGGCGGTCATCGGCGCTGAAAAACCCCCCGGCGCGAAGTGGTTAAGGAACTTTTGACCCAGGGTAATGTACAAAAATGTTGCAAACTTAAAAGACTTAAATGCGAATGTAATGTTTGATCCTTGCATGGACCAAAGGAGAAAAAAAATAATGAAGGAGAGCCATTAGGACTCAAATTACAGAAAAGGGACAAAGAGGAAAGTTGTCAGATGGACTATTGTGAGAACAAAGGAAAGGGGATGGAGTTAAATGATTGAGACTATTGGCCTGATTGTTTGCTGTATTCATCTTACAGTGACAAGATGACAACTGGATGCATTGAGAAATTTATTAGCATCACCAGTAATGATTGGATGACCAGATCTCAAAAAGTAAAGCATCTATAGAGATGAATCTTACATCAACTAAAAGCTATTAATTCAGCCTACATGTACATAACAAGATATGAAACCATAATTATACAACATACATGTACCCCACAAAAACTGTAAAGATTTGACCTCCGGCCATAACTTTCCATATTTCCTTTTTTAAATTCTAGAGTCTGTTGTAAGCGTAGAATTGGCACTCATGGAAGCAAAAATTCTGAACAGCGTATTTCACAGCCAATATTATTTCTTGCTTCCGTAAGCAATAAATAATTCACTGAATGCATAGGTGAATTGTGTCTGCAAATTGCATTTTTAGAAAACTATTTTCAGCAAAGGAGGTAAAGCAACATTGTAAGGGGTTGATAAGTATACCTTGCCCAAACTTCCATAAGAGAAAATATTTCTAGGGGTTTTGTTTGAATTTGCGGTCGCCGTTGATATTTAGGTAATCAAATTAAATGAACAATTGCCATTTTCCTCAGTTGTTGCGATGCAAAATCTCCTATTGAGTGCAGAAATTCCGTGCTAGCTCTTTAAGTGCCGAATCCTTGCTTGCTCGCTCCATGAAATTAATTCTGCCCTAATATTGTCCGGTAAATGCAAAATTTTGCATCAAGCAGTGCCATCAAATTTGGCACACCTGAAAGAGTGTTGAATTTGTTTTAAATTGAAAAAGCCAATCCACTTGGTGTGATTTCTGAAGTGCCGTAGCCAGGTTTGCAACAATAAGTTGTTTGCATCAGAATTAAAATGGGGGGTGGGCGTAATCTGTGGAAAAATACGGCATTAACTTCTGACTGTTGCCCCCATCACTGCAAAGAAAGTTGACTACGTACTGTATTTGGGAAGGCCACCATCTGAGGGCTGGATAAGAGCTCAGGTTTTCATTGCCATTTTTCAAAATTGTTCAAAAGTTCCTGTCAGTTTTGTTTGATTGAGATATTTAAGCAAATAAGCTTATTTCATATAATTTGTTTATGACATGCATAATCCCACTACAGGCACTGTAGGTGCATTACTTGAGGGCTGTACTACTAAACCAAGATTGAATAGATTTTTCAAGATTGTTTAAAGTTCTCGACCAGTTTTTCATTGAATTGTCTTAAAATTTAAAAAAATGCATGGACACTTTGTGTGATCCCTGAGCAGGTTTACAACAATTACTTGGTCTTATTATTGTATCGGTGGATACAATTTGACCATTGTTTTGTGGCAAAATGCCTCTGAAAACTGCCACTAAAAGGTGTTACTTTCCTTCAGATGACAGATAGTATCAAGAAAGGAAACTCTGCATTTTACTTTATGATTACATTATGATTTCTACTTTAAAAACAATGATTTTTTTTCATAATCTGCAGAAATTTGAGCAGATCTACAATGGGGAACTTGCACGAGGTAAAGTGAAAGGTCAGACACAATTCAACTATGCTTGGTGTTTGATTCGAAGTCGCTACTCCAATGATATCAAGAAGGGTGTGGCCCTATTGGAAGAACTCCTACATGGTGGAAATTCAAATGTGCAGCGTGACTGTCTCTTCTACCTTGGTATTGGCTTCTACAAGTTAAAGGTATCTAGTGTGTCAAGAGGTTTTCTTCTCATTTGGAAGAAAAAGGCATCACATTACATTCAGAAGCCTTTCTAGTACATGTATGTCTGGTTACTGGCAGATCAGTTAGGCAGGACTGGGCCATTCTTGGGCCATTCTTCACTAAGGAGACTGTCAATGAGGGTTGACCCTATTTAACATGCTATATTTATCCCAGATATTTAGTTTATGGAAAATGGGGATCTTGAGCAGGATAAAGTTCAAAATCATCATATCTATGACATGATGTAGGCAGTGTGACATGCAACGTCCATCTGAAATCAGGAGTTTATATTGTGATACTTTTCTACCTATATTATGGACATCTTGCAGATATACATCTACATCATATAATGTCATCTTGATCTTTATTCTATGATCCTGTGGTCAATTTTACAATTTTGATGGTCGATGTCTTGAGCAAGACATACTCAAAATATAAAAAATGCCTTGGTTTATCTGGCAATTGTAATTTCATCTCTTAGTTCCATGAATTAAGACCTGATCACTGCATAATTTGGGTGCGTTTGATATATTTTCTTGACTCTGGGACTATTATTAACTGGTCAGCCCCAGTTGGCTTTGATAATATTACCTCTAACTTGTGCAATGTGAAAGCAGGGATGCTCAAAAGTAATCTGGGTCTATCAATGGAAGATACAAATTGATCGCAGTTTTAATGCGCTAATTGAAATTGAGTTTTGAAAATGGTTAATAATTTGGATCAGTAACTTAATATGTAGTGTTTTTTTATTTTTAACCCAACCTTTTGGAAATGCCCACTTGAAGCTTACACATACCCCCTAGCCTTGGCCCCTTTTTAGTGCTTACTCTTGATAGTATGCCATTTAAATACAAACGAATCAAATGTTACTTAAAGTCCAGCACATCATTTTGGGTGACCTTATGGCAATTGTTTTCTTCTTCTTGTACACTGCACAGTTTGGTGTGTCACTTTGATCCCTAGGTGTTCTATTGGTCACTTGTATGTTTGCTGTGTAACCTTTGATGAAAGAGTGTCATTGTTTCCACATGACCAAGTGCCAATATCCCATTTGCTTGGGGTTTGGAACCCAGTGTAGTCGATATCACAGAGTGATTTGCTCCGGTAATCCATGGATTCATCCAACCACAAAGCCAGAAAAGCTTGAATGTTTTAGACATACTTTGGTATTAGATTCCCCTGCATTATCTGCAGAAATAAGGGAAAGTAACCAACTGGATTACTTCTTGCGAAGCCAGTCCAGTCAATTTTTTTTTGCACTTTCAATCTATTGATGAAAAACAATGAATTAAAGAATATGAAAAGCATAATTTGCATTGTAAACTAAATAAAAAAAAAATCTTTTGTAGGACTACACAAGGGCTCTGAAGTATGTGCGTGGAATCCAGCAGTTGGAACCCAACAATAGCCAAGCCAAGGACTTAGAGCAGCTCATTAGGAAAAGGATGAACAGAGGTACGCCACAAAGATTTAATAGCCGCAGGTACAGTAGCATAAGTTAATCACCAAATGATGACCAAGAAATGGATCCTGATATTTGACAACTTAGTTATTTCACCTAATTTTCATGCATAACCTGGATGAGAAGAGCTCAAGAACAAAGATTCTGGTACTAAACTGGATTGACGGTTATTCGTTTGTGGATTTATAATGACTATTGGTAATAATGAGACGATTGAGCAGATGTTTAATAAACCAGTAATAATAATAACATGCTCAGCCAACAATTGTTGGTCTGGACAGCCGTGTGAGTTTTGGGGACTTCCCAACAAGCCCTATCTGTCTCTATCTGTCTCTGTTTTTTTTTTCCTGGCTGTTGAGAAGTGAAGTGTAAATTCCAATATCAGTTTCCCCATTCAGGCGAGTAAAGTTTCTTGCTCAAAGAAATATTCCTCATGCAAATGGAAACAAAATACTCCTTGTAAATACTGTACATGTACTGTACACGATATTGTGTATTGATTTTCATTCTAGCCTCAGCTAATTAGTCAAAGCTTAACTGCCTGTCTGGGGAAGAGCTTGCTCTGATTGGCTGGGGCTGTCTGTGAAATGGCCTGTTAAACACTTGTGATGATATCATTTGACCTTTACTAAATTGGAACAGTTTAAAGACAAAGTTCAGTCACAGAGGTAGACAGCTTGAGGTTATCAGAAAGGGGCCATTTGCCAACACTAGCTAGCAAAAAAGCTATGAAGTGTCCTCGTTTCAATTTGGAAAGTACTAGAACCGACTAATGGAACTACATGTAAGTACCGGTAACTGTTCTCCGCAGTCACGTAGAATAGTTTGTACCCAGTTTGTTTTGCCAAGCATTTCGGCATTTTCTGCATTTTCGCTGTCAACTTCGCTGCTAACTTTGGAGTTAGAAGCGAAGTTAGCTACTCTTGTAAACGTACCCATGCTTTTGCTTGACAAGAGTGCTTGCAACCAGTTTTCCTGCAAATCGCCTTTGTGTATATATACATATAATATACATGTACTAATATTTACTAAAATATGTCCATCTTCCCTTTTGTTCTATGTTGTACAGAAGGCCTCATGGGGATGGCAATAGTGGGTGGTGCAGTACTTGCTGTTGGTGGACTTGTTGGAGCAGGAATTGCACTTTCAAAAAAATAGCTTATGATACTTGCAGTCTGAACACGCCATGTCTTGTGCTGATCAGTCTTTCCAGAAGATTCAAAAGGAAGAGTGCCATTCGTCTACTCTAAGCGGTTTATGTCCAATGGAAGGCACTCTGTTTTGGTAACAGTAGCATGGTTATAGATTCCATGTTGTTGAAGGTAAGGGTGTTGTATTCTGTTCTATTCCTTTCTGCATTTTTCAAGTATCATTATCTATATTTTATAAAAACGTCAGTAAAAATATAATTGAAGTAAAAATATAGTGGGGAAAACCTAATAAATATTTTTAATTTACCGACTGTTAACTCCGGTTTTGGGCCAATTGATAGGAACATACTGCTTTGATCATTGCCAATGTTTTATCCTATGTTTGAAGTTATGCCTGCAATGCATTTTCTTGGCTAGTGACAGCAATCTTCAGGGTCCAGTATTCTCTAGTCATCATATGTATCCATCCCTTTGGGTATGTTATGGTGTAAATGTTTGATTATATCAATATATGGTTATTTGCAAACATAATTGAGAGTAAAGAATTGAGATTTTTTGGCAGAAAGTGTGAAACATTTGTCAGTAACCTAATGTTACAAACACCCTTTTGTTATCAATTAAGTAACAAGTTGTAATTAGTGTACAAATTACACATTTTGTAGAAATCAATAGTCCTGTGACAATTCTGTATATTATTCATTAACAAGTTATAAAAAACATGTGTTGCTCAGTTGTCAGTTGCCTGCTGATGAGCAAATTTCATTGAACAACATAAATCATACAATTTTGTGAATTTTAAAAGGTTTGGGCCTAATCCTCTATCCCTTGGTGTTGTAAATATATTTCTTCGTCTAGAACGAAGTCAATGAGTATTTGGTTTATTTGCTATCAGAATAGTGGAAGAAATTTGTTCAGGCAATATCCCAATTTAAATTTGCTACATGACCTCAACCAATAGGCCCTAATAATAATATATTGTTCTACATAAGATATTTTCATCAGATTAAAGGCACATTCTCATGGTCCCCTTCCTAATTTTTTTAGATAGCGCCACCAGCTCCTGGGAACTCACAGCAGCCAAAAACTAATTAATGCCTAGGGCGTTTGGTCTGGTTGGCCATGGTTGTTAAGTCCTATTATGTAATATCCTGGCTAAAACAAGGTCACTGTACACAGTCAGTGCGCAGCACCCTCGATAATGAGGCACATCGCGAAGTTTTATTTGCAGCGCCGCGACGGTCTCGGACCCTTCGAGAATTCGCGAACGTTGACGAGTGTTCGGTAGTAACCCTGGAAAATTGGATGGGAAACCCGAATTCCTCCAAACCAATTTTATTTAAGCAAACGAGTCATCTGTATCGTAGCATTGGAATGTTTTCTTCAGTAATTTCTGCTTTATTAAACATTTTAAAGACAAGTTTTCAGTAAAACGAATTTTGAAAATGTTACCTCCAATCTCATTAGGTATGCAAAACCGAACGAGTTGTGCATACGTAGCAAATAAACGAAAGCAATAGAAATGAAGGGGTTGTTCATCGCGGTGGTGCAGATAAGTGGAAAGGATGATCAAAGTCACGCGATGTGTCGTTGCTGGTGGCGACGTTTCGGTTGCTAACTGCTAACCTTCATCAGGCAACTGAAGAATGCGCGCTGCGGCGTCTGTTTATGTCCGCTTCGCCGGTTCCTGTGTACCGGTTTGCGGACGTCGTAGTGGTGATCGTGCGGTTTGGCGCGCGATTCTGGCGTCCACTAGCGGCCCCGTCCGTGGTGGGTCGGCGGTCGTGGCGTCTGATGGTGGGGAGCCAGAAACCGGGATGTCAATGCCGCTGTCTCGATTGATGTTGTTTCGGCGAAGTCGGATGTGGATGGCCTCCTTGACATGCCTGGTGTACCAATGTTGTTCTCGGTCAATACACCGTACATCGTCCCAATTGGGGCGGTGACCAGCTCCCCAAGCGTGCTCGGCTACCGCCGATCCGTCCACACGGGAGAGTCTCACGTCGCGTTGATGCTCCTTGATTCTCTCACCGATGGGCCGGCCGGTTTCGCCGATGTAGACCTGGTTGCACTCGCCACATGGAATCTCGTAGACGACACCTCCGCGTCTTTCCGGGGGGACAGGGTCCTTGGTGTGGACGAGTTGGTTCCTCAAGGTGGTTGAGGAACGAAACACGGTACGAATACCGTGTCCCTCAAGGATTCTCCTCAACTGTCCGGAGACGCCGTCCATGAAGGGAAGTACAGCGAAGGACTTGTACTCAACCCGCTCCGTATCGGTGCTCACCTTAGGTCTCGAAGAGCGACGGATGAAGGGGGTATCCGTTCGCTGTGATTGCAGTGTGCACATGGCGTTTCTCTGAGGCCGTACAGTGCGGTTTGGTAACCAAACGCGCTGCACGGTCAACGAGGCACTTGGCCACTCCACGCTTCACAGACTCAGGGTGGTGGGAGTCGTAAGCCAGGTACTGGTCGGTGTGTGTGGGTTTGCGGTACACAGTTGTGGTTAGGCTGCCGTCGGGCTCCCTGTGGACCAAAGTGTCCAGGAAGGCGATGGTGTTGTCCGCTTCCACCTCGACAGTGAAGTGTATGGTGGGCCGGAGACAGTTCAGATGGGAGAGCAGCTGGTCGATCGGTCCGGTCGCGCGGTGCAATGACAAAGGTGTCATCAACATACCGCTTCCATACTGAAGGGGAGCATTCAGGAGGGCAACTCTAGTGAGCCTCCTCCTCAAATGCCTCCATGCATGTACAGGTTGGCGATGACCGCGGACACTGGACTGCCCATAGCTGCTCCATCCGTCTGTTCGTAGAAGGACCCTTCGTGGAGAAAGTACGTGGACCGTAAGAGGAACTCCAGCAGGGTGGCGATCTTGGCGGGGGAGAGGGAGCATGAAAAGAAAACACTTTTCGGGACGCTGTGCGCTGACTGTACAGTACACTGTGGTTTGTGTGCAGTATATATACATGTACATTGTACTGTAACATGTAGTGTATCGTGGGAACCCCTGTTTCGACGGTAAACGTTTTCGACGCTTAGCCTTCTAACTCACATCGCACGATGAAAACAACTCCATATAACGATCTCAGACTTCGTATCTTCCAGTTGGTTTCCTGCTCTTGTCCGTCACCGAAAATGTGGAAAGTTAAGGCTTTTCCGGTAGGCCAAACTAGTGTGATTCAAAAAGTTGCTCTTTTGGGGTCTATTTTCCTAGGTACAAAATTGGCAGTTGCTTCGAAGCTCCAGTTTTCTTTATTGTTGGTCCTAAAACAAATCTGAGAGTACCATAATAAACCCCAACATATCGGTAGAAAAAAATATATATCACGCAACTTGAGACAGTCCGTTCTGGGTAAAAACTATGGAGGCTCCTAAAAGGCGTCTCGCTTATATAATTGTTTGTATATTTTTTATATTTATTTAAAGACATAAAGTAACATATGGCCTAATAGGCTTTTATAAAATAATAAAAAATGGCAGCGAGAGAAAGTACCAAGGAGGAAATGTGTCTCTTGAGTGACATTGGGAAAGGTCATAACTGAAGAAGCAGTGAGAAAGAGGATTGTAGAGTTTTTTTTTAAACGTCACAGAAAAAGACATCAGCCAGACCAATAAGTTTTAAGCATGAATTGTGAATGATTTGAGGAAAGTGTTAGAAGGAGTGTCGACAAAAAAAACCAAGAGAAAGGAGAAATTGACTGAGACCTCTTTTAGTGTGATTCTTTCGTCCACTTTGGTCAGCTTGAAGAAAAGTCCTTATAGCGTCGAAAACCGGTAACTGGAGGATACTGTACAGCTCACTACATGCATGTGCTGTGCATGTACTTACTAGGCTTGAGCCTCTCGTTTCCCCAGCCGACCTCACTGACACGTATTTTTGTACGAGCAAGTTATAGGCTCACCACGGGCTCAAACTCCGATAAAGCGAAACCAGGAGTCAGGGTAAAGCTTCACTGTAGCTCGTTTTAATGGGGAGTCACCAAACACGGAGTGAAAAGACAATGCTAGCAAAGGCACAAAAAGAGGCTGGCAAGTATCACGAAGAAAGCAGAGGATAGAGGTAAGCGAGGCTGAAGGTGATGTAAAGAGGCATATATGCGTCACGACGTGTGACACTTGACACATGACACCGTGGCTAAGCTATAAGTGCGCATGCGCGAAGCCAGGTTTTGCTGAGGCCCCTATTCATTCATTTATTCATTCATTCATTTCTCGGGTAGTTACAGGCACAAGCACTAACCCTTACCCTAATCCCAACCCTAATAACCCTAATCCTGAACCTAACTCTATCAGTAACGCTAACCCAACGCGAGCTCTAACTCTAACCATAACCCTAACCGTAGCGCCCTAAGCCTAACCTATGCTGGTTTATAAAACACGTCCTCACGTAGCCCCACTTAATTTACGGGGTACCAGCATGGCTCAACGACGGTGGTTAAGCATCATATGCGGGTATATCTCGATGTTAATACATCGTGTAGGCTAAACCGAGGACGAGGGGGCGCTATATAGAAAAACCTGTATGGGTGCAGCCGCCGATTTCAAGAAAAGTTGTGTAAGTTACGCAACGTACAAAAGTTGCGTAAGTCTTGTGCCACTATGGCTCTTTTGTGCACTATTTAGAAAAGGCAGCAAAATGTTGCGTAAGTTACGCAACAAAATGTTGCGTACGCAACATTTGAAGTTTCGTGAAATCGGCTGCTGAACACTAAATCGAGCTCCCATTGAACACTGTACAAAAACACTCGCTTTCAAAGCCAATTATCACACGCTCAAAAGTCTCTCAGTTCTTGTAGCTATACTTAAAATTGTAGTTTGGACCTTCATCTCGCAGATTCTTTTCAATTTTAGTGCTCTTAGCCGATTAGATTTTTTGCTAATTACCCCCAGAAAAAAAAACCAAAATGTGTAGCCGTCCAAGCTGAATTTCTGCAAGGATTTTGGGATGGACCCCTCCACTTCCACAGCCAAATAGGGCCACATTTAAAGCCAGATATGGTCCAAATTACATACCAAATTAAAGAGTGAGCCCCAGGTTGTCTTAAGCTTCACTTGTTCTACAATGTATCAGTTAATTAGCCTCCAAAGACCCCTTATTAAAAAAAAGTTGTGGGTCCACACTTGATGATAGCCATCTTGGATGGATTTTGTGTGCTGCACCCGTATAGGGGTTCCGTAACACTCCCCGCCTGCGTATTTTTTTTTACAGCGCAGCCATGGGTTTTTCGCTGTATTCGTGGAAATCCGCGCTTGAAAAGATACCACATGACTGTAGTGCTGCATTACGAGATCAGTCAGTTGGGGTTTCTTGTGGAGGGGCGGAATGTGACTGTCTGTTGTTGTAGCTGTAGTTTGACACAAACATTTCAGATGTGTTATTAATTGGAGATTCGAGTTGCTGGTAATAATGTTCAGCTGCACTGGCTGATCTTGTAAGGCAGGGCTAGTCTCTTTTCCAGCGCAAATTTGCACTACCACAGCGAAAAACCCATAGCTGCGGTGTAAAAAAAAAAATACGCTCCCCGTCTGCATCTGGCATATGAAGATGGCACTAAATAAAAAATACCGTGTAGATAACCTTCGAATGGTATACATAGAGTTCAGGCTTTTGTAGGTAGGATCAAGACGACTTCGGACACTGGCCTCAAGAATGTCTTGGTGGCGCCACCGGCGACAATTACCTTCAGCTCCACGGTGCGAACTCAACCATCGGTGCCCGGGGTGAAAGATGTTACCAGCGCGAGTGGCCACGTGTTGCGGGTGACTTGCTTGTCCTTCATGAGTATACGAGTTCTCATGCTCGCAGGTTCTGACGAGGTTCTTTTCACTTGTGTCGGCTTTGTAGGGTAGGAAGGTACTCTGGCCTCCAGCGCGACCAGAACATATCGGCGAGACGCTGAACCTGCCTCCATTGACTCTTGAACAGGTCCTTGTCGGTGAAGGTTCCGGTAGTCTGCGACTGCGGCACGCCCACCTTCTGGTAAGTAACGTCGCCGGTGTCAGTATGAAAGGTGACTCGGGGTCAGTTGAGACAGGTACCAGAGGCCTAGCGTTGAGGATTGCCGTTATACCTCGCGAAGAAGGTAGACAAGACTTCGTAGGTCAAGCGAATCTTGCTCTGCAGCAAGATGGCGTCGAGGATCCTTCGGGAAGCTCCAATCAGGCGCTCCAAGGCACCTCCCTTGGAGTGTGGTGGGTTAAACTTCCAGGTGCAACCGTGGTCGTCGAGGAAGCGTCTGAGGTGGTGTTGAGTGTGGTGCTGCCTCAGAGTTGGTGTTAAGGGTGGTGCTACCTCTCGTGTGGTTGAGTCCAATAAATGCAACTAGGCAGGCGGGGGTAAATAAAAGTCGAAACGGGTGCCTAAAACCAACCGGAACTCACCATTTAAAGTTTATAGTATTTTATTTAACTATTTCACGCTTGTAACAACGAAAACAATATCAACGAGAAATATATGTCTGTTGTGAAACAGAGCATAGAGCTTTTCCGCTTCTGTTTGTAACAAGTCATAGAATAGCCCCATTCCTACTCCAAAACGCATGTACATATTTTGTGCACAAAGCCTATGGGACTCGAGTGTGGTATTCAAAAATTCATAAAAAATATAAACAATGGTCCTTCGGTTCCAAACTTTAGATTTGGAATGTCTAGCACGATAGCTAACTACATACAAAATTTCGAGATGATCGGCCAATGCCTTATATGTGTTTTAAAATCACACATTTTGATGACGTCATGATTGCGTAACGACATTTTGGCTCCGGAAGGTGTTTCTAAACCATGTCCCCAATAGATATCAAAGAAAAAATGAAAAAAATATCGCTCCGTTGGCCAAATATGCTCATTTCAATGTGAAAATCTGAAAAGTTCATGACCTCATAAATATTCATGAGATGACGTCACGGTCAATCGATGGCAATTTTTGGATACACCTTTTCCCAACTTAGATACAGTGCAAAGTTGAAACCAAACGAACTTGCACTTTTGCTTTTAATGGATTTTGAAATTTGCCCCTTCAAAGCAAGGTCACGTGACACGTGATGACGTCATGATGACATCAAGGTGTTTAGGATCAATTTCAGCATGGGCTTTATGCATTTGCCACGTTTGAAAAAAATCCAAGTCTGTTCAATGACCAAAGTCGTGCTTACAAAACCCCTGTGCATTGTCTATGGGCTTTGGGGGAGAAGAAGAAGAAGACTAAGAAAAAGCCTAACAAAAGATATAGCTTTTCCGCTTCCCTGGAAGCGGCGGAAAAGCTAATAATGTTAACAATAATAAGTTCAACGATGACGAATAATGAAATATTCGTGGCAATCGTGTCTAAACGAGAGAGAGATTGAGAGAGAGAACGAGAGAGAGATTGAGAGAGAGAACGAGAGAGAGAACGACACGATGCCGTTAAATAGTTACAATGCGTTTAACAGGTTCGGACATGTCTTGCCTTGAGTCATGGTTTATGGATTACTTCTTCCAAAATTAATCAGCAAAGGACACGTCGTGTCTATCAATAAAACGCATGGATGACGAGCAAATGAAACCTCGCCTTCGTATAGCGTTACAAACAATACAACAACAACAACAACAAAAACAACAAATACAAATAGATAAATAAAATTTGGAAAGTACGACATTAACTTATCAAGCTATACTTGTTTTCGAAAATGTTCCGATTCTGCAACGGTCTATTACAAATCAAGAAACGTTGTTGTACGACCATCATTTGCCACCTTTCTCTTTGGGTATAGATATGAGAAAGCGGTTTTTATTTGTTGGTACGTATACATTCCATCTCCTCTCATACGGAATCCGCGATTAACCCCTACACTTGGAACTTGCGATCTTAAAACATCGAGGTATCTCTCTTTAGTGATGTCATTAGTCCGTTTGTTTAGTCCCTTATTTTGTTTTGAGAGCCTCACGTGCACTACCTCAAACATCATATACCTCATCTCATGTAGAGTTTGTAATGTCCAGTATGTTGGCGAGACCAAAATCACTCTCAAAATAGGTCTACAATCAAAACCGGTAAAATGGACACCCCTGTTGGGTATCACTTCAATCTCCCTGATCATTCGATATCAGATATGAGTGTACTGGGCATAGAATCCCTTGGTCACCGTAGTAATGTTGTCCGTCTAAGCCGTGAGAAAATGTGGATGAAGCGTCTTCGGATTATTCAACCACAATTATGGTTCAGGAGGGTAATGACTAACACCATGCAGCTTTCTGATAATCCTTCTTTTGTGTTCACTTCTTCACACTTCTCTCTTTGATCTCCCCCCTCTTCCCACTAATCCCTGCCCTACTCCTTGCCCTTCCCTTTGATCGCACCCTACCAGCTTTACTCTTTGTCCTTTGTTTCTCATCCGTGTCCTATTCACTCTCTTCCCCTTCCTTAGTGTACATGTATCTGTGTTGTCCTTGTCACTCTGCCTTTGAGAAAGGTCCTTCTAGGATCGAAACGTCAGGCCCACTAAATTTTAAGATTTGCATTTTGGTAATTTTAGTCAGTAAGCAGTTTGCAACATTTTTGTAAATCACTTTATAAATTCACATTTGGAAGTTTTGTAAAATGTTCTTGTTTCTTTCTTAATAATAAGAATAAAACATGTAAAAACTTTACAATTGTTGTTTGTTTGTGGTTTATTACAATGAAGTCCAACGTGTAAAACTTCTATCATCCTGTCCTCAGTTTACCACAATCAACCTGCTAACCATGTGGATCGAGTAGGAACTATCCGATGACGTCACCAATCCGAATACTACAATGACGTAATGTAAACTAAATATGGGTTCGGACAAGTCTCGTCTTGTACCATTGTTTGGGGATTAAGTTACCGGTCTTTAAAAGGGGTGAAATGAGAGGAGGTGGAAATCATTTCTACGCCGATGTTTGCTGAGAGTGGACCCTACGTCGAACGTTACGATCGTACAATATTTTCTATCAGAAAATGGGTGAACTTCAAAAATTACAAAACCCATTGACACGTCTTCTGAGACGGAGATGCAACCACCTTCTCCTCGGGATTCTGTGGTGGCTGGTCCATTCGACTGCGTGAAAAACTTACGCACGAGCAAGTCAATAGAGGATGTCGTGAGGGTTTCAGCTATACGATGGCGAGACCCTACTACTACAACATCTACACCCGAGAGAGCGTGTGGTCCATTCCTGACACTGTGGCGACACATCGTGAATTTGGACCCGCACCCGACATTCTTCCAACTGCGATGGCGGAACTCACAAATGGTGTTCCCAAGACCCAGAGAGACAACCAGAAGGCCTCTACCTCTGCACCAGTCGACTACACGGCACCGCAGTTCATCAAAGGGAAGCAAGCGGCGAAAAGAAAGTTCAACCCCGACCCCGACCAGGAGACCAACGAGAAGAACGACGTGGTATTCCACATCGGAGGTGAGCGTTATGCCGTTGTGAAGCGCTTCAAGGGACGGGTCCGTTTGTAAATCTACGAGAGTACTACGTGAAAGAGGGCACCACCAAACTACTGGCTGGAAAGAAAGGACTGAATCTCACATCTGACGAATGGAAGCAGTTGGCGATGCAGGCTGCCAACATAACCGCTGCCATAGACTATGTCTAGAGTTTACATTTAGTGATACAACACCATTTTTTTCCGATTCCTGTTTGATGTTAGTAGTATAATAAGAGCAACTCGACCCCCGTTTCATTGTTTCGGGTTGAGGTTGAGGTGGAGGTGGAGGTGGAGGTGGTGGTGGCGGTGGAGGTGGTGGTGGAGGTGGAGGTGGCGGTGGAGGTGGCGGTGGAGGGGGTGGAGGTGGAGGTGGAGGTGGCGGTGGAAAAGGCCGGAGGTGGAGGTGGATGAGGAAAGGGTTGATGAGCTGGGTCAATTTTTTTTTTGAGGGGCCTAAAACAAAGGATAGAGATTTTGAAACAATGGATATGTTAAGAATTTAAATGTTAAGAACTTAATGTACGTTACGGGTGCCTGATTAGTTCGGCGATATTCGGGAAGGGTTGTCACGAAAGTCGGGATAAATTCTGAGCGAGACTGAAACATTTACCGGTGGGTCTGGACAAGTTGGATGGAGGTTGTGGTGGGCATATTTGTCGCGGACACTAAGTCGGGACAAGTTCTGACAAGATTAGGAGAACAATAGGGCAGCGATGGATAAGTTAAAACCTGCGAAGTCGGGACAAGTTCTGACAAGATTAGGAGAACAATAGGGCAGCGATGGACAAGTTAAAACCTGCAATACTTGTCTCATATCTGATTGGTCAAGCGAACTACGACTCAAGGGTGAAAGAGTTCAGACTTTGAGACGGAGATCATTTCTACGCCGATCGTTGCAGTAAACGGACCTTCTGACAAACGTCTCCCTACCTACAACCGATCTTTAAAAGATGTCTGATGCTCTCAAGATACATCTACCCAATGATGCACCGTCTGAGCTGGGGGCTCAACCGTCTTCTCCTCGAGATTCTGTGGTTGCTGGTCCATTCGATTGCGTTAAAAAGTTAACGCACGAACAAGTCAAGAGAGGATGGCGTGAGGGTTTCAGCTCAACGATGGCGAGACCCTACTACTACAACATCTACACTCGAGACAGCGTGTGGTCCATTCCGGACGCAATGCCGACACAGCGTGAATACAGATCTGCACCGGACATTCTCCAGACTGCAATGACCGAGCTCACCGATGGTGTTCCCAAGACCCAGAGTGACAACCAGAAGGCCTCTAGCTCCGCACCAGCCGACTACACGGCACCGCAGTTCATCAAGGGGAAGCAAGCGGCGAAAAGAAAGTTCAGTCCGGACCCCGACCAGGAGACCAACGAGAAGAACGCCGTGGTATTCCACATCGGAGGTGAGCGTTATGCCGTTGTGAAGCGCTTCAAGGGACAGGTCTTTGTAAATCTACGAGAGTACTACGTGAAAGAGGGCACCTCCAAACTACTGGCTGGGAAGAAGGGACTGAATCTGACTTCTGACGAATGGAAACAGTTGGCAGAGCAGGGTGCCAGCATAAGCGCAGCCCTGAACTATGTTTAGAGTATGCTTCCTAAATAGTCATCATCTTTTTTTCTGTTCTTTTTTTGTAACTTCTTTTCTTTTTGTTTTAATGTTTTAGATAAATACACCGATGACGATGATTACTTTGCCGACTGCAAGCAGCGGGTTAATACATTAGTCAAGAGAATCTTGACCAGAATCGTCACACACCGGATTTTCAGCCAGGTGTGTCAAGCCCAAGAACAACTAGGATGCGAAGGGTGTGAGAAAGACTGGCCGAGTCAATACGATCACGCCTGTTTGTTTTTTGGAATGAATCCGATATGTTGCCTCAGTGACTATGTAGATGAACACTACGAGCGAGCCGCGCAGTCCGTGGATAAGACCAAAGTCACTCTCGTATTTGGATTGGTGACTAGCCGTCTTGGTGTCGGTCCATTTACTTATGAGGGAATGATCATAGATGATATCATTGACCAAATACTCAATGAATGGAAACTTACTCCTGCGGACCTCAGTCGGTCGTTTTATACAAACGTATTCGATATTTTAACCGAGCTCATTGATGATATGATCAAAGGACTTAATCTTACTTTGGAATAATAATAATGGATGTACTTGTATACCTGCGTACTATTTTAAATTGATTTAGTCCGTATGAATGGGTTAACTCTATTTGTCTGACGGTGATTGTGGTGGGTGAAAAGTTGATTTGGATTTTCAATAAATGACTGCTACGTTGTTATTAAAGAAGAAGAAGAAAAAAATAATAATATTATTTCGTGTTTTTCATTACTAGTGTCCAGTGGGTTAACCGGATATTCGTGATATATTGATGACTGAGAGGTGATGACTTCAAGGTAATAAACCACACACGAACATTATTTTGTACAGTTTCTACATTTTTTTTTAAAATTTATTTATTTATTCTTTTATCATTAACACACACACACCCCTCCCCTCCCCCCCCCAAAAAAATAAAAATAATAATAATAATAATAATAATAATAATAACCAAATGTACATCTTCTGACAAAATCTCTTAATAGTAACTATTTAAACAATGACCTTGAAATTTGTTTTACTATAAATTTCTCATCATATACTAAAGTCTTAATACTAGGGAACTGTTTTCTTATAAAATCATTTACGGTAATATCATTGTCTATTTTATCAGAAGAAAATAAACGCGTAATCTTAGACATGCTCAATCCACGACATCGATGTAGCAAGAAGAATATGGTGTACTGTCAACATACAGCTGATAGAGGGCCCTGTAGAGATCGATGGCTGTAGTCGGTTGAGGAAGCGTTCTTCTTCAGAAAGCTTTTAACTTGCGGTAGCGATGGTTTCTGTCCGTACGAATCGAAATATTCACCCTCTCCATTCTGGGAGATGTAAATAGCCACCCAGTGCTGGCCGGGTTTGTTGGATGGATCCGTATTGACGACGAAAGCGCTGGGACGAGGCACCTGCCGCGTAGGAAGTTGGTCGCTGGCAAATACGCCCCTGAAGTAATGTTTGGTGAAGCGATCCTGTTTTAATATACGAGCGATCTCCAGACTATCCATCGATGGTTATTTTAGCTCGAGTAGTCAAAGATGATGTTGCGTGCCTGGTCTATTTCTAGAATGTTGTTAAACTCCGCGTAGATGATGACGTTGATGGTTTTCTGCAGAGGGGTAGCAAAGTGCATGTCCAGACGGAGGTTGCCTCGTTTGACCAGATTGAAATGTCCCCCTGCGGACAAGTCAGGACTTAAATCAAAGGCGTACAGTGCGTGCCCACCGGCAAAGTCCTCGCGACTGATGGTGTTGCCCTCATCCTGGTACATTTTATCGGTTCCAGAAAAGAGAGTTTGATAAGCTCTGACAAAGTTCCCTCCTGCTTGCTGATCGAACGTAGGTTTCAAGGGGGTATAGGGGATCTGTTCTCCGTCTACGTGAACCGTCAGAAAATTGAGGTTCATATGTTGAAAGTTGAAGGGATTTTTCCCGTAGCGACCATTGAAGGCCTCGTTGGTCAAACATCCCACTACGATGCGAGATGGAAGTTGTCCGAGGAATATGTGGTCTTGAGTTAGCGTTAGATTACCCTGAGGGACGGAGACCATCTTGCACATGATGCGTCTGAGTGGGTACTTGGCTGTACCTTTCTCCAGAGCCTTCATGTGTCCCAGCATAACCGCCGAGCTGACTTTCACTTTCCGGACGAACACGGAGGTATCTTGAATTACTACTTTGTAGGAAGGGTTGGCGCCGGTAGCCATGAGACAGAAGGCATCGCTGCTACGGATCAGTTTGAGTTTCAAGTCCACCCCATTCAGCATGTGTCTGTCTTGGAAGAATAAATCATTATGAATGGGTCCGATCATATCCACTACGCGGCTGTTTTTGATATATTTCCATCTCTTCTTTAGACCCTGGTTGACTGTCGCGTCATCCACAAGTGGATCTGCATTGTCCATTCTTCCCGCAGTATCTTTGTAGAACAGACCAGCCGTGAGCTGCGTGGTCTTGGCATCGTTCCCGTAGCTCAGTAGGGTTTCGATCATGGCTCGATAGGGGTATGTGGGTGTGGAAGAAGAGATCAATCGTTCGTTCAGACTCACGTCTATTTGACTGAAGAGAGACTGTAAAAACAGATTGACGGGGCCGACGGGGTCGTCCGCTGCCAAATCGGAGCCGTCTCCTTTGGTCACTTTTGCTCTGACGTATAGTTGAGTTTGGTTAAGGTCCAAGTACTCCTCCCCAGATCCTGGGATAAAAAACTCAATTGGTCCCCCATCGGATATGGTTGAGATGGGGTGAAATTCCACCCACTGCCCTTTCTCGACACTCGTCTGGGTGGGAGGGAGCGCGAACAAATCCAGCTCGGATTTGACGCACTCTCCGGAATGTGTGTGTAGCAAAGCCATGACTAATGCAAAGAAGTGTTGCGAAGAAAAATAGGGTCACTAGTCAAAGATGTCAAGCGATCTTTTCCGTTTCCTGCCTGAGGTAGAAGTGGTTCGTCTGCCGACGGCCTTTCGTTTTATACCCTGTCGAGGACCCTGCGATGTTCTACCCCTAACGCCGCGAACCGCTTTGTTCGTTAGATTGCGCCCGGCATGAATGAGTCTTGATTTGGCCGCTTTCTTTATATCTTTCCCTTCTATCGCATCTTGAGCGATTCCTACTCCGGTTCGAAGAGCCTCGCGACCGAGCGTCTTTGCTCCCTGTTTGATTAAGGGCATAGCCGATCGGAAAAGGCCACCGAGAATTCCACCGAGTCCATAACCTCTCTGGGTTCTCGCCCCGGTAAACACCGGGTGACCACGTCCCACTTGACCCACGTAATAGTTCTCGTAATTCTTTTCGCTGGGAAGGTAACGCCCCATTTTGAAGATATACAGCGATTACCCGAAGTATGAGGAGCGCTTTCTTCTAAAGTGAACCTTTACGATCACTTTACCGGCGACAAATGGAATGAGTCGGCCCGTATCGTCCCTTATATCTATTTCGATCGTATCCACCAGCTTTTGTTTGAGATTCACGTAATGGGGGTTGTCGTAGGTTTTTGTGACCGTTTTCCCGTATTTTCCATCCACGTTCACGATTCGCAGTAAGGGTGCCCTGGTATCACCCACCGTGTTGTACTCTACGATATTGGAGTAAATGAACAGAGATTGAAACGGTCGGAGATCCTTCACTCGCGGAGCTTTCTGAGTGGTCGTAATAAAGTTTTCTTTTTCAAACCCGAGCATCGTTGCCAAGCCTCCCATCAGTCTGACTACGGCACCTTCCGTTTTCAAGATAACCTTTTGAATGTATTTGTTATACGAGAATCGGATACGCCCATCGTGATCGATAGGAGGTTCGAAGCTTCGGGAGTGGGATAGTAACCTTCGGGTATTCGATGTCGATGAAGGTGTGACGAATTCTCACCGACCGCACATACTACGATATTTTCACCCTCAATGACGTTTAACCAGCGGTGTGGGTAACTAATCTCAGCTATAGCTACTTCCCAGTCTCCTTCGAATGAGAGTGGGGACGGTAGAGTCACGTAATAATGACTCAACGTGTTGTTGGGATGACTGATCGTAGAACTGTTGGATGGGAGCGTGACGTAAAACGAGTCTGTCATGGTGAAGGTTAGCTTTCACTGTGTGACCAACTGTTTCTGTCAGAGTGTTTTATAATTTGTGTATGTTCGTCACCCGACTGTTAAATTTGTCCGGGTATCCCATCCACTTGACAAAGTACTCCTTCTTCCCACCAATCTTTCGCGTTCTCACTACTCTCTCTATCTGGTAAAGGTTATCCAACTTAACTACTCGTTGTAGTTCTTGTTCGTAGAATGTACCGTCCAATTCTTCGCCATCATAATCTTTCAACTTATACACGGGTGGATGGCGCGGGATTTGCGCGCTGACCGTGAACAATTCAGTGGTCCAGTTGGGGAGATAACCTTTCCTAAACCGTATGGTTGCCATGCTGATGCGCACCGTATCGCCCACATTGAACTTGTACGATACTGCTTGGATCCCATTAGAGCCGTCAGATGAGCCGTACAGGTTCCTCCACACTCTTTCGGCGTTGTCGGTATTTACCGAGGCTAGTGTGGTCTTGATGCTTCGGTGGTATGAGTGATTGTAAGCCGACATTAATTTAGGCAAAGCCTTGACATACTTGTAGCTGTTGGTGGCCGTGAAATATTTGTACATCTTGGTCTTAAGCGTCCGATTGAATTTCTCCACCACACTGGCTTTCGTTTCATTTTGAGTCGTAAAGAAACTAAAATAATGTTTCTTGAGAAATCCCTGGAATGGTCGATTTATAAACTCGGTGCCTTTATCGGTCTGCAGTGCTTTAGGTTTTCGCCCGCTTGCAAAAATTGTGGTAAAACCACCAATGAGTGAGGTGCCGGTCTTATCTTTTAATGGAATCGCCCATGCATATTTTGACAAGATGTCGATGCATGTCAATAGATATCTGTAGTTTGAATTGAAGCGACTGAGGGAGCTCATATCCACCAGATCCGCCTGCCATTGGTGATCGATACCTCCCACGATGACTCTGTTGCGTGGAAAACGTCTGCGTATGGGTTTGTGCAGCGTGTAAGGAGGTTGCTCACTCAGCCAGGTTTGAATCTGCTTTTGATTGACATTAACGCCGTCCTGTCGGGCAGCATGGTAGACAGCCCCGCACCACCGAAACCGGCCGGATGCTGGGGGTCGTAGTACGCTCGTTTCAGGTAGGGTTCGTGCTGCGCCATCGCTGAAATCTGTGTTCTGGATGATGACGGTACTGCGACAACATACAAACGCACAACGGATTTTTCTCGCTAGCTGTTGAAAACCACACCCTGGTTTCCGTAAACAATACTCCATGGTGGATAGATGTAAAATGAAGGAAATGGAGATAGTGTTCGTATTAATATGGAGTCCATTAAGACCGCGAACGGGGTGTTCTTGTACTCGCAACTGTTTTCAGTTTCCTTTTCTTTGACGGCGTTGTCAGATGGGAAGCTTCGGCAAACAACTTGGGGAGGTGGTAAGACTCCTCATCGGGGTCGTCCCTCAAGTACGCATGTACTTTGGAGGAATCATCAAAATCTATTTCACGTTTTAATTTTGGTGGACCGGGTGTCATCGGTTTCAGTGTGTGGGGTTGATCTTCCACTTCCTTGGATTCTAATGTCATCGTTAGTGGCGCCACTCTCTGTTTATTTAAATCCATGTACCGTTGCAACGTCTGGTGGTACAGTTTGACTTTGTCGTCATCGGAAAGATTTTGTCGTTCCAGGAGCTCTCTCATCTCAGCATCCAAACTGTGCACCACGCGCGTGGTCGGAGTTTGTTCCAATCGTCTGGCCGATTGGAGTTTTAGTAATGTGTCTTGGGGTACCAGGACCATTTTCTTTGTATGCTCCATGTTTACTTGAATAATAATCCTCCAAGGGCGCTTAAAACCGGTGTCAATAAAGCACCCAAAAATCCTCCTTTCTGACGAAGAACTTTCTTTTTCTGTTGAACCCCGGTTCTTTTATTCCCGAGAACTCTGATGTGACGTTTATATTTCGCCAATCTCTTCCCAGTCTCGGTCGGTTTAAGATGAACGTTGCCGTTGAGTATGTTCAGGGCGCACTCGCATAGACAGGTGATCAGTTCTTTGTTGGCTCCCTGGATTATACCCTGGCGTTGTTTGTCGCTGCCCTTGGCCAGCACATGTAGGTAGGGAGCGTTGTGCTTCACACGCCTCGACATCTTCAAATGATCGCTTTTCTCTCGGTCGGTTTAAGATGTACGTTGCCGTTGAGGATGTTCAGGGCGCACTCGCATAGACAGGCTATTAATTCTTTGTTGGCTCCTTGGATTATACCCTGACGTTGCTTGTCGCTGCCCTTGGCCAGCACATGCAGGTAGGGAGCGTTGTGTTTCACACGCATCGACATCTTCAAATGATCGCTTTTCACTCCAAAGTGTTTCATTTATACTTTCGGAACGTAAGCAATGGAATATTCATTGGGGAAAATGTGGGTTCTGAGTCTCATGTGTTCGGGGGTATCGGGTTTTAAATCGATACAAAGATAGCCGTAAGGGGCGGATGTTGCGTCACGGTAGGCCTCCATCATATACTTGGACTTGGAGGGATACATCTGGCGCGCTAAGTGGGAAATTTGCGAAGCATATCTCGGGTTCTTAAAGAGGATCATGTAATGCGCATTCAGACTTATTGTCCGCATTTCCTTCCCTTTGTAAAATAAATTTTGAAGATTGAGTATGACCGATAAGTTTCTATGATGACTCCCCTTGGTGAAAAGTTCGCTAACTTTCCCATTGTTGCTGCTCTCTGACATGAGGTCGTCTATTACAATCAGGGTTTTTTGACTTCGGTCCAGGGACTGCAGTAAGTCATCGGGGTAGCCCTCTACAAATCGTATCTGAGGCACCAGACTAGCCAGATGGTCGTAAGCATCTTGATATTCTCCGTAACACCAAATGATGTTATCAATAGCTGGTTTGATGAGTGTGTTTCCCTCGGCAAGTATAAGACGTTTTACAAACTGAGTTTTCCCGCTACCAGTTGGACCGGCAATTACGCCGGTAAAAGGATGTTTCAGTCTCCCTTCCATTTGACAAAATGATTTTTTAACTGTTGTGCAGTCGCTTTAAAAAGATAAAAACCTTCCCATTCACTCTTCCATAAAACCTGGTTGACTGAATTATAAGCTTTAAGGTAAGTAAAAAAAAAAATAATAAAATAAATAAATAAATAAAAAATAAACACGAATTATTTGTTGTCGTCATTGCAATCCTCTATTCTTTTTATTGGTTTTTTTTGGCATTTCCTTTTCAATCGTATATAGGGTATAATTACAAATAACTTTACTTCGCCACATTTTGAATTTAAATTTTAACCGTTAATTTTGTTTTTTCTCACACCTTTTAACTGTACATAGCAACTTTATCGTTAATACATGTATTGAAACTTTACATAATTACAAATAACTTTACTTCGCCACATTTTGAATTTAAATTTTAACCGTTAATTTTGTTTTTTCTCACACCTTTTAACTGTACATAGCAACTTTATCGTTAATACATGTATTGACACTTCACATAATTACAATTAACTTTACTTTGGCACATTGTAAGTTAACATTTTAACCGTTCATTTTTTTTCACTCACACCTTTTAACTGTACACAATTACTGTACCGTAAATACATATACATTAACACAAAGCGTTGTGGTGCATTAAGTACAACAATGAAAAAAAAAAGAAAAAAAAAACACATCATAAATCCAGATACGTTGTTGTGACTCCATCTTCTGCAACTTTTCGCTTTGGATAAAGGTTGGTGAATGCGACTTTTGTTTGTTTGTAGGTATACATGCTACCATTCCGCATCCTAAAACCCCGGTTTACACCTTCACCCGCTTGTTGGTTTTCCAATGTCTCCATGTAATTTCTTTTTGTGATATCATTCGTTCTTTTATTGAGACCTTTGCAACTCACTTCATCTTTATCCCCAAAACAATAATATGATTTACTGCATAGGGCCACAATGCCGTCACCTTCCCACTCTACTTTGAAAAGACCCGGGGTACGCTTATCGAAAGCTCGGTTACTAGGTGTATCGGTGAGGGAACCAATTTGTCTTTTCTCGTTCGTATTCCTCGCGAAGGTGTTCTTTTACAACATCCTCTAAACTCTCTGCAGATATTGCTAGGTAAGCTGAATCCGTATCCATCTCACAAAGTTGGAAATCGGATGTGTCGATAAACTTGAGCAAAAAATCATAGTAAAACTGTAACATTTTCAGTTTGGCATACTGATAGACGAAAAATCCTATCTGAAGCGGAAGTCCGAGATTGATCACCTTTTTGTTCAAGTCGACCTCGTACAAACATCGTCGAGAGGATGAATGTCTCGAAATGTGGGTTTGTTGATCAAACGGGATGCCTCTTCAGTACTGGTGCATACTTTTACCTGCAAATGTTTTTCTTGATTTGTAATTGTTTTTCCATAGGCGGAATTACCAATAAGTTTCATGGTATCCGTAAGGATTGCCTTGGAGGGATCGACGTCACCGTTTCGCCGTGCATTGCTCACAGTCTCACCAAAAGGTTTGAAACATGCTGATGGTTTGTATTGTATAAACTGATATATGTGAGACACTTCTAGGCCGTGATGAATGTACCATTGTAAAAGTGGTGTCGAAAGTAGGATACGCTGTCCAAACATGCTACCAATGAGACTACGCCGAGGGGATTTTAAGAGACCTTCCCTCTCGGCATATCTTTGCATGTGCTCCCTAATATCCGCGCGGCTTATGTTTACATTTTTGAAAATGGGAGGCATCTCAGCAAATGCTTCTCGTAGATGGACGGGTACCTCTATGTCGCATTCGATAAGACCAAAGAGCTCACCGTTAGACACCCCGTCTAAAATACTGCGTTGATTCAGAGCTTTACCTTGATGTGGAAGACGCAGGCTCTTTACAAAGTCAGTAATATTTCGATCATTTGACTGGAGGCGAGACCACTCACATTCCCATATCTCATTCGATCATTTGACTGGAGGCGAGACCACTCACATTCCCATATCTCCACCAGAGTGTGACCTTGAGCACGAATGTAATTTTAAATCTCCTCCGTCTTGTGCCTAAGTTCTGCTCTCGAAACATTTCTGACGGTGTTAAAGGGGTTTGGGTTGAATGGACACTGATGACCATGCCAATAACAACCTTGGAACTGAAAGACTGTATTAGTATCCTTACAATAGCCGTCTACTGGAATACCTCTGGTACCGACACGTTTTTCACCGCGGTTAAACTGATGCTGAATGAAAATTCCCTCTGAATGTGCCACCCAGTCCAACCATTCTACCGCCTTGACGCCATATTTATGGCTGGATACAGGCTTGAAACCCTCCTCTTCTTTTCTTCTCACAAAAGTACCCGTTGGCATGAGTTGCATCAGCGACCACAAATACAGCGCATTCGCATCAAAACCCACTATATTTTTGCAAAGTTTTGGACCTCGCCTTATTAGTGTCTTGTGTTTTTCGTGATACCGATGAAATACAATGGAGGGTCCCCCCACGATGTTCGCTTTCAGAAGATAATAAACGTCTTTGTTTGCTTCATCTATAAGTGAAAAAAATAAGTTCTCTGGAAGAGTGAGGAAAAGGTAATGTAACGAAAGTCCAGGAACAGAAACGGCGCATTTGAACATATCCATATGTCTTTCCTTATAAAACGCTAACATTTTTTCTAGCGCGTCAAGAAAAGGAACAACATCTAAGTTGTTGTACCATTCTAAGAATTCCTGAAATTTAGACATATTATTTTCTGTCCAAACAGACTGACAGCGTCTATATTCTTCTGATGTAATGTTTTGTCCTTTTAATTTACTATAAAATGCTTCGTGCGGTGGTAATTCCTCTTCAGCAAGTTTTTCGAGACAATCCATCCACTCATATGGAAAAAAAACCTTTTGTGTGGGGGCAATCGTAAGCCTTTAAAAATTTCTCATATGAATAACCTGGTGCAAGATAATTGCATATATCTAAGAATTTGAGTTTCTCGGTTTTTATGGCCATGCAAGAACTGCCACGCTTGATGATCATTGTGATAGGGTCACTTTCCTGCAGCTCAGTATATAGATGTTTTTTATAACATTGAGATCGTACTTGACAGAGTTAAACCCTATAAAAGGCAGTTCGCGCATGTAGCTTTCAAGCGATTGTTTCAATTTCGCGGCGGGATGTTTTTTGTCGTGATTAGGTGTATTGTTTTGGTTTTGGTTTTGGTTTTGGTTTTCACGCAGTTCATTTTGTTGCCTCCCGATAATACCATCTAAAGTCCTTAACTGATCCTGGTACCTTTCAGTCATCAAACCAAAAACGACATCGCTAATTTGATGGAGATGTTCCACCATCTTAGCGACTATACGACTTGGGTTCCCGTCAGACACAAAACACTTGGGTTGTTGAAAACCAGGTACATTGCTCGCAATACTCACACTTAAAAGTTGATGACGACTCTCCCAATTTAGTTTTGGTAGGTTAGTGTTGTTATCCTGTTGGATATTCTCGAAGTAACATTCGAAATCGAATGTAGCCCGATACGGATAAAACCTTAATTCTTCGTCAACGTGAATTCCCTCTTCTGTCAACTGATCGAACACCGATGGATTTAAGTGGTACCCGCCACCTGGGAATTTATGTTTTACATTCACGTTACATGTGGGAATATGCCGCCGAAGGTTGAAAGAACGGTTAAATATTGTTTTGCACTTTGTACATTCATAATTTTGACTGTATTTTTGCAAGTCAGAGATATACGAAAAATGATGTTCGTACAAGTTTACATACATTGTATTAGAATAGTTACATAAGGGACGACGGATTAAGTGCACCTTTGATTGAGGAGCATCATCAGTGGGAAAGGTGAGTCCGTACACTTGGACATTCACATGGAAAAGGGCTTCTGCTTTGGCTAGGTCATCTACGGTTATGCCTCTGTTGATATCCTTACCAGTGGCCTGTTTGAACGTATCCGCCAGGTACCGCGTGCGTCTCTCCAGTGCTCCGACTTCTCCTCCTTGGTTAAGCGCCAAACATCTGAAGAAACAAAGGTTATCATTGTATATGCGCCCGTTGTGGGCATTGTGAGTAAGACAAATAATCCCTCGATTATTTGTAACAAATGGTGGTAAATTAACACCAGCACCAATATAGAATTGTGGCATCTTGTTTACAAAAATTGCCACGTTCGTCAACGAGACCACGGTCCATTTTGTGTCAGGACGTTGGTGGTGAATAAATTCCATAATGTCGGTTTTCTCAAAAAAATCTATCAAATGTTCTAAGTCTTGCCGACTGCCCACGGTAAACGGAGTCTCCCGAAACCGGGCGTTGTTGTCGCTCGGGTGGAAGTATCTCAAGTCTCCCAATTCTATATTTCGGAGGATGAACCCGAACGACAACGAGAGTTTCGCGCGGCATGTTAATAATTCAAAAATGGCCTCAAAAATATTTCTCATATTGAGACCTGGATTGGTCTGTCGGTTATAAACTGAGATCTGATTGTGGACCAATTCTCTCTATATACTCTAGAGATGTCATCCTCGTTCAAATCTATCTCACGTGGGAAATTGAGTGGGTCTTCACGAAGCTCGACGTGATCCTCGGGAGGATCACTTTCATCTACCCCGCGATGGTGTCGGCGAAAATGCTGCATCAGCAGCTCCATCCGCGCAAACGATCGGTGACACTTCGGACATCGGGTGTAGTCTGTGCTGTCGTCGCTGGTTTCGCTGTCGCTCTCGCTGGAGTTGTTGCCAGAGCGATCCTCGGGTGGAGTGGCGGGACGATCACCGTCCGTCCAGTGGCTGCAGTCGGGACGGTCCTCGAGTGGAGTGTAGGGACGATCACCGTCCGTTCAGTGGCTGCAGTCGGGACGGTCCTCGGGTGGAGTGGCGGGACGATCACCGTCCGTCCAGTGGCTGCAGTCGGGACGGTCCTCGAGTGGAGTGTAGGGACGATCACCGTCCGTCCAGTGGCTGCAGTCGGGACGGTCCTCGGGTGGAGTGGCGGGACGATCACCGTCCGTCCAGTGGCTGCAGTCGGGACGGTCCTCGAGTGGAGTGGCGGGACGATCACCGTCCGTCCAGTGGCTGCAGTCGGGACGGTCCTCGAGTGGAGTGTAGGGACGATCACCGTCCGTCCAGTGGCTGCAGTCGGGACGGTCCTCGGGTGGAGTGTAGGGACGATCACCGTCCGTCCAGTGGCTGCAGTCGGGACGGTCCTCGAGTGATGTGTCGGGACGATCACCGTCCGTCCAGTGGCTGCAGTCGGGACGGTCCTCGGGTGATGTGTCGGGACGATCACCGTCCGTCCAGTGGCTGCAGCCGGGACGGTCCTCGGGTGATGTGTGTAGGGACGATCACCGTCCGTCCATTGGCTGCAGTCGGGACGGTCCTCGGGTGGAGTGTAGGGACGATCACCGTCCGTCCAGTGGCTGCAGTCGGGACGGTCCTCGAGTGGAGTGGCGGGACGATCACCGTCCGTCCAGTGGCTGCAGTCGGGACGGTCCTCGAGTGGAGTGTAGGGTCGATCACCGTCCGTCCAGTGGCTGCAGCCGGGACGGTCCTCGGGTGATGTGTCGGGACGATCACCGTCCGTCCAGTGGCTGCAGCCGGGACGGTCCTCGAGTGGAGTGTAGGGTCGATCACCGTCCGTCCAGTGGCTGCAGTCGGGACGGTCCTCGAGTGGAGTGGCGGGACGATCACCGTCCGTCCAGTGGCTGCAGTCGGGACGGTCCTCGGGTGATGTGTCGGGACGATCACCGTCCGTCCAGTGGCTGCAGTCGGGACGGTCCTCGTGTGGTGTGTAGGGACGATCACCGTCCGTTCAGTGGCTGCAGTCGGGACGGTCCTCGGGTGGAGTGTAGGGACGATCACCGTCCGTCCAGTGGCTGCAGTCGGGACGGTCCTCGAGTGGAGTGGCGGGACGATCACCGTCCGTCCAGTGGCTGCAGTCGGGACGGTCCTCGAGTGGAGTGGCGGGACGATCACCGTCCGTCCAGTGGCTGCAGTCGGGACGGTCCTCGAGTGGAGTGTAGGGACGATCACCGTCCGTCCAGTGGCTGCAGTCGGGACGGTCCTCGAGTGGAGTGTAGGGTCGATCACCGTCCGTCCAGTGGCTGCAGTCGGGACGGTCCTCGAGTGGAGTGGCGGGACGATCACCGTCCGTCCAGTGGCTGCAGTCGGGACGGTCCTCGAGTGGAGTGTAGGGTCGATCACCGTCCGTCCAGTGGCTGCAGTCGGGACGGTCCTCGAGTGGAGTGGCGGGACGATCACCGTCCGTCCAGTGGCTGCAGTCGGGACGGTCCTCGAGTGGAGTGTAGGGACGATCACCGTCCGTCCAGTGGCTGCAGTCGGGACGGTCCTCGAGTGGAGTGGCGGGACGATCACCGTCCGTCCAGTGGCTGCAGTCGGGACGGTCCTCGGGTTGAGTGTAGGGACGATCACCGTCCGTCCAGTGGCTGCAGTCGGGACGGTCCTCGAGTGGAGTGTAGGGACGATCACCGTCCGTCCAGTGGCTGCAGTCGGGACGGTCCTCGAGTGGAGTGGCGGGACGATCACCGTCCGTCCAGTGGCTGCAGTCGGGACGGTCCTCGGGTGGAGTGTAGGGACGATCACCGTCCGTCCAGTGGCTGCAGTCGGGACGGTCCTCGAGTGGAGTGTAGGGTCGATCACCGTCCGTCCAGTGGCTGCAGTCGGGACGGTCCTCGAGTGGAGTGTAGGGTCGATCACCGTCCGTCCAGTGGCTGCAGTCGGGACGGTCCTCGGGTGGAGTGTAGGGACGATCACCGTCCGTCCAGTGGCTGCAGTCGGGACGGTCCTCGAGTGGAGTGTAGGGTCGATCACCGTCCGTCCAGTGGCTGCAGTCGGGACGGTCCTCGAGTGGAGTGTAGGGTCGATCACCGTCCGTCCAGTGGCTGCAGTCGGGACGGTCCTCGGGTGGAGTGTAGGGACGATCACCGTCCGTCCAGTGGCTGCAGTCGGGACGGTCCTCGGGTGGAGTGTCGGGACGATCACCGTCCGTCCAGTGGCTGCAGTCGGGACGGTCCTCGAGTGGAGTGGCGGGACGATCACCGTCCGTCCAGTGGCTGCAGCCGGGACGGTCCTCGGGTGATGTGTCGGGACGATCACCGTCCGTTCAGTGGCTGCAGCCGGGACGGTCCTCGGGTGATGTGTCGGGACGATCACCGTCCGTCCAGTGGCTGCAGTCGGGACGGTCCTCGAGTGGAGTGGCGGGACGATCACCGTCCGTCCAGTGGCTGCAGCCGGGACGGTCCTCGGGTGGAGTGTAGGGACGATCACCGTCCGTCCAGTGGCTGCAGTCGGGACGGTCCTCGGGTGGAGTGTAGGGACGATCACCGTCCGTCCAGTGGCTGCAGTCGGGACGGTCCTCGAGTGGAGTGTAGGGTCGATCACCGTCCGTCCAGTGGCTGCAGCCGGGACGGTCCTCGGGTGATGTGTCGGGACGATCACCGTCCGTCCAGTGGCTGCAGCCGGGACGGTCCTCGAGTGGAGTGTAGGGTCGATCACCGTCCGTCCAGTGGCTGCAGTCGGGACGGTCCTCGAGTGGAGTGGCGGGACGATCACCGTCCGTCCAGTGGCTGCAGTCGGGACGGTCCTCGGGTGATGTGTCGGGACGATCACCGTCCGTCCAGTGGCTGCAGTCGGGACGGTCCTCGAGTGGAGTGTAGGGTCGATCACCGTCCGTCCAGTGGCTGCAGCCGGGACGGTCCTCGGGTGATGTGTCGGGACGATCACCGTCCGTCCAGTGGCTGCAGCCGGGACGGTCCTCGAGTGGAGTGTAGGGTCGATCACCGTCCGTCCAGTGGCTGCAGTCGGGACGGTCCTCGAGTGGAGTGGCGGGACGATCACCGTCCGTCCAGTGGCTGCAGTCGGGACGGTCCTCGGGTGATGTGTCGGGACGATCACCGTCCGTCCAGTGGCTGCAGTCGGGACGGTCCTCGTGTGGTGTGTAGGGACGATCACCGTCCGTTCAGTGGCTGCAGTCGGGACGGTCCTCGGGTGGAGTGTAGGGACGATCACCGTCCGTCCAGTGGCTGCAGTCGGGACGGTCCTCGAGTGGAGTGGCGGGACGATCACCGTCCGTCCAGTGGCTGCAGTCGGGACGGTCCTCGAGTGGAGTGGCGGGACGATCACCGTCCGTCCAGTGGCTGCAGTCGGGACGGTCCTCGAGTGGAGTGTAGGGACGATCACCGTCCGTCCAGTGGCTGCAGTCGGGACGGTCCTCGAGTGGAGTGTAGGGTCGATCACCGTCCGTCCAGTGGCTGCAGTCGGGACGGTCCTCGAGTGGAGTGGCGGGACGATCACCGTCCGGCCAGTGGCTGCAGTCTGGACGGTCCTCGAGTGGAGTGTAGGGTCGATCACCGTCCGTCCAGTGGCTGCAGTCGGGACGGTCCTCGAGTGGAGTGGCGGGACGATCACCGTCCGTCCAGTGGCTGCAGTCGGGACGGTCCTCGAGTGGAGTGTAGGGACGATCACCGTCCGTCCAGTGGCTGCAGTCGGGACGGTCCTCGAGTGGAGTGGCGGGACGATCACCGTCCGTCCAGTGGCTGCAGTCGGGACGGTCCTCGGGTTGAGTGTAGGGACGATCACCGTCCGTCCAGTGGCTGCAGTCGGGACGGTCCTCGAGTGGAGTGTAGGGACGATCACCGTCCGTCCAGTGGCTGCAGTCGGGACGGTCCTCGAGTGGAGTGGCGGGACGATCACCGTCCGTCCAGTGGCTGCAGTCGGGACGGTCCTCGGGTGGAGTGTAGGGACGATCACCGTCCGTCCAGTGGCTGCAGTCGGGACGGTCCTCGAGTGGAGTGTAGGGTCGATCACCGTCCGTCCAGTGGCTGCAGTCGGGACGGTCCTCGAGTGGAGTGTAGGGTCGATCACCGTCCGTCCAGTGGCTGCAGTCGGGACGGTCCTCGGGTGGAGTGTAGGGACGATCACCGTCCGTCCAGTGGCTGCAGTCGGGACGGTCCTCGAGTGGAGTGTAGGGTCGATCACCGTCCGTCCAGTGGCTGCAGTCGGGACGGTCCTCGAGTGGAGTGTAGGGTCGATCACCGTCCGTCCAGTGGCTGCAGTCGGGACGGTCCTCGGGTGGAGTGTAGGGACGATCACCGTCCGTCCAGTGGCTGCAGTCGGGACGGTCCTCGGGTGGAGTGTCGGGACGATCACCGTCCGTCCAGTGGCTGCAGTCGGGACGGTCCTCGAGTGGAGTGGCGGGACGATCACCGTCCGTCCAGTGGCTGCAGCCGGGACGGTCCTCGGGTGATGTGTCGGGACGATCACCGTCCGTTCAGTGGCTGCAGCCGGGACGGTCCTCGGGTGATGTGTCGGGACGATCACCGTCCGTCCAGTGGCTGCAGTCGGGACGGTCCTCGAGTGGAGTGGCGGGACGATCACCGTCCGTCCAGTGGCTGCAGCCGGGACGGTCCTCGGGTGGAGTGTAGGGACGATCACCGTCCGTCCAGTGGCTGCAGTCGGGACGGTCCTCGGGTGGAGTGTAGGGACGATCACCGTCCGTCCAGTGGCTGCAGTCGGGACGGTCCTCGGGTGGAGTGTCGAGACGATCACCGTCCGTCCAGTGGCTGCAGTCGGGACGGTCCTCGAGTGGAGTGGCGGGACGATCACCGTCCGTCCAGTGGCTGCAGTCGGGACGGTCCTCGGGTGGAGTGTAGGGACGATCACCGTCCGTCCAGTGGCTGCAGTCGGGACGGTCCTCGAGTGGAGTGTAGGGTCGATCACCGTCCGTCCAGTGGCTGCAGTCGGGACGGTCCTCGAGTGGAGTGGCGGGACGATCACCGTCCGTCCAGTGGCTGCAGTCGGGACGGTCCTCGTGTGGTGTGTGTAGGGACGATCACCGTCCGTTCAGTGGCTGCAGTCGGGACGGTCCTCGAGTGGAGTGGCGGGACGATCACCGTCCGTCCAGTGGCTGCAGTCGGGACGGTCCTCGAGTGGAGTGTAGGGTCGATCACCGTCCGTCCAGTGGCTGCAGTCGGGACGGTCCTCGGGTGGAGTGTAGGGACGATCACCGTCCGTCCAGTGGCTGCAGTCGGGACGGTCCTCGAGTGGAGTGTAGGGACGATCACCGTCCGTCCAGTGGCTGCAGTCGGGACGGTCCTCGGGTGGAGTGTAGGGACGATCACCTTCCGTCCAGTGGCTGCAGTCGGGACGGTCCTCGAGTGGAGTGGCGGGACGATCACCGTCCGTCCAGTGGCTGCAGTCGGGACGGTCCTCGGGTGGAGTGTAGGGACGATCACCGTCCGTCCAGTGGCTGCAGTCGGGACGGTCCTCGAGTGGAGTGTAGGGTCGATCACCGTCCGTCCAGTGGCTGCAGTCGGGACGGTCCTCGGGTGGAGTGGCGGGACGATCACCGTCCGTCCAGTGGCTGCAGTCGGGACGGTCCTCGGGTGGAGTGGCGGGACGATCACCGTCCGTCCAGTGGCTGCAGTCGGGACGGTCCTCGAGTGGAGTGTAGGGTCGATCACCGTCCGTCCAGTGGCTGCAGTCGGGACGGTCCTCGGGTGGAGTGGCGGGACGATCACCGTCCGTCCAGTGGCTGCAGTCGGGACGGTCCTCGGGTGGAGTGTAGGGACGATCACCGTCCGTCCAGTGGCTGCAGTCGGGACGGTCCTCGGGTGGAGTGTAGGGTCGATCACCGTCCGTCCAGTGGCTGCAGTCGGGACGGTCCTCGGGTGGAGTGTAGGGACGATCACCGTCCGTCCAGTGGCTGCAGTCGGGACGGTCCTCGGGTGGAGTGTAGGGACGATCACCGTCCGTCCAGTGGCTGCAGTCGGGACGGTCCTCGGGTGGAGTGTAGGGACGATCACCGTCCGTCCAGTGGCTGCAGTCGGGACGGTCCTCGAGTGGAGTGGCGGGACGATCACCGTCCGTCCAGTGGCTGCAGTCGGGACGGTCCTCGAGTGGAGTGTAGGGTCGATCACCGTCCGTCCAGTGGCTGCAGTCGGGACGGTCCTCGAGTGGAGTGGCGGGACGATCACCGTCCGTCCAGTGGCTGCAGCCGGGACGGTCCTCGGGTGGAGGACGCGCAGTTGGGCGTTGGTTGCTCGATGATGATCCGTCAGAGGTTGAGGATGTTTCAGGAGTAGCCCTTGCATGATGTTTGGTGCGGATATGACGTTTTAAGTTGTCCATCCGCTGATAGGCAACACCGCAGATTGCACAACGGATGCTTGACAACACCTTCGAGTGCACCGACTTATGTCGTCGCAAGGAATCTCGACGCGCAAATGTCTTGTGACAAACAAGACATTCATGGATTCCTGGTACTCACTTTGGTTTTTTCTGGCGCTTCGGTGTCATATCCATGGGTTCCTAAGTTCACAAGAAAAGAAAAGAAAGAAAGAAAAAAAATTATCAGAGACTCAATTCAAGGTGCAACCTGTTTAAGAAGAATGTGATCGTCACGCGCTACGTGAGAACATCTAAAAGATCATCAGCAGTTGTCAGGCTGACGAGCTAATTTCTCCGACAAGTAAAGACACAGTGTGACGGGAACAACAAGGGCTGGCGAGTCTAGACGTGTCTAGACGTGTTCGACTTTTTAACAGGGTTTAAACGTGGTAAGAAGGGAGAAAACAAAAGTGAACGTACCTCTTCCTTATCCTCTGTTTCAGGAGCTTCATTGCCCAATACAAGTGGTGGGAAGTCTTTGGGGTCATACACAAATTCTCGATCCTATTAATAAATTACAAATAAAAATATAACAAGTATGAAAAACGATTTCTTGCGGGCGAGTAGTAGTAAATTGATCACCAATGATAACACATGTAACTACTAAGAAATTACAGGAAAGCAAAACGAAGTCAAAGCAAAATTACAGGAAAGCAAAACGAAGTTAGAAATTACAGGAAAGCAAAACGAAGTTAGAAATTACAGGAAAGCAAAACGAAGTTAGAAATTACAGGAAAGCAAAACGAAGTTAGAAATTACAGGAAAGCAAAACGAAGTTAGAAATTACAGGAAAGCAAAACGAAGTTAGAAATTACAGGAAAGCAAAACGAAGTTAGAAATTACAGGAAAGCAAAACGAAGTTAGAAATTACAGGAAAGCAAAACGAAGTTAGAAATTACACTTACTTGTTTATAAATCGCATCGGCGATTTGCTGAATTTCTTCCAGTTGACTGTTCGAATAATCAGGAGACTGCCACGGCTGAGACATGATGAAGTTCGCGAATTACAACACAGGTTGTTGACGAAGAAGTTGATACCGGCTCTGACGATTCTGAGATGAATCTGACAGACTGTGCTCCTAAACTTATATTCTCAACTAGGCTGCATGTTTACAACATCACCTCCCCAAAAAGTCACCCACGGATAATTATAACAATGAAACGCTCAAACCTTCGGACGTAATTGGTCCGAGTAAGAGTCTCTTCTCGTAGCGGCAAGGGAATACAGCAGTCAACGACCAAAGAAAGTTTCCCACGCCCATGACCACCCGTCTTAATTAGAAAATCCCAAGTAAGTAAGTCTCTTCGAGTTGCTCCGAGAGTGAACAACAAGCAACGGCCCAAGAAAGTTTCCCACGACCATGACCACTTTCACGTTCGGTCTTAATGGGTTCTGGATTAAGAGTCTCTAAATCCTTTGGGCAGATAGTAGTATAATGAAGCGCTCACACATTCGGACGTACACGGCTATGGATTAAGACCTAGGTCTTTTATTTTGACGACGGCGTATAGAAATCGGACGGCTCTGGATTAAAACCTAGACCACTTTCACGTTCGGTCTTAATTGGTTCTGTATTAAAAAGAGAGTCTCTAAATCCTTTGGGCAGATAGTAGTATATATAAATGGTGTACAGCAGTCGACGGCCCAAGAAAGTTTCTCACAATACAGCAGTCAACGATCCAAGAAAGTTTCCCACGACCATGACCACCCGTCTTAATTAGAACATCCCAAGTAAATAAGTCTCTTCGAGTTGCTCCGAGAGTGAACAACAAGCAACGACCCAAGGAAGTTTCCCTCGACCATGACCACTTCCTCAGAAATTATCCCGACTTTCGTGACAACCCTTCCCGAATATCGCCGAACTAATCAGGCACCCGTTACGTGCATTAAGTTCTTAACATTTAAGTTCTTAACATATCCATTGTTTCAAAATCTCTATCCTTTGTTAAAAAAAAATTGACCCAGCTCATCCACCCTTTCCTCATCCACCTCCACCTCCGGCCTTTTCCACCGCCACCTCCACCGCCACCGCCACCGCCACCTCCACCTCCACCTTCACCTCCACCTCCACCGCCACCGCCACCTCCACCTCCACCTCCACCGCCACCTCCACCTCCACCTCCACCGCCACCTCCACCTCCACCTCCACCTTCACCGCCACCGCCACCTCCACCTCCACCGCCACCTCCACCTCCACCTCCACCTCCTCCTCCACCGCCACCTCCACCTCCACCTCCACCGCCACCTCCACCTCCACCTCCACCTCCACCTCCACCGCCACCTCCACCGCCACCGCCACCGCCACCTCCACCTCCACCTTCACCTTCACCTCCACCTCCACCGCCACCGCCACCTCCACCTCCACCTCCACCGCCACCTCCACCTCCACCGCCACCTCCACCTCCACCTCCACCGCCACCTCCACCTCCACCTCCACCTCCACCTCCACCGCCACCTCCACCTCCACCTCCACCTCCACCTCCACCTTCACCTCCACCTCCACCGCCACCTCCACCTCCACCTCCACCTCCACCTCCACCTCCACCTCCACCGCCACCTCCACCTCCACCTCCACCGCCACCTCCACCTCCACCGCCACCTCCACCTCCACCTCCACCTCCACCTCCACCGCCACCTCCACCTCCACCTCCACCTCCACATCAACCCGAAACAATGAAACGGGGGTCGAGCTGCTCTTATTATACTACTGATGTTTTTAGACGGATGCACCGATGACGATGAGTACATTGTCGACTACAAGCAGAGGGTTAAGACATAAGTGAAGAGAATCAGTAGTATACAGTGAGCAACAAAACCCCCGTTTGAAGGTGGGATGAGGTGGAAATGAGGTGGGATAAGGCGGAGGTGGAGGTGGAGGTGGGATGAGGTGGAAATGAGGTGGGATAAGGCGGAGGTGGAGGTGGGATGAGGTGGAGGTAGGATTGAGGTGGTATTCAGGTGGTGAGGTGGGATTGAGGTGGTGAGTTGGGAATGAGGTGGGAGTAGTTTTGTTAAAGACAAGGCAGGCGGGTGGAAATAAAGGTCGAAACGGGTGCCTAAAACCAACCGGAACTCACCAGAACATTCCTTATGTGGTCGACGAGCAATATACAGTTTGAGGTATTTTATTGAACACTTTCACGCTTGTAACAATAACAATAATGAATTAATAAATAAAAGAAACGCCGTAAAAAAATAATAAAACATTAATAAACAACAAAATAACTAGCGAAAGAAACCTCAGGTCCATAAAAAGTAAATAAACATAAAAATAAAACTGTAATGCTTTGGTTGTCGTTCCCACGTTTTTATTCTATTTTCATTCACCACCGGTTTTGAACATTAATAAACAAAACAGATTCATTATAAGGAGGAGTAAGTAACTGAGGTAAACTTTATGATTATACAAATGCTAGACTATTTAACAATATAACAGTCTGTCTTTGTGCTCACTTTGCTCATTTTGCTCATTCACCTGCTCATTTCGCTCATTTCGTGCTCATTTTGCTCATCGACCTTCTCATTGTACTCATCCACCTGCTCATTTTGCTCATCGACATGCTCATTGTACTCGTCCACCTGCTCATTTTGCTCATTTACTTGCTCATTTTGCTCATTCACGTACTCATTTTGCTCATTTCCTGCTCATTTCCTGCTCATTTCCTGCTCATTTTGCTCATTTGTTGCTCATTTTGCTCATCGACCTGTTCATTTTGCTCTTATAAAGAAATATGATTCTCTAATCATCATGTTGGAACAAGCCGATAAATTCGGCATGGTGTTTAACCATTACCCTGTCCAGGGCCTTGTCAACTTCCATACCTTTATCTAGTTTTTCTTTGAGATCTGCGAGAATAACTTGGTGGGTTTCATTTTCTTCAAGATGCAAGTAACTTGACAGGAAATCCTTGTAGTTGTCAAAGAAGATTCTCTTGACTGCCAAGCGGGTTTTCCTATTGGCTTTGTCGTCGGCTTCATCTTCGTCCATACCATTGTCGATGTACTTCTCGTGTTTCTCATTCCACATATCTTTGGTTGCCTCTTTGGCCTCTTTCAACCAGTCTTGGTAAGCGATATTATCTTCCAATTCAGAGCTGGACCCATCTTCTTCCGACAAGTCATCGTCAGTTTCTTCCTCTGATTCGTCATCACTCTCCTCCAAATTGTCACCATCATAGATTCAGTTCCGCTGCTGTCTGTTTCCGAATCCTGACATCTATGCCTTTTAAATCCTGGTTTATAATCTTCTACGTTATAATTGGCTGATCGAAATGTTCTTATGTTACGATCAGCGTCAATGTCGTCCATTTTCGATTCACCCGCAACGTGTGCATTTTCTTCATGTCTTCGAAGGTTATATCGCCGACTATAGCTTTTGCTGCAACGATGACAAGCATAGCGTTTTATCCCAGAAATAGCATTCATGATGTTTACTCGTGGATTGTCGATCTCCAAATGGGAAGACATGTTTAAAATTGGGAAATATATAAATATTCAGTTTTCTGTCCTCATTCAGGTGAAATGAGCAAACATGAGTAGAAATGAGCAGACATGAGCAGAAATGAGCAGAATTGAGCAGAAATGAGCAAAAATGAGCAGACATTGATAATATCAACATTGATATTGTTATCGTTGTTACAAGCGTGAAAGAGTTAATTAAATAAAATACTTCAAACTTTAAATAGCCCGTTGACCACTCAAGGAATGTTCTGGTGAGTTCCGGTTGGTTTTAGGCACCCGTTTCGACTTTTATTTACCCCCGCCTGCCTTGTTGCATTTATTGGACTCAACCACACGAGAGGTAGCACAACCCTTAACACCACCTCTGCACCACATCTTTGCACCACCTCTGCACAACCTCTTTGCTCCACCAAATGGGGTACGAAAAGCCTCCTCTTATACTACTGACAATAGTCTATACATAGGCGTAGAGACCCGTCTCGTTTCCGTACTAGAACCACTGGGGTCGCATAGGGACTCATTGACTTTCGGATCACACCGCGATCAAGTAAATCCTGCAAAAGACTCTTAACTTCTGGCACACGGGATGGGACAATACGTCTGTACGGCAGATTGACAACCGAACTCGTCCGTGAGCTGAATTTCATGAGGTATGAGAGTGCAATACCCTAAATCATAGGGGTCTAAAGAAAAGGCATCAATGTGCTCTTTTATCAATTATCTCGCGGCCATGACAGCTTCTGCTTTATCTAATTCTTTTAAGCTAAGACCAGGAGGCAACTCAAAGGTTATTTCATTCGGAAACACAAATAATTCTCTTTGTGTATTAGATCGATTATCGTCTTTTACACGTTCAGATTGGTCGAGCTCAACTCGCACATCAGGATCTGATCGGACACGTGTTGTATCTACGCCCCCAATAACTGCATGTATATTATTACGTACGGAAACTTCCATGATTAATCTGAGGGATTAACAACAATTTCGGTTGTCACGGCAACCTCACATGCGATATACAGCCACCGTAGTAGCGGCAGGAACGTGTACTGGGTCGGCACTTGTGTTAACAATAAAAACGTGAGTGGAAGCATCAGCCACGTGCTGAATGCTGTCAATAATATGCACCATGCCCATCCTCCTGACAGCCACTGCCAGGTAATTGATGAGACTCTAAAAGCATCGGCCCCACTACCGAGCAAGAAAGTCCACTCACTTTACAAAAAATGTTAACTGCCATTCCAGGGGATATCGTGACAGACTCACAAGTCTTTACTTCCCGTACACATGCACCACTAGACCCAAGGGAGTCATTCATTGGGGTGTGGTCAGATCCAAACCAACGGAGAGCTAGATCCCAGTCTGGGCTCATCTTAACATCCACGCTATCTCTTACTCTAGGCGCCACCATGCGCAATATATTACATCCCAACAGGATGGGGAACTTGTCACGCCGGCTACCAGGCGGACAGGTTACATCATCTTTGGTCACTATAAAAAATACCACAGAAGTCTTGCCCTAAAACATTAACTGACGCCTCAAAATATCCCTCCACTAGGATTTCCAAATTGTTAGATCCAACTAACTTAACGAATTTGCCTACTTGACCTAACTGACCAACTCTCTCTAATAAATTCATCAAGGATGTCTCCGCTCCAGTGTCTAAAACACAATTTACTGGAACGCCGCAAACCATAATCTGACAAGTAGGACTATTCGCAAGAACCTTATGACGCTTATTTTTGGACAACACTGCATTGGTATTGTGGGGATTCGGTCTTATCCTTGGACACCCCTGGAGCATGCCTTGTGTGTTCACTGCCAGTATATAGTTGATGCAACTACGCGAGGAAAAATAGGCCTCACCACACATGCACTTTAATTCTACACACTATACTGGATTTTTTAATTATTATTTGTCCCTTGGTTCAACGCATAATTATTTGTTGTATAATCTTTCATATTCTTTTATCCTCTTTGTAATTATTTAACGGTTCTCTTTGTTTGGGAATACACCGAGGCGGCTTAATACCGTATTTCCTTTAAGTTTGTCCCTGGGTGAGAGACCTTCAACAGGTCGTAAAACTGAGAGTGAGGGTTGGGTCCATCCCCCTGCGGGACACACACCACTGTTTGACTTGATCGGAGACGGCAACCTCTCAGCTCTTCCCGATCCCATCTGAAAAGATGCGGAGAGTGTTGTCTGGTGTGTACTATACTTGCATAGGCCGTTAGCGGTATCTGGGTGAGTTGGAGTCTGTTTATAGTTGTATGTTTTGTTGTTTGTGTGTTGTTGTTCTGGTCCATCATGTTTGATGTTCGCCAGGTGCTGTGGGGTCGTGCGCGCGTGCACCTATATATAACTATACGCTGTGCCCGGTGTGGAGAAGTTTGTTTTGTATAAAACCCAAATTGTTGATGTTGTTATTGTTCTTCTATTCGTCAACAGGGTGTCTTTGTCTTCGTCTTCGTCTCTCTCTTTGTCTTCTTCTGTCGTACGTGACATTCTTTATAATAAAGAGATTGGAGAGATCGAGCCTCAAAAGAATGCGTCGAGTGTCTTCTTTAACTTGACGACCAGTCCCCGAATCGGGACTACACAGTCCCATCTGGCGGTTGACGGGAGTCGTCGCCGTACTTTCAGCCGGGCGCCCATAGTCGCCTCGCTACAGTATGTATATCTGTGGATTCACTCTCCACAATATCACATCTATTGGTGATTGAACCCATGGAATCGCCAGGCGGGCAAACAGCGGGCACCAAATTTTCCCCCGACGCCATGCCCACTACGACGGAGGAGTCTGGTTTCCCGACTTCTTGTTTTCACACACCTGGGGATTAGAGGTCAGACTGTCACCAGGCTGCGGTGAATTTTTGTCCTTATTCATCCCCTGATAACACTGGCCAATAGACCGTGTAACTCTCGTGGTGAAAAAGGTCACCGTACACTTCCGGGCACCTCCGCGCCGCCTGCTATAGGAGATTAACACGTGCCCAATTTTGAATGCATTATTACATAATGAAGAAAGCCTCTTTCCAACTAAAACCCAGGTTTATGGATTAAGTATATTAAAAATATAAGAATGAGCAAAAAAAACTACAACAAATGAGAATACGGCAGAGAAAACAAATAAATAGAACCCGACCTTCATCTTCCGGTTGTAAGTACAATATTGCGAATACGGCCCGACTGTGGTACGCGACGTGAGCATTACTACTTGTATCGCGCCGAATTTGGTGTGGTTCGCATTCGGGCAAGAAAAGCGCATTGTACTGTACTGTACATGTGGATACCGTACATGTAAACAAAATAATACAAAATCAAAACACAAACGTGAAAACGTGCAAAATCACGTACTTTACACATTGTATTTTAATATTTTATTCCTAAAAGACTATTTTAATAGTTTAAACTGCTTCAATCGGCGCGATGCAAAATATTTTAACAAAAACGTTCGACGCTCCATGCTTTACCTCCTATCCGAGGAACCCGGAAGTCAGGAATCGCGCGGTAACACGTACATTCTCGAGGCCAACTTACACGGTCTATAGTGTGCCCGACATCTTACAAAAGTTGCAGCGCGGCGCACCCTGAGCCTGAGATCCCTTCTTTTCTATCAACTCTGTCAGATGCCGCAACGGAGGATTGGTCTCAGCCTGCTGTTGGATAAGGCGACCCACAGCCTCGGTTAATTGGCGTTGACTATCAACCAACCCCGTCAACAAGGCCTGGCCCGGTTCGACATAGCCGGCTGGCGCAGAGGTTACATCGGCGATTTGTGAATCTGCCCACTCCCCTGCATGGGGAGATGGGGCCGCGAAATCTACATCGCGCAAAAATGCCAGTGCGATAGAACGAAAAGCATAGAAACGCACACCCACGTGGTCATGGCTTAATTTTTTGAGTTCCCTCTTTATGGATGGCTCTCGAACCTCATTTACAAACTGCTCCCTGAGGGTTGATGGCCTAAGAGCTGCAATGCCGGCTGTTCTTTCGAACCGGCAGCCAATTCAATACGATCATAGATTCGTATTAGAGACCGACTGAATTCGGTCAGGGATCGCCCTCCAACTGCCTCCTGGCATAGAATGTGGCATGTAGTGACTGGAGGGACTCTGTCGCACCGAATCTTAAAGTCAACAAGGAAGTTAACTTAGGAATATTATCCCGCTCCCACTTAATTGGGACAGCAAAGCACCCCCTCCCTAGCCGGGCCTCCCAAATTGTCAATTGCCACATCAACCTTTTCCTTTTCCGATAACCCGGGCTGTCGTGCATATGTCTCAATATCGTTCAACCAGTCAGTAAGTTTGGGGTCACACGGTTTCCCTGGATACCCACAAAACCTGATGAGCTTGACAGTCGGGGTACGCTTCAATTGTAAGTTTTGGAGCGCCCCCGCTAATGTCTCAGCTAATGCTTGCTGGGACTTAGCTAACATATATCTGACATTAACTCTGGTGAAGCCATGGTCACTGGAAATAGTCACACACAAAAATCCCCAAAGGATTACGATCTCACCAACTTATGAAAAAAAAATGTGACCCATATAGCAATCAAACCACCCTGATAAATTGAATACCAAAATCCATGCAATTCAAATATACTGCAGCCGACCCAACAGTCGAAAAAAAGGGATCCAATGTAGATCCAACCTAAACACAGACACACCCTTAGGGTGGGGTCTGGAATTTACTTAATTGTATACCATCCCATCCAGGACTCTTGGTCCATGCCCATCGTAGGGCAATAAATCACGCAGAGAGCTAGACCTCCAGGGTCCATTAGTGACTGTGTCTAATCACACACATGTGCTACGTAGCAAGTATATACTGGACCATGCCTGTACCGCTATACATGGGCTATACAATGGGAAATCAGTATACAAATTCAAATGAAATTCAAAATTTTAAATGTGGAGACCACCATTGATGTTGAAGTTAACATTCGGTTCATGGTGAAAATCCAAAATATGCAGCAGTAGTATGTTGTGACCAATCTGCACCCCTTTTGGTGGTGCAAGTAGCTGCAGGTGGTGCGGGTGGTGCGGATGGTGCGGTTGTGCGGGTGGTGATGTTGTATGTGGTGCGTGTAATGCGGGGGTGCGGTAATGGTGGACGCATAGGCCTACGGTTATTTTGTATTATATTGTTGCCTGTATTTATTTTTTAATTATTATTATTATTATTATTCTTTTTCTTTTTTTTACCCAGCGTTTTCTTATAAACAAACAAACAAACACCTTAACAAACAAACAAACAAACCACACCAAAACAGACAAAGGAACAAAAAGTCAATCAACAGCTACCTATCTCCCTGACCGTTTTGTTTTGTTTACGAATTGCGACAAGGGAGTTGGGTTAAATAACGGTCGAAACGGGTGCCTAAAACCAACTGGAACTCACCAGAACATTCCTTATGTAGTCAACGGGCAATTTAAAGTTTGAAGTATTTTATTTAATTAACTCTTTCACGCTTGTAACAACGATAACAATATCAATAATGTTAACAATAAAATAAAAAGCGAAAAACACGCCGTGTCTAGTATAAAACAATAAAAAAGAAAACAAATGATATACAGTTTGAATTATTTTATTGAACTCTTTTACGCTTGTAACAACAATAACAATTTCGATTATGTTAATAATAATAAAAGTAATCGGCGAAAGACACGGCGTGTCTATTGATAAAACAAAAGAAACTTAACTAGCAATAAAACCTCCGCTCGTACCTGATTACCGTTAAATAAATGAAAACTGATTTCTTTTATTTAATTTTTTTTTTTTTTTTTTAGAAACGTACGACACTTATCAAGCGATACTTGTTATCGGAGGTGTTCCAATCGTGCAATGGTCTTTTATAAGACAAGATTTAGTCTTTTGATCATATCATCTATGAGCTCCGTTAAAATGTCGAATACGTTAGTATAAAACGATCGACTAAGGTCGACAGGATCAAGTTTCCACTCATTGAGTACATTGTCAATGATATCGTTTATGTTTAGTGTTAAGGGGAATGAACACACTAATTTACTCTTGGGCTGAGATGGTGGTACAGTATTTTATTGATGTACAAGACAGTGTATATGTACAGAGCTATGCTACCCTGACTTGAATGCCCAAGTTGAAAGGTGGAGCGCTAAGAAAAGTGATGTGGCTCGAATGAAGGTAGTAAGGAGAAGTGATCGAGAAATAGTCTTAGGAGAAAGAATTAGTAGATTGAGAAACAAACAAGTCAGTGTAGCTTTCTAAGAAAAAATGATGACTCATAGTCAGGAGTGCAACACTGGACAGAGCACTGACCACTCAGGGTCATTGGTCAGCCTCACTGGTGTAAAATAATGTGTGCAAGTAATTGCTTGAGGCTGTACAGTGTAAGTGTAGCTCCAGGAAGTAGTGAGTAACAACAATTCTATGAAATGGTGGAAAAACTATTACATGGTGTCTTATGTGGAAATAAGGATATATGGTATTGATCAGCAAATTGAAAAAATAACAGAGGAAAATGCATATAAGGAAATATAATCAATGTCTGTAATGAAACGCTACATATGTTCATTCGCTCGTAAGTAAATGGACCGACACCAAGACGGCTGGTCACCGCACTAAATACGAGAGCGACTTTGGTCAACATACTGCGCGGCTCGCTCGTAGTGTTCATCTACATAGTCACTGAAGCAATATATCGGATCCATTCCAAAAAACAAACAGACGTGATCGAATTGACTCGGCCAGTCTTTCTCACATCCCTCACAGCCTAGTTGTTCTTGCGCTTCATAGGTTAGACTGAAAATCCAGGCGGAAACGATCCTGGTAAGGATTCTCTTCACTAACCTTTTAACCCTCTGCTTGCAGTCGGCAACGTACTCATCGTCATCGGTGCATCCATCTAAAAACATCAAACAGGAATCGGGGAAAAAATGGTGTTGTATCACTGAATGTATTACTCTAGACATAGTCTATGGTAGCGGTTACTCTATGCATAGTCTATGGCAGCGGTTATGTTGGCACCCTGCATCGCCAACTGCTTCCATAATTTTGCTAATTGACCTGCTCATTGTACTCATCCACCTGCTCATTTTGCTCATCGACCTGCTCATTGTACTCGTCCACCTGCTCATTTTGCTCATTCACGTACTCATTTTGCTCATTTCCTGCTCATTTCCTTCTCATTTCCTGCTCATTTCTACTCATGTCTGTGCTCATTTCTGCTCATTACTGCTCATTTCTGCTCATTTCTACTCATGTCTGCTCATTTCTACTCATGTCTGTGCTCATTTCTGCTCATTTCTGCTCATTTCTGCTCATTTCTGCTCATGTCTGCTCATTTCTGCTCATGTCTGATCATTTCTACTCATGTCTGCTCATTTCACCTAAACGAGGACAGAAAACAGAACATTTATATATTGCCCAATTTTAAACATATCTTCCCATTTGGAGATCGACACTCCACAAGTAAACATCATGAATGCTATTTCTGGGCTAAAACGCTATGCTTGTCATCGTTGCATCAAAAGCTATAGTCGGCGATATAATCTTCGAAGACATGAAGAAAACGCACACGGTGCGGGTGAATCGAAAATGGACGACATTGACGATGATCGTAACATAAGAACATTTCGATCAGCCAATTCTAACGTAGAAGATTATGAACCAGGATATAAAAGGCGTAGATGTCAGGATTCGGAAATCAGACAGCAGCGGAACTGAATCTACAATTGATGGTGACGGGACTGAATCTAAGGATGATGGTGACGATTTGGAGGAGAGTGATGACGAATCAGAGGAAGAAACTGACGATGACTTGTCGGAAGAAGATGGGTTCAGCTCTGAATTGGAAGATAATATCGCTTACCAAGACTGGTTAAAAGAGGCCAAAAAGGCAACCAAAGATATGTGGGATAAGAAACACGAGAAGTACATCGACAATGGTATGGACGAAGATGAAGCCGAAGACAAAGCCAATAGGAAAACCCGCTGGGCAGTCAAGAGAATCTTCTTTGATAACTACAAGGATTTCCTGTCAAGTTACTTGCATCTTGAAGAAAATGAAACCCACCAAGTAATTCTTGCAGATCTCAAAGAAAAACTAGATAAAGGCATGGAAGTTGACAAGGCCCTGGACAGGGTAATGGTTAAACACCATGCCGAATTTCTCGGCTTGTTCCAACATGATGAAAGCGGAAGACAAAGTTAGAGATGGTAAGGATTAGAGAATCCTATTTCTTTATGAGAGCAAAATGAGCAGGTCGGTGAGCAAAATGAGCAGGAAATGAACAGGAAATGAGCAACATAAGCTTGATTAGCAATATAACCTCAATCCGGGTGGTGCCTCCAATTTTGTCACCAGGTGTATTCTTTATGCAGAAAAACCTTAGCTCTCCGGTTCGACAAAATAACAAAAAAAAGAATATACAACAAGGGGGAAAAGAGGTTTATGTACAGTTATGGGTCGCAATAAACTATTATTCGTGTCACTCGCACACGGTATCCTCGGGAAGAACAAACTTACAACCAAAAAATGAAAATCAAAGAACACAAGATAACTACACAATTGATAAATGCAACAATACAGTAATTAAATGGCGTCAAATAATTTTATATTCTCCCATCCACGTGATGATTGGCGTGCAGGGCAGGCTCCTCCTGTTGCGCGCGAGCACAAAGTTCACAATGAATGAGTCCACGGTGTAGAAAGGGTATATATCTATAGGCAGACGAGAGGGGTCAAGCGTCGAAGGACGTCAGGCCGGCGAAAGGGACAGATGAAGGGGGACTTTGCTGAGTTTCCAGGGGGTTGAGACGACAATCAGCTCCACAGGCCGCACGCTACCGTCCCAATCTTGTCTAACGACACGGGAAAGGCAGCAAGGGAACATGTACCGGGGAGATGATGGGGGTGTGGATGGCTTATGAGAAGGGCGATTCCAGACCAGAGCCCGGAGAGCGATGCACTCTACACCAGAGCAAGGAAAGGAATGCCGCTCCCACTCACAAACCCAACAACCCATCAATACCGGTCAGGCAATCACCCTGGGAATGTCCTTAATTAAGTAAACAACAAATCCAGACCATGCTGGACACAGGGCCAAGGCAATCCTCCAGTGGCACTTCTGAGAGGATGCCGACACATGGCTAGGGCAACCCTCCAGTGGCACTTCTGAGAGGATAACTCTATTCCCAGAAGGGAAAGAAAAAAATAAAGTATGGCCTATAGTATAGTCATACTCAAATTTTGGGGGTATGACATATATAAAATAACTTTAAATTGCCCGTTGACCACATAAGGGATGTTTTGGTGAGTTCCGGTTGGTTTTAGGCACCCGTTTCGACCGTTATTTAACCCTAACTCCCTCGTCGCAATTCGTAAACAAAACAAAACGGTTAGGGAGAAAGGTAGCTGTTGTTTTACTTTTTCTTCCTTTGTCTGTTTGGGTGTGGTTTGTTGGGGTGTTTGTTATTGTGTTTTGTTTGCTTGTTTGTTTATAAGGAAACGTTGGGTAAAAAATAAAATAAAAAATTTAATAATGATAATAATAATAATACACAAACGAGAAATATATGTCTGTTGTGAAACAGAGCATAGAGCTTTTCCGCTTCTGTTTGTAACAAGTCATAGAATAGCCCCATTCCTACTCCAAAACGCATGTACATATTTTGTGCACAAAGCCTATGGGACTCGAGTGTGGTATTCAAAAATTCATAAAAAATATAAACAATGGTCCTTCGGTTCCAAACTTTAGATTTGGAATGTCTAGCACGATAGCTAACTACATACCAAATTTCGAGATGATCGGCCAATGCCTTATATGTGTTTTAAAATCACACATTTTGATGACGTCATGATTGCGTAACGACATTTTGGCTCCGGAAGGTGTTTCTAAACCATGTCCCCAATAGATATCAAAGAAAAAATGAAAAAAATCTCGCTCCGTTGGCCAAATATGCTCATTTCAATGTGAAAATCTGAAAAGTTCATGACCTCATAAATATTCATGAGATGACGTCACGGTCAATCGATGGCAATTTTTGGATACACCTTTTCCCAACTTAGATACAGTGCAAAGTTGAAACCAAACGAACTTGCACTTTTGCTTTTAATGGATTTTGAAATTTGCCCCTTCAAAGCAAGGTCACGTGACACGTGATGACGTCATGATGACATCAAGGTGTTTAGGATCAATTTCAGCATGGGCTTTATGCATTTGCCACGTTTGAAAAAAATCCAAGTCTGTTCAATGACCAAAGTCGTGCTTACAAAACCCCTGTGCATTGTCTATGGGCTTTGGGGGAGAAGAAGAAGAAGACTAAGACTAGAGATTTATGTCTGTTTGCTAACAGAACATAACGCTTTTCCGCATCTGGTTCTCTTAAAAAAAATAAAAAAAATATATTGACATCAGCGGGATTCGAACTCGGAACCTCAATTTTTTACCCCAAAACGCACGTGCATATTTCGTGCACAAAGTGTATGGGACTTCATTATAACATTAACAAAATCATAATAATTCTGAACAAAGGTCGATTGTTTCCAAACTCAGGATTCAGAATGTCTAGCCCAATAGCTAGATGCCTAGCAAATTTCAAGACGATTGATCTTTGGCAAATATGCGTTTTAAAAACACGCGTTTTGATGACGTCACGATTGCGTCATGGCATTTTGGCCCAGGAGGGTGTTTATAAACTACATCCCCAATAGATATAATCGAAAAAATGAAAAAAAATTGCTCCGTTGGCCAAATATGCTCAATTGAAGGTTAAAATCTGAAAAGTTTATGACCTCATTAATATTCATGAGATGACGTCACGATCAAATGAGGGCAATTTTTGGATACACCTTTTCCCAACTTAGATATAGTGCAAAATTGAAACCAAACGACCTTAAACTTTTGCATATAATGGAGTTTGAAATTTGCCCCTTTAAAGCGCTGTCACGTGACACGTGGTGACGTCATGGCAATTCTAAGACAACTCTGCACTAGCTCAACATAAGCTCTATGCATTTGCAAAGTTTGAAAAAAATCCAAGTGTGTTCAATGGCAAAAGTGCCGTGGACAAAAACCCTGTACAAAGTCTATGGGAAAATTCCGACCAGAAAAAGAAGAAGAAGAAGACAAAAAAAAAAAATCAGAACAAGAACAATAGCTTTTCCGCTACGCGGCGGAAAAGCTAAAAATCAGAACAAGAACAATAGCTTTTCCGCTACGCGGCGGAAAAGCTAAAAATCAGAACAAGAACAATAGCTTTTCCGCTACGCGGCGGAAAAGCTAAAAAAGCCTAACAACAGATATAGCTTTTCCGCTTTCCTGGAAGCGGCGGAAAAGCTAAAAAATACAGGCAACAATACAATACAAAACGAGAAATATATGTCTGTTGTGAAACAGAGCATAGAGCTTTTCCGCTTCTGTTGTTAACAAGTCATAGAATAGCCCCATTCCTACTCCAAAACGCATGTACATATTTTGTGCACAAAGCCTATGGGACTCGAGTGTGGTATTCAAAAATTCATAAAAAATATAAACAATGGTCCTTCGGTTCCAAACTTTAGATTTGGAATGTCTAGCACGATAGCTAACGACATACCAAATTTCGAGATGATCGGCCAATGCCTTATATGTGTTTTAAAATCACACATTTTGATGACGTCATGATTGCGTAACGACATTTTGGCTCCGGAAGGTGTTTCTAAACCATGTCCCAATAGATATCAAAGAAAAAATGAAAAAAATCTCGCTCCGTTGGCCAAATATGCTCAATTGAATGTTAACATCTTAAAAGTTTATGACCTCATTAATATTCATGAGATTACGTCACGATCGAATGAGGGCTATTTTTGGATACATCTTTTCCCAACTTAGATATGCTGCAAAATTGAAACCAAACTAACCGATACTTTTGCTAATAATTAAGTTTGAAGTTTGACATTTTAATGACCTGTCACGTGACCCCCCTGATGACGTCATGATGATCTCACTTTTTGCAATGAATCTCCATCTACTAACCTAAGTATGTGCTAAGTTTGAAGCCATTTGTATTTGATATTAGGCCCTTAATGGATTTCACAGCTAATTTGTACACAAACCTATGGCCCTTAGTATAAAAAACCTAAACAATGAAAAACAAAGGAAATTCCTGAAATATGTTTTGATATTTTCAATCCGGGGTATATGTTGAGTCGGTTGAAGACAAAATAAAAATACGATTTTTTCTTCGTTCAGGTAGTAATCTTCGTCTGAAGTTTAGATCTACCTACGTGAAGCCATAATTAATGACTACAGTGTAGTGTACAAGTTGCCCCTTTAAAGCACTGTCACGTGTGGGATGTGAGATCGCGGCATGATTGCACATGCCATTTTGGCCCTTTAAAGAGCTATCACGTGACCACCCAAGCAAAAACAGACAGAGAAAAACAGAACAAAATACATATGTTTATTCTATGATAGGTTGAGGCCCATTTCGCGTCGTTTTAATTGGATTTGTGACGGACGAAAAAAAGAGAGTTTACGTCACTGGGTTTCGAACCCGTACCCTCCATTCCTACCCCAAAACGCACGTGCATATTATGTGCACAAAGTGTATGGGACTACATTATAATATTAAAAAAATCATAACAATTCTGAACAATGGTTAATTAATTCCCAACTCAAGATTTAGAATGTCTAGCCCAATAGCTAACTGCCCAACAAATTTCGAGAAGATTGTCCAATGGCAAATATGTGATTTGAAAACACGCATTTTGATGACGTCACGATTGCGTCATGACATTTTGGCCCATCTGGGTGTTTCTAAACTACATCCGGAATAGATATCAACAAAAAAAATAAAAAATCTTGCTCCGTTGGTCAAATATGCTCATTTCAATGTGAAAATCTGAAAAGTTCATGACCTCATAAATATTCATGAGATGACGTCAAGGTCAATTGATGGCAATTTTTGGATACAACTTTTCCCAACTTAGATACAGTGCAAAGTTGAAACCAAACGAACTTGTACTTTTGCTTTTAATGGATTTTGAAATTTGCCCCTTTAAAGCAAGGTCACGTGACACGTGATTACGTCATGATGATATCAAGGTGTTTAGGATCAATTTCAGCATGGGCTTTATGCATTTGCCACGTTTGAAAAAAATCCAAGTCTGTTCAATGACCAAAGTCGTGCTTACAAAACCCCTGTGCATTGTCTATGGGCTTTGGGGGAGAAGAAGAAGAAGACTAAGAAAAAGCTTAACAAAAGATATAGCTTTTCCGCTTCCCTGGAAGCGGCGGAAAAGCTAATTACCGCACCACCGCATTGCACGCACCACATACAACATCACCACCCGCACAACCGCACCACCCGCACCACCTGCAGCTGCTTGCAACACTAAAAGGGGTGCAGATTGGTAACAACTACTTGCAGCCTACCGCAATGATGTCTGAGCACCCCTCACGGTCACAGCTTGGGTCCCTTCCTTAGTCAGTCTTGCTTGGAACTGGAAGATCGGCTCAGTTCACTTGGATTCTGCGGTGATAAGCTAGCTGCAATACCGAGCTCGGAAGTGAAGCACATCACGACATGCAGGTTCTGAGGTGTCTTGACTCGTATCCGCCGTCGACTTGACGCCAATCCTGTCTACGACGCCATTATTAATTTTTGTAGCGAGGCGACTATGGGCGCCCGGCTGAAAGTACGGCGACGACTCCCGTCAGCCGCCAGATGGGACTGTGTAGTTCCGATTCGGGGACTGGTCGTTTAAGTCAAAGAAACGCTGTATACACGCATTCTTTTGAGGCTCTCTCCACTCTCATTTATTGTGAAGAACAATGAAGAAGACAAAGACCAGCGGCGTAGCTAGGGGGCGTGGGGGCGTACGCCCCCTCCCCATGAAAAATCGTCGCCCCCCCCCCAACACTCACCCCCCCCCACTGGGATTTGACATTTTTCAATGAAAAATAAAAGAAAAACAAAACCGCACAATTCAAAAGATAAAGAAAGAACCCCATTATTACCCCAATTCATTTATTTTCGGAAGTAAAATAACTTGTACCTGCCGAGCGCTTATCATGCAGAGAGGCTTGAGTAGCGCAGCGTATACGTACGTACTGTACATGTATGCAGCCATGCGGCCGCTGTACAGTACATGTATCGTGGGAACCCCAGTTTTCGACGGTACGCGTTTTCGACGCTTGGCCTTCTAACTCACATCGCACGATGAAAACAACTCCGTATAACGATCTGTCTTCATATTTTCCGGTTTGTTTCCTGCTCTTGTCCATCACAGAAAATGTGGAAAGTTAAGGCTCTTCCAGTAAGCCAAACTCGTGTGATTCAAAAAGTTGCTCTTTTGGGGTCTATTTTCCTAGGTACAAAATTGGCAGTTGCTTCGTAGCTCAAGTTTTCTTTATTTTTGGTCCTAAAAAAAATCTGAGTGTACCATAACAAACCCCAACATACGTAGACAAAATATATATCACGCAACTTGAGGCAGTCCGCTCTGGGTAAAAACTATGGAGGCTCCTATAGGGCGTCTCGCTTATATAATATTTTTAAATATATTTTTTATTATTATTTAAAGACAAAAAGTAACATGGGCCAATAGGCTTTTATAAAAAAAAAATGAAAAAACTAAAAGGGCAGCTAGAGAAAGTACCGAGAAGGAGGGAATGTGTCTCTGGAGTGACATTGGGAAAGGTCATATAACTGAAGAAGCAGTGAGAAAGAGGATTGTGGAGTTTTTTTAAACGTCACAAAAGAAGACATCAACCAGACCAATACGTTTTAAGCATTATTATGAATGATTTGAGGAAAGTGTTAGAAGCAGTGTCGAAAAAAACCCCAAAGATGAACACACAAAAACATACAGGGAAGAATTTTACAGTGCCACAAAGCTTTTTGAGTTATTTTAAGAATTTATTTTGCGTTTGGCTGCACTGGGACACCTTGCTAAACACCACCGACGAAAATAGGTGACGATGCTTACTGCGCGGTGCGCCGCGGACGTCAACAAAACCGGGTAATCTTACGAAAGTGACAGGCTTGATCAACCTTCTCTATGATTATTCTAATAGTCTGTGGTGTGGAGAAAGTGACTGAGACCTATTTTAGTGTGATACTTTCGTCCACATTGTTCAGTTTGAAGAAAAGTCCTTATATCGTCGAAAACCGGTTACTGGAGGATACATGTACATGTACAAGTACATGTCCTGTACTTGTATCGATACATGTACATGTACATGTACATGTACATACATGTACAGTTTGTGCAAGGGCGTGTTATGTCTTGTTGCAATGCTGCGCGTAGTCTGGTCTCGGCCCCACTGATCCTTTAGTGCCGCTATGACTTTACCTAGAGATCGAAACCAGACTTAGACTTGACAAGCTCTCTAACGTCGCGTCGCGAAGGGAAAACAGTCATAACTAATAAAATGCGCTACACTTTTCAACCTCGGCCATTACCTGGATGCACGATGCAATTAGCTTTCGATCGGTACCGGTTTGAATGTACTTTCATCGTTTCTAAGTTATAGTTCCATATAATATGAATGTTGTTTCCGCGTAAATTGATATTATTCCTTCGTCATTAATTATTTTGAAAGGGATATGGAAAGAAAGAGGAATATACAGGCTTCAATTTGTGGGTAATTTGTGGATGATGTTTACAGGGTGCACTCGGCGGTCGAAACATGCGAGTTTGACTCTTTTTTGAGGGGCGGGGGGGGGGGCTCTTGAGCGGCCGGCACGGAGCGATTTTGTAAAGTATGCCTATGCAATTTTCAACTTCCGATATCTCCAAAAATATCAGACAAATCCTCTTTTCTCTGGAATTCTAGAAAACGTTTCTTTTGAGAAACGTAAAAACAAGAAAACATTATTTTTTACATAAAATAATCAGCCATCGGGTGCACTGCGCGTCCATTTCGTCCAAGGTTTCATAACGCGCGGCTTTGGGGTCAAGTTGAACGATTTGCGTCGCGCAATAACGCCTCTCAAACCGCTCTAGAAGACAAGAAGTCTACATTTAATATGTTTTCACAGGCCCAAGTTTTTGAGAATCCTTTACAAGTAGTCGAGTGATCTTAAGTTTGTAGTATCCGGCAGACAAATATACACGTTCGACATTGATTTGTTTGACTGGTCGGAGCGCGTACTTCGGTTGACCGCGAAACGCGAAACATCGTTGGTAACTTGTTATCATCATACGGAGCTCTATAAACTATGCCTGCAATAGACATTACATTATTTGTTACAAAACAAGTGTGAAAGACTGGTGGAAGTCTACTAATCATTGCGGACGTACTGAATGCACACATACTGGACGGTGGTCTCGCAGCATGCAGTAATCACGAGGACGAGTACAATCCCACAGGGCGTTCTTTGATGAAGATTTGGTCCACAAATGCCTTAATTATTTGCATTTTTAGCTAATTTGAAAAAACAAAAACAAAGGTGATTAAACGTTCACGGTTTTTCGCCTTTTTGAACGATTAAGATTGTTAGCGAGGCTTGACGTGATGTAAAAATAATAACGAAATGACATTTCGAGGGAAACATTTTGTTCACTCGAAATGTCTTTTCGTTCCCTCGAAATGTCGTTTCGTTCCCTCGAAATGTCATTTTGTTCCCTCAAGGCTCAAACCCTGGTTTCGTTCCCCCGAAACCCTGGTTTTGTTCCCCCGAAACCCGGTTTCGTTCCCTCGAAACCTGGTTTCGTTCCCTCGAAAGGCTATTCTGCCGGTCTCTGTCTGATTGTCCAATCGTCATCAGATCATGCCTATGCATATTTTTTATGTATGCTCTATACCGTGATGTTACCCATTCAGAGTAAAGAATGATATTCATGATTCATGAATATAATCACATCAGCAGGACGACCTCGAGGAAGATAGTTGGCAAGTTAAAAGACGGTTAAAATACACTTCATATTCGAGGGGCTTAAACGTCAGTCCCACCATGATGCTGCTCATGTCTATACGCGTGTCGTGTACATTTCATATCAAAGTCGAGCGTGTGGTCCCACCGTACTCTTTCAGTACCAAATTAAGGATCCTTCATTTTCACGTACTAATATTGTCTTGATAATGTTCACGGGTTTTTCCTTGGGACTATGAGATTTGTGGCGACCCGTAGAAAGTAACGTGTCAAAGGGCTTAGACGGACGGCAGTTTACCTAGATGTACACGCTACTCATAAAAGTACCCTACAGCCCTACAAGTATGTACGATCTGAACATTTTTTGTTGATCATGCACAAAGCAATTGGTCCTGTAGCAGCGGATGTTCTCAATAAAATAATGGAGCCAGGAGCTTCGAGTTTTCCCTAGACTCGCACAAGTACCAACATCATTAGCGTCCGCACAGTATAGTAGTGCAGGGCCATACAGAACACCACGAGAAGATCAACTACAATTGCACAGGTGACTGGATGTGCATAGTCAACACTTTTAACTCCGTAACCGAAATGGCTTTCCAAATTGCATCACAACAAAGTTTTTCAAAAAGATTAAAGACTTAGTTTTGTAGCATTTGCCGTTCTCGAGAATGACGCGAAACAAATATTTAGTAAATAATGACTGTCAATGACCAATCTTTGCATTGCCAAGTGGAGAATAAACTTCAGGTTATGAGCTTTAATTTCATATGATATATGGTTTAGATAGTCAGCGTAAGCAGTTTAAGAGATAACGAACTACCCCCAAACTCACTCCATATTTTTTGTGCACAAAGTCAAGGGGATCTAATTGATTATAATATTCAAAAACTTATAATAATTCGAAACAATGGTCAATTAATGCCGAACTTCAGATTTTGAATTAGTAGGTCGATAACTAATTGCCCACAAAATTTCAAGGTCATTGGCCTACGGCTTATATCTCTTTTAAAAACAAGCATTTTGATGACGTCATGATTGCGTCATGTTATTTTGGCTACGGAAGGTGTTTCTAGACGACACTCCCGATAGGTATATGAAAAAATATGAAACAAATATCGCTCAGTTGGCCAAAAATGCTTATTTGAATGTGAAATTCTGAAAATTTCATGATTTCATTAATATTTATGAGATGACGTCACTGTCAAATGGTGGCAATTTTTGGTTACACCTTTTCCTAACTTAAATACATGCCAAGTATGGATCCCATCCGACTTAGGATTGCGTCATAATTTGCAATATGAAATTTGCCTATTTAAGGCGCTGTCACGTGACAACCGATGACGTCATCAAATCGTCATTGTGCGGGACACATCTATGCCCTAAGGACTTACTCTATGTCAACTTTCAATAATTTCCGAGAAAGTTTACTGGCAAAAGTGGGAGTTAGAAAAAACATGTACAAAGTCTATGTGATTTTTGCAAATAAGAAACAGAAGAAGAAGAAGAAGAAGAAAGAAAAAAAATCAGAACAACAAGAAAGGCTTTTTCGCAAGTTGCGAAAAAGCCAATCACAAAATCAACAATTTGGGTTTTATACAAAGTAAACTTTTCTACACCGGGCGCAGCGTGGGTGTACGCGCGAATGAACTTCACAGCACTTGGTGAACATCGAACACGATAGACTAGAACAATAACACACAAACAACAAAACATACAACTATAAACAGATTCCAACTCACCCAGATACCGCTAACGGTCTATTCAAGTATAGTATACACCAGACAACACTCTCCACATCTTTTCAGATGGGATCGGAAAGAGCTGAGAGGTTGTCTCCGATCAAGTCGAAAGGTGGTGTGTGTCCAGCAGGGGGATGGACCCAACCCTTACTCTCAGTTTTACGACCTGTTGAAGGTCTCTCACCCAGGGACAAACTTAAAGGAGATACGGTATTAAGCCGCCTCGGTATATACTCAAACAAAGAGAACCATTATATAGTTATAAAAACAAAGAGGAGAAAAGAATATGAAAGATTATACAACAAATTATTATGCATTGAACCAGGGGACAAATAATAATTAAAAAATCCAGTATAGTGTGTACAATTAAAGTGCATGTACGTGTGGTGAGGCCTATTTTAGCTCGCGTAGTTGCATCAAGTATACTGGCAGTGAACACACAAGGCATGCTCCAGGGGTGTCCAAGGATAAACCCGAATCCCCACACAAAGAAACCACTGCAGGTTCCCATTTCGAGCAGCGATTTCAGCCCTAGTACTGATGGCCATTCCAATACTTCAAGCCAACTTTCTGGCATCAGTTGCATCCCCACTGCCAATGATAGTACTTCAAGTATGAGCAGTGGGGCAGACTGTCCACAGCTACAGGCAGATTCAGCCCCAGCACCAATGATAGTACTTCCAGTGAGACTTCAAGCTCCTTTGCATCCATCAGTTCGAGACCAAGCACCAGTGGCACTTCTTCATCAGACAGCATTCAGCCGAGGCCCTCAACCAGCCAAATTCAGCATCACCCACAAGCCAAGAAACTCAACCTGTGTTTTGTAAGGATTTTTTCGCATGTGCAATGTACACAACAAATGCAATGAATTCTGCGGTACCGGCATTGCTTGGTTATTTCTTATATCACTTACAGGACTTTCGTAAGATTCTTCGGGATCATGGACCACGTGGCCAGGTCATACTTCAAGAGCATAAAGATAAGAGGGCCCTATCTCGAGCTTCACGTGTGAAGATGGTTCAGATAGCAGTGAACCACCTGATACAGATGTGCACATTACAGTATGTAGCATTATATTTAGACATGAACAGAGTAATAAATTGTCTTCAACAATGATTTCCTCAGATCAACTGATGTCCTTATTCTTACTGTGATATACCAAAATGTTCCAAACTGCTTACTGACTAATATTTCCAAAATGCAAATCTCAAAATTTAGTGGGCATGACGTTTCGATCCTAGCAGGACATTTTTACTGCTTAATTGTGCCTTCCATTGCTGTGTAAAGACCAAATTGATAGCTTTGAATGTTGGCTGCCTCAAATGAGCAATAATCCGGGTACATGAATTTCCTGCATATTCATGTACGAAAATAAAAATGAGCTTTTGCCATGGTCGCTATCAGTTGATTTACATTTTAGTCCCAAGTCTGAAGAGAAACATATATAGGATGGCAGAGGCAATCGTTGAAGCCCTTCCAAATCTGCGATGCAATTCAGTATCTTGTTATGTAAGTACTTGGAACTTTTTTAATGCAAAGTTAAGTAAAATATAACCATTAGACATTAACCAAAATATAACCATTAGACTCCTGATTCTCTTTCAAAACTCTTTCATCAACCATGCTACATCCTTGAACAAATCATGTATGTGACCTTTGAATCATTCAGTCCCAAAATTTAATTTTGATAAGGATTGTATACGATTGGTTACTTTATGATTTTGGATTAACAAAATGAATTTTGCAACTTTTGCAACTTTTTTGTATATCACCTTAAAATGAATTTAAGGTCAAATTTTGCAACTTTTTTGTATATCACCTTTTTTGTATATCACCTTAAAATGAATTTGTATTAGATGACCTTCCCTTGATTTAAATTGCACGTCCAATTTTTTTTTTAAATCCCCAAACCCAAAAGCAGCTTGAACTGTATTCCACTTACAAAGGTCTGCTTAATGTATGTTCCAGGATCACTTTTACACCCCCGGTAAGGGGAAACTGCCACCAACAGGCTACATCGAAGAAGGATCAGCAAGGAAATGGGGGGGGGGGGAGGAGTCGAAAGTCAAAACATCATCAGTTACATCACATGCCAGTATACCCAGCCGTGTCATATGTGCAGCAGGTAAAAAAAATTCTCAAAACTAGGATAATGCTCCCACCACATTGGGATCTATGCCTATGAACGATATTGCCATAGACGTCATACTTCTGCGGAGTGGGTTGGTCAATAGATGCACAAAACCCATGAAGAAGAATTGTGCACCATGATGACACAGGGATTCGGATTGACTGAATTTATTAGGCTGCAAGTTTTAGGCCAAAGACCATATGGCCAGCACACTGAGGTGGGAAGTTGGCCTGACCCACCTCTGGCACACGAGGGCGCACTTCGGAATTGCAATGAGGCAAATTAGCCTTACCTCAAACCTGTGCAGCCAGTGGACGTGTCACGCGTACGGGCCTTTATAGCCGAGTTTTCTCGTCCGGGGTCACGCACAAATTTGCGCCGCGGCTTACACGAGGTTTTGCGAGACTGAATTCGAGACTACGGAAAACACAGAAAATACCCCGATGTAGCATAGGTGCTGCCAAGATGGCGTGGTAAGTGGATAGCTGACATCGTGCTCTCTATTTTCATATCAAATTTGTCCACTTTCGTTAATATTTTGGACATTTAACAGCGCGACCAAAAAAAGCATACTTTCTGGACCAAAATCCGACGGCCAGTTTTCCGTAGGTGTACATCGAATTCTTAAAAACAGTCGAAATAAACCACATATTTCACGAGAAAGGGGAGATTGAATGCTTCATGTACATGTATAATACAAGGAGGAGCCTTTCCGTTTTCGGCTCAAATCGCCAACTGAAAATTGGCGACTTTCGCGAGATTTCACCGAAGTAGGCCCATTTCCGTACACATGGTCTGCTCGTGTACATGTACAGTACACGTACATGTACGTGTACTGTACATATCATGTACACAATCACTATTACAATACCCGGCCGTGCAGTACATGTACAGTACATGTGTGCCCAAGCAATGACTTATTAATATTCAGCAGGCTAACTTGGCATTGTCCAATCAGGGCGCGCGCTTTTCCATTGAGGTCTCAAGGTCACGGATTTTCCTGCTCGAATAATGGCGGCCGATCCCCTACGTTAAAAAGTGGGGGACTCGTTGAGAACTTCAGGTGTACATCGCATTCTTAAAACACCTACGACATCATCTTCACGGGGTTTTGCTAGATCAAGGTACACTCTTTCCCATGATTACCTCAGCTAAGAGGAGACTTTTGTTTTCGTCGAGAAAAATAAGAATTTACGTCGCACTTTTTCAGTCGATTTTTCGGTAAAATAACAACCCTCAAAATGCATATTAATCATCCTTTTGGAAAAGAAAAACCTTATTGGAGGCACGCATTAGATCTTCAACTACCTAGAAAAGTTGGATTTGAAAGGATTTGATACGCTGAGGCATAGAAAACGACAATTTATTCCGAAGCCTTTTTCAAGGCCGCTTTCGCTGTGCTCACGTGACATTCGATTTGTGTGGACGAGAAATTTGGGGTCAACGCGTGACACGTCCACTGGCTGTGTGCTCAACGCTGCCCCCACATCTGTCACACACTTATTTGTCGTCGCCCCGACGACACAGCAATCCAATAGGCCGTGTAAGTTGGCCTCGAAAATGTACGTGTTACCGCGAGATTCCTGACTTCCGGGCTCCTAGGATAGAAGGTAAAGCGTGGAGCGTCGAACGTTTTTGTTAAAATATTTTGTATCGCGCCGATTGAAGCAGTTTAAACTATTAGAATAGTCTTTCAGGAATAAAATATTGTAACGGACAGTCTACGTAACTGTAGCAATTGAGTGACCTAAGGTGCCGGCGGAGTGCCCTGACCTGCTTCTATTGTGTTTGAATGAGAGTTTGCGTGCACCGGAAATTAGGTACTATTTTTAGAGACATCTTCCGGCGGGCGCGCGGGAAGTGTTTGGCTAGGTGCCAAGGCGGGAAATGTTATTGTATAAGTTTAGTCTTTGTTGTGTTTTTGGAGCGGTAAGCAGTCTGCCGTGAATCGTCAAGCTGTACCGGTACGAGACAGAATAAACAGTTGTTGTTTTTCCTGTAACATTCGGTGGATTGAGTTTTCTTTCAAGGGGTTCAGACCCCTCTGGCTCACGCTACATTTGGTGGCAGCGGTGCAATATTTCACAGAGGTGTCTACGGGAAACATGGAGTTTACTCGGAGCTTTGACGAGATATGGAAGGACCTAGAGCGGCTGGAGCGCTCCCTGACGGAGAGTTCCCGTCGGAGCACATGTGGACAATTGGGGGAGACGCCAGCTCTGTTCACAGAGGACGAGCCCAGCAGGCCGAAGACATCTCGTAGTCTTCCCCAACACCGGAGGGGACTCGCCGAGGATCTCCGTATGCAATGGCGGACAGGATGCAGTGAATCGGATGGCGAAGGTAAGCACCCTCAAACTCCAGCCTGCCATACCGGGGCACGTAGCGGCTGCACGCCTCGTCATGCGGGCATACACACAGCAGCGCACACGGATCCCGCTAACAGCGGAGCCAGTGATGCGCATGCGGTTGGCCAGCAGGTAAACGTGGCGTGCACCGGAACGGCACCGCGGGTAAAGGCTCGGGAGTACGATGGGGCCTCTTCCATTGAGGACTACCTCGTGTATTTCTCGAGAGTTAGTGAGATAAATGGCTGGAACGACAAACAGCGAGCCGACTACCTGCTGGTGGCGATGAAGGGACCTACATTAGAAGTCGTCTGCTCCCTGCCAAAGGAGGAACACTCAAACTACGGCGACCTGGTCAAGGCCCTCGAGCGACGCTTCGGAACAGCAACGCAACGAATGCAATCCGACCAAGTAACAGCAATGTTGCGTGAGCTATTGCAGTTACAACGGCGTGGTCATCCAGCTAAGAAGACAGATGAGTGGAAGCCAGGATGTTGGAAGTGTGGCAGTCCAGACCACTTTCGAGCCCAGTGTCCAGCGAGGAAGAGTGAGCAGCCACCGTTAAACGAAGCAAGGCTGGGCTTGGGGTCGAAATAGTCGAAAACGAATAGCCTCGCCGCCGGCGCAGGCAATTCCGCCGCCGGAGCGGGAGTCCCCGTCTCCGACACGGATAGCCTCGTCGCCGGCGCAGGCAATCCCGCCGCTGGATCGGACATTCTCGCCACCGACGCAGGAAATTCCGCGGCCCGGATGGACAGCAGGACCAAAAATGCAGCCCCCGACTCACGTATCGCTGGGCGCAGACAAGCGCGGAACGGGGATACGACCGGCGTTTTCGGAGTCGGGACTATATATTCGTGGAAAACTGTTCGGATTTGTCGTGAGCTGCCTGATAGACACGGGAGTCACAGAGAGCTTCATTGCCTCTCAGCTACTGGAGAGATTGGAGCCGTGGCTAAAGCCTAAGCTGCTTCCTGCAGATCGTCTGTTCAGACAGGCGGATGGCAGTGCGTTGCGCGTTGAGGGACACGCAAGAGTACAAATCAACATTGGAGGGACTGAGATACCACACCGCATGTGGGTCACATTTGTACGCCATACTGGGACTGGACTTCTTGAGAGGGAATAAGTGCCAGTTAATATGGGAGGAGGATTGTTTCACTATTGGGCACTGCAGGGTTCCCTTACAGAGGTACCCCCAAGAACCAGTGGTCTGCCGAGTGCGTCTAACTGAGAACATTGCCGTACCCCCTGGTTCTGAGGTGCTGTTGGAATGTCAGGTTATAAACAACGGGGGGGGGGCAGCTGCCGAGCTGGGGTGTGCTACAGAACAGAGAGACAGGGACAGAAGGTCGTGAGGTTCTAGTCGCGAGTGCTCTTGTTGGGACTCAAGGAAACCATGTGCCCGTCAGACTCTTGAACTTGTCCTCTGAGGCAGTTACGCTAAGAAAGGGGACGGACGCCGCTGTCCTGGAACCCGTAGATAGCATTGCACCAGTGGAACGCGGAGAACCGGCCCACACAGGTCATACAGCAAGTGAGGAATCCGTACCAGGACATCTGTCTTCACTTTTCGAGTGTGGCTATAAGGAACTCAACGCCAACGAGCAGAACAGGCTGGCAGCGATGCTGAGAGAGTTCGGAGACGTGATTTCGACGGGAGACGTAGATATCGGCCGAACCGGTTTGACACAGCATCACATACACACCACGACTGCCCCACCTGTCCGGCAGAGACCAAGGCGACTTCCCTTACACCAGCGATACGTCGCCGACAAGGAGATTGCGAAGATGATTTCACAAGGCGTCATTGAACCCTCTGCAAACCCTTGGTGTTCCCCGATTGCCTCGTAAGAAAAAAAGACGGGTCTACCAGAGTTTGCATAGACTACAGGAAGCTGAACGAGGTGACTACAAAGGATGCACACCCACTTCCCCGCATCGAAGACAACCTAGACTCGCTGGCAGGGTCCATGTTCTTCACGACCCTGGATCTTGCCTCTGGGTACTGGCAAGTCGAGGTAGCAGAGAAAGACCGGCCAAAGACTGCATTCAGCACGAGGAGAGGGGCCTCTACCAGTTCGTGACTATGCCATTCGGGTTGTGCAACGCACCCTCCACCTTCGAGCGCTTAATGGAGCGGGTCATGGCTGGGTTGCAATGGCAGGTAGCTGTTCTGTACCTGGATGATGTTATCGTGTTCGGCAGGTCTTTTGACGAACACATGCAAAGACTGTGTCTAGTGCTGCAGCGTCTTCGAGAAGCCAATCTGAAATTAAAGCCAAAAAAGTGTAAGCTGCTTCAGAGGGAGGTTGAGTTCCTGTGGTGTCGTCTGAGGGAGTGGCTACTGACCCTGAGAAAGTCCGTGCTGTACGAGACTGGCCCCAACCGACAACTGTCACTGATGTCCGTAGCTTTCTTGGACTGGTGTCGTATTACAGGCGCTTCATTGAAGGATTCGCTGGGATCGCACGCCCGTTACACCAAGTTACGGAGAAGGGCAGACAGTTTAAGTGGACTGTCGAATGTCAGGAGGCCTTCGAAGCATTGAAGCATCGCCTTGTCTCCTCTCCCATTCTAGCCTATCCAGTCCCAGGGAGTGAGTTTGTCCTGGACACCGATGCAAGCGGCTTCGCAGTCGGTGCTGTACTGTCGCAGGTGCAGGAAGGCAGGGAGGTCGTTATAGCATACGGTAGTAGGGCACAGACAAAGCAAGAGAGAAACTACTGCGTGACGCGCAAGGAGCTCTTGGCCGTGGTTTTCTTTATAAAGAAGTACCACCACTACTTGTATGAGGCTCGCTTTCGAATCCGCACAGATCACCGACCCCTCAAATGGATGTATAATGTCCGAGACCCCCAGGGCCAGTTGGCAAGATGGCTACAGAAGCTGGGTATCTAGAATTTCTCAATTGAGCATCGCCCTGGCAGCCGACACTGTAACGCTGATGCCATGTCCAGGAGTTGTTTCCCAGACTGTGATCACTGGGGTAAGGAAGAGATCAGCAACGGCACCATACTGGATGTGGAATGCTTACGACAATCCAGGTGGGGACGAACACGGTGCAGCACCATACAGGCAGCAGACCGGTCGGAACAGGTCGTCCCGCCACTGGTAGAGGCAGCTGAGCCCTTAAGCTCAGTATAGCATCCCCCTTGGCGACGGCAGCCCAACCTCCGGTCATGCGACCTTCATCCCAGAACCCATCCTTGCGGCCAGTACGTCAACCCCGGACCGATACCCCTACAAGGGCCCAGAGTCCACTAAGGAGGACCCGCACCACACCCTACCACCCGAGGTCTGACGGAATGATTGAGCGGTTCAACCGTACCATTGAGGCCATGCTGAGTCTATGGGTGAACAAGTCAAAGACTGACTGGGATGAACATCTAGCCCTTCTGACTATGGCGTACCGATCAGCAGAGCACGAAACCACCAAAGAGACACCCAATGCCATGATGTTGGGGCGAGAGGTCAGGATGCCAATTGATTTGCTTGTTGGCTCTGCCCCACAGACCCAGTCCAATGCACCCGGGTATGTGCAGGCCCTACAGGAGAAGCTACGGCTTGCACACGAAGTTGCAAGAAGGGCAACTGGAGCACAGATGAGAGCTCAGAAAAGGCACTACGACAGGAATGTCGCCCAGGTGCTGTACAACGCTGGAGATGTCGTGTGGCTACACTATGTAAACAAACCGAAGTCGTCAAACCGCAAATTCAATTGACTACTTACAAATTGTACTATGACTTCTGGATGTGCTGGGTTACAAGCCGCAGAGCTTATTTGAATGTTGAATATTCACAGCCTGCTAGAACCCCAGTGGGTGAATGGGAATCTGCGTTACCTATTGAATAGGAGGTTTGCTTGTATTTGGTCAAGCATGACAGACTCGGGCGTGGTGCAGCGCCAAATTCAAGACGGCCATTCCTGCATAGGCCGTTGGGGAATCAACACGTAGAGCGCTGTTATGGTTTAGTTAGTTATGTTACCCGAGTTAGCCCCATTAAGTTTAATTTTGTTTTAAAAAGACCCCCCCCAAAAAAAAAAAAAAAAAAAAAAACTGCAACTGTTGGACCTCGTGTAAGACGGTCTTCGGCCGAGAGATTTCGGTAAGCAAATTCTAAATACACTGTACATGTATTTTTGAGTGGAGGTTAAATATTTAACCACAAATCTGGGGTGTGTAAAGTCAAGTCTCAGAATAGACATTTCATTTGGCCAGTGTTCATCAGTTGGTAACAATTTTAACGGGAAAATATTCTAACTCGGTTTATACCAATAACTCCTTGCAATTAATCTGTACTCATGTCGAACATTAACGGAAAGTATAATCCCAATACCTGTATTATATTGCATTAATCAGGGACTGTAATGTCAACTACGGGATGACGAAGCCTGTACCCTACCTCCATGTCTGTACCCATCGTCTGCCCCCTTACTCTTGAAGGTACATGTTCAATAATTTAAAACATCTAACTTTGGAGTTCAGAACTTTATAAACGGTATTTTTAGTGTAAAACATCACAGATCTCCGCCGTTGCAGCGGCGGCCAGGTGTTCACATTGAGCCATGTAAGATTTAATGGGTTCATAATAATTATCGCCATTGAGAAAGGTTTTACTGTGGTCCAAACGCCAGCCCTTTAGGCCTATTACGGAAAAAAATATTGTTTTAGGAAGATGAATCTAAAAAGACATTTATGATATCATACCGACGCGGGAGTCGAACCTTAATGACAACTTTAAGAAGTTCGTGAATGGGTTACTTGGGTGTCTAAACTTATAAGATTGGGCTATTGTTGAAAATATTATGCTGTTGTTAAATTTAATATTGGCTGTCCTTTGTTTTAACACAGACCATGCATCATTCTGGTAGCCTTGTTTCCCCCCCCCTCCCCTCCGTCCAATTTCACCATTCGATTCCCTTGTTAATTCCCCGTCCTTTTCCCGTTGTCATTTCCCTGTCCATTCCCTGCTGGTTCTTGATATACCGTCCCAGGTTTACGTTGTACAAATTCCTTTTTGGACGCATTAAACAACTTGAGAGCGACCTAACAAAAATAACATCTTGTACACCGAGTGTTTGTCCCGTCTCCTTTTCGTGCTCGGTTACACATGGCGTAGTCGGCAGGATTGCTCTCAACTTTACCTATAGGTGTATCTGAAGATACTATCAATCAATCCCCGTCCCCCCCCCCTTTTCCGATAAGCAAGGCTACCAGAAATACCGGGAGAAGTCTTCCATTGCACCATTATAGCTGATTCAGCCAGCATCCAACTACACGGCAGCCATACGGCAGTCATACGGCAGCTACACGGCAGCTACACGGCAACCATACGGCATCTACACGGCAGCTACACGGCAGCCATACGGCAGCCATACGGCAGCCATACGGCAGCTATACGGCACCCATACGGCAGCGACACGACAGCTATACGGCAGTCATACGGCAGCTACACGGCAGCCATACGGCAGCTACACGGCAGCTACACGGCAGCTATACGGCAGCTACACGGCAGCTACACGGACAGGAAGCTGGTGCAAAGATCTGGCGAAGAGAGAGACGGACACCTATCCCATAGACACCGGACTGGCGGACATCGCGAGTAGGCATATGTTGTAATGTATGGCAGTCATAGGGGTTGTATTAACCTCTATGGTCATCCGCAGACTTACTTTTGAGTAATTACCGCTTGCATTTTCGTATTACTCACAATGGCATCAAAAGAAGAGGTAGAATATTTGCGGGAGAGCATAGAACGATTGAGTGCCGAACTAGAATCTGTTTCTGGCCTAAAGAAGGAGAAAACTTCACTTGCATTTTTGTTAATGCCTTCCCAGAAAAAGATTAAATCGTTTACAGGCAAAGAAGGTGACATGATATTAGAAGATTGCTTTGCGATATCCATGTATCCATTGCCTCTAGGCCCCTTACGGACGAAGATAAGGTTCATTTCATGTTTCAGCACCTTGAAGGTGCAGCAAGGGAGGAAGTTAAACTTCGTCCTGAATGCGACCGTAATACAGTTGAGAAGTTGGTCTCCATTTTACAGGAAGTGTTCGGGGTTAAAGCCACTGGGGTTCAGTTACAGAGACAGTTTTTCGAATGTAAGCAAAGACATTCCCAGTCCCTTAGAGACTTTTCCTATTTCCTAATTATTGATGGAGTTGTTGAATAAGGCTGTTAGCAAATGTGCCCATTTAGGCTCATCCAGAGACCGATTACTGTGTGATCAATTTCCCGAGGGGGTATCTGATCAGCTCTTACGCAAACATCTTAAGAAACAATTGCGAGATAATCCTAGTATGCCCTTTCTTAGATTACGACGAGAGGCAACTGAGTAGGCTGAAGAGGACACTGACATTAGCACTACGGCCAAGGCAACCATTGAAGAGGCACGCAGTATCAAAACAGCGTCCACTGCACCAGACGAAATCAAGCAGATGAGGAGCCTTTTGGATGAACAACGCCAGGTCATCCGGGAACAGCAGTCCAAGATTAATCAGCTCTTGAAGGCAACAGCAGAGTCAGTTGGCCGGGAAGGCAAGTCTCCATCTAATGTGACACCGTTAGGACTGTATGAATACAACGGCATGCCCTTTGGATTGTGTGGAGCCCCAGCAACCTTCCAAAGACTTATGCAAAGATGTTTAGGCGATCTGTATTTCCAAATGTTGTTAGTATATCTAGATGATATTCTCATTTATTCTTCTTCATTTGAGCAGCATCTGCAACATCTGGATCGAGTCTTCACAAGACTTAAGGCGCACAACCTCAAGCTAAAACCTTCGAAGTGTCACCTTTTCAGGCAACAAGTCTCGTACTTGGGTCATGTATTATCAGCAGAGGGAATTTCGACCGATGACACCAAGACGAAGGCGGTGACTGAATGGCCAGCCCCTCGAACACTCAAACAATTGAGAGTCTTTCTGGGCTTTGCGAGTTACTATAGACGCTACTGCCGTCATTTTCGAAGATTGCCCGAGACCTCTACGCTTTATTGGGGAAGTGCCACTCGCAAGAAACCAGCCAGCTACTTCCGTAATCAATGGAACGAGAGTTGTCAGGAGGCATTGGAGCATCTCAAGAGTAATTTCGTCTCCATGCCGGTCTTGGGCTATGCAGATTTCACCGAGCCTTTAATTCATAGTGGAGATCGACGCAAGCCTAGATGGATTGGGTGCTGTGCTTTCCCAACTGCAGGATGGGAAACGCAGGGTGATAGCGTATGCCAGCCGTATCCTACATTCGAAAGAGCAAAGCATGCAGCGGTACAGTTCGATGAAACTGGAACTCCTGGCCCTGACGTGGGCTGTCACTGAAAAAAATGAAGATTTCCTGTATGGCAGCACATTCGAGGTACTTATGACTTCCAAATACGATATCGATCAGGCCGGGAAAATGCCAATGCCGACGCACTCTCCCGACAAATCCCAAGAGAGACTAATGAAGAGCTACCAAAGAGCCCAAGCCACGTGGTGTCTCCATCTAAAGTCCCTACGGAACTCCAGACCACTGGTACAGAGGAGAATCTTGAGTTGGCTCCATTAAGGAATCAGCAGGCGGTTTCATCACAAATATCAGCATTTCCTTCATACTCCAAAGGGAAACTTCATCGCCTACAACATCTGGACCCCAATATTCAGAAGTTTGCGAAGTACTTTCACGAGGATAGAGTTCCGTCCCGTTCGGAGAGAAGACTGGAATCTCACAGTGTATTAGTCCTACTTAGACAAAGGAGGAGGATCTTCGAAGAAGATGGTGTTTTGTATAGGTACATTAGACACAATGAGGTTAACGTTAAACAGCTCGTACTCCCAACTTGTCTGAAACATACAGTGCTGTCATTGCTCCATGACCAGAGTGGGCACCAAGGTGTCGAACGAACATTCAGCATGATTCAACAGAGGTGTTATTGGCCAGGGGTAGGCCTTTTTGGAGATGTCAAACAGTGGGTGCAGCAGTGTGAAAGGTGTGTTGTTGCAAAACATCTATATCCCAAGCCAAGGAACCCCCTGGGTCATCTGACTGCATCTCGTCCTCTAGAGGTGATCGCGATTGACTTCACTGTCCTAGAACCTACAACTGATCGTATAGAGAATGTCCTCGTGCTCACCGACATATTTTCGAAGTATACCATAGCCATTCCAACCAAAGATCAAATAGCTGTAACTACTGCGAAGGTTCTCGTGAAGGAATGGTTCACAAAATTTGGCGTACCCGAACGCAATCACTCCGATCAAGGGAGACAGTTTGAGTCCAGTCTGATCCAGCATCTTTGCACTTTGTATGGCATCCATAAGTCAAGAACCACTGCCTATTATGCACAGTGTAATAAGCAGTGTGAGCGCTTCAACCGGACCATGCATGATCTCCTTCGGACGTTGTCTGGAAAGCAGAAAAAGCATTGGAATAGACATTAAGCCGAACTTGTCAGGGTTTACATCTTTTCACCTGATGTTTGGACGCGAGGCGATCCTTCCGGTCGACTTGCTACTGGGAGGCCAAGAAGAAAATCCTGAGGACTGGGTCTCTTTACATCAGGAGCGACTTAAGCACTCATTTGAGATCGCGCGGGAAAAATTAAAGATAGCCGCAGACACACGAAAAGACATCTTTGATCGGAAGGCTAAACCATACACTTTCATGATCGGAGATCTAGTATACCTGAAACAGCACAAATTCAAGGGACGTCATCAGATTCAAGACATCTATGCATCACAACTCTACCAAGTGGTCGACCAACCCGATCCCGAAAACTTTGTGTATACCATTCAAATGATGGACGGTACTGGGCGCAAGACTGTACACTATACAGAGCTTAAGTTAGCGCGAGTCAAAGAGGACAAATCACTCTCTACTGGAGACAGCCAGCAAAGGCAAGACCGTAGTAACCATCCCAAGCCAGACATCGTTATCCGCCATAGGCCCGAGACACGCCCTCCACCAACTTCTGTAGGGACACCGCAGAATAAAAACCACGATGAAATAAGCGAGTCCAGTTCAGAGTCCGAAGTGGAACTAATGGTGATCCCAGGCAATCCCACATTAACCGTCGGGTCCAATGACAACATTTCAAACCAACTGTCCAGCGACCAAACCAATGCCATTCCATCCGCACGTCGTTAGACGAGGTCCACTGCAGGAAAACACAGCAATCCTTTTCACTTGCCTCGCTCAGTTGCCTCCGTGAACAAATCTCGCAAGAAACTCGTCCAAAAAGGAAGGCCCCTGAAATTACAATCTTCATTAATGTAGGAATACTCCTGTTTACGATCTCAGGGTATAATTTTCATACTCTGTCTTTTGGACGGAATTATCACTGGGTCCCCGCGTCCGATAGCAGTTGCCATTACATGTATTATGTTTGCGTTGTTGTGGATATGTTTCCATTATAAATGTCAGGATTCAACTGAGTTGGAAAGGCTGTTTAGGCTTTACGTGGATTCCTAATGTCATCGGCTGTGCGGCGCCGTACACATAAGTTCAATACTTGGCGAGTTAAAGTTCATCATGACTTTATAGTTATTTGAATTTTCAATGAATGGTTTAATTAGAGTTTTTGCTCGAATTTGGGTTCAGCCCTAACTATAGAAAAGTCGAAATGCTTATATTGGTTGAAGATATAATGAATTGTGGGCAAATTTATTCAATCTTTCGATGAATGGTTCAATTAGAGTTTTTGCTCGAATTTGGGTTCAGCCCTAACCATAGGAAAATCGAAATGTTTATATTGGTTGAAGATATAATGAATTGTGAGAAAATGTTTTTTATTTCATTATATCTTGCTTGTTGGCTCTGCCCCACAGACCCAGTCCAATGCACCCGGGTATGTGCAGGCCCTACAGGAGAAGCTACGGCTTGCACACGAAGTTGCAAGAAGGGCAACTGGAGCACAGATGAGAGCTCAGAAAAGGCACTACGACAGGAATGTCGCCCAGGTGCTGTACAACGCTGGAGATGTCGTGTGGCTACACTACAAGGTGCGGAAGAAAGGAGTCTGCCCAAAACTGAGTCTGTGCTGGACTGGGCCATATGTCGTGGTGGACAGGCTGTCCGACGTGGTGTACCGGATCCAGAAGACTCCCCGTTCCAGGCCTCAAGTGGTTCACGCGGATCGGCTGAAGGACTGCCTGGGAGTATGCGCGGAGAGCTGTGGATTCCCTGCGACCGGGAGGTCGCCTGGAAACCAGTCCAACAGCCCAGCCACGGCCGCCGACTGCATGGGCAGCCCAGCCACGACCGGCGCGAGCGGCCCCGCCAAGGCCGCCGCCGGCGCGAGCGGCCCCGCCGCCGGCGCGGACATGGGCCACAATCAACACCTAAACCCCCGCACGCCTCGCACTCATCGTGGTAGACCAGTCCTGAAACCACGAAGATACTTGCAACAAGTCTACCTCTCCCCCACACTGGAGTAGTGGAAGGAAGCGCAAACTACCAACCTGGCCCAGGATCACAGAAACGGTCCCACAAGATCGCGATGGAGGGTAAAGTTCTGTGCAGAGTGTGTGGACAGGCGTACGCTTCCGCCTATGCTAGAAGAAGGCATGAAAAGGCGGCTCATGAGGAGCGCAGCTTCCCCTGCCAGCAGTGCTCGCAAGCGTACAAGCGTGCTGACTACCTTGCTCGACTCGTCAGGTCCCAACACAGTGGCGCTGCTGCCGGTGGGTGGAGATGCCGGAGGGGCGGCGGGTGGTGCAGCAGTTCGACGGGTTGCCGGTATAGAGGAGGAACTGCCGTCTGAAGCGACGCTGTACCACGGAGGCAGATAGTTCTCTGCCAGGAGGATCCACACAGCTGGCCTGACGGAATGCGATCCACCGGAAGGGTTTCGCCAGGCCTCCAGTGTGGATAGAGCGACCCAGACGGAGGCCGTTCTCATGTCATGAGGGAGGAGTTCAACACCGTGAGACGCGGGAGGACCCATCCGGCTTGCGCACGTACCGAGAGACTGAATCGGTCGGCCTCAGAGAGCCAGGCGATATCTGGTGGCGCACCTGGAATAGAGACAGTCTGGACACTGAACAAGCCTGAAGGACAGACTTTTGATGGGTAGACCTCGCTGACTGTTGTGTTGTTGTTTGATCTTGGAACCATATTGGTTCATAATCAACACTAACCGACATTCTCGTGGACACCCAGGAACGATTATATAAAAAAAAAATAGAAGAGACTTTTCTTCTTGTTGTTTTTGTCTTTGATAATTATTGACCTAATTTTTCCCATGTAATAGTTGATTCTTAAAAAAAAAAAAAAAATTCTTCCAGATTAAGTAACATCTGTGGATTGTGCTCCTATTCAGGAGAATAGGCTTTTTCTAAGGAGGGGGCAGTGTAACGGACAGTCTACGTAACTGTAACAATTGAGTGACCTAAGGTGCCGGCGGAGTGCCCTGACCTGCTTCTATTGTGTTTGGATGAGAGTTCGCGTGCACCGGAAATTAGGTACTATTTTTAGAGACATCTTCCGGCGGGCGCGCGGGAAGGGTTTGGCTAGGTGCCAAGGCGGGAAATGTTATTGTATAAGTTTAGTCTTTGTTGTGTTTTTGGAGCGGTAAGCAGTCTGCCGTGAATCGTCTAGCTGTACGAGACAGAATAAACAGTTGTTGTTTTTCCTGTAACATTCTGTGGATTGAGTTTTCTTTCAAGGGGTTCAGACCCCTCTGGCTCATAATATTAAGATACAATGTGTAAAGTACGTGATTTTGCACGTTTTCACGTTTGTGTTTTGATTTTGTATTATTCTATTTACATGATTGTACGGTATCCACATGTACAGTATACAGTACACGGCGCTTTTCTTGCCCGAATGCGAACCACACCAAATTCGGCGCGATACAAGTAGTAATGCTCACGTCGCGTACCACAGTCGGGCCGTATTCGCAATATTGTACTACCAACCTGGCCCAGGATCACAGAAACGGTCCCACAAGATCGCGATGGAGGGTAAAGTTCTGTGCAGAGTGTGTGGACAGGCGTACGCTTCCGCCTATGATAGAAGAAGGCATGAAAAGGCGGCTCATGAGGAGCGCAGCTTCCCCTGCCAGCAGTGCTCGCAAGCGTACAAGCGTGCCGACTACCTTGCTCGACTCGTCAGGTCCCAACACAGTGGCGCTGCTGCCGGTGGGTGGAGATGCCGGAGGGGCGGCGGGTGGTGCAGCAGTTCGACGGGTTGCCGGTATAGAGGAGGAACTGCCGTCTGAAGCGACGCTGTACCACGGAGGCAGATAGTTCTCTGCCAGGAGGATCCACACAGCTGGCCTGACGGAATGCGATCCACCGGAAGGGTTTCGCCAGGCCTCCAGTGTGGATAGAGCGACCCAGACGGAGGCCGTTCTCATGTCATGAGGGAGGAGTTCAACACCGTGAGACGCGGGAGGACCCATCCGGCTTGCGCACGTACCGAGAGACTGAATCGGTCGGCCTCAGAGAGCCAGGCGATATCTGGTGGCGCACCTGGAATAGAGACAGTCTGGACACTGAACAAGCCTGAAGGACAGACTTTTGATGGGTAGACCTCGCTGACTGTTGTGTTGTTGTTTGATCTTGGAACCATATTGGTTCATAATCAACACTAACCGACATTCTCGTGGACACCCAGGAACGATTATATAAAAAAAAAATAGAAGAGACTTTTCTTCTTGTTGTTTTTGTCTTTGATAATTATTGACCTAATTTTTCCCATGTAATAGTTGATTCTTTAAAAAAAAAAAAAAATTCTTCCAGATTAAGTAACATCTGTGGATTGTGCTCCTATTCAGGAGAATAGGCTTTTTTCTAAGGAGGGGGCAGTGTAACGGACAGTCTACGTAACTGTAACAATTGAGTGACCTAAGGTGCCGGCGGAGTGCCCTGACCTGCTTCTATTGTGTTTGGATGAGAGTTCGCGTGCACCGGAAATTAGGTACTATTTTTAGAGACATCTTCCGGCGGGCGCGCGGGAAGGGTTTGGCTAGGTGCCAAGGCGGGAAATGTTATTGTATAAGTTTAGTCTTTGTTGTGTTTTTGGAGCGGTAAGCAGTCTGCCGTGAATCGTCTAGCTGTACGAGACAGAATAAACAGTTGTTGTTTTTCCTGTAACATTCTGTGGATTGAGTTTTCTTTCAAGGGGTTCAGACCCCTCTGGCTCATAATATTAAGATACAATGTGTAAAGTACGTGATTTTGCACGTTTTCACGTTTGTGTTTTGATTTTGTATTATTCTATTTACATGATTGTACGGTATCCACATGTACAGTACAGTACACGGCGCTTTTCTTGCCCGAATGCGAACCACACCAAATTCGGCGCGATACAAGTAGTAATGCTCACGTCGCGTACCACAGTCGGGCCGTATTCGCAATATTGTACTTACAACCGGAAGATGAAGGTCGGGTTCTATTTATTTGTTTTCTATGCCGTATTCTCATTGTTGTTGTTTTTTTGCTCATTCTTATAATTTTAATATACTTAATCCATAAACCTGGGTTTTTAGTTGGAAAGAGGCTTTCTTCATTATGTAATAATGCATTCAAAATTGGGCACGTGTTAATCCCCTATAGCAGGCGGCGCGGAGGTGCCCGGAAGTGTACGGTGACCTTTTTCACCACGAGAGTTACACGGTCTATACTGAAACACTAAACAACAACCTGTAATTTACTACCATCTGCAATTAATGCTATATTCAACAGGAACCATGAAGTTCATACCCACTTCACACGCCAAGCCTTAGACTTCCATATCCCATTAACCCGAACAACACTTGCTAAAAAAACAATCAAATATGAGGGGCCCAAACTTTGGAACTCACTCACTGACCAACTTAAAACCTCAAAAAACCTCTCCACCTTCAAACGTGAGTTTAAATCTAACCTTTTGAAATCATATCTCTGATTTCGAGAGTTGAAGTTGACATGTATTATCTACTCTATTTTTTTTTTTTTTTTTTTAGCTGAATCACATTGCTATCTAACGGCGACATATTTCGCTATATTTCCCAATCATTGCCTATTCCTCAAATTCGTTTTTGTTTTCTCCGCTAAGTGTATAATGTATCTAATTAGTCCTTGTGTATAGTTTTCTATGTGTTTTGTGTTAATACTAAGGATTTGTGTTCTATTGATTGATTGCTTCACTTGCATTGAGCCCTCTCCCTACCGTCTACGGTCTAAATTAGCATGAGCATTCCTTTTCCGGCTCAGTGCAAGTGTTGCAATGGGGCCCAACACTTAAAAGCTGTGCTTCTTGATGGGTCCCTCTGCAGTATCGCATTCATTGTTTATTTATATTAAGTTATCACTAAATGTGCCAGTCATCTCCCTATTAATTTTGCCTATTCATTCTTTGTGATGTACATTCTGTGATATGTGCTTTGTTGGTTGATGCTGTGGAAAAAGAAATAAACTAAACTAAACCTACTGGTACCAATATAAGTGGAAAAGATAAAGTAGCAACATAACATTAACAACACATCAATAACAATGTAACAACCTCAAAGTATGGTAATAACTGGCATCCATCTACTAGGACCTAATCTTAACTACGTGCTTTCTACAAGCACAAACTGCAAATGCATTTGGATCAAAGTCGAGGTGCTTCAGAGAGATTTGCAAAGTATCGCAAACTGCAATGAGTGCAAAAGGTTTGGGCAGTTTGTGGCATCAAAGGATCCATCTCGGAGTTCTCTTAACAGTAAAACAATAACAATGGTAAACAGAACATCTCACAACCAAGTTTAAGTTTGCGATAAGACCTTTGGCAAACCACTGGGGTTTAAATCAACACCTAGTCTGTGTCAGGGCTGCTAGAGTCAACGTCAGCATCACCAGTCACCATGTTTTTAACCTGCGTTAACAAGCGTAGAACGTTGGAAAACTGGTACCTGTTTTTAGTGTTTGGGGGCTTCCCTCTGGTACGGTTGATCTCCCAGAACGTCTGGGCCCCTGTGTGTCTGGGTGGTCAGCCATGCAGTGTACTGTCTGAGAAGCTCCCAACCATCTCAGCCATGCTGCTTTGGGTCTCCACATGCAGGAAGCGCGTCATGAGCTGTCCTCTGTATGACATTCTCCCCTGGGGCAGGTACTGGATAGGGGTGGCTCGTGGGTCCCTTCATTGTGAATGGTCTGTTGGGAGTCGCCATCTTGCTGACAGGGTAGTGGTGGAAGCGAAGGTGGTGCTGCTGCTGGTTCAAACTTAGGACGGGTAGGAGTCACTCCACACTCATCCTGGCTGCCGGAGGGAGTGTCTCCGGTAATGGCAACCGGTGATGGAGGGGGTGGTGGCGGCGGTGGCACGGGTTTTGATGCAGTATGGGCAGGAGTCACTCCACACTCATCCTGGCTGCCGGAGGGAGTGTCTCCGGTAATGGCAACCGGTGATGGAGGGGGTGGTGGCGGCGGTGGCACGGGTTTCGATGCAGGATGGGCAGGAGTCACTCCACACTCATCCTGGCTGCCGGAGGAAGTGTCTCCGGTAATGGCAACCGGTGGTGGAGGGGGTGGTGGCGGCGGTGGCACGGGTTTCGATGCAGGATGGGCAGGAGTCACTCCACACTCATCCTGGCTGCCGGAGGGAGTGTCTCCGGTAATGGCAACCGGTGATGGAGGGGGTGATAGCGGCTTTGTCACGGGTTTCGGTGCAGGGAGTGTAGTCACCCGCACCCATCCTGGCTGCTGGCAGTGGTGTCATCGGATGTGTCGCTCTCTGTCCCTGTATCAGGTGGGGTAACAGCATCCCATGGGCAATGCTTAAGGTCACAGCGATGCAACACCTTCTGACAACCCGTGGGGTGACGCACAACATAAACTGGTTGGCCAGGGAAAGGACGGCTTACAATCATAATAGGGTCACCTTCCCAGAAGTCTTAGATTTTGGCTCTCCCTCTATGGGACCTGTCTCTGATCAGCACGTATTCCCCAGTGCTCAGAGGCTTCTCGAAGACGTCCTTCTCCCAAGCGGATTTTCTTGCCCCAACCTTCTTGTCAAGTGCTGCAACAGCGAGGGCCCGCGACCTATTATCTACTCTATTTTTTTTTTTTTTTTTTTAGCTGAATCACATTGCTATCTAACGGCGACATATTTCGCTATATTTCCCAATCATTGCCTATTCCTCAAATTCGTTTTTGTTTTCTCCGCTAAGTGTATAATGTATCTAATTAGTCCTTGTGTATAGTTTTCTATGTGTTTTGTGTTAATACTAAGGATTTGTGTTCTATTGATTGATTGCTTCACTTGCATTGAGCCCTCTCCCTACCGTCTACGGTCTAAATTAGCATGAGCATTCCTTTTCCGGCTCAGTGCAAGTGTTGCAATGGGGCCCAACACTTAAAAGCTGTGCTTCTTGATGGGTCCCTCTGCAGTATCGCATTCATTGTTTATTTATATTAAGTTATCACTTAATGAGCCAGTCATCTCCCTATTAATTTTGCCTATTCATTCTTTGTGATGTACATTCTGTGATATGTGCTTTGTTGGTTGATGCTGTGGAAAAAGAAATAAACTAAACTAAACCTACTGGTACCAATATAAGTGGAAAAGATAAAGTAGCAACATAACATTAACAACACATCAATAACAATGTAACAACCTCAAAGTATGGTAATAACTGGCATCCATCTACTAGGACCTAATCTTAACTACGTGCTTTCTACAAGCACAAACTGCAAATGCATTTGGATCAAAGTCGAGGTGCTTCAGAGAGATTTGCAAAGTATCGCAAACTGCAATGAGTGCAAAAGGTTTGGGCAGTTTGTGGCATCAAAGGATCCATCTCGGAGTTCTCTTAACAGTAAAACAATAACAATGGTAAACAGAACATCTCACAACCAAGTTTAAGTTTGCGATAAGACCTTTGGCAAACCACTGGGGTTTAAATCAACACCTAGTCTGTGTCAGGGCTGCTAGAGTCAACGTCAGCATCACCAGTCACCATGTTTTTAACCTGCGTTAACAAGCGTAGAACGTTGGAAAACTGGTACCTGTTTTTAGTGTTTGGGGGCTTCCCTCTGGTACGGTTGATCTCCCAGAACGTCTGGGCCCCTGTGTGTCTGGGTGGTCAGCCATGCAGTGTACTGTCTGAGAAGCTCCCAACCATCTCAGCCATGCTGCTTTGGGTCTCCACATGCAGGAAGCGCGTCATGAGCTGTCCTCTGTATGACATTCTCCCCTGGGGCAGGTACTGGATAGGGGTGGCTCGTGGGTCCCTTCATTGTGAATGGTCTGTTGGGAGTCGCCATCTTGCTGACAGGGTAGTGGTGGAAGCGAAGGTGGTGCTGCTGCTGGTTCAAACTTAGGACGGGTAGGAGTCACTCCACACTCATCCTGGCTGCCGGAGGGAGTGTCTCCGGTAATGGCAACCGGTGATGGAGGGGGTGGTGGCGGCGGTGGCACGGGTTTTGATGCAGTATGGGCAGGAGTCACTCCACACTCATCCTGGCTGCCGGAGGGAGTGTCTCCGGTAATGGCAACCGGTGATGGAGGGGGTGGTGGCGGCGGTGGCACGGGTTTCGATGCAGGATGGGCAGGAGTCACTCCACACTCATCCTGGCTGCCGGAGGAAGTGTCTCCGGTAATGGCAACCGGTGGTGGAGGGGGTGGTGGCGGCGGTGGCACGGGTTTCGATGCAGGATGGGCAGGAGTCACTCCACACTCATCCTGGCTGCCGGAGGGAGTGTCTCCGGTAATGGCAACCGGTGATGGAGGGGGTGATAGCGGCTTTGTCACGGGTTTCGGTGCAGGGAGTGTAGTCACCCGCACCCATCCTGGCTGCTGGCAGTGGTGTCATCGGATGTGTCGCTCTCTGTCCCTGTATCAGGTGGGGTAACAGCATCCCATGGGCAATGCTTAAGGTCACAGCGATGCAACACCTTCTGACAACCCGTGGGGTGACGCACAACATAAACTGGTTGGCCAGGGAAAGGACGGCTTACAATCATAATAGGGTCACCTTCCCAGAAGTCTTAGATTTTGGCTCTCCCTCTATGGGACCTGTCTCTGATCAGCACGTATTCCCCAGTGCTCAGAGGCTTCTCGAAGACGTCCTTCTCCCAAGCGGATTTTCTTGCCCCAACCTTCTTGTCAAGTGCTGCAACAGCGAGGGCCCGCGACCTCTCAAGCTGTTAGCTATGCCTCTTTGCATAGTTGCCTGCGCTCGTGCCACCCAGCTGGGGACGATCTACTCCAAAAAGGAGATGTTGGGGTAGGCGTGCCGTCCGTCCAAACATGAGGTAAAAGGGCTCATAACCTCTGATGGAGTGCTTAGTGTTGTTGTAGGTATTGACTAGATGGGGAAGAGAATCGGTCCACCTCGTCTTCTTATGGGCCGGTAGAGCAACGAGTAAATTGTGAAGGGTCCTGTTAAAACGTCCACAGAGCCCATTGCCCTGCGGGTGATACGGGGTCGTGTGCGATTGTCCGATCCCGTACAGCTTGCAGAGTTCTCGAACTACTTCAGCGTCAAAGCACTTGCCATTATCGGAATGAATCCTCAGCGGGGCACCGAATGGTATGATGAGGTGTTTAACCAGCATCTTGGCCACCGTCTATGCACGCTGGTCCCTGGTAGGGATCACCCAGGCGAACTTTGTAAATATGTCTGTAAACACCAGTACATTCTCGTACCCGTCTGGTGACTGTTCAAGCACCGTTAAGTCCATAGAGACTACTTCAAGCGGGGCTGTCGCACGCAGTGTCCCAAGAGGAGGCCAGGTGGAGCGATTGGGACGTTTGCTCACGCCACACCTTTCACACTGGTGACACCGAGTAGAGACGGAGACTGCTATATATACGTGGCCAGTATATAGAAGAGGGGCTGGAGTTGTTTCAGAGTCCTCTTGACAGCAAAGTGACCAGCATCGTCGTGGAACAGTGTCAAAACCTCATCCTATAAACGTGCAGGCAAAACGAGACGCTCACACATGCCGTCTCCGTGTAAATCTGAACGTCGATACAGGACACCATTCTTAAAGAAAAGCTGGTCCCAATGTTTGAGGATCGAAGTAACATCTGCAGGGTCATTCGTCCGCTCTTGCTTTGACGGTCGACTCCCCCTTTCCACATAGTGGATAACTCTACCGATAATGAAGTCTCCATCTTGAAGGTCCCGTAGCGCTTTGGCAGAGTAATCCGGTAAACTCTGGCAATCAGCATCACTCTCTACCCTGATTTGGTGAGCGAGGGCAGGAGGAATCTCTGTAGTAATATCAGCTGGCCCACAGGTGGCACGGATGGTTGACGATACCAGCTCAGCATCTGGCACAGACGGCGATGTTGGAGCTTCATCATCTGGGCATTTGTGGAGGCGAGACAACCCATCTGGTGCTTGATTCGTCCGTCCCGGCCGGTATAGTCCAGCTTAAAGTCATACTCCAATAATTGCTGCACCCAGCGTAACTCAGCAGCACTCAGATTGGCGGAATCCAGGTACTTGAGAGGGTTGTGATCTGTGTGTGCCTCACAAACAGTCCATCGTATACCCTCAGGAGCTCCAGCTTGCATGCAGAGTAGTTTTTGTCATTCCTCTCTGCAGGACAAAGTGCTCGTGAAGCGTATGACTGATTTAGCTCCATCAATCTGCTGGGACAGCACTGCGCCAAGTCCTCGCATCCGTTTCCACGACGAAGGGCTGGGTAACGTCAGCGAACTTCAAGACCGGAGCTTCCATCAGCTTGGATTTCAATATCTGCACTGCTAAACGCGCTGCCTCGTCGAGTTCTATCTTCCTCCCTCCACCCTTGACTTTTCCTTTGTTAGAAATCAGATAGATGAGATAGATGAGATAGATAGATGAGAAGAGGCGATGTGACACTCGAATATCCACGAATGAACTTCCGAAAGAAGCCTGTGAATCCAAGAAATACCCGTGTCGACACAGGATTGTCCCAAGTAGAGTCTTGGGTCGTGCGTCTGTGGTGTGTTCGGAATTTGCTCGGAGAACGAAATGAATCTTGGCAGACAGCGGTTTTCCAGTTGATCTAGCACCTTCCTCAATTGTTATTACTGAATCAAATTTACACAGTGGGTTCACATACAATTATACATTCAAGAAAAAGAAAAGGACTATTTGAAAACTACGGTGGTTCTCATCCCGAAACTTATACTATCGCAACGACCCAACACAAGTCAAGGGAAATACCAGAATGGATCAGGCAAACGGAAATTCACCACCACCGGAGAATCCAAAAAGTACACAAGAAATACAAGACACAATCAACAAGCTTTGAGTATAATAAATGAAGGGGGCTTCAGATCTTAGCTGAGTTGCAGCTCCTTAGAAGGACTAGCCGTAGTGATGGGATTTGGGTGACGTATAGATGGGCTCTGGGTCCGTCCGCAACTTGAACGTCAGTCCGTCCAAGAGAGTTGACAACCAGGAACTAGGTTTTTTTTTTCGAGAAGCAAGGGCCGGGTGGAGAGGCGAACCGGGTCGGCTCTCCAAAGCGAGACCTGGGGACAGTGTCTGTATCAACAGAGCACGGGGTGAAGGGATGCGAGAGTAGTTATAAGGGAAAACCTAACTAGGGAGTTCAGTGAGTTCCCAAAATTCGAAGTCGGAGGGGAAAAGTGCAAGACGGTAGCACTTATCGGACGAGATCCTCTCGCATCTAGGTCTTCTCGGCGAAGGACCGGGGATAAAGTCGCGAAAATCACGCGCTCGGACGATACAAAGGAGCGGCTCTGATTGGTCTAAGACTAAGACAATTGCTTGAATTTCGTAAGAATGGGGGATTAACCAATCAGAAATTAACGAATAGCCTAAACGTTGGGGGTATAGCATGATCAGTCTTTCCACTGCCAAGTAAGCACTTTCATCACATGATCGGACCATGGGACATGGTCATACGATGGTCTGACTGGTCAAGCTTGGGTCTTGTGTAAGGGGAGCGGAATGCCCTATGGCCATTCCGGCCATTCCAAATAAGGAAGTCGGATGTATGGATAAGCTAAGGGAAATCGGAAAACAAAGAATCAATAATCGTCGGACCCAATTCCCCTTCTTAATTTCCAATAAATTAACAGGGTCCGACACCCGTAACTCGGTGACAGTGGTTAGTTCAGGCCAGTCTTTCACTACGACTACCTTGTCTGGGTCCGGCTTGACTCCTTCTTCAGCTACCACCTGGTGACCTAAGTACTTGACTTGGGTTTTTAAGAAGTCACACTTTGATGGCTTTAGCTTCAGGACATGGTCTCGTAGCCGTATATACCAGTTGCAAGCGCTGTAGGTGTTCCTCGAAGGTTGAGGAATATACTATGATATCATCTAGATATATCAGTAGACTGTGTAGAGCTTCATCCCCGAAACACCGCTGCATCAGTCTCTGGAATGTGGCAGGACTGTTGCATAGTCCAAAGGGCAGACAGGTGTACTCCCAAAGTCCGAACGGAATTGTGGAAGCCGTCTTTGGGATGTCACTCTATTCCATAGCCACCTTGTAAAACCCTGATGTGTGATCCATAACGCTAAAGTACTTGGCATTGCCCAGGGCCTGCAGGGACTCGTTGATACGTGGTAGGGGGAAAGCACTCTTGACTGTCACGCTATTTAATCGGCGGTAGTCCACATATAAGCGTATAGACTGGTCTTTCTTTCGTACTACTACGATGGGAGATGCCCATGGGCTGGAGTTCTCGCGAATCACCCCCTTCTCTAGCAGACCCTTGATGTGTGCCCTCACTTCTTGGTACTGAGATGGTGGGAGTGAGCGATATCTCTGCCTAATCGGGAGAGTGTCTCCTGTGTCAATCCTATGTCGAATCGTCTCGGTGTAGCCCAGGTCACCATCCTTCAGGGAGAACACTGTGCTGTACTTTTGGAGCAGCTGTTCAAACTCCAATGCTTGATCCGGGGTTAAGCCCTCCCCCAGTTAAAGAGCCTGCATGCGATGCCTCTCTGACCGATGTAGAAATAGAGGCACAATGCATACGAATGTGCTCGCCATCCTTTTCTTCAGCGGTTATAAGATCTCCGTTATATAGTGTGCCGATGCACTCAGGAGTGGCCTTGTAGTATAGGATATCCTCATCTGTGTCATTAGAGACGCCCACCAAGAACTTCCCTCCCATGGATGCTGACCAATGACCTGTTGACTCGGATACCACCAGGCAGATTGGACGACTCTGCAGGCTCCAACAATGCAGTGTATTCCATGTTGTCTGGACCAGGACAGGCTGAGGCTTGTAGAATAACCAATTGTCTAGAAGGTGCAAGTACCGGCGGGCCCCGGAGAAGGTAAACTCCATCCTCTTCCTGACTGCATGCATGGCTCTCTGGTGGCGTGAGGTGGCGTGAGGTGGAGGTGTGAGGTGGCGTGAGGTGGCGTGAGGTGGAGGTGTGAGGTGGCGTGAGGTGGCGTGAGGTGGAGGTGTGAGGTGGCGTGAGGTGGCGTGAGGTGGAGGTGTGAGGTGGCGTGAGGTGGCGTGAGGTGGAGGTGTGAGGTGGCGTGAGGTGGCGTGAGGTGGAGGTGTGAGGTGGCGTGAGGTGGCGTGAGGTGGGATTGAGGTGGGATTAAGGTGGGAATGAGGTGGGATTGAGGTGGGATTGAGGTGGGATATTGAGGTGGGATTGAGGTTGTGATGTTGGGAATGAGGTGGGAGTGGTTTTGTTAAAGAAAAGGCAGGCGGGTGGAAATAGGTCGAAACGGGTGCCTAAAACCAACCGGAACTCACCAGAACATTCCTTGAGTGGTCAACGGGCAATATACGTTTTGAAGTAATTTATTACACACTTCCACGCTTGTAATAATGATAACAATATTTAAAACGTTAATAATAAAAGTTAGTCAGCGAAAGACACGGCGAGTCTATTGATAAAACGATAACAATAACTAGCAAAAGAAACCCTGAATCCATCTACCGTTAAATTAACTACAAAATAAAAACTCACTGATTACAATGGAAAAGTACGACATTTACTTATTAAGCGATACTTGTTTTCAAAAGTGTTCAGATCGTGCAAAGGTCTTTTACGGATCAAGATTTAGTCCTTTGATCATACCATCTATGAGCTCCGTTAAAATGTCGAATACTTTCGTATAAAATGACCGACTGAGGTCGGCAGGATCGAGTGTCCACTCATTGAGTATTTGATCAATGATATCGGGTTTGTTTGGTTTTTTTTGGGGGGGGGGAATCTATGAACCCTTTAAAGATCCTAGAATGGTACGAAGCTACTGCAGGATACCCATTGTCAGTATTAGGCAATGACCGCTGACCAGCACAAGCTTGACATGAATACGGTCCCCTTCCGGTGATCCGTTGGTTGTGCACTGAGTTGGTTACGCGAGCAGGATTAGCTGACGTCACTACACGGTGACTCATCGGGATTACCCATTCATTCGGTGGTCCTGTTCGGACCTGTTACTTCGACCATGGAATGGCTCCATGCTTCGAACCTTCACATTAATTAGGGTTGGATTTGGAAACATCTGCAGCTAAAGCCCACACAAAACTACAGTAGGCCTACGTATTTCCACGTAAAGTGTTTGTACAATTAAAGGATATTAAAACAATAGACTCGATCTGTTGGAACACAATACTTAATTTCCCACGTGTTGTTATTATATTTTCATTCACCACCGGTTTTGAACATTAATAAACAAAACAGATTCATTATAATGAGGAGTGAGTAACTGAGATAAACTTTATGATTATACAAATGCTAGACTATTTAACAATATAACAGTCTGTCTTTGTGCTCACTTTGCTCATTCACCTGCTCATTTTGCTCATTTCGTGCTCATTTTGTGCTCATTTTCCTCATCGACCTGCTCATTGTACTCATCCACCTGCTCATTTTGCTCATTCACTTGCTCATTTTGCTCATTCACCTACTCATTTTGCTTATTTCCTGCTCATTTTGCTCATGTTGCTCATTTTCTGCTCATTTTGCTCATCGACCTGCTCATTTTGCTTTCACAAAGAAATAGGATTCTCTAATCCTTACCATCTCTAACTTCGTCTTCTGCTTTCATCATGTTGGAACAAGCCGATAAATTCGGCATGGTGTTTAACCATTACCCTGTCCAGGGCCTTGTCAACTTCCATGCCTTTATCTAGTTTTTCTTTGAGATCTGCGAGAATTACTTGGTGGGTTTCATTTTCTTCAAGATGCAAGTAACTTGACAGGAAATCCTTGTAGTTGTCAAAGAAGATTCTCTTGACTGCCCAGCGGGTTTTCCTATTGGCTTCGTCTTCGGCTTCATCTTCGTCCATACCATTGTCGATGTACATCTCGTGTTTCTCATTCCACATATCTTTGGTTGCCTCTTTGGCTTCTTTCAACCAGTCTTGGTAAGCGATATTATCTTCCAATTCAGAGCTGAACCCATCTTCTTCCGAAAAGTCATCGTCAGTTTCTTCTGATTCGTCATCACTCTTCTCCAAATCGTCACCATCATCCTTAGATTTAGTCCCGTCACCATCAATTGTAGATTCAGTTCCGCTGCTGTCTGTTAACGAATCCTGACATCTACGCCTTTTAAATCCTGGTTGATAATCTTCTACGTTAGAATTGGCTGATCGAAATGTTCTTATGTTACGATCATCGTCAATGTCGTCCATTTTCGATTCACCCGCACCGTGTGCGTTTTCTTCATGTCTTCGAAGGTTATATCGCCGACTATAGCTTTTGCTGCAACGATGACAAGCATAGCGTTTTATCCCAGAAATAGCATTCATGATGTTTACTCGTGGAGTGTCGATCTCCAAATGGGAAGACATGATAAAATTGGGCTTATTTACCTACCGCAAGATAAGTTCTGTTACATGGCATCGAAATGAATAGCAAAAGACCACGGCCACAATTCTAATTAGATGAACGCTACCAAAACCATACGACAAATAGTCTATAGTATTGTGAATTATTGGTTCAACAGAGGAGGCATATAAGCGTCACGACGTATGGGCGAAGCCAGGTTTTGCTAAGGCCTCCCGCATTCATTCATTCATTCATTCATTCATTCATTCATTCATTCATTCATGCATTTCTCGGGTAGTTACAGGCACAAGCACGAAACAACCATAACCCTTATCCTAATCCTAACCCTAACAACCCTAATCCTGAACCTAACCCTAATCCTAATCCCAATCCTAACTCTATCAGTAACGCTAACCCAACCCGAACTCTAACTCTGCATGTCCGTAACCATAACCAAAACTGTAGCGCCGTAAGCCTAACCTACGCTGGTTTACAAAACACGTCCTTGTATAGTCCTCACACAATTTACGGGGTACCAGCATGGCTGAACGACGGTGGTTTAGGCTGGTTCCCGTCCCCTACATGGTCTCCAGACGTGAGACGTCTGGAGACCATGTAGGGGACGGGAACCAGCCTAGACGGTGGTTAAGCGTACCTGCTACGACGAAATGAGCATAAAATCGGAGTTTTTCAAAATTTAGATTTGGATATTTTTGAAAAGAGTAGACCAAGAGCTTTCAAATGGTATATAACACATGGGGGGTATCACTCTCAATACTAATCCTACAGCCTTGGAAAGTCACGGAGTCCACTTTAACAGCACCGATTAGATTTGGAGATAATTATTGGCCTTTAAACATGTGCACAAGATAAACAACCCAAAATAAAGCAACACACACAAAAGGTAGGTTTTGTTTCCTTAGCAACGACCATGTTGCGATTATTATTTTTACTTCAAATTTTCAGGATATACAAAGCAAGACATTTCCAACATAGAACTTAAACAAAATGATGTAATTTTACACGATAATTGCTCCTCATTTGCAAATTTAATAATGCATTTTAAAAACTTTTTGAGCAAACAAATAAATAAATGAAAACGGACATTTTCAATCCTTCTGAATGAATTAAAATCTTTGTACATTTCTTTGTTTTCCCGAGTGGAGAAAACTCTAAAACACACTCAAGAATCAATTAAGATATACTTAAAGGGGCAGTCTATGATCTTCTTTTCAGTTGAAACCTTCCATCATTTTCTGATTTAATGCAACCCCGGTATGTAGTCACTTCAGGATTTTTTTTATTGGAATTTCAACGTCTACGTTTTGTTGGGACTTTTAGATCGTCATTAAATGAGCTAGAACTCGAACTTTCATTACCAGACTCTTCTGCAGCTGGTGGGGGTGGGCAAGTGATATCACGTGTTTGAGGGGTGCAAAACTCGCGTATGTTTTGGAACAGGGACTCCAAACGCTTTGCAGACAGACCTGGGGGAGGAATCGGCTCGGGAAGACTTTTTGGTGGCATGGCAGTCTGACTGCGTAAGAGCTGAACTCTCGTTTCTGGGGAGTCGGCGTAGGCTTTTACGAAAACTACTCCTGGATTGTCTTTACAAAACCTCATGTGGTGGTAGCCTTTGATACCTGGCAGGACTCTGAAGAATGGTTTCAGGAATGCCTGCCAGTTATACATGCTCACAGAGCTGGCCCCACTCTCGGTGCCAACAAGTGGAATGTTCACACCACTAGTTGAACTGGTGCGAACAACCTCCTCCAGATCCCCAAGGCAGCTGACCACGCACCTTCTATACCTCTGCTTAAGCAGACCAAAACACCAATCTGGTGAAAATTTTGTGTGACCAGCAATAAGAAACTTTATACTGATGTTGTTATGGAAACCGTGACATGATCGCCAAAGGAAATACCAAATAACAAAATTATTTTTGTTCTGCCCAGAACAATTGTCGCAGTGCAGTTCAACGTTTTCCTCACCGAGTCCATAGTGAAGGAAAAAATGGTGAAAATAACTCAGCACTGCATTCGATCCCTTGGATGCTGACATGCCCTCATCTACTAGAAAATTTACTTGTTCGGGTATTCCCTCACAGCAAACTCCAAATATCCCACACTTACGCGGGCACAGGAAATACATAGGTCCTGGTTGATTCGGATTGTGCGGATAGTGCACTTGCTGTGCAAAGTCAAAGCTGTAATGTACAGTTTTTGTTCGAGAGGCAGGCTGATGTTGACCAAGGTGTTCGCCGCTGACAGCTTGCTTACAGTCGCTAACCATGGTCTGGTAGAGTTGACGCTCCATGTTGACGACCCGCAGGTGCTCTTCCTGGCGTCTCAGCTGTTGCAGCTTCTCTCCTTCCAGCTGGTTCTCTTATATATCTCAACAGAGGGCGCTGTTGCAGTGTTGTGATACAGTAGTACAATAATGCGGTTGAATGAATTTCGGGACGCAATAAATCACACGGATAGTGTTCTTTATGTTGGAAATCAAACCCCTCTGGCCTGAGTCCAGATTTAATGAGTCCAGTGTGTCCCCGGCCCGGAAGGACTTTCCCCAGACCGGTCCATTAGCCCGGTGACGACCGCCTCCGGCGCAGGCCGTGGTCGTTACATTACGTATTGTCAAAGATTTGGTATTGTACATTGCACAATGTATGTGTACAAACTACATGTACATTTGTATCCTCCAGTAACCGGTTTTCGACGATATAAGGACTTTTCTTCAAACTGAACAATGTGGACGAAAGTATTACACTAAAAGAGCTCCCAGTCACTTTCTCCACACCACAGACTATTAGAATAACCATAGAGAAGGTTGATCAAGCCTGTCACTTCCGTAAGATTACCCGGTTTTGATGACGTCCGCGGCGCACCGCGCAGTAAGCATCGTCACCTATTTTCGTCGGTGGTGTTTAGTAAGGTGTCCCAGTGCAGCCAAACGTAAAATGAATTCTTAAAATAACTCAAAATGCTGTGTGGCACTGTAAAATTCTTCCCTGTATGTTTTTTTGTGTTCATCTTTTTTTCTTTTTTTTCGACACTGCTTCTAACACTTTCCTCAAATCATTCATAATTTATGCTTAAAACGTATTGGTCTGGTTGATGTCTTCTTTTGTGACGTTTAACAAAACTCCACAATCCTCTTTCTCGCTGCTTCTTCAGTTATGACCTTTCCCAATGTCACTCCAGAGACACATTTCCTCCTTCTTGGTACTTTCTCTAGCTGCCCTTTTATTTTTTTCATTTTTTATAAAAGCCTATAGGGCCATGTTACTTGTTGTCTTTAAATAATAATAATAAAAAATAATAATAATAATTATATAAGCGAGACGCCCTATAGCAGGCTCCATAGTTTTTACCCAGAACGGACTGCCTAAAGTTGCGTGATACATTTTGTTTCTACGGATGTTGGGGTTTATTATGGTACACTCAGATTTTTTTAGGACCAACAATAAAGAAAACTGGAGCTTCGAAGCAACTGCCAATTTTGTACCTAGGAAAATAGACCCCAAAAGAGCAACTTTTTGAATCACACGAGTTTGGCCTACTGGGAAAGCCTTAACTTTCCACATTTTCGGTGACGGACAAGAGCAGGAAACCAACTGTAAGATACGAAGTCTGAGATCGTTATACAGTGTTGTTTTCATCGTGCGATGTGAGTTAGAAGGCTAAGCGTCGAAAACGTTTACCGTCGAAAACGGGGGTTCCCACGATACATGTACATGTACATTGTACATGTACACTGTACATTGTACATGTACATTGTACATGTACATGTACATGTACGTATTATGTACAATACAGGACACTGTACATGTACGTACATGTACATGTACATGTCATAGAGATTATAAATAAGACTAGAGGGGACACTCCATTGATCTCACAGACATAAATAACCTATAGGTTATTTATGTCTGTGATTGATCTCCATAATAAAGACTGGATAGGACAGCGCGTCAAATGCGCGTCCGCGTGTGCGTTTTGTCAAGAGGGTAAGAAACGAACGTGTCGTTTTGCTGCGCGCACACATTTGAATGGACATTTGACAGAAGTGAACACATTTTTCTCCTTCAAATAGTCATCTTTTGAAAAAACATAAACATACACGAATAAAATAGGAAAATTCAAAAATAACAAAAGGTCAAAGCGTGTGCAACAGTGAATTTGCCGGAGAGGGACGGAAAAGTGAGCCGTAAGAAAGGAATAACTTTTCACAAGTAAGTTGTTGGTTAGCCCAGATGGACTCATTTAGTACTGCATACTGCTTATTGATGACTGAGATTTTAAATTAATGACATAATTATGACCTCTGTTGTTCAAGCAGTGGTCAAATAATCATTAACATTATAACTGCTGTTATTTGGGTTACCCAAAAGCTGAATCCACCCCTTGAAAAAAATAATGATTTGAATATCACTGGTGACTAGCCTTGTTATAACCATGTGCAAAAAAAATACAAGAAATAAATCTGCATTGCTTTTTGTCAATTTGCAATTGTGCAAGCGTTGAATGAAAGAAAAAATGTTCCTCCGGCAGTATTTTGTTTTTTATTCCTAAAGTTGCACAGAAAAGTTAAGATAAACACCAGCAAATCAATGTGTACCCGTAGCCGATTCAAATGCGGATATAAAAATTATTTCCGGCACCTTAATTACTCGTTTCTACAACTACAAGGTAGACCAAATTCATCCACGGCCAAGCGAGTGAACTCTAATAGAGCAAGATGCTCTAACCAACATACACAACTCTACCCTCCTGAAGCGTTGCGCGCCGCCATTGTTCGACCGCGTATTTTGTGCACGAGCAACGCGCGGTGTCCTATCCAGTCTTTATTATGGAGATCAATGGGACACTCCCATTCTTTTACGCTAGTCGTTTTGAACGGCGTGCGAACACAGCGTCACTGTTCGATTTATTCGACTCGCTCACGCTCGCCGCAGTCCAGTTCATACGTCCAGGATTATTGTGGGCGTCCCATACGTACGTGCGCGTATGCGTCTGCGTCTGCGGGGTTCTAAACATGTTCGAGCGCTCCCTTCAGCGTCTCAAGCTTGTTGTCCCCTCGAGTCTTAAGCCCTGTCCGGATTGTACTTTTTTCGGGCCATTTTACCGAGAAGATGGGAACTTTTAACGAGACGATGGGAACTTTTCCCATTTTAAGTCCAGTGCGGACAGCCCAGGAAGTTCTCCTCTCAGTTATTTTTACCGAGTCCAGCGGTTACTTTTCCCGGACAACTGCTGCCCAGGAAAAGTTACCTGGTCACTTTTACCGAGACAGTACGGACAGTGCGGACAGTGCACACAGAGCGACTCGGTAAAAGTGGCTCACAGCCAGTGGACGTGTCACGCGTTGACCCCAAATTTCTCGTCCACACAAATCGAATGTCACGTGAGCACAGCGAAAGCGGCTTTGAAAAAGGCTTCGGGAAATTGTCGTTTTCTATGCCTCAGCGTATCAAATCCTTTCAAATCCAACTTTTCTAGGTAGTTGAAGATCTAATGCGTGCCTCCAATAAGGTTTTTCTTTTCCAAAAGGATGATTAATATGTATTTTGAGGGTTGTTATTTTACCGAAAAATCGACTGAAAAAGTGCGACGTAAATTCTTATTTTTCTCGACGAAAACAAAAGTCTCCTCTTAGCTGAGGTAATCATGGGAAAGTGTACCTTGATCTAGCAAAACCCCGTAAAGATGATGTCGTACGTAATTTAAGAATGCAATGTACACCTGAAGTTCTCAACGAGTCCCCCACTTTTTAACGTACGGGATCGGCCGCCATTATTCGAGCAGGAACATCCATGACCTTGTGACATGAATAGAAAAGCGCGCGCCCAGATTGGACAATGCCAAGTTAGCCTGCTGAATATTAATAAGTCATTGCTTGGGCACACATGTACTGTACATGTACTGCACGGCCGGGTATTGTAATTATTGCAAAGAAAAGCGCATCTCCCATTCAATTGTCATAGATTAAACTTATAATATTATTCATTTCTAACAAGCAAATTGTTTACCTTATATTTCTTTTAAAAAGTAACAATCAAGTATCACGAAACAAAGTAAAAATACAAGTACAACTGTCAACACAATTCAATGGTTACACTGTAAAACTTTTATTTCCTAAAAAAATAAATAAGTGTGAAGCAGAAAATCTCTTGTACCTTACACATGGGTGTGAGTGGTCACAAGCAAAATGAGAAGGTAGATGAAAATGAAAATTGTAATTTCAATCTCATATCACAACTTCAAAAACAAACACTAATTTTGGGGTTTAAACAAATTTAGTTTACCCAAATTGCATCACATCATGGATACCTTTGCAAGAAAAAAATGAGACTTAAAAACTAATGACGACTTCTAAATGTGAAACCCTGTTTCATTGACAGCTCCTTTATACACTGGTAAGTCATGTGATTTTTTTTTATTGTAGAAATTACCTGCAACTCTATTCCCTTACTGTAGCTTTTACCATGATCTGTGTAGTCATTATCATCATCACTCATTATTGTGATCAAATCTCATCTTATTATAGTATACATGTATTCCAGACATCTGCTTCATACACTGGCAAGTGATTTGAAATAAATATATTACTACTGTAAGGCTGTAGTTTTGGCCCCAGAAAATACTCTAGCACACGTCCGTATACATGTGCATTTACAAGGGAAATAATAAGCTATGAATGCACATCATATAATCAAGTCCAAAAACAATGAAAAAGACAATGATATAGACAGTCAACTGCTTACCCAATTAAACATTTTGTAACAATTAATGTGGTTATAACTAATTTTGTTCAATTCTCTCACCAATATTTAAACTACAATGCATTTTATGAGTTGTTAGAACTTGTTACCATCAACATCTCCATCATCTTCACTCTTCAGTATCAACAGTTTCAGCCACTCATTATTGTGGCTAATTTATATTCAGAAGAAAAGACTGGCTGGCTGGTACAAGCTTCCTTATCTCTCTGTGACATGTGGCCCCAATATCTGGACAATATTTTTGCCAGCAGTTAGTTAAGATCCTTCATTGCCCTTGCTAAAACATCTCGGTGAAGGACATTTGTCTCTACGTGGACAAAGACTACAGTTGGAGGAGTATTCTTGGAACAGTTTTGGAACACCCTGGCCTAGGCGAGAACCTGTAGGGTATAAGGGGGAAAGGCAACTAGAATTAATTTGATGAAATGAGCATTCACAATCAACATCCCAAGATAATACTGTAGTGTGAACTACTGTATATATACACGTGTACGAGCACATGTATACTGGTTTGTCTTTTGGGAGGCCATGGTATTTTTTCAGAAATACCATTTTCTTTCAGAAAAATTCTACTGGCAAGTCAGGTCCCATACGAAGTATGCCACTGACTGTGGAAAGATAGGCAGGGTATATTGGCCCGGCAACTGCATTCTTCCCGCAAACGCTATTCTGCTGGTCCATTACTCTGATTGTCAAACAGTTACTATCATTTATGTCGTTCCGGCGTTCTTGACCGAAACGTTATTCGGGAACGACCTCAAGCAGAATAATCTTTTGGGGAAGAGATTCGGCAACACGTGATGACAATTGGACAATCCTGAGGGACTAGCTGAATAGCATTTGTGGGAAGAATGCTGTTGCCGGGTGAATATAACCGCAGGAAGATTCTTGACAATGTTGAAATTTATTAAGCCTAAGTTTTGTAATGATGGTACTTTGTAGGCCTAATTCAGAACATAACTGTACTGGATAATTTTTGGATATTCCTGAATCATACCATCATACATACAGTGATACTTAGTGATAAATTCTGGTGAGGTTATTGAAGTAAAATCTTTCTTGTCTAGTGCTAGTAAATTAGTAATAATACTTAATAGAAGTACTACATCACATGTAAAATATAGTGGGCCTGACGTTTCGATCCTAGCAGGACCTTTCTCAAAGGCAGAGTGTCTACCTTTGAGAAAGGTCCTGCTAGGATTGAAACGTCAGGCCCACTAAATTTTGGTAATTTTAGTCAGTAAGCAGTTTGCAACATTTTTGTATATCACATGTACTAAATAGTTAACATGTACATGATTTTCGATTGATACACGTACAGTACATCATACGTGTACATTAACTACGTACGTGCACATTAGTCCGAGTAACTTGGACCCTTACAGTCGCCCTTTTTAAAAACAAACTGAGGAGTCGCCAAACCCACTATTCACTAAATTTGTTTTTAAAAAGGGCGACTGTAAGGGTCCAAGTTACTGTGACTCATTCGCATAATGCAATACGTGATTTGTACGTGATTGTGTACATGATATGTATCCTCCAATAACCGGTTTTCGACGATATAAGGACTTTTCTTCAAACTGAACAATGTGGACGAAAGTATCACACTAAAAGAGGTCCCAGTCACTTTGTCCACACCACAGACTATTAGAATAATCATAGAGAAGGTTGATCAAGCCTGTCACTTCAGTAAGGTTACCCGGTTTTGTTGACGTCCACGGCGCACCGCGCAGTAAGCATCGTCACCTATTTTCGTCGGTGGTGTTTAGTAAGGTGTCCCAATGCAGCCAAACGCAAAATAAATTCTTAAAATAACTCAAAATGCTGTGTGGCACTGTAAAATTCTTCCCTGTATGTTTTTTTTGTGTTCATCTTTGTTTTTGTTTTTCCACACTGCTTCTAACACTTTCCTCAAATCATTCATAATTTATGCTTAAAACGTATTGGTCTTGTTGATGTCTTCTTTTGTGACGTTAACAAAAAACTCCACAATCCTCTTTCTCGCTGCTTCTTCAGTTATGACCTTTCCCGATGTTACTCCAGAGACACATTTCCTCCTTCTTGGTACTTTCTCTAGCTGCCCTTTTTTTTTTTTATTTAAAAAAAAGCCAATTGTCTTTAAATAATAATTAAAAAAAATATTTAAAAAATTATATAAGCGAGACGGAGACGCTCAATAGGAGCCTCCATAGTTTTTTTCCCAGAACGGACTGCCTCAAGTTGCGTGATATATATTTTTTCTACGGATGTTTGCGTTTGTTATGGTAAACTCAGATTTTTTTTTAGGACCAACAATAAAGAAAACTGGAGCTTCGAAGCAACTGCCAATTTTGTACCTAGGAAAATAGACCCCTAAAGAGCAACTTTTTGAATAACACGAGTTTGGCCTACTGGAAAAGCCTTAATTTTCCACATTTTCGGTGACGGACAAGAGCAGGAAACCAACTGTAAGATACGAAGTCTGAGATCGTTATACGGAGTTGTTTTCATAGTGCGATGTAGTCCGAGTAACTTGGACCCGACAAGTCACCCTTTTTTTATCGAATTTTGAAATTTTGAGTTTCGGTGACAGTCACCCAAAACTCAAAATTTCAAAATTCGATAAAAAAGGGTGATTTGTCGGGTCCAAGTTACTCGGACTAAGTGCGCTGTGAGTTAGAAGGCTAAGCGTCGAAAACGTGTTGCGTCGAAAACGGGGGTTCCCACGATACATGTACACGAGCAGACCATGTGTACTCGTGCCCAACCAACTCGTGCCCGCGCCAACTCGTACCCGCGCCAACTCGTACCCGCGGCAACTCGTACCCGCGCCAACTCGTACCCGCGCCAACTCGTACCTGCACCAACTCGTGCTCATGATTAAGTTTGCTATTAAAATTAATAAATTATTTTTAAGTCAAACAATTAAAACTGACTGGGAACGCTTTTAACATTTTTTTGAAAATGGCAAAGAAAACTTTGACTGAACCGGGACTCGACCCCAAGACCTCTTGATTACCGTACCAGCGCTCTACCATCTGAGCTATCCAGCCCTTTGGATGGTGGCGGTCCCAAAATAGTCAACTATTCTTTGCCGTGGTGGGGGCGCCAGTCAGAAGTATCTAACCTAGATCTGCCGTATATCTCCAGGGATCTCGCCCCCGCTTTCATTCGATACGCACAACAATTGTTGCAAACCTGGCTACAGCAGTCGGGCAATTGATTTGACCACACACATGTACGGACGCACTAATAAGCGGCAACATTAAAGTATTGATATTCTGTTGTTGCTGATGGATCGAGTTGCATTCACGCACTGAACAAAGCCCACGGTGTGCAGTGTTAGCGGTGACATGAAACACTTTTTTTCAATTGACTACAAAACCAACAACACTGGCATTTCAATGATTGACGTTTAGTTCAAAGTGTCGATCAAAATATAACGCTGGCGTTCATTCTTGCAAAATGGTAGAGGCACGTACATTTTGTTTAATTGTTTCGCTAAAATTAAATTACCACAAAGATTTTTTTTTTTTCATTCACATAAAGAATTTAACATTATTCACAAATCAGAAATCCATCATTTTCACAAACCAACAACACAGCGATACAAATTACCAACATTGGATCCCCTATATTATTCACAAAGCAGAAATCCATTATTTTCACAAACCAACAACACAGCGATACAAATTACCAACATTGGATCCCCTATAATAATAACTGGACACTTCACAAAGGTTTGTTAGAACGCAGTGGCTATTGTTACGGCAGCCGTAACGCAACTTCCATTTTCTATAGTTACGGCACTGCAACTGCACAAGCGCGAGGACATTTTGTTGCATGCACAGGTAGTCAGTGTACACGTTCGATCTGGCATGTCCTCGCGCTTGCGCAGTTGCAGTGCCGTAACTATAGAAAATGGAAGTTGCGTTACGGCTGCCGTAACAATAGCCACAGCGTTGTTCGAATTCAAGTCAACTCGTTCTCCGTGCATTATTTTATGCGAGCACGAGTTGGCGCGGGTACGAGTTGGCGCGGGTACGAGTTGGCGCGGGCACGAGTTGGCACGGGTACGAGATGGCACAGGTACGAGTTGGCACGGGTACGAGTTGACCAAAATGGGCACGAGTCGGTCAGAGTACGAGTCGGTTTGGGTACGAGTTGACCTGTTTCCCTTCCGTGAAATCTCGCGAAAGTCGCCAATTTTCAGTTGGCGATCTGAGCCGAAAACGGAAAGGCTCCACCTTGTAAGTTGTAATAACTTGTAAGTTGTATTATACTAGAGTACTAGTACTACTAGTACTACTGTACTACTACTAAGTACTAGTAGTCTAGTAGTACTACTAGTACTACTACTACTACTAGTACTACCATGGTACTACTGAGTACTAACTATTACTAGTAATAGTATACTATAAATAATAGTTATTACTAATACTAGTAGTAGTAATAATGCTTCATGTACATACTATTACTAGTACTAGTAGTGGTAGTACTAATACTAATTACTATACTAGTACTAGTACTTAGTAGTACTACTACTAGTACTAGTACTCAGTGATGGAAATAGCTGGATTCGCATCGCAAAATGCGATACGTTTTCCACGAAATGCGAGACAATTTAGAAAACGGTTCGCATTTTGTGCGAATCAAAATCCATCGTAAGACCATCATGCGTTGAACGTACCCTTGCACTGTACGTGTGCATGTACATGTACAGTACATGTACGTACACTGTACATGCACACTGTACATGTACATGTACTGTACATGTACACCACACTGTACATGTACAGTACATTGATGTTGATAGTGCAAGTGCGGCGGCGGCCAGACTCCCCATCGGCCTTTCAAAAGCGGCTATAGTCACTTTCCGTAGATCCGTATACACACAGGTCTTTCGACCGCCAAGCGCCTACCCTGTAAACATCGTCCAAATCTGTCGATTTTACCCTTAAATTGAAGCCTGTATTCTCTTCTTTCTATCCATACCACTTTCAAAATTAATGACGAAGGGAATAATATTGAATTACGCGGAAACAACATTCGGAGACAAACGATGAAAGTAGCGCACGACAATAGCAATGTTGACAAGTCTAGGTATGGTTTCCGCCTCTAGGTAACGCCATAGCGACACTACATGACCAGTAGGGCCGAAACTAGTTGCGGTAACCGTAACCCTCATCCTCCCGAAGGTCGGAGACCTGAGGGTTACGGGAACGTATGTACAAAATTATAGCGAGGTTTTTGTTTTTACCTTTTTGGAAACACCACTGTCCCGATCGCCCCCTTTTTCCACCCTTTTGAAAATCGCCACACACAATCTAAGGACATGCACTTGATCCCAAATGTATACTGAATGTGATCAGATAACCCAAAACATCGTGGGTAAAATACTTTTCCGAAAAACGGGCAGAAACTCACCAAAATACTGTCTGTAAATGTCCCGTCAACGTCTCCGCCAGGTTCGGAATCCGAACCTGGCGCCTCGACCAATCAGCGCTTAGTCTCGTGACGTATTCCCGCACGACGGCTATTTGCTGTTTCGCAATAACAGTCCACACTCGTGGTGCGCGCGCAGGTCATCGTCCTGTGAAGAGCCGACTGGTACTGTATCATCATCATCATCATCATTCCCTCGACTGGATAGTCGTCGGGGGGATCTGAGCGCAAGAGGCTGACATCTTTTGCCAGGCGGGTCTGTCGAGCACTGCTGTGAGGAGCTCAGGCATAGTCAGGTCAGTCCAGGACTTCACGTCGTCTGACCAAGATTTTCGTTGACGACCACGCCTGCGCCCACCCTCGACGGTTCCTTGCATGATGGTCTTGCAGAGGCTGTTGTGCCGAGTCACATGACCATACCAGGCAAGTTTCCTTCGCTTGACAGTGGAGAGGAGATGTTCTTGGGTGCCGACATGGCTCTCAACCTGCTGCCAGACGAATTTGTTGGTCTTGTGCTCTCGGTAAGAGATCTTCAAGAGACGTCTCATGCACTTGTACTCGAAGGCCTGAATACGTCTCTCTTCTTCTGCATGTAAAGTCCAAGTCTCACATCCGTATAGGACGATGGAGACGACCAGAGACTTATACAGATGGTATTTGGTGGCGAATGACATCTTACTTTTCCACACCCTTGTCAATCTGGCCATTGCTGCTGTTGCTGTGGCAATCCTCGTGCGGATTTCCGTAGAGCACGAGCCATCCTTGGACAAGGTGGCCCCCAAATATTTGAAGTAGCTCACTTCTTCCAGTTGCTCGCCGTTCATGGTGATGTTGACGCTGGCATCTCTCACGCTGTTGACCATTACTTTGGATTTAGTGGTGCTGATCTCCATGCCATAGGCGCTAGCTCGTTCAGACAGCTTTGTAGTCAGTTCTTGCAACTCACTGTTGGACCCAGCCATCAGGTCGATATCGTCTGCAAATCTGAGGTTACAGACGGGCCGCCCACCGATAGAGATGGTCGTGACGTGGTCATGGAGGGTCTCCTGCATGATCTTCTCCAAGAAGAGGTTGAATAGCGTTGGCGAGAGCAAGCAGCCTTGCCTCACGCCGACCGTCGTCCTGAAAAATTCACCCGTTTGATTGTTGAGCAGCACTGCGCTGGTGGCATTGTTGTAGAGGGCTTGAATCATCTGAACAAGTCCCGACTCAATATTGTAGCTCTTGATGACGTGCCAGAGGCCTTGGTGCCAGACTCGGTCAAAGGCCTTTTTGAAATCAATAAAATTGTGAAACAAGTTCTTCTGATGCTGAAGATGTTTCTCTATCAGGACTCGGCAGTTGAAAATTTGCTCCACAGTGCTTCGCCGGGGTCGAAATCCTGCCTGCTCTTCGGATATGATTTCCTCAGCCTTGGTCTTCAGGCGGTTGAGGATGATGCGAAGCAAGACTTTACTGGGGTGGCTGATGAGACTGATGGTTCGATGGTTCTCACATTGCCTCAGGTTACCCTTCTTTGGAAGTGGTATGACAAGGGACTGAGTCCATTCAGTCGGCCACTTTTTCTGCTCCCATATCTGCTGGCAGAGGGTCGTAAGTGCGTTGACGATTTCCTCCCCTCCACCTTTCAACAGCTCTCCCGGTACGTTGTCCACGCCTGGTGACTTTCCTGGCGTCAGTGATCGTACAGCTGCTTCTACTTCCTCTCTCAGGATTGGGGGACTGTCAATTCCATCCTGGGGGTACTGGCTGTTTCCAAGGATCGAGGTGTCTGGCTTCACCTCGTAATTGTAGAGGCTAATGCAGTACTCAGTCCACCTCTGTAGGACTTGGTTATTTTCAGTAAGAAGCTTGCCGTCTTGGTCTTCGATAGCCGCAGTTCTTGGCTGGCTTCCTTTAGTGAGTGCCTTGAGGGTGTTGTAGGCTGTTTTGCTGTTGCCAGACTTCATGTTCTTCTCAATGGTGTTGCATTGCTCTTCAATCCATTCTTCCTTTGCCGCTGCCATCTTCTTTCGAACTGCTCGATGTGCCTGTTGGTACTGTGCACGGGCTTCATCGCTGGAGTGTTTTTGGCTGCGAAGCTCTCGTCGCTTGTCACATAAGTCAAGGACTGTATCCGTGACCCACGGCTTGATCTTCCTCCTCCGTTTGCCCAGGATCTCATCAGCTGAGGAGAGTAAGACTTCCTTGACCTCGGAGGCCATCGTGTCTACGTCGCTGTCGATCAGGTTCAGGGCTGCGAACTTGCCGCCGATACAAGCTTGGAAAACCTTGGCGACTGCGGGATCCTTTAGCTTTTCGAGGTCGAAGCGTATCCGGGGGAGCTTGGACTTGCGCCTGGCTGACAGCTTGAGTTTGATAGTAGTCATGACGAGATCATGATCGCTGCCGATGTCGGCGCCAGGAAAGGTCCTTGTCTGAGCCTTGTTGATGCTGGATTTGAATCATTGTGGTGTCAGGATGAAGTCAATTTGGTTGTGGACTTGACCATTGGGTGAGTGCCAAGTGGTGGTTTGAGATGGCTTGTGTGGGTGGAGGGTGTTGGCCAGGGTGAGGCAGTGGCTCTTCGCAAACTCAAGTAGTCTGAGGCCGCGGTCGTTGGTCTCTCCAACGCCAAACTTCCCAGTGGTACCTGGCCATTGGGTGTAGGCGTCTGGGCCTACCTTGGCATTCCAGTCTCCCTGGACGATGAGGATGTCCTTCTTGGGGGCTTGGGCGATGCTGGTGTCTAGGAGTTCGTAGAACTCTTCAAGTGCTTTATCATCGTAGTCCGAAGTTGGTGCGTAGACCTGTACGATAGTGATGTTATGGGGTTTTGCTGCGACTCTGATGGTGATGAGTCTGCTGGAGATGGGGGTGCAGCTGATAACAGAGTTGGAGATCTCTTTCCTCACCATGAACGCAACACCGTGCTGGTGTTTCTTCTCATCTCCAGAGAACCAAATCTTGTGCCCATCGTCAGTAGAGGTTTCTCCGAAGCCAGTCCATCTGACCTCTGACAGGCCTAAGATGTCCCAGCGGTAGCGCTGCATTTCGTGGGTGAGTTCGTGTAATTTGCCGCATGCGTGCAGCGTGCGAACGTTCCAGGTGCCGATGGTGGTGGCCTGGGTTAGTAACTTGATAGTGTTCTTCACTCCAGTAGCATATTTAACACGTCCATCCTGGGGTGATCCGATGAGACGCGCGGTCGTTGTTGTTCCGGGACGCGACCGATCCGGCATGTTGTCATTCCTTTTTCTGCTCATAATCCTTTCTGTGGGCTTGTGAGAGCTCGGCGGCGCCCATCTCCTCTCCGAGATTATAAAATAGAGATTTACTGTATACAATGTACTGTATACAACCATGGATATGCGCGCGCACCACGAGTGTGGACTGTTATTGCGAAACAGCAAATAACCGTCGTGCGGGATATACGTCACGAGACTAAGCGCTGATTGGTCGAGGCGCCAGGTTCGGATTCCGAACCTGGCGGAGACGTTGACGGGACATTTACAGACAGTATTTTGGTGAGTTTCTGCCCGTTTTTCGGAAAAAACTATTTTACCCACGATGTTTTGAGTTATCTGATCACATTCAGTATACATTTGGGATCAAGTGCATGTCCTTAGATTGTGTGTGGCGATTTTCAAAAGGGTGGAAAAAGGGGGCGATCGGGACAGTGGTGTTTCCAAAATGGTAAAAACAAAAACCTCGCTATAATTTTGTACATACGTTCCCGTAACCCTCAGGTCTCCGACCTTCGGGAGGATGAGGGTTACGGTTACCGCAACTAGGCCGAAACCAGCCTACGCGCTGCAATGTGACATGACACAACACGTCTTTGCACACAATGTACATGTACACACATACATGTACATGTACATGTACATGTATACTGCACAGTGCACACGTGTGCACAGCCGGCCGCATGGCTGCACGAGTACGCTGCGCTACTCAAGCCTGATCGGAACTTGCAGAAGTATAGCGAGACGGTACGCTACAAAAAAGTATAATTTATTTTAGTACCGAAACAAAACATGGATTGGGATAATAGTGGGGTTCTTTCTTTATCATTGGAATTATGTGGGTTTTTTTCTTTAGTTTTCTTTTCTTTTATTTTGTTTTCCATTGAAAAAAAAAAAGTTTTACGGTTTCACCGAGTCGAGGGTCCGGCGATTTTTTCGGTTTTGATTTTTCCCAAACCACCCAAGCCTAGGTGCACCCATCTTTCTACCCTTAAAAACAAAATTGAATTTGAGGCGGCCAATTAAAATAACTATCAAGATTGTTTTTTCAGTAGACAACTTACTAAGGAAGGCGACATGTAAAATAAAGGCAGGGTTCGACATTAGCGGTTGCCCGCTTGCCCGGGGCAAGTAAAATTTCACGTCGGGCAAGTAAAATGTTCAGATGTTAAAATTTACTTGCCCGATCGGGCAAGTAAATTTTGATAGTTACATAATTCAAATAATCAAAGTCCTTGCCCAAAACGAGCCAATTATATGTAGATATTGTTCGCATTATTACGATTATTATTTCGAAAAAGCGGAGCTTTTTGCGTCTGCTGACGAGTGGACGCGATATGCGAGCACAGATTGTATCCCGCACCGCTACAGTGTATAGCGGCCGTGCGCACGATGTACAACTGTACATGTACATGTACATGTACAGTCACATACACAGTGTACATGTGCAATACATTTACATATGTACATGTACATGTACAGTACATGTACTGTGTAACACATGTACTGCACACTGCTTTGGTCCAGTTCGCTGGTAAATATACGTTCATGCGTATAGGAATAGGATCGCCGGGTACCATTGAGGATAGAGAAAGCGTGCCGCACGTGTGTTGTAAACAGCGACTTTCCAGTCTTCGCACCACGATCCTGTTCCCGATTTTGTATTCTGAGACTTGAACAAAGATTTGAATTGAATCTTGGTTTTTCTTTCACGCACAGGGAAATACATTAACGATTGGATATGGTAGGGTACATTATTTTTTTGGTAATGCCCAAACACGCAGGGTGGACCAGTAAAAGTTGTAGAGTACTTTTTTTTTCGTGGTCCGATCTTCCTTCCTCAACGGTCTGTTTTGGTTGTAAGTAACGAGATAGGCTTTCCGCGCGGACCGAGTTGACATGAAACCCCCAGCCTTTACGATCGTACCGTGAAATCCATATTTTGAAAATTACTTAGACGAAATAATTATGGAAAATGTGCTACGGAAGTAACTTATCCTCCTCGCAAAAAAATTACAGGGTGGTCACTGGTGTACAACTGTACATGTACATGTACATGTATCGTGGGAACCCCCGTTTTCGACGCTACACGTTTTCGACGCTTAGCCTTCAAACTCACATCGCACTATGAAAACAACTCCGTATAACGATCTCAGACTTCGTATCTTACAGTTGGTTTCCTGCTCTTGTCCGTCACCGAAAATGTGGAAATTTAAGGCTTTTCCAGTAGGCCAAACTCGTGTTATTCAAAAAGTTGCTCTTTTGGGGTCTATTTTCCTAGGTACAAAATTGGCAGTTGCTTCGAGGCTCCAGTTTTCTTTATTGTTGGTCCTAAAAAAAATCTTAGTGTACCATAACAAACCCCAACATCAGTAGAAAAAAAATATATCACGCAACTTGAGGCAGTCCGTTCAGGGTAAAAACTATGGAGCCTCCTATAGGGAGTCTCGCTTATATATTTAAAAAAAAAAAAATGTATTATTCTTTAAAGACAAAAAGTAACATGGCCCAATAGGCTTTTTAAAAAAATGAAAAAAATAAAAGGGCAGCTAGAGAAAGTACCAAGAAGGGGGAAATGTGTCTCTGGAGTGACATTGGGAAAGGTCATAACTGAAGAAGCAGCGAGAAAGAGGATAGTGGAGTTTTTTTTAAACGTCATCAAAGAAGACATCAACAAGACCAATACGTTTTAAGCATAAATTATGAATGATTTGAGGAAAGTGTTAGAAGCAGTGTGGAAAAACAAAAACAAAGATGAACACAAAAAAACATACAGGGAAGAATTTTACAGTGCCAAACAGCATTTTGAGTTATTTTAAGAGTTCATTTTGCGTTTGGCTGCACTGGGACACCTTACTAAACACCACTGACGAAAATAGGTGACGATGCTTGCTGCGCGGTGCGCCGCGGACGTCAACAAAACCGGGTAATCTTACGGAAGTGACAGGCTTGATCAACCTTCTCCATGATTATTCTAATAGTCTGTGGTGTGGAGAAAGTGACTGGGACCTCTTTTAGTGTGAAACTTTCGTCCACATTGTTCAGTTTGAAGAAAAGTCCTTATATCGTCGAAAACCGGTTATTGGAGGATACAGTACATGAGAATCTTTTTCAGTGTCGGCCTAAATTTTATACGATGCTCCGCGGTTTGACCGTGTTGTTGTCAGTGACGTCGGCCGTGGCGCACGGCCAGAAAACTGCTGTTGCACGCCGAATCATGTCGGTTATTTTCCCTCCGTACGCCATACTTCTACGAAGTAATTTCTTTATCTTACACAATTTTTCAAACATAAAATACCCTTATTTCTTCTAATCAAATAACATACGGATCTTTACACCCCCGAATTTTATTTCCTTTTGTATAAATTAATTTAATGGCCTTATAATCACCAATATCGTGGGAACTGATAATCAACATTATTTTTTTGGGAGTGCTGCTCCTCATTTTCATTTTCGGTACGAAGAGGAAAATCTTCACAAGAAAACCTTGAATGAATGGTTACAACTTAAACTTATTAACAGTTATTTTGAATTTCCTGATTGATCACTCATGCACAGCAACTGTGGCTGTGCAATGCTATATTACTTTTAGTTTTACTTCTTGTAGGCCTACTTCATTTTTGGTTTTAGAATTTACTTCACCGTAGGGTTACCGTTTGTCACTTCCCCTTGCATAGTAGAATCACTTTGCTTGATCAAGGGCCTTAATCACCAGTGCAGTGGAACCGACATTAGATTTTTTGGGGTGCTGTTCCACATTCAGGCGGAGGTAATTGGAGCGCTGGATACATAGCTCATAAATCTGTACCCACTATGTATTCTATTTGCACGGATTCAGAGTCTATGTCGATGTTTGGTTTTTCATTTTCGGTACGATCTCAGCAAGAAAAACGTGAATGAATGGTTACACTTATTAACAGATACTGTTACTGTGAAGCGCAGTGGACTTTGAGCCAAAAGCCCCATACTTTTTCCAAGATCCTGGGGAGAACTCTGATAATGATTATGGGTTTTGAAAATTTAGAATTATAATAAATCACAGCTTTTAGCAAACTCATAATGTTATTGAAAGGCTTAAGTGATTTAGGATTAAATTGATAACTTCGATTTTTAATGTTTTCTTTTATTTTCATTTTCGGGCAAGTAGATTTTCCATTCGGGCAAGTAAAAATATGAAAAGTGATAAATTCACTTGCCCGAAGGGCAAGTAAAAAAAATTGCTAGTGTGGAACCCTGATAAAGGTTAGGCCTTTTCATTGGCCTAGTTTTGATGACACAGACCTTGGTGCCCTGTGCAATTTTGATGTGATCTTTGCAGATCGCATGAGGAAAAATCAAAGCGGTCAGAAATTATTCCAACGTTTTTGTTCTAGGAATCAGCAGGTACAGCCTGAAAAGAGACAACTGCATCAAACATGGTGGGACAGTGATGCACCAGCATGCATCCCGTCTGTCAAAGAAAGAAACAATCCATGCACTACTTATTGTAGTTGCGGTAACCGTAACCCTCATCCTCCCGAAGGTCGGAGACCTGAGGGTTACGGGAACGTATGTACAAAATTATAGCGAGGTTTTTGTTTTTACCATTTTGGAAACACCACTGTCCCGATCGCCCCCTTTTTCCACCCTTTGGAAAATCGCCACACACAATCTAAGGACATGCACTTGATCCCAAATGTATACTGAATGTGATCAGATAACCCAAAACATCGTGGGTAAAATACTTTTCCGAAAAACGGGCAGAAACTCACCCAAATACTGTCTGTAAATGTCCCGTCAACGTCTCCGCCAGGTTCGGAATCCGAACCTGGCGCCTCGACCAATCAGCGCTTAGTCTCGTGACGTATATCCCGCACGACAGCTATTTGCCGTTTCGCAATAACAGTCCACACTCGTGGTGCGCGCGCAGGTCATAGCCCTGTGAAGAGCCGACTGGTACTGTATACAACCATGGATACAACACGTGCGCTGTACATGTGATTGTACGGTACATGTGATTGTACAGTACATGTACATGTACAAGCAGAGTACCAAAGAATACTCTTTGATAATACACGTACATGTACATGTACTGTACACGTAATATACATGTACAACAGTACAGTGCACATGTACATGTACATGTACAGTATGAACCCGTACGCTACGTACACACACGTACATGACCTGCGCGCGCACCACGAGTGTGGACTGTTATTGCGAAACAGCAAATAGCCGTCGTGCGGGTATACGTCACGAGACTAAGCGCTGATTGGTCGAGGCGCCAGGTTCGGATTCCGAACCTGGCGGAGACGTTGACGGGACATTTACAGACAGTATTTGGGTGAGTTTCTGCCCGTTTTTCGGAAAAGTATTTTACCCACGATGTTTTGAGTTATCTGATCACATTCAGTATACATTTGGGATCAAGTGCATGTCCTTAGATTGTGTGTGGCGATTTTCCAAAGGGTGGAAAAAGGGGGCGATCGGGACAGTGGTGTTTCCAAAATGGTAAAAACAAAAACCTCGCTATAATTTTGTACATACGTTCCCGTAACCCTCAGGTCTCCGACCTTCGGGAGGATGAGGGTTACGGTTACCGCAACTATACTTATTGTTGCATTTATTTTTGCTAGTCATTTTTATCATATTGCTAATCAAATTACAATTTGATTAGCATTTTTTGCTAATCAATTATTTCCGCTTATTTCCATCACTGGTACTAGTAGTAGGGACCGAAATGGGATTTTTGAAGTTGATGTAGTGGGACTGTGAGTGATTTATTTGTGTTAAAGGCCCTATACAACATTGGGAAGATCGGAAAAAATCGATGTCCACAGATTTCCTTCTAATTTACACAGTTTGTAGATGGTCATGATAGAATCCTCATGTTGAAATATTACGGTCTGGGATGCTGTAGTTTTCGAGAAATCGTTACTCAAACACCGAAATTATTTTTGATCTCAATAAGTCAATAAATCCGTTTTTCGGGCGATTCGTTGAATGCTGCCCTCACACGACCGTTAAAAGATTGTCATTCTTACTTGGTCAACGGCCGCAGTTTGTCCGAAAAAATGTGCTAGTGCACACACACGGGTACGGTACACACACGTGCATTATACATGTACTGTACACACACATGTAGTGCACACTGTGTACAGTTCGTGAAGTGCATCGTTACGCGTATTCATTCTGTTTATATCACGCTTATAACTTATAGTTATACTCAACTTCTGAAACTTCTTTTGACCTTTCAAAATGGAGAAAAGTTCGAAAGGAAATCGTGGAAGGCCGAAGAAGCACATGTCAGAAAGCGCCAAGAAAAGGTCGAAAGCGGAGGCTAATCGGAAGTTCCGTGCATCGCACGATACGACGACACTCTGTCTACTCTTAGTCTTACGCCATCCTTCTTGAAACGCTGGAGGTCCAAGGCAAATGAGCTTGGAGTATCCAATGCAAAGCTGGCCGAAATCATGCTGGATGGCCTAGAAAAGACGACCAGGCCTTCGACTGCTAGCCTCAGCCCCAACCAACCCAGCACAAGTACAGGAATGTGAGTAAATAATATATACTTTAAAAATGTAGATTAAAAATATTTCTAATAATATACTAGTAATAATTCTACATCATGTATATTCATTTCGGCAAGAGTTGCATACAGAAAAGTGCATGAAACAAGGTACTACTGTAGTACAGTACTAGTACTTCTAAAAAGTACTAGTACTAGTACTAGTACCAGTAGTAGTACTACTAGTACTATAGTAGTACCACTACTACTCATAGTACTAGTACTTAGTACTTCAGTAGTACAGTAGGAGTACATTTTTTAATTTGAGTTTATTGAGTAAACATGGAAGAAAAACTTAATAATTTTGTTAATCAAACGTGGTGATTTGACCCTAGCACTTGGCACTTTAGTCAGTTTAGATAGCAGGACCTGCACCGGTGTTGAAGACATATAGTATTAGTAGCTTAGAAAGGTCCTGTTTGGTATATCCAATACTGTAATACTAGTAGTAGTACAGTTACTTATAAAGTATATAGTATTACTCAGTATAATTTGTAATATAGTTGCGGTAACAGTAACCCCCTAAGGACTGGACAGCTGAGATGTGAAGAGCACTGGTGTGCAAAACCAGAGGTCTCAGATTCAAGTCCCCGTCAAGACAAAGTTTTCTTTGCCATTTTTCAAAAGTGTGCTAAAGTTCCAAGTCACTTTTCCCTTATTCGTTTGTCTAAAATTATACATGGTTTAAAAAAAATCAACATTCCATTTGATGTAAGTGGATTAAACAGGACAATAATTTGAAATTCACACAGTGAAAATATTATCACTTATTGTGCGCAAAGGGCCCCTGATACAATGCATGTATACAAGTACAGTATTACTTGCCGCAAATTTAATCACACATTCCAACTTTTTTTTTCAGCATTTGATGTCAGGAGTCATTTGAAGCTTCAGTCAAAGCTGGCCAGATGATTGTAAGCAGATTGATTCCCTCCCGGACAAGACTTCATCAGAGTTAGTGCAGTATTGCTACAATCTGAGGTAAATACTGAAACTGGCCACAAAAGCTGGGTTTCCTCAGAGAACACTCTGAAATTCACTCTGATTACTTGAGATGTCGATTCTAAATCAATATACAATGCAGACTAAACAAATCAAATTTGATAATGTCAGGTTATCCCTTTATAAGAGAATAAGAGTATGTTCATTCAAAAAATACATTTCTTGTACAGGTTTCTAACGAGAGGATCATAGTGGATGCTTTGAAAAAAGAGACAATTGAAGAGAGGAGCCAGATGTCCCCCACCTATTAGCATCTCAAAGTGACAATACGTTCAACAAGTATTACGGAGCTTCCAAGCCAGCCTTTTCCAACAAGAACAGCGTGTGAGCGATCTTTGCAGAGCCTATCGATGTTGCACAAGGGATCTTCTATAATGTTGACACCTCATTAGCAGTTGAAACATGACATGATTGGCAAGAGAAGTGACTAGTCCATGAAATGACCAGAAATGCAGATTTATCTCAGATGACTTTCACTTTTGCAGCAGATATGGCAATGATCCAAATGTGTTCATAATTGTGTGTGATAATTGGTTTGGTGTGTGTTTCATTCAGTTGAAGGGGTGAATAAGAATGAAACAAAGTCTCAAGGCAGAAACCACTGCAGTGTGGAGGCACTCAAGTGTGGCCAAGTCAGGGGTACGAAAGGGGAACACTAAGGTAACAGTACCTTCTGCAGACAGACAGGCTTACTAAACCTAGTTATTTTGACAATTAATAATTAAGCATGATTCTGATTGATGACTGCAGCTTTCTCTAATTAGATCATTACTATTAGTGGGGTTTTTTCCAAACAGTTTTCTCCTAAGAGTTTTTTGTTGTTGTTGTTACTCTGCAATGTACGGATCAATTAGACATCAACTACTGCAAGAAACTTAGTGATGAACAGTAGCTTAAAATAAATTTAGAAATCATTGAGCTGTAATTTATCATGTAACCAAACACTATTTGTGCAATTGTTATTTGATAACGGGTTTAAGTCTTGGGGGTATTGTATTTTTTTAGTTTGAGTTTTCGGTTTTCCTTTTCTGGATTGTTTTCCTAAATTCAAAAAAACAATGTGATATTTTTTATTTTAGCAGGTTTCACCTTTGAAGGGAAAATGAAAGTGGCAAAACAGATAGGAAGGGGTAGAGGCCACTGGATATTGATCATCAAAAAATGACTAAGATTGAAAGCTGGTAGTTTTAGTCTTAAAGCAGTTTGCACTTATTTTTCTTATATTTTTGTAAACAGTTTTGTTTTCTGTTGAGAACAATGTTATTGCCCACAGGCAGTGTCATTTGTTGACTCTGGCAGATGCTGCAATTGACATCACGGAAACAAGTATTCCATATTGAACAATCAGTATGCCCTTGCCTTGCCTCAGGTTGTTGATACATGTACTATTAATGGTAATGTACTTACATTATTTTCCCCATCTTATAAAGTCAGGTATATTAAATAAACAGAAAACAGGATTTATGAGAGTGAGTGTTCCATCAACAGTGACGGGCAGTAGACCATAATTTGTACATAAAAGTAAACATACTTGGGTGTAAAGGATTAGGGCCTAACAAAACATTGTAATGTTGCTTGTAAGATTTACCTTTAATTTCATGGACATTTTGTTATGAATTAGGACAATAATTAAATGTTACTGTTCTTAAGCTTTCACGTGTATTATTCCATACTTCATGTACGTGTAATTTTATGAAATTTTGAAAATTAAAAATTGTTTTGTTTTCATACAATGAGACATTATCTTTCAATTGTTCACCTTCCCAGCAAAATATAGAGATACAGTAGCTGTAAACGTTGCTGCCACTGCTCATGTAGAAGATTAACCCCCTGTTGCTGAGGAGCCAATAATGATCCCCTACCTCTGCCTCTTCTTCGAACTCTTCCCACCCCCTATTTCGTGTCCTTGCCCTTCCAAGTTCCAGTGCCTGCGTGTTCCCCTCTGCCCCGGCGTAAACTTTGCGGGAGTAGCCGCCAGTCTTCCTCGGCTCATCATTTTACAACCTCTTTACTAAAGTACTTGCACATTTTTTTTAGAAACCTTTCCAATGGTATGGACATCGATAAATCTAAACGGGACCCATTTTTATCTTTCAATGGAAGCAACTAGGAGCGACACGCTAAGCAAATGTAATTGAATGTTTATTTGTAAAACATTGTCATTTTTATGTCCTGAAACTGGAGCTTGAAATCCAGGGAAATTTGTTGGAAATTGCATTAACTTAAAAAACACCAGCCAGTAGCAGTACTGGCAGGAGGGTACGAAGCTGGCCATGGACGAACATGATTTTCACGGGACACTCACTCCGCAACCGCAACCCATTCCTTTGCGCATGTACAATGTACACACATGTACACTGTACACATACTTCACATCAATACGTGCTATGCTAGATAGTAGGTACATTTAGATGGGCTACACATAACAGGAAGGGGGGGGAAGGAAAGTACCCGACTCTTTCTCTTTAGTCGGTAGCTCTTCTAATTCTATCGCTGGAAGCCATTTTCGCGGCCGTGACCGATAGGAAGACGTTCCGACTTTTGTAAACAGACTCGATCATCGCTCTCGATTATGCTATGCAATTGAATTTTCATGTCACTGTCTTGATTATACGTTCCACTAGCTATAATCCACGCGTGAGCCATAAGTTGATTTCGATCCTTTCCGGCTTTTTTTTTGGGGGGGGGCGGGGGTGGAAAAAATATCGTCATTGACACATCACACTTTTGCCGGGGATGATTGGTGAAGAACGTGGCACTGAAAGCTGTTCGCGAATCGAAGAAGTCGTATCTATTGATCGAGGACCTGAGAATTTTCTATTTCGAAATGTCATAGCCGGAAGCTGCAGTTGGAGTTCGAACAGGACGGATAAATTAATGGGTGTTCTGGTCCTAGCTGGGTTCGAAAAAAAAGCTCTCTGAACCTGAATAGATTTTGTTTATGCACGCAAGTCAAAACTAACCATGGAAGAACTATAACATATAGGCTAATATGAACTAACGTAGGGTAACATTTTTCAATGGTTGGTTTGGTAATAATAATTTTACCGGCGTCGATGTCATTTCTGAGGCCTTTTGCTCTTTAGATGTAAATGTAACTCGACCGGTGCGCTCAGTTTCAGAGAAGACTGCACTTTTTACCAAATTTAGGGAAGTATTTTCTCTAATATAGGTATCAGGGCAGGGAGTTATCGGTTTAGAAGTTGCTAATGAACCTGCATGAGTATCAATAAAATACGAGGATAACGTCATTTATTAATTCCCCTCATCGTCAGATCGGGCTCACTACCGGTGATAGCAAGAACCATTGAACCAAACCCCGGCTGTGTATGGGACATAGACGAGTCAACCATGGAACTTTGAGTCAACTCTTGAAATAGTATAATTCTAACAACAATGTACATGTACACTGTACATTACATGTGCCTGTACAAGAAAAAGCAAAATGGATAACGCCAAACGTAGCCGTGCTGAGCCTCAAACGACGCACACTTTACCCATGGACCTCTATGCATTGACCATAGGCATTAGCATTACCCTCGCGTCCTTGAGTTTACTTTACATGGACATGTACAGTACAGTACACAGTATGTACATGTACACACAGCTGTGTCGAATCATACGGTTGAATTTGCTAGCTGGCTGAAAGAAAAAAACCGTTGATGGCAAGCCAGATAACCTATGGCCACTAACAGCTTACATGTGTACCAGATTGAAACTAGCTGAAATACGGTCAAACGGTCACACTACGCAACGAACATTACGCCCAGTGTCTACTCCAACGAGTTTCCATAATCATTCACGTAACAACCTCTACGGTAACACCATGCACGCAGACGGCCATTCGATCGTACGTGCATAGGTACGTCTGTGATGAAGACATAATCAACACAGATCAGTCATCGATAATATTGAGGGCGCTGTTCAAAAATTCAGTGGAATCTTCTCGTTTCTTACAGACCGGTGAGAAAACCGTGACGGTTTTTTGCCTTTTTCTCCTTTCTCAGAAAACCGTTTGAGCTAAAACCTTCGCAGGATGGCTTTTTTAGAATGTTTAATGGTTTAACACACAAACTGTGGTAATCTTTTGACCTTTACCAATGTTGTATAGGGCCTTTAAGTGCATACAGCTGCATCCTCTGATACCAATATTGTCACATTTGGTCAAGGGGTTGCCGAGCTGTTATTTTGAAAAATTTGAAAACGGATGTTTTTGGGCCAGTTTTTCTATGGCAAATGTGGTTTCAAACCTGGTTGTTTACTACAAAAAGAGAGAGTAAACAATAATGTAAACAAATTCATTTGTTAATAACTCAAAAGTGTTTGGGTTTATTTCAGTGCTTTTTTCGTTAATCGCCGATTTGTAAATTTAGACGCGTTTTCAGTCTGAGAAATATTCATAATTAATAAGGACGGTTGCCATGACAACAACACTAATTAGCACAATAAACAAAATTGCCTAATTACTACAAGCTGCATGGATTCTGAAAGTTTTTACTTTTTTTAGGACAAGACATCATTCAAAAATATCATTTGTAATGTAGACGGTAATAGTGCATTTGAATAATTAACAAGATGAAGAAATATTTGTTTACTAATTTTCATTAAGTAAACAAATGTGTAAACAAACAATAAACACTATATCTCTGGACATGAACAAAGCACAGCATTGTTGTTTTTTCAATATCATTGTATAACTCATACTTTCTGAGTCTCTAACTACCAACCACAACTATCCAAGATGGTTGCCAAGGCAATACTAATTACAAAATACCTAAATTTGCATAATTATAGCAGTCTCAATGTTGATTCCTTCCAGTTTCATCATGTACGTACATGTACGTACATGTTCATAATTCATATGCATGTAAACAAAAACGGCACATTCAATACAGAGGGTCATTGCATATTTACATTATAAGAAACAAGAAAATTATGTTTACTTTATTTCCTCATGTAAACAAATTTGCAAACAAATTTACAACATTTTCCAGGGATATGAACTCAAGTTTTTTGATGATTCACTCCTTATAATTTGTAAACATGTCACAGTTGCGATCCGGACTTGCATACGATCATGATTACCACATTTTGTGATTTGGCGTGTGTTTGTTTTCATCCACAGTTTAGGTCTGCCAAAAAACCTGTGAAGAAAGTCAACAAAGAGCCCAGTGCTTCCCGTAGAAATTAACTGCGTTTATTTCTAGGTTACCGTCTCTATAATCTTCCAAAAGTTTGTATGTAAATGGCATTATCATTATTGTATTTAATAGTGTACATGTCATGTACTAGTGTGGAAATCCGGGAATTTAGTTTTGTTTACTCCTGTTTGCATTATCTTCTAGTAATTGTTGTCTTATATTGCATTTTCAGAATGAAGATTTCAGCATTTAAGAAATGACAACTTCACATCAACCCATGTCAAAGATGAAGATTGCTATAATTGATAGAGCTGGCAGATGTGTTGGTTCAGAGGAGAAGGGGTTTGTCTCTAGGTTCTTTGCCTGAAAGGAAATGCTGAAGCAGTGCATCTGGAACGGCAAGACCTGGGATGGATTCCACGTTTCCACAGGAAGCAGAAGTTAATTGTTGAAGATGAGGTTGAGATGTGCCATAGTTGGCTGGCAGAGACCAGTAGATGTTGAAGAATCGGAGGAAGGGATTGGCATGGGTTGATGGTGATGGGGTAGAATGGTCCTACAGAAGGTCACTGACCAACAGGGTCAGAAGAATACAAATGATGACAGTTGTTGTGTCAGTGTGGACACCACTGTTTGACCATTCTTGTGCTTATACACGACATGGCGGGCATTTCTTGATAGATTGGAAAGTGAAATTTAAAACCTTCAATTCTAATCCGCCAAACATCAGATCAGAAACCCATCTTGAAGTTTTGACCTGGCTAGATTCAATAATTGGGCAGAAAGATAAATTAGAGAGTTCACTCTCTTGTTCACTTGTCCAAAATATTTTGTTTTTGTTGTTTTTTTGTTACAAAATTCAATAAACATTTTAAAGTATGCAGTGGCTATTGCAATTTCTATTTTCTATAATAGTAAGACTAAATTACTGCGTTCAAAATAAATGTTGATGTACAGAGCCTAAAAATGAGAAATTAATAATTAATACAAAATTAATACAAAAAGATAAATAGAATTAACTAATTAATAGCACATGCAATTTTCAGAATCATGCTCAGGACCCATTAATTAAGGATACAAATCAATTATAATGAAATATCTTTCCTTGTCTTTGTCAACAACTGAACAAGATCCCTGAAATAAATAAATCTAAAAACTCAAATTCTGTTGTCATGGTAGCCAATAATATAGACCATTACAGAAAAAATAAGATTGTTATAATAGCAAAGAACATAGTAAGTTGCTAAAGCTTCTAAAATATTACTAAAAACGACAAAGCCGGCAACTTCGGCAAGCAGGAATTCCGGAAAGGGATTGTAGGGCCTACTCACCAGTACTACAGTAGGCCTATGTCTGAAACTAAAACAATTATGATTTTAATTTATAACAAAATAAAACGAAAATTTACCTTCAAAAAAAAAAAATTTACTAAAATAATCAGTGAAATAAAATAGCCAACAAAGGAAGAGGAAAGAGCGAAGAGGAATCCCTAACACTAACAGTAACAGACGAACACAAAGCAACAATGTTTCCGCGCAACGCGAACGTACACGTAAGTAGCGAGCACGCAGGGTTTTGTTAACGGGCCGCGCGACGCGCAAGCCCCATGACCGTCACACGGTGCATCGCGGTACGGTAGATAGCGTTAATTGCCGAAATGGGCAACAGCTCATTCACAAAGTTGACTTTTTCTAAGCATTTAGACCTTCAAATTTCCGGTAATGGTATAGTTTAGCTGTATTATGAACGTCTAATCAATGAAAATGCCGTTCAGATAATCTAACCTCGCGAGTAATGCCCTTTTGCGGGCAAACAACGTGGATTTTACGCGATTTTTTTAACGACTAGCTTCGGTAAGTCATCAGCTACACGTTGAGGGGTGTTTTAGTGTATTTGAGCATGGTGCTCAAGTAGAAAACCCTTTTTAAAAGGATCGTGTCGATCGGGAGACGCGTTACCAGATTTTTGTGCACAAAACTGAACGTGCGCAGATGGCATGCGCAGTGGACCGTTTCGGTCCCTACTAGTAGTAGTACTAGTAGTACTAGTACTAGTAGTAGTAGTACTAGTACTACTACTAGTACAGTAGTACTACTACTAGTACTAGTAGTACTAGTAGTAACTTAGTACAGTAGTACAACTACAACTTACAAGTACTGAAGTAGTACTTAGTACATGAAGCATTCAATCTCCCCTTTCTCGAGAAATATGTGAATTCGATGTACACCTACGGAAAAATGGCCGTCGGATTTTGGTCCAGAAAGTATGCTTTTTTTGGTCGCGCTGTTACATGTCCAAAATATTAACGAAAGTGGACATATTTGATATGAAATTATACTTATACTATAGAGAGCACGATGTCGGCTATCCACTTACCTCGCCATCTTGGCAGCGCCTATGCTACATCCGGGTATTTTCCTGTGGTTTCCGTAGTCTCGAATTCAGTCTCGCAAAACTTCGTGTAAGCCGCGGCGCAAATTCGTGCGTGACCCCGGACGAGAAAACTCGGCTATAAAGGCCCGTACGCATGACACGTCCGCTGGCTGGCTCACGGGAAAGCGTATATCCAGTCCTCCATACACGTCCTGCACACGCTGCACACAGCCGCGGGAGCGAGGTCATGCTGCACAGGCCATCGCGCATGCGTTTTTGCATTGTTTAGGCAGCGTTGCGGCACAAGCTTTTTTGATCGGCCGGAAGTCTGAAAAGGCACGCGCGTCAAGGGTGAATGGGTCATTGTGCAAAAGGTCGCGCAATGCGCCCTCTTGAGTTATACTACCAGCTCGGTTACTTTTACCATGGAGGAAGGAAAATATTTTTCCTTCCTCCATGCTTTTACCACGGTCTCGGTAAAATTTTCCCGTGTCGAAAGTCCAAGTGCGGACAGTGGTTAAATTTTACCATTTCCCATTTTACCAGCGTCTCGGTAAAACCTTCCCCGAAAAAAATCCAGTGCGGCGCGGCTTTATTTATAATCTCTATGGTATGCACTGTACGTGTAATGTACATTGTACATGTAAATGTACATGTACAGTACATGTACAGTACACGTACATGTACATGTACACGTACATGTACAGTACACGTACTGTACATGTATATGTACAATGTACATGTACACACACACAATGTATGTACTGAACATGTACACATGTACATGTACTGTACACGCATAGAATATGCAAATTAATCTATTTCTGTTGACCAATCAGCAATACCATGGCGCGAAAGTCACGTGGTCAATGCACATTGTATGTGGCGTTTTTACGTACGAATACTGGGGATAGCTTCTTTAGCTAACAGCTCTGCTCGAGCTGCCGAGTTGCTAGGAGTGGGAGTAGGAGTTGAGTAGGAATAGGATTAGGAGTCGGGACTATAGCCCCTCAAGTCGGGTAAAAGCGGCTGATTTTTCGGACCTAATGTACACCTTTGTGTATTAGGAATTACAGAAGAAGATGCCTCTGCTGGTTTTTCTCGTCGACACGAGTTCGTCCATGAATCAGCGAACTCACCTTGGTACTACGTTCCTGGATATAGCGAAGGGCGCTGTAGAGACGTTCATGAAGGTAGGCAGGTATCGCATGTAGCGTAACTCGTGTGTGAAGGGGGTCATTTAAGGCCGTGTCCGCACTTCTGGACTAATTTTTGGGTAACATTCCAATGGTTAAATCTGCCCGGCGTCTGCACTTGGACTATTGACTCGGGTAAAGTACCAAGACGATCTGTAAAACTTGCCGGCTGGCGAATACAAACGCTGTTCTTCGACGACGGTTCTGAGCCAACGAAGTCGTCTTCTGGTTCTCGCTGGCCTTCGCCTGAAAACACTTCTTTCTTCATAATTTATTGCTGACGCTGATGGGCGTCGTAATACTAGTTACTCAAACTTCCAGCAAAGTTTTTGAATATTTCTTAAAGTTCTGTCATTTCTAATGAATTAGTAAAGGAGAAAGAAAACGAGCGTCGTTGTACAAAACTTGGACCCTTAGTTACAGTTACAATCGCCAGGGGGTCAGGCGTAGTCCGAGTAACTTGGACCCTTACAATTATTTATTTTTGAGGGAGTCGGGCGAAAGTGCTAGTAGTACTACTACTATTAGTAGTACTAGTACTTAGTAGTAGTAGTACTAGTAGTGTCAAGCGCAAACCTCGGATTTCGCGCAAACCTTGGATTGACCTCGTGTCAAGTTTGCGCAGGAACAATTTGCGCAGGATCGGGCAACGCAAGTTGCGCGCTGTAAATGTGCCGCACGCTCGACTTTGACATGAACTGTGCGCGCTGTGAATGTGCCGACGGTCATTGTCTAGTAAAAACAGCTGTGGGCTAGTAAAATGACCCACTTTGCTAGCCCGGCGGACTAGTAAAAAGTAGGCAGCGGTGTGGAGGCAAAAAACAATGCGGGCGGGGATGAGAAAGTAGAAACTAATAATCTGTTTTACTTGGCCTAATAACCTTGTGTTAAATTCAATATTAATTATGCAGGGCTAGTAAAACTTGCTGCGGGCTAGCAAAAAACTCAGCGCAAACCTCGGATTGACCTTCTGCGCACCCATCTCGCGCACCTACTGCAGTTTGCATGCACAGGCTTAGGTTTGCGCTGGTGACCCCACGCGCAACCCCCGGATGCTTAGATTTGCTCCGGCGAACCCATGCACAAACCTGGCCCCTTGCTCGAAGCTACATGGTTCCTCAGTGAACGCAAATATTCTTCCCCTTGGTGTTTTTAATGTAATAGTATGTAAATTTGATACCTCGAATTATTCTATAATGAGCGAAGAAACTCAAGACTTGTCTGGCATCTGGCCACTGCGGCCGCCTCACAGGGCAACGATATCGATATAATTATTCCATACGTGCTCTGAACCCACGCGCAAACCTTAGGTTTGCGCTGGCGAACCCATGCGCAAACCTAAGGTTTGGCGAACCCATATGCAAACCTGGCTTTTTGCTCGAAGCTACATGGTTCGGGAACGCAAATATTCTTCCCGTGGTGTTTTTAATGTAATAGTCTCTAATTTTGATAGCTCGAATTTAAATGAGCGAAGAAACTCAAGACGTGTCTGGCATCTGGCCACCGCGAGCTCACAGGGCAACGATATCGATCTATTCCGTACGCTCTGAACCCACACGCAAACCTTAGGTTTGCGCTGGCGAACCCATGCGCAAACCTTAGGTTTGCGCCGGCGAACGCATGCGCAAACCTGGCTCCTTGCTCAAAGCTACATGGTTGTGAGTGAACAAAGAAACTCAAGAGTGTCTGGCATCTGGGCCACCGCCTCACGGGGCAACGATATCGGTATCCGAACCTTTACTGTGGCGCTCCATTATTAATATTCCACACGCTCTCACTTTTTAGACTGTTTACAGACACATTTCTTTTTTTTCTTCTTTTAATACATGGAGGCTTGACAATTGTATATTCCGGGAGTAATTTCCTTCGTTTTCCTTCAAGGTTTCCTTCTAATTTCAAACATACAGTTCAGGTCATGCCAAGCCACACATCCATGGAAGTCTTTGGCCCTGTCCTTAGACTTCACCAAGTCTACCTGCTTCTCTTAAACAAGTAATAAGTAATTTCCTTTCTGTGGAGGGGGTATGAAATGCGCACTTGAATGGTTTACATCATACATATCTGATTGGAGTCAACGTATCATGACACAGGGAGCAAAGTCGGACAATTATCACGTGTGGCGCGGTGCACGTACCACAAGGCTCTTGTCTCGGACCACTGTTATTCATTATGTACTCATCAGTACTTTTTGATGTCATCCAGCATCATTTGCCCAATACTCTGTTATGCTGATGATAGTACAGTTGTACTTGTCATTTAAGCCAAATGGTGTTATAAATCAAATCGAAGCAAATCGATTTACTGCCATGGAAAGGTGTATTAGAGACATAAGAAGTTGGATGCTTCATGATTGGCTCATGTTAAATTATAGTAACAGTTCATTTGTCTTGGGACGAAACAACAACTTTCTAAGGCACCATGTCAAAAAGATTTTTATTGGCGCGATGCGACCCACTGCGGCACAGTGCGGCGCGTCCTCCCGTGTCCCACCTCCCGGATTAAATTGCGGCGCAGCGCCCGGACGGTCCCCTTGCTCATTAAAAGATCCCCTCTGTAAAGTCCGCTATTGTTATGTTAATGGTCGAATAAATATGAAGAAGTCCCTGGCCCGGCACACACAGGGCCCGCCTTGGCTGTGTGTGGACAACATGGACTATTCCATTATGAATGGGAGGGGTGCTCAATACAGCAGCTGAGTATTTTGGATGTCATTTTTTAGTTGGAAAAATCCAGCTTTTTACCGTGGATTGTGGTCTCAAAGAAACAATAGGCCTACATATTTCAGTTGCTCTCAGTTTGTTTTTGGTACTTACGTTGTGTTGTGGGTAAATATGAGCACCCCTATAAGCCCTATAAGCCGAATGGAACACTAACCGCGTTCGGGCGTTATTTGTTGTGCGGTGTTGTCTTCCTAGTAGCTGTCTTTCCACACGAAAGGCAAACTGTCAGAGTTTTCAACTTTATATCTGAGGTCCTGCTAGGATCGAAAGTTAGGCCATTCATTACAATTTTCCCCCTTCTTTTCTTTATTAAAATTTTTAAAAAAATAAAGAAAAAACTGAACGGGAACTGAAAATGGGAAAGAACATTTTTACTGGCTGGACCGGAACTCTTTTTAAAGTAAAGTAAAATAAACCAATGTAGTTGTCTACCTGCGCCTTGGGAAGGCTCAGAAAATCGCGGTGCGCTACGTCAATCCATTATTTTACATCGTGTAGATTCACGAGTCAGAGTTTTGCCAATCAGAAAAGAAATTGCCCTGAGGCGGTATCAGCCTATTGGTGTTGACATTCCGATTTCCGGAGAGTTTATTTATTTTTTATTTTTCCAGACGCTGCCCCGAAAATGTCTTTCCGAAACACTTCAGCTCCCGGTCATGCGGGATATATAGTGCCGGCCGCCAGCGCGGCCCTTAGCTTAGCACAGCACGCCAGATGGATGCGTGTGCAGCATGCACACAATCATTATGGAAGCTTGACCGTACCGTGCGCACTGCCAGCTAAACATTGCGCATTCTGTGCACAACAGCACGTGCAGGACATGTCAACGAACTTTTCGTCTGTGGGTACCAGTGAATCTTGGACACCGCTAGCGGTACCAATCAACGGGTACCAACGGTATTTGGGATTTACGTTGCACGATATATAGATTGCGCAATAACACGTGGTTGGGTTGCGTGTGAAAGTAGAATCCTAGAGCTGTCAAAAGTTTGCGCGTTCGATGGCGGGTGCCTTTTAACCAGGCCCCGAAAGGAGAAAGCCGGACAGCAAAAGGAGCACTACTTACTACACGATACAGCACAAAAATGCTGCACTCTATTCCCTTTTTCAGGTAGGCCTACGAACGTACGTGATCGTTTTTAAAGTTATTCTCACATTTTTGACGATAAATTTGTGGCATGGCCCACATCACGATTCCTTGACAGCATGGACTATTCCATTAGGCATGAGAGGGGTACCACTGTATATGTATACAATAATAAGCTCCGATGATATTCTCGTTTAGGGTGGACCTACACCCATGCTTAAAAGTAAGTATCCCTCGTACTCGCACTCGCTCGTAAGCACTCAAGCAAACTCATTAACACTCGCTAGCGCTCGACAAAACGGTTTCGAGTGATGTCGAGGATTAGCAAGGGATATCGAGCGGCCTCGTAAACACTCGAAGAGTGGAGGGCGGCTCATCAACAACGAGCGTTTACGAGGGCTATCCAAGCATATCCACTGACCTCACTCGCATTGTTGAGAAGGCGCCCGTTTGCGAATCCGCTGGGCAGGCCACTGTGCGAGCGCCCGCTCTTCAGTGGGACCGGCGACCGCAAAGGCTTATAAAGAACACCGGCAAGGAGTGCGTGCGTGGACGCCCCCAGTCCAGGTCTTTTGTTAAGGTTTTAGCTTGCACTATAGGGCTGTAAATTGCATTCCTGGGAGACTTTTTAAGTAGCAATTTTTGGTAGTTTCATGTAGGTCTCGGTCGATATAAAACAAGTTTTCTTTTTAGCCGGCTTCCATGTGTTCGTGAAAAAGCTGGATTTGCATCGCAAAATTCGATTCACTTTTTCATGGAAAGCAAGACAAATTTGAAAATGAAAACCATTTTCAAGATTCTGCAAATAACTCTGGCGTCGAATGAATGTTTTTTGGTAAGGATTTCTATTTTGCAAGAAGTGCGTGCGTGGAGGTCCCCAGTCCAGGTCTTTTGTTAAGGTTTTAGTTTGCACTAATTAAAGGCTGCGACCCATACATCGACCGTGCATGGATCACTTTCCTTTCATTTAAATACACTCAAGTTCGAGTGCGCTCGAGCGTATGAGGCACTCGACAGCGCTTGTATCCCCTCGTATCCCCTCGTACTCGCTCGTTCGTTCATGGGTACTTACTTTTAAACATTACTGTACATATCGGTTTTAGTGTTAAACCCTCCTCTCGAGCAGTTTTACATTTGTGTTTTAGCGATGAGTTAAACCGGATCAGTTTTGAATTTAAAACGGTGTCAGAGCGCAAGTCTTAGTTCATACACACATTTTAAAAATTGATTGAGTTAAGATGATAGCTTTAGCGGATTTAAACACTGTCAGAACGTATCCACTACCCATTGTCTCACTCTAACAACCGTATGCCATACAATTTCCTGGAGTAGGAAACTAGGATTCTGTAGGATTTGGGGAGGTTAGGGCAAGTTGCTAACAAGCCATTGTCAACAGATCATCCACTGTTCTCTTTATGTTCACCGACACATTTTATGTTCTCCGACATGAGCATGCATCGCTGGGTATTTTTTCGATAAAAACCCCTGGCAGTTGCCATACTCAGTCACTTTCATCGATATCAACCATTGCTGCTTTTTTTAAGACACTTGAAGAATCCATGACCCTCATTCAAGATGAAGTATCTGTGTGTTGTTTGCTCCAAACAAGTTTGTGTAGTCATTTAATGTCTCTTGTAGGCTTCCAGGTTCCAGGATTTTGGGAGCCGGTTCCGGTTCCAGTTAGGAACCGCGGTTCCGAGATAGAACCGGTTCCTCAAAAAACAAAGAAAAACATAAGATTTAATAAAAACAAAAAGACCTTAGTGAGCGCGGTTTCGCGGACACCGCCATGAGCTTGGAAGGTTCAACTACATGTACATGCACGTCTTTTATGGCGACTTTCTTTTGCTTCAATGTATTGATAAAGTATACCGAATGCTGTTTTGGCAGTCTGACTGTCATTTGTGTATCAATAGGATGTATGAGACATGTGTAAAGGATTCGCTTGAATTGTTTGGCTGCTCATTTGCCCAATATTTTTAACGGAAAATACAAAGCGCTTCAATATTACGAAACCGTTAAACGAATGGAATCATCCACACCCAAATTCAGGTCTTCCCATTCTTAAAAAAGGGGTGATTTGATTTCATTTTGATGGAAAAATATAATAATTCCTGTAGACCGATGAATAAACCGTTGAATGAGATAGGATTAGATTTGAAAACATGTTTAAATTTTACGAACCTCTATTCAAAAGCAATTCTGCATGGCATATTAAGAACAGGGAATAAAACCCTTCGAGTAAATTCACCTGTAGAAAGTGGAAGGGTCAAGCCGTTACCTTTGGGTTGTTTATTGGTTGTGCGCCAGCATGTTTGGCCAGGTAACATGGATAACTTCGGCAGGTACGCTACAGACAAATGTACCATGTGGCTACTTCCCGAGTCCCCGATTCCAACGCCTGCAGTCCCCGATTCAAACACCCGCAATCGCTAAAGCCAACAGCTAGCGCAAATGGCCGTGTCGGTCCCAAATCCCACGCAAAACTCGAACCCAACACTGTCCCGAATCCCAAGCAATACCCGAGCCCAACGTGGTCCCGAATCCCATGCAATACCCCGAGACACAAGTGGTCCCGAATCCCACGCAGTATCCCAGCCCAGTCCCATGCCGTCCCAAATCACAAGCAATAGCACATTACCACTTATTTCTCAGACCCGGAATCATCAAAACCCCCCCCCCCCCCCTCCCGGTACCACCGTAGACCGTACCAGAGCTGGAGCCAGTTCTCAGCAATGCCCGATTCCTGAGCTGGACCCGACGTTTGTCCCGGAATTGCCCCCAACCGAGCTACCCCCCCCCCACCCCCGTGATGGAAACGAGCTACCCGATACCTGAGCTGGACAAAACGCTCGGTCCAGGAATTGCCCCCAACCGAGCTACCCGATTCCTGAGCTGGACCTGACGCTCGCTCCAGGAATCGGAGCAATCAGACTTGGCCACTCAGCTAGCTGCCGTGTTTCTGCCAGAGGACTTTCGGGTGAAGGACATCATGGTTGGCGAAGCCCTGCACCTTGTCTTCATGACAACTGAGCAGTGCGGCATACTGGACCATGCAAGGACATGGTACTTGGATGGCCTTTTGGCAGCTTGTAGTTACATGTACCTCCATGGTCCACAGATGATGTAAACAAATCCAGCCCCTTTCAGGGCCGCATGGCCCTTTTCAGGGCCACACATTTTCAAAAAGAATGGCTGACAGGTGTCCGCAAGCTAAAAGGTCCCGCCAAAATTGATCCCCCCCAAAAAACAAAGACATCACGAATACCGGTAATAATGTACACCAGGGTTCTCCCCACGTACAAACGTGCGTATCGGGCCGATACGCAACTTTTTCTGCCCGATACGGAAAAAAATGGGCCGATACGCAGTTTCTCATCCCCGATACGCACAATTATTATTATATGGTTCAGAATTATCTTAAATGATGCAGCTTGCATGTCCAGCAAAATCTAGACGAAAAAGCAGTACACAAACCGGTGAAAACGATCTATAGTCCTGCATTTTTCCGTGCGGTAGGAGCGGTACATGCATGCATTGTGCACCGCGCGACGGCCACACTGCACACAGTACATGTACATGTGTACATGCATTGGCACCCAACGTTCCTCGTGGTCGGTGTCACATGAAATCTGACCCTCCGCTATGGACGTCCTAGTACATGTACACGTACAGCACAGTGCTGACTACTGTACATGTGTACACATGTACTGTACATGCACACGCGCTCGTGTTTTCCGCTAGTGGGGCCTACATTTACGAAGGTTCAAATGTTATACTACACCATTCGCAAAACTTACAAGATCGACCCCACACACGGGGACGGTATTTCTCGTTGCCATGTCGCCGCGTTTTGTCTTGCGCACGATGGCGGAAAAACAATATTTTCATTAATTTACGCAGGGTTCGAAATTCACGGTGGCCAGTGCCGTCGATGCCATTCGAAATGCGGTACATGTATTCGACAGCCAGTCTTGCCGTGCCCCATTGATACTTTGGTCGTGGTGCCCTTCTGAGGCCGGTTTGATCGTTGTCAAAAACGAGCCGATCGAATTATGTGTAGATATTGTTTGCATTTTAAAGATTATTATTCCGAAAAGGTGGAGCTTTTTCGTTTGCTGACAAGCGCACACAAGCATTGAAAATTCTGTACTATACCCTACAAGGCTACAGTGTATAGTGACCGTACACACGATTGTATACTGTATACTGCTACGGTCCAGTGGCATATGGGTCATTCCACCAGGTTGGGTCACAAAGTGTGACATGGAAGTGAAAAATTCAAATTAGTTGAAAAGCAATTCTTTTGCACTTGTTATGTGTGTGACATGTCATAGTTTCATAATCTCATATGTTTTTGGTGCGTTGATATACAAAATAAAAATAAATTCTTCTAGAATCTGCAGTGCTCCACCAACAGTGCAGACGTAACGTGGACACCAAAGCCAATAAATCATTTTAATGCAAATAATACATAGGCATAGAATTTCATTAACAACTAATCATAAAATAATTGTATTTAAGAAGTAAAAATCAAAACAAAACTTTAGATTGACCTACGAATACAATCATCGACCGAGGAAAGAAAAAACTAAGACCATGTCAGTTCATTTCTTCTCAATATTTTCACATGCATGATGTTTATTTCCACAAAGTCACATAGAACTCAAGTTAGCAAAGAAACAAACATTCCTTTGGTTTTAAATGCACAGATATACTTCAGAAAATCATAGTTTGGGAAAATATTAAAACTGGAATTACTCAATATTGAAATGTGGTTTACTCATTAACTCCTGTGCAGACGTAACGTGGACACCGTGTCATGTTACATCAGCACAACATTTTTTTTCCCTTTGATGGTTGGGAATTTTTGGCTTTAGATTTGGCTTTTGGCTTGCTTTTGGCTTTTACATCGGCCAGTGCTGTAGGTTTCAAGACCATTTTTCCCTGGTCTCGGTCTCGTTACCCTGTGGTCTCGGTCTTGGACCCTTCCGGTCTCGGATATTGTCTTGCTTCGAGACCGCCATTATTTACATGTGAACATGTGAAATTAATTTGTTATCTTTTTTTTCTAAGCTCCCGGTCTGTTGAAAACAAAAAACCCTTTATGGGAACTACACATAGGGCATTTTGCCCAGGGCTGATGAGTAGTTAATGACACTGTAAACTCCATGCATCAGAGGGTGGAAGGTTGGAAACATCACGCAAAACCAATACTCATATCATGCGGGGCCTCATTCTACATGTATGGTTCCACAAACTTCCCCAAACCAATACCATGGGTCCTGGTACTGTGTAGAATGCAATACACACGTAAAATCACAAAATAATGAGAGCACATGCAATCTTACGTATGCATGTGGGACGTAAGGGAAAACCAATCAATGACTTTGTTGAAGAATTTTCCATCAAGGGGAATTAATTTAAATGAGTCACCTGTTTTGCCGTTTTGGTCTTAGGAAGTCTGTTATGTATATAGATATCCTAACATTCCAAACAAGAATGAGACTGTTTTGTTTTTTTCCCCTTCGATCTAACCTTGGAGTTGACTTATGACAAATGTTAAACAATAAAACTGTGTAAAATCACTCACATCGTACTGTTTCGTACAAATTAATTAATTTTCTTCACTTTTACTGTGTCATCCTTTCATTACAGTCTCATCTCGGTTTCGACCTTTTGCAAGGTCTCGACTACAACACTGGAATCGGCTAATGTTTGGTTTTGCTGAACAGTTTGATTTTTAGGCTTTGTCACATTTGGACTTGCTGCCTTGATGCAGTCTTATCCTAAGTGAGGTTCTTGGATCTTGGCGTCATCCTCAATTTCCTTCAGGGCCTAATACAATATAAAAAAAATGAGAAAAAAAAACACAGAAAAATACATAAGATACCCTGTTGAAAGGAAAGTGGAATATCTAATAATAGCAACCAGTTTTACATCTTTTTAAAATTGAAAGCCAGAGTTTGGAAAACATGTAAAAGCAATCCACTGCAGAATTCAAGAAAATGAATCCAGGCCTTCATTTTAATAAATACGAGGAGAGCTAAAAAGTTGCTCTCCTTAATTCACTTTGTTGAATTAAGGAGAGCGGTTTTTTTTCTATGAAAAACGAAAGAAAAAACCCACTCAATTCCAACGACAAAGAAAGAAGTTTACCCATTATTATCACAAATCATGTTTTGTTTCGGTAGTAAAATAAATTGCACTTTTTTGTAGCGTGACCGTCTCGCTATTACTCCCTGGAACTTGGAAGTTCCGATCAGGCTTGAGTAGCGCAGCGTACTCATATGCAGCCATGTGGCCGCTGTTCACGTGCACTGTGCAGTGTGCAAAGACGTGTTGTGTCATGTCACATTGCAGCGCGTAGGTTGCTTTCGGCCCTACTGGTCCTGTAGTGTCGCTATGGCTTTACGAGGCGGAAACCAAACCTAGACTTGCCAACCTGGTTAACGTCGCGAAGGGAAAACGCTACTTCCATCGTTCGTCTCCGAATGTTGTTTCCGCGTAATCTTATATTTATCCCTTCGTCATTAATGTTGAAAGTGGTATGAATAGAAAGAAGAGAATACAAGCTTCAATTTAAGGGTAAAATCGACAAATTTTGACGATGTTTACAGGGTGCGCTAGGAAGCCGAAAAACATGAGTAAGACTTTTTCTCCGCCATTTTAGCTTGATATGCCGCGGCAGCACGGAGCGATTTGGCAATTTTTAACTTCCGATATCTCAAGAAAGAAATGAAACATCCTTCTCAATTTTTCTACAATTCTAGAAAATACATTTCTCATGAGGTGTGCGTACTTCGGTTAAAATTAGTGTAATTAGATTAATACCTTACCTTTTCACGATCACTCTGAGGAATCTTCCTTGTCAACGTTTGCATTGCAGGCTGGTTGAACCAGTCTATTAGCTGATAGTCTGGTTCCAAGAGCTAAACATCCTGACAAATACTGTGAAGTCAGGGAGCCACACCTATTCAACGACGTTACGTGTGGACACTTCCACCTTTACATCGCCCCAGAAAAAAAATCACAAACGGAAAACCACTTCAGTGTCGCACGTGGTCTGTGAGGCACCCCCCCCCAAATATTTCTGTAGGCTGTTCCATTATAATATAGGGGTGGAACGTTCGCAATGTCGTCCCGAATGCACCGACGTTACAACCATTGCGTTGGACAACCACTGTCGTCGCGTCGCTCATTTTCGAGGCACATTTTGTGGGCATGGAGTATTTTCCTGTTTTATATGGTTATATTGTCAAACAATGAATAACTAGATATAATAGAAGTAATACTAGCGTGTTTCGCATTTAAAGCTGAAAACTACAGCCTCCTTTTTCGACGTATCTTGCACATATTTTTGTGGACACCCCCTGTTACGTCGAATGGGTCAGTCTAACTTCGTTGTACATCACAAAATAAGGCTTTGGCTTGGAAATGTCCGCGTTGTTTGGGGGAAGATGAAGCCCCTCGAATAAATAAACAACCCTGTGGTAGTTTTCTGCAATGTTTTCAGTCCGATGTTCCTTGTCAGAAATGTCAGCTTAAAATGTCACAATTTTCACCTCCTAAAGTGCTGTGGACACAATAGCATTTTGCATCACAAAAATATGCGGACGCATCCGCGTGTGAAATAAGTGGATGGAATATGATAAGTTTGATGTTACTTCATGTTTTAAGTTAATTCACTTTGAAGAAATAGTGTATAACGTTGGTTTTTTTCACCTTGAAATAATGACGGACAGAGTTTTCACGCGTGACCCAACCTGGTGGAATGACCCATATCCTATTCGCTGACGTACACATTCGCCCCAGAATGCGTTTGAATCAGATCGGGTACCATTGAGGAAGGCTAGAGATGGCATGCCGCACGTGCGTTGTAAACGGTGACGTCTTTCCAGTCTTCGCACTTCGAGTTCGATCCTGTTCCTGATTTTGTATCCCTAATTCCTTAGACTTGAACAGAGATTGTATTTTAACAGGCTTTATGGAATGAAAACGTCGGATTTGAAATGAAACTTTTTCACGGACAGGGAAATAGATAAACGATCGGATAAGGTAGGGAACACTTGTTTTAATGCCCAAACACGCAGGGTGGACCAGTAAAAGTTGTTAGGTACTTTTTTGGCGGTGGCGATCTTCCTTCTTCAATTGTACGGTCGTAGAAAAAATACTTGGACGAAATCATTATGAAAAATGTGCCACGGAAGTAATATACCCTCCTCGCAAAATGTACAGGGTGGTGTACATGCGTGAATCTGTTTTTCTGTGTCGGCCTAAAATTACGAAGCTCCAAGGTTTGACCGTGTTGTTGTCAGTGACGTCGGCCGTGGCGCACGGTCAGAATACTGCTGCTGCACAGATCATGTCGGTCAATTTCCCTCTGTACTCCATAACTCTACGAAGTTAGTTCTTCAATCATCTCAAACAACTTTTCAAACCAAACCTTTAATTCTTCTAATCGAACAACATAAGGATCTTTGAATGATATAGTTGGATTTTAATTGTTTCCTCAATCAAATATATTGGACCCCAAATTACGAATTTTGATACCTTACAACTGAATGGAGCTCACGGTTTCAGGTCTGATCAGCATAAACCAAAGGTTGAAGTATTTTACTTCATTATTAATATTATGTTCAATTGAAACTGAATAAACAGTTGTTTGAATCGTTGATTACTTCAGCCACGTCTAAATCTTGAAATGACTAATTTTGTGCCTCCACCCTCCAGAAAGAAAAACCGGTCATTTGTTGAAATATTGATGTCAATAAATATCTGAAGAAAAAAAATCTTCAAATCTCTTCATGTTTTTTCCTTTGAAAAAGTAATTAGAAATCCCAGGAAATGCTCTAAAATGCAGCAGAGAGCATCTAAAAGTCCAAAAATTCAGGGGCCCTTGGCCGGGCCCCGAACCCCACGTCATGGCTTCGCATATTGGTTATAAACCACAAAGAAAATCCCCCACACTTCTGAAAAATCCTGGGGAGAACCCTGTACACTATGTATCTAACATAGTAAACATACGATATAACAAATCGAATCACCATGAATCAAATGGCCAAAAATTATATCAGGCTTTTTTAACAAAATACCAAACAACTCCCAATCTTTTTTGAAATAATTAACCCAAAAAATTATTGGCCAACTACTTCACCAATTTTGTTTTCCAAAAAAACACCTATGCGTACAAATTGGTATATGTACAAGTTGGCGTGTGTACGAGTTGCCCATCCTTGTGCATATGAGTTGGCGTGTGTACGAGTTGACGTGCGTACGAGCTGGTGCGTATGAGTTGGCATGTGTGTAAGTTGACCAGCATTTGTGTTTCCCTGCTGAAAACCCGACCTCCAATTTTTTTTTTTTAAAGGGCGATTGTAAGGGTCCAAGGACTAGAACTGACAGTGTTTCCCTGCTGAAAAGCTTGGACCCTACTATCTCCGCAAACCTTCCACTAAGGCACCATGTCAAAAAGATTTTTATCGGCGCGACGCGACCCACCGCACAGCGCCGCACTGCGCCGCGGGTCGGCGCTCCCCGTCCGGCCGACATGCGGCGCCGCCGCGAAGATTAAGATTCCTGCATAACAAAAGGTGTGGGATTTGCATAATCTTTCATGGACGACCGCATTCTGGGTACTTGCTCTTGGACTCGGCCCGACGCGGCGCGCCGATGGTAACACTAACACTAGTGGATCTGGCAAGGCGGCCACCATAAAACCACACAGGAGGTGACCGCAAACGCAAGATAATAAATACGAGAACGGTACTGTACCACGTTTTACACTTCATCCACGATGTGCTCCGATCCAACTTTTTTATTGTAAGGATGGCGTACGGACTACTTATTTTTTTTATTCATATACCATTAACTTAGATTAAAAATGTCGCTGCAACCTCGTTACTACATTTTTCTAGGATGATTGTTTCCTTTTTCTCTTCTTATGAAGGTCGAATCACGAATATAAACGTCGACGAATATTTAATTATTTAATAAAGTTTAACAAATGTTATGCACACCGTACAACCATTTCATTATCGCCTACCTATAGTAAAATGCATTGTTTTCCTCACTCTGGATTGGGAAAAAAATATGCGAGAAAAACGTTTACAGGAATCCAAGATCGACAAAACAGACGACACTGCTTTTCCCAAAGTCGGTTTGAGGCATGAAAAAAATGAACGAGAAAATGACGTCCAAACCAGCCTCCACACGGAACATGGACCGTACCATTCAGGTATGGCCGGGATGCTCTAGTCGGCCTGACGGCAAAAATATGTGAAAATAGATCCCCCGAAAAAAAGTTTCAATAACCTACGTACATGTTTTGTAATTGTTTTCTGATTGGCAAAACTCTGACTCGTGAATCTACATGTAAAATAATGGATTTACGTGGCGCACCGCGATTTTCTGAGCCTTCCCAAGGCGCAGGTAGACAACTTCATTGGTTTATTCTACTTTACTTTAAAAAGAGTTCCGGTCCGGCCAGTAAAAACGTTCTTTCCCATTTTCAGTTCCCGTTCAGTTTTTTTTATATATTTTTTTAATTTTAATAAAGAAAAGAAGGGGGGAAATTGTAATCTAAATGAATGGCCTAACTTTCGATCCTAGCAGGACCTTCAACAGAGACTCAGATATAAAGTTGATAACTCCGACAGTTTGCCTTTCGTGTGGAAAGAAAGCTACTAGGAAGACAACACCGCACACCAAAGGGGGGAACTAAATAACGCCCGAACGCGGTTGGTGTTCCACTCTGCTTGTCATTCGGCTGATAGGGGTGCTCACATCTACCCACAACACATCGTTGGTACCAAAAACAAACTGAGAGCAACTTAAATATGTATTGTTTCTTTGAGACCACAATCCACGGTGAAAAGATGGATTTTTCGAACTACAAAATGACATCCAAAATACTCAGCTGCTGTATTGAGCACCCCTCCCATTTATAATGGAATAGTCCGTGCTGCCACATCACAGGTCGCCGCGGCGGGCTGCGGCGGGCCGCGATGGGCCCTGTGTGTGCCGGGCCAGGGACTACTCGATAATCATTCGACCATTAACATAACAATCAGAGGGGATCTTTTAATGAGCAAGGGGGCCATCTGGGCGCCGCGCTGCGCCGCGATTTTAATCCGGGAGGTGGGCCGCGGGGGTACGCGCCGCACTGCGCCGCGGTGGGTCGCGTCGCGCCGATAAAAATCTTTTTGACATGGTACCTAACACAGCAATCGTTTTAGATTAATCATTTTGAAGTTACAAATACTATACTCGATGTGTTAATCACTAAAATGAGTTATTTTTCCTCCGTGTTTTTATTTTAATTTTCTCCTTCACAATTGATAGCTTCGTTCCCGCGATCAGGCAAGTCGTACGGACCGCTACATGCTGGTGAGCTGCGATGAACCCTCAGGAACGATCAAGGTATTTATATTTTTACTTTCCCCTCTTCCAACCCATTTGCTTAAGGGAATTTATGTTTTCAAACTGCGAATTACTTACTGAAGGTGGAAGGTTTGTATTTGGGTCAGAAGTACGAGTACGATAGTTGCGGTACCATACCTGTAAGGTGTAACCCTCATCCTCCTGAGGGTCGGAGGCCTGAGGGTTATGGTTACTGCAACTAGACCTGCGAGTGCGACGTAAGTACAGTACATCATGTACAGTACCTAAAAGTTACAGTGGTCCTTATCACCTCTGTGTGCGATGAGTAAGTACATGTACATGTAGTAATTAGCTCTTGTTTTCGTTCTGTTTTTTGCTTTTCCGTCTCAACTGAAACTTAGGCATATTTTTTGTTTGGAATTTGTTTTCTTCATCTTCTTCCTCATCCTCTTCTTCTTCGGCCCCAAATCCCTTAGACGGGTGCATTCTAATCAGTTGTTTAGCAATATGGAAAGACTGTTCTTAACCAAACTTGGTCAAAACATTGTCCCTGAGGTCTATTAGTGCCGCGCACAATGACGCTATTTAATAAATTACGTCATCATGTGTCACACGACAGTGCTTTCAAGGGGCAATTTTTCAAACTCCATTATTAGCAAAAGTGCAATTTTGTTTGGTTTCAATTTTGCACTATATCTAAGTTGGGAAAAGGTGTATTCGAAAATTGCTATCATTTGATCCTGACATCATCTCGTGAATATTAATGAGGTCATGAACTTTTCAGATTCAATTGACGATATTTGGCTAACAGAGCGAGATTTTTGAATTTTTAGCTATTGTTCTTGTTCTGATTTTTTTTTTTTTTAGCTTTTCTGTTTCAACGGAAAAGCTATTGTTCTTGTTCTATTTTTTTTTTAGCTTGTCCGTTCCAAACGGAAAAGCTATTGTTCTTGTTCTGTTTGTTTTTTTAGCTTTTTCGCGCGAAGCGAAAAAGCTATTATTAAGATTTTTTTTTCTTCTCTTTCTGGTTGCCCAAATCCCATAGACAAAGCACAGGGTTTTTTCGGAGGGCACTTTTGCCATTGAACAAACTTTGATTTTTTTCAAACTTGACAAATGCATAGAGCCCTTGCTGAAGTTGTGCACAGTTGTCTTTAAAACTTCATGACGTCACCACATGTCACGTGACAGCACTTTAAAGGGGCAAATTTCAAACTGCAATAAAAGCAAAAAAGCAATTTTGTTTTGTTCCAAGTTTGCACTATATCTAAGTTGGGAAAAGGTGTATCCAAAAATTGCTCTCATTTGATCGTGACGTCATCTCATGAATATTAATGAGGTCATGAACTTTTAAGATTGTAACATTTAATTGAGCATATTTGGCCAACGGAGCAAGATTTTTGTATTTTTTTGCTTTATATAATTAGGGATGCAGTCCAGGGGATTTTCTTAACTTTTTTTTTAACTCGCCGGCCGGACTAGTAAAGCAGAATTTTGACTAGTCCGCCAACATCTTGACTAGTCCGCCAGTGACATTGACTTTTTTTCAACTAAAATGCGCATAATCAAGCGATTACCAAGTAGGGGGCACACAATACATATATTCAAGGTAGTTTTGTGATACTGTACACTCCTTACTTTATTGATTGTCATTTTGTATTCAAAACATTGCAAAATTCCATCTCAACATACAACATTTTTTGATGCTTTTTCTTTTTTGAGTTTAAGAGAATAAAACCGGCGGCTGGACTACTGACAAAGGTTTGTCCCCCCATTTTTAATAAGGCAAGGCCTGAACATTTTCCTACCATTGTACCGATCATGAAAAGGCTGAGAAAAGTTGAATTATTTTCTTACTCACATGTACAAATCATGCAAAAGAATGTTTTAATAAATAAAACGTTGTTTTGATAAGTACCATTGTTGAACGATATCACTTCGAATGATGTATTACAGAACATATTGTGCCTAGATACAGGCAGCCATCATGTCGTGCTAACCACGGCAATAGTAACACCCGTACACAACCAGCACTGACCAATTCACGTCAACAGTGTATGTGGCATCTTGGGCGGTTTTGGAAAAATCAAAACCGAAAAAAACGCCGGACCCTCGACTCGGTTAAACCGTAAAACCGTCTTTTTTTCTTCAATGAAAAATAAAAGAAAATTATTGAAAACAAAAGAAAAACCCACACAATTCCAACGATAAAGAAAGAACCCTATTATTATCCCAATCCATGTTTGGTATCGGTAGTAAAATAACTATTGTACTTTTTTGTAGCCTAACCGTCTCGCTAATACTTCTGGAAGTTCCGATCAGGCTTGAGTAGCGCAGCGTACTCGTATGCATCCATGCAGCCGCTATGCACGTGCACTGTGCAGTATACATGTACTGTACAGTGTGTGCAAAGACGTGTTGTGTCATGTCACATTGCAGCGCGTAGGCTGGTTCCGGTCCTACTGGTCCTGTAGTGTCGCTGAGGTGTTACCTAGAGGCGGAAACCACACCTAGACTTGCCAACCTCGCTAACGTGCACTAAAATGCGCTATTTTCATCGTTTGTCTCCAAATGTTATTTCAGCATAATTCATTAGCATTCCCTTCCTAATTAATTGTGAAAGTGGTATGGATAGAAAGAAGAGAATGCAGGCTTCAATTTAAGGGTAAAATCGAGAGATTTGGATGATGTTTACACTTTACAGGGTGTGCTCACGCTCAGCAGTCGAAAAATGCGGGTTTTACTCTTTTTTTCTCGGCCGTTTTGGCTTGATCTACCGACGGCGCCGCACGGAGCAATTTTGCAAAAATAATATGCAATTTTTCAACTGCTGATATCTCAACAAATAAATGAAAAGTTCTTCTTTCTTATGAGAAGCGCATACTTCGGTTGACCGCAAAACTCAAAACGTCGCTGGTACAACTGTAATAAACATTAGTTTATTTGATAGAAAACAACTGTAAGGACTGGTCTGCTAATCATTGTGCACGTGCAGAGTGCACACACACTGGATCGGACAGCGGTGCGGTCTTGCACCATGTACCAAGCGCGACAAACGATCAGCAATCAGCATCAACGTATATGTACATGTACATGTACGTGTACTGTGCATAAGCATGCGCAAATCATGGGGACGAGTTTATACAGAGATTTGGTCGGCAAATGCCTTAAATTTCTGACACAAAGCAGTGGTGTTTAAAAAATTCGGTCATTTTTCACTCGCCCGCCGGACGACTGGCAGAGGATTTTTGGGTCGTCCGCCGGAGTTTTCACTCGCATTTGGCGAGCGGGCGACCGCTAAGGTCGAGCCCTGCATGCTTGGCAAAGCTCTAGCCTTGAACCCTGGCCCCCACCGAGAGTGGGTAAACCCCCTTTGTTTAAGAATTTTCCCTTTAGCCAATTTAAAATTCTAACTTACTTAACAGTACGGGTAAACGTCACCGATTTTCCACCGTTCGCACATGGGTCATTCCACCAGGTTGGGTCGCGCGTGAAAACTCTGTCCGTCATTATTTCAAGGTGAAAAAAAACCCAACGTTATACACTATTTCTTCAAAGTGAATTAACTAAAAACATGAAGTAACATCAAACTTATCATATTCCATCCACTTATTTCACACGCGGATGCGTCCGCGTATTTTTATGATGCAAAATGCTTTTGTGTCCACAGCACTTTTGGAGGTGAGAATTGTGACATTTTAAGCTGACATTTCTGACAAGGAACATCGGACTGAAAACATTGCAGAAAACTACCATGGGGTTGTTTATTTATTCGAGGGACTTCATCTTCCCCCAAACAACGCGGACATTTCCAAGCCAAAGCCTTATTTTGTGATGTACAACGAAGTTAGACTGACCCATTCGACGTAACAGGGGGTGTCCACAAAAATATGTGCACGATATGTCGAAAAAGGTGGCTGTAGTTTTCAGCTTTAAATGCGAAACACGCCAGTATTACTTCTATTATATCTAGTTATTCATTGTTTGACAATATAACCATATAAAACAGGAAAATACTCCATGCCCACAAAATGTGCCTCGAAAATGAGCGACGCGACGACAGTGGTTGTCCAACGCAATGGTTGTAACGTCGGTGCATTCGGGACGACATTGCGAAAGTTCCACCCCTATATAATAATGGAACAGCCTACAGAAATATTTAGGGGGGGCACAGACCACGTGTGACGCTGCAGTGGCTATTCGTTCATGATTTTTTTTCTGGGGCGAAGTAAAGGTGGAAATGTCCACACGTAACGTCGTTGGCTACGGCAGTCGTCCGTGTGGTTCCCTGACTTCACAGTATTTGTCAGGATGTTTAGCTCTTGGAACCAGACTATCAGCTAATAGACTGGTTCAACCAGCCTGCAATGCTGACGAAATACAAACGTTGACAAGGAAGATTCCTCAGAGTGATCGTGAAAAGGTAAGATATTAAGCTTATCTATACAGTAATTTAAACTCTACTGTCGAGACTTTAAAATGCGTGTATTTTCGGTATAAAAAATGCCTCTTGTTGTTGTCTTTCAAAAAAACATCGCTATCGTCATGACCAAAGCCGCGGCGTCAATTGCATCGAAATTAGTGCGAGTAACTTGGACCCAATCGCCCTTTTAAAAATAAATTACAAATGGCGATTGTAAATGTAAGGATCCAAGATCGCTGCGTGGTGGGTTTTGGGTTGGATAATTTTCAAAAAAGTCACGTCGGGGGCAGATTCGAAAAAAGGGAATTGCCGGTGTTACCCTGCGGGATTGCTTGTAATGTACCCTACTAGTACTACTATCGGCCCAACCTCCTCATTTTTTTTGAATCGCCCAATTTATATAATTAATAAAAAACTTAATTATACAATACATGTAGGAGACAAAATCTGGACATTTTTATTTTTTAAAGGACGTCATTGCAAGCTATTTTTTTTTTACAATGATCAACAATGATCCAATTCAATAATTGTTGCTATGACATTTCGACGTAAACAATAATTATGAAGTGGGACGGGCGCTCCATATCATCGATCGTCTCAGTCTGGTTGAAGGTTGTACAACGTAGGTCGTCGGGTCATTTTACAAGTGTCTTGTAGAAGCTAAAATGTATCAAATTGATAGCCATAGATTTATGTGATAATGTATAATGTGAGGAATGTTTTGTACGCTAATTTTGGGGGTAAAAGCAACGACAATCTGTCATTGAAGTTCGCCGTAACAACCCGGAAGTGGACGCAGAGTCTCTGTACAACGCAGTGGCTATTGTGACTTAAGGCACCCCACATGCACAGGCAGCACCGCCTCATGCTCAGTATCACTACTACCATGGCGAATTCTCTGGCTTGTAGGCAATTAATTTGCTTATTTTGAAGCACTATCCCTGTCATTATCTGAATTGGAAAAGGCGACATATACAGCGCATCCCTGTAATGATAATGTCATTACTAAATTTTAAATGGTTTTGTGCAACAACAAAATAGACATTTTTCAAAACTTACTAGTTTTCTGATGTATAAATTTGTCAAAGATATGTACAGTACTGATCGAAATTATTATCACTATTCGCGACCAATTTAGTGCGAATGATTCTTCGCGAAGACGTCCGCAATTTCTTATATTTACCAGTCCGGGGAGTCATTTCCTTCGCGAAGAGAACCAACGATTCGGGACTGAAGCCGCCATAGGTCCGAGGAGAAAATAATTACCGGTCCGGGGAGTCGTCTACTCCGCGAAGACTCGCGAAGACCAGCGGCCATAAACCGAGGGAGAAACCACTCTGTACTGGTCCGGGGGGTCATTTCCTTTGCAAAATCCAGCAAAATCCAGCAGCCATCCATCAAAGGAGAAACTACCGGTCCCGGACGTCATTTCTTTCGGGAAGATTACTGCCGATTCGCGAATTTCAGCGGCAATCGATCGGGGTGGGGAGAGAGTTGGGGGAGACAGGGTTTACAAGTCCAACGTACGAACGTCTCTTCGCGAATGATGCGCGAACGGTCTGCGAAGAAAGCACAACAATTTGCGACCGAAGGCCTAAATGTAAATGTACGTGGGAAAAAAACCGTATGCCAGCGAAATAAATGGGTTTTTTTTAAGGGGGGCTTGATCACATGGGCAATTACCGTTTGTGGAGCGGTAATTGAAACTCCAGTTAACCGAACCCCCCCCCCTCCTTCAACCCAAGATCAATCCAGAGCACCGGCAGTTGCTTTTAAATCTGTCTTTGTGAGCACCGCCAAGGCTTTATTTATGAGTCCTATCCTCACTCCACGCTCAGACCTTGCGGTTGAAACTCTGGTCCTTGCCAATGTGTAGTGCTTTGTGAGCAACGACAAGGCTTTTCAAGCCGGCCCCATGCTCAGAGCGTGTGGTTAATATAAAAATACACGACCAGATTCTCCTGCCAGAGACGTTGTACTGAAGCCATTTTCCAAATTAAACAATTTTTTCTTGTTTTACCTTACATCTAGGCAATCGTCAGTGGCGGTAGTGATTTTTGCAAATCAGTTTCTCTCTTTGTGCGGTACCAGTATTGAAAATCGGTTAGGGTGACCGGGCTGCACTATTTAGGGGGTGATTATTCCTCAAGTACGGAGAGCAGGGAGTCCAGCGTATAATCTGATTCCTTGAAAGAAACCAAACTCGACTGGGACGGGGGTTCTTTGGGGCATTTGGCATGGGTGATAATTCCCGTCGGTTGTGTGGCGTTTTTGTTTTTTGGAAGGGTGGGTTGGGAAATACATGTATTCCAGAGTTCTTCATTGCATGGGATGTGCCGCCATTGTTTAGCAACTGCTCTCCGGAAATCGCGGTGGTTAATCACCAGATTATGGGTGGTGCTGACCACCAGAGGTGTTTGCACTAGAGGTGTTTGTTAGTTCATATTAAGCTCCCGCTCAGGAGTCCACACAGAGGGATTTTGCAATACCCAATGTTTTCCAGCTTCCAAGATTTCTAACATTAAAAGACGAAAACGTCTGAAAAAATATGAAATATGTAGGACACACGTTTCTTATGAGGTAATGTAAAGAAAAAAATGTTTCATTGGAAACTGGCTTCAGCACGATGTCTCGGGCGGGAGGCAGTCTTGTCATGTATTTTTGCTCTGTGCTGTTAGTTAGAGCTCTAAGGTCGGCTTGAAAAGCCTTGGCGGTGCTCACACAGCACTACCTTGACAGGGACCGAGTTACAACCGCAAGCTCTGAGCGTGGAGCAAGGATAGGGCTACTATCAAAGCCCTGTCTGTGCTCACAAAGACAGGATTGATCTTTGGTTGATAGGGGGGGGGGGGGTTCGGTTAACTGAAGTTTCAATTCCCGCTCAACAAACGGCAATATTACCCAATGCCCATGTGACCAGTCCCCCCTTAAGAAAAAATCAACCATGGAAGAAGGGTGGCAATATTATCCATTCGGATATTCGAGATAATTCGTTTCGAATAGTTTCGTTAGTTTCTGAACGTTTACATGACTGTGATCCCCAATGTCCGCTGGACAGGAAATGAAGATCACTGTGATTCAAGAGCGTTTGACACCGGAGAGCTTGCTATTAATATTTTAAGGGAGCCTGGCTAAGTTTTGCAGGAACAAGACTTTTCGAAGGCTTCTTTCTAGAACTTCAATTAAATAAAATGCTCACAAACAGACAACCTTGTTGGTCTGCAGAACACGGCAATTCTTGAATGCAAACTTAGCGAACTGGCCCCAGCTACAGTGCTGTAATATTACTGTCATTTTACTTCGGGGCAAAAGCCAGACAACCTTATTGCTTATTGCGCGAGATGAAGTCTATCATGCATTAGATACGCTGCACTTTTAACCTTGCACTTGGTATTGTGTAGATTCATGATGATTTCCGCTTAAGGCATGATCAGGGTTTTTCTTGAGTGGCCAGCCGAACCACCTCAGTAAATTTCCAAGCCAAAACATTGGTGGCCCGGATGGTGTATATTTACATGCATACGTATTTCTTTGTTAGGGTTAAAAACTCCACAAACTTGTATGCACTAACATGGTAACTATAGAGTAGGTGGTAAATTAACTAAATAAATTGCATATAAACTTGAGACTGAATATAAAATATCATTTGTTCGTTGCATGTATCATCATTTTCTATCAACTTTCAAAATATGACCCATTTAAAGTGGGAAGGATGATCAACCTCCGAATAAAACAAAACCCATTTGAACCCAAGTTACCTCGCCGTGGTGGAAAAAGCAAGGAGAGCCGGCAGTAGGATGATTGACAGCTCCATTGTTAAAAATGTGATACAACGTTTAAGGCGGCTCCTGTGTAGATGTCTTTCCCAAAAAAAAACCCCAACAACCTTGTACAGTATCTCGTTGGCGTACGGGGTTTTTCCTTACATTTTTAGGCCTTAAGTCGCAAATTGTTGTGCTATCTTCTCAGATCGTTCGCGCATCGTTCGCGAAGAGAGGTTCGTACGTTGGACCTGTAAACCCTGTCTCCCCCAACTTTCCCCACCCCCCTGATCTATTGCCTCTGAAAATCGCGAATCGGCAGTTATCTTCGCGAAAGTAATGACGTCCCGGGGTTTTCTCCTTCTACCCTACCCCGAGCTGGGGTAAGAATTCCCCGGAGAAAAGCTTATCCACGGTGATTTCTTCGGTTCTGTGAATAGACGGACCGATATTCCGGGGATTTCGTCTTGTGTGAAAGCCCCTAAAGAGTGATTTTGCATTACCCACTGATTTTCAGCTTCCAATATTTCAAACAATAAAAAACGAAACATTCTGGAACATTTAGGACACTTTTTTTATGAGGTACCCGGTACGGTAAGGTAAAACAAGAAGCAATTGTTTAATTTGGAAAATGGCTTCAGTACAACGTCTGTGGCAGGAGAATGTGGTCGTGTATTTTTATATTAACCGCAAGCTCCGAGCATGGGGCCGGCTTGAAAAGCCTTGGCGTTGCTCATAAAGCACTACACATTGGCAAGGACCAGAGTTTCAACCGCAAGCTCTGAGCGTGGAGCGAGGATAGGGCTCCCAAAGCCATGGCGGTGCTCACACAGAAAGATTTAAAAGCAACTGCCGGTGCTCTGGATCGATCTTGGGTTGAAGGGAGGGGGGGGGGGTTCGGTTAACTAAAGTTTAAATTCTTGCTCCACAAACGGCAATTGCCCATGTGATCATGCCCCCCCCCCCCCAAGAAAAAAACAACCATGTACAGTATCCCGATGGCGTACGGGTTTTTTTCTTACATTTTTAGGCCTTAGGTCGCAAATTGTTGTTATATTCTCAGATCGTTCGCGCATCGTTCGCGCATCGTTCGCGCATCGTTCGCGCATCGTTCGCGAAGAGAGGTTCGTACGTTGGACCTGTAAACCCTGTCTCCCCCAACTCTCCCCACACCCCTGATCTATTGCCTCTGAAATTCGCAAATCGGCAGTTATCTTCGCGAAAGAAATGACGTCCCGGGGTTTTCTCCTTCTACCCTACTCCGAGCTGGGGTAAGAATTCCCCGGGAAAAAGCTTATCCACGGTGATTTCTTCGGTTCTGTGAATAGACGGACCGCAATTCCCGGGGATTTCGTCTTGTGTGAAAGCCCCTAAAGTGGGAGAAAACAAGCTTCGATTTGAGGGTATATCAACCAAAATGGGCGGAGGCCGCACAGAGTGATTTTGCATTACCCACTGATTTTCGGGTTCCAATATTAAAAACAAAACAAAAAACGAAACATTCTGGAACATTTAGGACACTTTTTTTATGTGGTACCCGGTACGGTAAGGTAAAACAAGAAAAATGTGTTTAATTTGGAAAATGGCTTCAGTACAACGTCTCTGGCAGGAGAATCTGGTCGTGTATTTTTATATTAACCGCAAGCTCTGAGCATGGGGCCGGCTTGAAAAGCCTTGGTGTTGCTCACAAAGCACTACACATTGGCAAGGACCAGAGTTTCAACCGCAAGCTCTGAGCGTGGAGCGAGGATAGGGCTCCTAAAGTCCTGGCGGTGCTCACAAAGACAAACTTAAAAGCAACTGCCGGTGCTCTGGACTGATCTTGGGTTGAAGGAGGGGGGAGGGGTTTCGGTTAACTGAAGTTTCCATTCCCGCTCCACAAACGGCAATTGCCCATGTGATCATGCCCCTCCCCCTAACCCCCCCCCCCCCCAAAAAAAAAACCCACAACAACAATCATGTACAGTATCTCGTTGGCGTACGGATTTGTTTCTTACATTTTTAGGCCTTAGGTCGCAAATTGTTGTGCTATCTTCTCAGATCGTTCGCGCATCGTTCGCGAAGAGAGGTTCGTACGTTGGACCTGTAAACCCTGTCTCCCCCAACTTTCCCAACACCCCTGATCGATTGCCTCTGAAAATCGCGAATCGGTAGTAATCTTCGCGAAAGTAATGACGTCCCGGGGTTTTCTCCTTCTACCCTACCCCGAGCTGGGGTAAGAATTCCCCGGGAAAAGCTTATCCACGGTGATTTCTTCGGTTCTGTGAATAGACAGACCGAAATTCCCGGGGATTTCGTCTTGTGTGAAAGCTCCTAAAGTGGGAGAAAACAAGCTTCGATTTGAGGGTATATCAACCAAAATGGGCGGAGGCCGCACAGAGTGATTTTGCATTACCCACTGATTTTCGGGTTCCAATATTTAAAAAAAACAAAAAACGAAACATTCTGGAACATTTAGGACACTTTTTTTATGAGGTACCCGGTACGGTAAGGTAAAACAAGAAAAATGTGTTTAATTTGGAAAATGGCTTCAGTACAACGTCTCTGGCAGGAGAATCTGGTCGTGTATTTTTATATTAACCGCAAGCTCTGAGCATGGGGCCGGCTTGAAAAGCCTTGGTGTTGCTCACAAAGCACTACACATTGGCAAGGACCAGAGTTTCAACCGCAAGCTCTGAGCGTGGAGCGAGGATAGGGCTCCTAAAGTCCTGGCGGTGCTCACAAAGACAAACTTAAAAGCAACTGCCGGTGCTCTGGACTGATCTTGGGTTGAAGGAGGGGGTGGGGTTTCGGTTAACTGAAGTTTCCATTCCCGCTCCACAAACGGCAATTGCCCATGTGATCATGCCCCTCCACCTAACCCCCCCCCCCCCCCAAAAAAAACCCACAACAACAACCATGTACAGTATCTCGTTGGCATACGGATTTGTTTCTTACATTTTTAGGCCTTAGGTCGCAAATTGTTGTGCTATCTTCTCAGATCGTTCGCAGCGTCGTTCGCGAAGAGAGGTTCGTACGTTGGACCTGTAAACCCTGTCTCCCCCAACTCCCCCAACACCCCTGATCGATTGCCTCTGAAAATCGCGAATCGGTAGTTATCTTCGCGAAAGTAATGACGTCCCGGGGTTTTCTCCTTCTACCCTACCCCGAGCTGGGGTAAGAATTCCCCGTTGAAAAGCTTTTCACGGTGATTTCTTCGGTTCTGTGAATAGACAGACCGAAATTCCCGGGGATTTCGTCTTGTGTGAAAGCCCCTAAAGTGGGAGAAAACAAGCTTCGATTTGAGGGTATATCAACCGAAATGGGCGGAGGCCGCACAGAGTGATTTTGCATTACCCACTGATTTTCGGCTTCCAATATTTCAAACAATTAAAAACGAAACATTCTGGAACATTTAGGACACTTTTTTTATGAGGTACCCGGTACGGTAAGGTAAAACAAGAAAAAATTGTTTAATTTGGAAAATGGCTTCAGTACAACGTCTCTGGCAGGAGAATCTGGTCGTGTATTTTTATATTAACCACACGCTCTGAGCATGGGGCCGGCTTGAAAAGCCTTGTCGTTGCTCACAAAGCACTACACATTGGCAAGGACCAAAGTTTCAACCGCAAGGTCTGAGCGTGGAGTGAGGATAGGACTCATAAATGAAGCCTTGGCGGTGCTCACAAAGACAGATTTAAAAGCAACTGCCGGTGCTCTGGATCGATCTTGGGTTGAAGGAGGGGGGGGGGGGGTTCGGTTAACTGGAGTTTCAATTCCCGCTCCACAAACGGTAATTGCCCATGTGATCAAGCCCCCCTTAAAAAAAACATTTATTTCGCTGGCGTACGGTTTTTTTCCCACGTACATTTAGATTTAGGCCTTCGGTCGCAAATTGTTGTGCTTTCTTCGCAGACCGTTCGCGCATCATTCGCGAAGAGACGTTCGTACGTTGGACTTGTAAACCCTGTCTCCCCCAACTCTCTCCCACCACCGATCGATTGCCGCTGAAATTCGCGAATCGGCAGTAATCTTCCCGAAAGAAATGACGTCCGGGACCGGTAGTTTCTCCTTTGATGGATGGCTGCTGGATTTTGCAAAGGAAATAACCCCCCGGACCAGTACGGAGTGGTTTCTCCCTCGGTTTATGGCCGCTGGTCTTCGCGAGTCTTCGCGGAGAAGACGACTCCCCGGACCGGTAATTATTTTCTCCTCGGACCTATGGCCGCTTCAGTCGCGAATCGTTGGTTCTCTTCGCGAAGGAAATGACTCCCCGGACTGGTAAATATAAGAAATTGCGGACGTCTTCGCGAAGAATCATTCGCACTAAATTGGTCGCGAATAGTGATAATAATTTCGATCAGTACTGTACATACATGTACCTACAGTATTTAATATCAATGGTCAATTTTCTTCAATTGAAATTAACGATTCATTTTCTTGAATTCTGCAGTGGATTGCTTTTACATGTTTTCCAAACTCTGGCTTTCAATTTTAAAAAGATGTAAAACTGGTTGCTATTATTAGATATTCCACTTTCCTTTCAACAGGGTATCTTATGTATTTTTCTGTGTGTTTTTTTCTCTCATTTTTTTTTGATATTGTATTAGGCCCTGAAGGAAATTGAGGATGACGCCAAGATCCAAGAACCTCACTTAGGATAAGACTGCAGCAAGTCCAAATGTGACAAAGCCTAAAAATCAAACTGTTCAGCAAAACCAAACATTAGACGATTCCAGTGTTGTAGTCGAGACCCATTAGTTCGAGACCGAGACCAAAACTTTGCAAAAGGTCGAGACCGAGATGAGACTGTAATGAAAGGATGACACAGTAAAAGTGAAGAAAATTAATTAATTTGTACGAAACAGTACGATGTGAGTGATTTTACACAGTTTTATTGTTTAACATTTGTCATAAGTCAACTCCAAGGTTAGATCGAAGGAAAAAAGAAAAAAAAACAGTCTCAATCTTGTTAGGAATGTTAGGATATCTATCTATATACATAACAGGATAAATAGGTTTGCGGAGACACCATGTAAATTCTCTTTTGTGAGTAAGTGTGGTTCTGAAAAGAACCGGAGGAACTCGACGTTTCGAACAGTATATTCTGCTCGTCTTCAGGAGAATGCTGGATTCCAACTGGGAGTGGGGCTTATGTAGTGTGGAGAGGGATCCTGGTGAGGGGATTAGCTAGGTGAAGGCGGGAAATGTAAAGGCGGGAACAAGGGATGCTGCACAGGATCCTAGTTTTGGGTGTACTGTGTGTGTGTTCACTCATGTGTGTCATAAGTGGTGGACTGCTAGGGGAGTGAACAACTGTTAGGCACCATGTCAAAAAGATTTTTATCGGCGCGACGCGACCCACCGCACAGCGCCGCACTGCGCCGCGGGTCGGTGCGCCCTGTCCGGCCGACATGCGGCGCCGCCGCGAAGATTAAGATTCCTGCATAACAAAAGGTGTGGGATTTGCATAATCTTTCACGGACGACCGCATTCTGGGTACTTGCTCTTGGACTCGGCCCGACGCGGCGCGCCGATGGTAACACTGACACTAGTGGATCTGGCCAGGCGGCCACCATAAAACCACACAGGAGGTGACCGCAAACACAAGATAATAAATACGAGAACAGTACTGTACCACGTTTTACACTTCATCCACGATGTGCTCCGATCCAACTTTTTTATTGTAAGGATGGCGTATGGACTACTTATTTTTTTAATCATATACCATTAACTTAGATTAAAAATGTCGCTGCAACCTCTTATGAAGGTCGAATCACGAATATAAACGTCGACGAATATTTAATTATTTAATAAAGTTTAACAAATGTTATGCACACCGTACAACCATTTCATTATCGCCTACCTATAGTAAAATGCATTGTTTTCCTCACTCTGGATTGGGAAAAAAAATATCTGAGAAAAACGTTTACAGGAATCCAAGATGGACAAAACAGACGACACTGCTTCTCCCAAAGTCGGTTTGAGGCATGAAAAAAATAACGAGAAAGTGACGTCCAAACCAGCCTCCACACGGAACATGGACCGTACCATTCAGGTATGGCCGGGAATATTATCGGAGCTTTTTATTGTATATACAGTGGTATATGCCTAATGGAATAGTCCATGCTGTCAAGGAATCGTGATGTGGGCCGTGCCAAAAATTTATCGTCAAAAATGTGAGAATAACTTGAAAAACGATCACGTACGTTCGTAGGCCTACTTGAAAAAAGGAATAAAGAGTGCAACATTTTTGTGCTGTATCGTGTAGTAAGTAGTGCTCCTTTTGCTGTCTGGCTTTCTCCTTTCGGGGCCTGGTTAAAAGGCACCCGCCATCGAACGCGCAAACTTTTGACAGCTCTAGGATTCTACTTTCACACGCAACCCAACCACGTGTTATTGCGCAATTTATATATTGTGCAATGTAAATCACTCCCAACTACCGTTGGTACCCGTTGATTGGTACCCCTAGCGGTGTCCAAGATTCACTGGTACCCACAGACGAAAAGTTCGTTGACATGTCCTGCACGTGCTGTTGTGCACAGAATGCGCAATGTTTAGCTGGCAGTGCGCACGGTACGGTCAAGCTTCCATAATGACTGTGTGCATGCTGGCGGCCGGCACTATATATCCCGCATGACCGGGAGCTGAAGTGTTTCGGAAAGACATTTTCGGGGCAGCGTCTGGAAAAATAAAAAATAAATAAACTCTCCGGAAATCGGAATGTCAACACCAATAGGCTGATACCGCTTCAGGGCAATTTCTTTTCTGATTGGCAAAACTCGGACTCATGAATCTACACGATGTAAAATAATGGATTGACGTAGCGCACCGCGATTTTCTGAGCCTTCCCAAGGCGCAGGTAGACAACTTCATTGGTTTATTTTACTTTACTTTAAAAAGAGTTCCGGTCCGGCCAGTAAAAACGTTCTTTCCCATTTTCAGTTCCCGTTCAGTTTTTTTATAAATTTTTTAAATTTTAATAAAGAAAAGAAGGGGGGAAATTGTAATCTAAATGAATGGCCTAACTTTCGATCCTAGCAGGACCTTCAACAGAGACTCAGATATAAAGTTGATAACTCCGACAGTTTACCTTTCGTGTGGAAAGAAAGCTACTAGGAAGACAACACCGCACAACAAAGGGGGGAACTAAATAACGCCCGAACGCGGTTGGTGTTCCACTCTGCTTGTCATTATAGGGGTGCTCATATTTACCCACAACACATCGTTAGTACCAAAAACAAACTGAGAGCAACTTAAATATGTATTGTTTCTTTGAGACCACAATCCACGGTAAAAAGCTGGATTTTTCGAACTAAAAAATGACATCCAAAATACTCAGCTGCTGTATTGAGCACCCCTCCCATTCATAATGGAATAGTCCATGTTGTCCACACACAGCTCGCCGCGGCGGGTCGCGGCGGGCCCTGTGTGTGCCGGGCCAGAGACTTCTCCATATTCATTCGACCATTAACATAACAATAGCGGACTTTACGGAGGGGATCTTTTAATGAGCAAGGGGACCGTCCGGGCACCGCGCTGCGCCGCGATTTAATCCGGGAGGTGGGACGCGGGGGGACGCGCCGCGGTGGGTCGCGTCGCGCCGATAAAAATCTTTTTGACATGGTGCCTTACCGAGGGGGAAACTAGTGGGAGGGGGGCCTAGTTGTCCTAGGGTATAGGAGACCCATCAGACCGGGGGGGGGGGGGGGGGGGGGGGTTTGAGGATAGGGCGCCAGATGTCGCTGATGTTAACACCTATGTCTTGGGGGACTGTGTTATGTCGGTATATCTCGATGGCTTCCCTGATGCGACGTGGGTACCAATGCTGGATGCTGGTGATGAGCTTGGCTTGGTCCCAGTGGATGGTGTGGTCTTCGGTGTAGGAGTGCTTGACAATAGAGGACTTGTCAAGATCTCCTTTCCTGCCATGGGCTCGGTGTTCTTTAAGTCTGGTAGGGAGGTCCCTTCCAGTTTCGCCGATGTACACCTTTTCACATTGGCACGGGATCTTGTAAACACCTGGTCTGCGGTGGGGGTCTTGGCGGTCCTTGTGTGAAGTCAGTAGGTGTTGTATCTTCAGGGGGGTTGTGTGAAACACCCGAATGCCGTGCTTGAGGAGGATACGTTGGATGTGGTGGGAGGTAGTACCGAAGTAGGGGAGAGTGATGGAACTAGGGGCCCTATTAGGTTGGCTTTGGGTATAGGTGACCCTTTGGCCGGGGGTAGGTCTAGGGTCTTGTGTGGAGATCTGGGTTGGGTTGTAGCCATTGCACTCCATCGCTGTGGTGATGTGGTGGAGTTCTTGGGGCAGGTGTTCACCGTCACAGATGTTGTAGGCCCTCCTGACAAGGGTCCGGTTGACGGAGGACTTGATCTTGGGGTGGTGGAAGGAAGTGCTGTGCAGGTACCTGTCCGTGTGCGTGGGTTTGCGGTATACACTGGGGGAAAGGGTTCCGTCCTCCTGTCTGAACACCTCAATGTCAAGAAAAGAAATGCTGCCATTACTTTCTTGTTCCATTGCGAATTGGATGTTGCTGTGAAGCCCGTTGAGGTGTTCCAGGAAGAGGCGGAATTTCTCCCGCCCGTGTTGCCAGATGACAAAGGTATCATCAACATACCGAAGCCACATGTTTGGACTGTGGTCCGCTGTGTTGATGGCGAGCTGCTCGAATTCCTCCATGAACAGATCTGCCAGAACCGGGGATAAGGGGGATCCCATGGAGGTTCCAGCAGACTGTTCATAGAAGCACTCACGCCAGCGGAAGCATGATGATCCGACACAGGTGAGGAGCAGGTCGTGGAGTTGGTCCGGGGTGGGGTCAGTGCGATCCTTCAGACTGGGGTCTGCCTGAAGTCGGTCTCTGGCGATGGTAGAGGCATTGGGGGTGGGGACGTTGGTGAAGAGAGAGACGACATCAAAGCTCACCATGATGTCATCAGGTTGGAGGGTGATGTCTGTCAGGAGGTTGGCAAACTGCTCCGAGTTCTTGACGTGTTGCCCACCAAGGGTTTCAGGATCTTGGCGAGGTGCCTTGCCGTGTCATAGGTCGGGCCTCCTCGTGTTGCTACGATGGGGCGCAGTGGGACATCCGTCTTGTGGATTTTGGGTTGACCAAAGAACCTGGGGCACATGGAGTTTGAAGGCCGGAGTTGTCTATACAGGGGTTGGGAGATGTTGCCGGAGCGTTGGAGGGAGAGGAGCTTCTGCTGCAGCCTTCTCTCAAGGGCAGCTGTGGGGGTTTTTCGGAGTTCTCGGTAGCAGCTTGAGTCAAGGATGTCCCACACCTTGTTGTTGTAACTGGATGTGTCCATAACAACAGTGGCGTTACCCTTGTCTGCTCTAAGGATGTGGATCGACTTATCCTGTCGCAGAGCCTTGATCGCTGACCGGTCTTGTTTGGAGATGTTGGGTTTGGCTGGCTTGTGTTTCTGAAGGACTTGGTGGATCTCCAGCCGGATCTCATCAGCCGTGGGCTTGTCAAGATGGCGGAGGGTGGGTTCTGCCCGTTGAATGATGTCCTCAACAGGTGAGGACTGAGGAACTAAGGCAAAGTTCATACCCAGCGATAGGACGTTGGTCTCATCAGCAGTGAGGGTGCGTTGCCTGAGGTTGACAACCGTGTGGCTGGCAAACGCTGCCTTAGAGCTGAGATGGGCCTTGGTATAGAGCGGGTTGGAGGGTACCGAGCAACTCATAGGTCTGGAGAGTTGGGGCCGTCTCCAGGGATATAGACGATCCCATTGCCTGGGTGGAGATGAAGCTGGGAGTGTTCTTGGTCTTGTGCTTGGTGATCTTAGTGTATTTCTTGATCTGGTGCTTGCGGGATTCCTTGAAGGCGTGGTCGCTAGAGGAATTAGTGAGCTCCTGGATCTTGACGTAATCGGTTGGGGAAACACTGGAACGGATTCCATCGTGGTTGGTGGAGATTCGTTTGTCCACCGAGGCGAGAGTGGATCTGGTGGAGCTGATCCGGTGGCGGAGTACAGCAAGGCTGGCCTTGCGAAGAATGGAGCGGGACTGGCGGCTACGGATAGGGTCATGGAGTTGTAGACCGGGAGGGATGACGTTGGAATCTCTGCATCGTTTTAGAAAGGTCAGGTTGTTCAGGTGTTTGGAGCGCTTGATGGAATTGCGTTCGTAGGCCTTGACCTTGGAGGTAGTAAGCTCCCCGTAGAGCGATGTCAAATCTCATATATACATAACAGACTTCCTAAGACCAAAATGGCAAAACAGGTGACTCATTTAAAGTAATTCCCCATGATGGAAAATTCTTCAACAAAGTCATTGATTGGTATTCCTTTACGTCCCACATGCATACGTAAGATTGCATGTGCTCTCATTATTTTGTGATTTTACGTGTGTATTGCATTCTACACAGTACCAGGACCCATGGTATTGGTACGGGGAAGTTTGTGGAACCATACATGTAGAATGAGGCCCCGCATGATATGAGTATTGGTTTTGCATGATGTTTCCAACCTTCCACCCTCTGATGCATGGAGTTTACAGTGTCATTAACTACTCATCAGCCCTGGGCAAAATGCCCTATGTGTAGTTCCCATAAAGGGTTTTTTTGTTTTCAACAGACCGGGAGCTAAGAAAAAAAAGATAACAAATTAATTTCACATGTTCACATGTAAATAATGGCGGTCTCGAATCAAGACAATATCCGAGACCGGAAGGGTCCAAGACCGAGACCACAGGGTAACGAGACCGAGACCAGGGAAAAATGGTCTCGAAACCTACAGCACTGGCCGATGTAAAAGCCAAAAGCAAGCCAAAAGCCAAATCTAAAGCCAAAAATTTCCAACCATCAAAGGAAAAAAAAATGTTGTGCTGATGTAACATGACACGGTGTCCACGTTACGTCTGCACAGGAGTTAATGAGTAAACCATATTTCAATATTGAGTAATTCCAGTTTTAATATTTTCCCAAACTATGATTTTCTGAAGTCTATCTGTGCATTTAAAACCAAAGGAATGTTTGTTTCTTTGCTAACTTGAGTTCTATGTGACTTTGTGGAAATAAACATCATGCATGTGAAAATATTGAGAAGAAATGAACTGACATGGTCTTAGTTTTTTCTTTCCTCGGTCGATGATTGTATTCGTAGGTCAATCTAAAGTTTTGTTTTGATTTTTACTTCTTAAATACAATTATTTTATGATTAGTAGTTAATGAAATTCTATGCCTATGTTTTGCGGATTCGAGTGCCGGAAAACCATATTATAAAAATAGTACATGAGGTTTTTTTAAACACCCAATCAGATAAGGCACCATGTCAAAAGATTGTTATCGGCGCGACACAACCTGCCCGGACCGGCGCCCGTATCGGTCCCCTTGCTCATTAAAAGATCTCCTCTGTAAAGTCCGCTATTGTTATGTTAATGGTCGAATGAATATGGAGAAAATCCTGGCCTGGCACATACAGGGCCCGCTGCGGAGAGCTGTGTAACTATTCCATTATGAATGGGACGTGTGCTCACTGCTCAATATATAGAGTATTTTGGACGGTTTTTTTTCTGTGGTCTCAAAGAATGCCGATAGATTTCAAAGACCTGGTGTCAATTGCTGCTTATACTCTTGCATGGGTGTCCATTTCCTTGAGGCTGTACTTCATTAATTTTTTGGATGGCGGCATCCAAGCACTGCTATGTATCAAGCGCGAGCAAAAAACCCTGAACACTCGATCCTTACTATTGCAGGCCTACATTTCCTCGTCCATTTTTTATGCCTAAACCAACTTTCGGACGGTTTTGTCGATCTTGGATTCCAGTAAACGATTTTCTCTTATATGCGTTTCCAATCAAGAGTGAGGAAAACAATGCGTTTTACTTTAGGTAGGCGATAATAAAATAGTTGTACGGTGTGCATAACATTTTAATACTCTGTTGATTAAATAATTAAATATTCGTTGATGTTTATATTCTCAAAATTGAGTGGGCCTCACATTTCAGTCCTAGCAGGACCTTTCTGGAGATACGACCTTCATATGAAGAGAAAAAAGAAACAATCATCCCTTGAAAAAATGTGGTAACGAGGTTGCAGCGACATTTTGTATCAAAGTATGAAGTTTGTATCAAAGTATGAAAAAGGTGAATCAGAGCAGACCGTGGATGAAGTGTAAACGTGGTACAGTACTGTGTGGTTTTATGGTGGCCGCCTGGCCTAATCCACTGTGTTACCAGCGGCGTGTCGAGTCCTTGAGCAAGTACCTAGAATGCGGTCATCCATGAAAGATTATGCACCTTTTGTTATGCAGGAATATTAATCTTTGTGTCGCTGGGGCGGGGCACGCCGACCTGCGGCGCTGTGCGGCACGCCGTGGCGTGCCGATAAAAATATTTTTGACTTGGTACCCTACTGAGAATTAAATTTGTGTAACACTTGCTCAGCAATTTGACTTGTCATGCACGCAACAAAGTCAATACGCAATGCAATCCTGAACCCCAGTTTTCTTTAGACTTTAACTTTGGCTGAAAAATTGGGATGACACAGTGGATGCAGCGTTAAAATATACTCTGCAGTATATTAAGTAAATCACAGAAGAAAGTGGTAAAAAAAGTAACATGTTTCTTTCTTTTTTCACCTTATCTGCAGGCAGGCTGGAAAGACAATCACTTGGCCTTTATGAATGAGCTGAAGAATCTTCAGGCAAGCAGCCTTACTGGACTGGGGCAGGCTCTTAAGATGACCTTTGATCTAGTTAACATCAATAGACTATATTCAGGAATTGACAATTACGGGCAGGTGATTATGTGTTCATCATAATAAGAAGAGACACCTTGTTTGCACATTTCCATGTTAAAGAGCTATACAATGTACTGTACCTTGCTGGAATTTATTTGTTTAAACATGCATCAACACAGAACAGACATATTTATCCAGAAAACATAGCTGCACAGTTCTGAAATGCGAGGAAATATCTTAAAAATGATAGTTTTCACGACCCTATTCCGCTGTTTACTCAGAGCAAAAGCTAAACGTGGGTATGCAAATTATGCGCATGGCCAATAAAGGGCGATTTAAAAATATTGTTAGGGGCATAGGGGGACGCATAGCAACCGGCAGGCCTCTGAAAGAAAGTCGTGGGCCAGCTCGCTAAAGTCGTGGGTTTGTGAGGTTAGTGCGCGGGGGTGTGGTTCGAGCAATTTACAGCCCCATGATTCTAAGTCTTCTGAAAAGATTTTTTTATTTTTCAAATATTTTATGAACAATTTGCTATTTTCAAACCCATTTTTGTTGTTGAATACTATTGGTGTCAGTGAGAACTATTTGTTCATAATCTAATCTTTCATTTGATACCAAGACCAAGTAATTCCAATGAGAAATAGGAGACACTTTGTCCGAAAGATCTTGAGTAAGTTCCTTGAACAATTCCACCACAAACGTAAACTGCGGCTTTGGCGAGGAAACATCCGCCACGAGCATGTACTCACAGGCCTCACGACCGTGTGCTACGGTGATCACATGGCTTGTACCGCTGACCTCGCACGCTGCACGGTCCCACACCGACTGAACCTATTCTCGTTGTCAAACATACCTTAAACTTAAAGACGATAATTTCTGGGAAATTTCTTCTAAAACCTTGTTAGGATACCTGGAATCATTCTCAAAAACAATATATGCAAGAAATCTACGCAGTAGTCAAGTATATTAGGTCGTTCATGGCAGCGGAATCGGAGGAAAACGTTGATGAATTTTTAACAAGTTTACGTGGCCGTTATTCCGAAAATGTCAATGTTGACACCCCATTGACTTTTGAACCATTATAAAGCTTACATAAAGAGCTTTCCAACTGTATAAGTATGAACAACAGAGGGCGCTCACATAATTATTTATCCTCCAGGGAAAATGTGCACCGTGCTCGTCGAGTAAACTCGACAATGGTAAGGAAGCATACGTTACGCATTGTCGAGTAAACTCGACATTGGTACTCAAAGGGTTAAGCAAAATACTGTTGAAAATATTGACTTCCACCGTGACCACGTACATGTTCATGTATATATGTACATGAAGTACGGTGTCTGTCTGAAGAATGAATATGCCCATATTTCTGCTTTACTCAAGGCCAAAGTTTCTTTTCCTTGAAAATTACCAAATTCAGGGCCTGGGCCGAAACGGCAATGGCTGAATTGGAGCCCAACAAAGTATTGCATAACGTGAGCAGCCAGCAGGCAGGCAGGTCATTGGATATCAGTGGCTTTCATGGACAAGAACTACATGTAGGCTTTATTACTGCCATGCCCTGTGTGCCTTGTGCGTCATCCCTTGCGTACTTTGGGGTTGCTAAAGTTTGATTATTTGCAGTCGGTCTAGAGCGTGCTACATGTACATGTTTATGTTACATCATGCTATGGGAGCCCACTGCACAGACAAGATCATGTTATCAGTAGCCTTGACCAAGAAATCAAAATCCGGCCTTCAGAAATACATGTACAAGTAGTATGGTGCTTTGCGCAACATTGTTGGGAAATGCAACCCCATTGATCCGCTCATAGCTTACGTACGTTGTGCACCATACCCCATCCGTAACTTGCATGCATATAATGTCGTGTGCCCCTGTTGTCTTGGTCCGTAAACCAATGCCTTGATGGATCTGTAAAATCCCAGCCGAACTCATTGCAGTAACGAGAGATGCGCCCACTGCGGAAATAGGCTACTATTGGTCCTTATGTACATGGTCATGTTAGGCGCCATGTCAAAAAGATTTTTATCGGCGTGACGCGACCCACCACACAGCGCCGCACAGCGCCGCACTGCGCCGTGGGTCGGCGCGCCCCGTCCGGCCGACATGCGGCGCCGCCGCAAAGATTAAGATTCCTGCATAACAAAAGGTGTGGGATTTGCATAATCTTTCACGGACGACCGCATTCTGGGTACTTGCTCTTGGACTCGGCCTGACGCGGCGCGCCGATGTGTCAACACCAATAGGCTGATACCGCTTCAGGGCAATTTCTTTTCTGATTGATTCTGATGTTAAATAATGGATTGACGTAGCGCACCGCGATTTTCTGAGCCTTCCCGGTCCGGCCAGTAAAAATGTTCTTTCCCATTTTCAGTTCCCGTTCACCGCACAACAAAGGGGGGAACTAAATAACGCCCGAACGCGGTTGGTGTTCCACTCTGCTTGTCATTCAGCTTATAGGGGTGCTCATATTTACCCACAACACATCGTTAGTACCAAAAACAAACTGAGAGCAACTTAAATATATATTGTTTCTTTGAGACCACAATCCACGGTAAAAAGCTGGATTTTTCCAACTGAAAAATGACATCCAAAATACTCAGCTGCTGTGTTGAGCACCCCTCCCATTCATAATGGAAAAGTCCATGTTGTACACACACAGCTCGCCACGTGTGTGCTAGGCCAGGGACTTCTCCATATTCATTCACCATTAACATAACAATAGCAGACTTTACAGAGGGGATCTTTTAATGAGCAAGGGGACAGTCCGGGCGCCGCGCTGCGCCACGATTTAATCCGGGAGGTGGGACGCGGGGGGACGCGCCGCACTGCGCGGCGGTGGGTCGCGTCGCGCCGATAAAAATCTTTTTGACATGGTGCCTTAAGTGTATGCATTATGCATGATGTAACGGCTGGGACAGTTCAGCACACAACACGTGGGGATGTGTGTACGGGGAGGGGGTCTGTGCAATGTCTGTGTGTGTGCAATGCGTACAGTAGGCCTACACAGCAGCATTGCGTAACCGCATTTTCCGAATCTTGTGATTGGCCGCAGAAAATTAATTAATATTCATGACAGCTTCATAACAGCATGTCGCTGAGGCCATTTTCGTCCAAAAGTTCAAAGCAACACATTCAAAGAAATTCAAAGAAACACATTACAACGCAGAAATACAGACCTGACAAGGCGCTCTTGCTACTCAAGGGCAGCCAGGACAGCTGCGTACAGGGCTACAGGCTCGTTTACATATGTACGCCAAGACTGTTGCGTGTGCTATGGCAGCGGTGCGGTCTGCGAGCTGTGTACAGCTTGCACCCGACATGGTAACGTGCCGTTGTGCCATGGTTTGCGTGCGTTTGGACCGGATATCTGACCAGAGCCGTACTGTACTATGCGTGGATAAAATGCAACCATTAGTGCACGGTTATGCTAATGATGGTCTTTCCCATCCTGGGAATTTTTTTTTTCGCGTACCAGAGAGACCGCCTTGGACAAGACTATGTTATCAGGGGCACCAGTTATATTGGCCAATACTGTAAATGTACATGTACAGCTTTTTAGTATGCCAGATTATTTGTTGAAATGATTATCAAAATGATCAACTGTAACTGTTCTTTAATCTGTACCCTGTAATTAATGCAGATTGTAAAACTTTGCAAGTAAAAATAGCTACAGATTTTGATTTGTGATGTTAATGCACTGCAGATATTGGTTTTCTTCCTTGAAGGGTCGTAACCCATTCTACTTGGAACCTGCAATGATCATCGCCATTACTGATGGCCATCGGTTGACAAACACAAACAGTGTACAGGATGAGGTATGTGTAGTCTATAGGCTTATACTATTTGCCAGTTTAACCATTGTTTAATTAATTGGAACCTTCATTTTTCATTTAATTAAACCAACATGATATACAAAAATATTGAAAACTGCTTACTGACTAAAATTACCAAAATGCAAATTTAAAAATTTAGTGGGCCTGACGTTTCAATCCTAGCAGGACCTTTCTCGAAGGCAGAGTGAGAAGGACAAAACAGATACATGTACACGAAGGAAGGGGAAAGAGAGTGAATAGGGCACGGATGAGAAACAAAGGATAAAGAGGGAAGGGCAAGGAGTAGGGTAGGGATTAGTGAGAAGAGGGGGAAAGATCAAAGAGAGAAGTGTGGAAGAGTGAACACAAAAGAGAGATTATCAGAAAGCTGCATGGTGTATAGTCATTACCTTCCTGGATGTTGAGACCATGTGGTTGAATAGTTCGAAGACGCTTCATCCACATTTTCTCACGGCTTAGACGGACAGCATTACTACAGTGACCAAGGGTTCCATGCCCAGTACACTCGTATCTGATATCGAATGATCAGAGAGATTGAAGTGATACCCAACAGGGGTGTCCATTTTACCGGTTTTGATAGTAGACCTATGGCCATAGATACGTTTTTTGAGGGTGTTTTTGGTCTCACCAACATACTGAACATTACACACTCTACAAGAGATGAGGTATATGATGTTTGAGAGTGTGCACGTGATAGCGCCATACATGTAGGTCGTGTGGGTAGTTCCAGAGGAATGTCCATTGAAAGAGTCTATTTCCTTGACGTGTCTTTAAACAATGCATTTCGAGAAACACTTAAATGTACCAAATTTAGTGGGAGGTGAAGTGTCCAAAGGGGGAACCTCTGCTCGGACAATTAAGTCACGCAGGTTACAGGGGCGCCTGAAAGCCCAAACAGGTGAATTTGGAATGGCGTCAGCCAGACGATCTGAAGTGTGCAGAATATGGTGGTTTTCCTTAGTTATCTTCCTGAGAGGAGGAAGAGAAGGGTGGTAGGAAGTAACCAAGGGAACATTGGGATTGTCCTTGGAACCTGGTGGCTTTTGTTTGAGTGCCCAACTTCTGGGAATGGATTAGACTTTAGCAATGGAGTTATTCACTTGGCGAGAACTATAGTCTCTACCAACCAAGTTACTGGCCAATACACATGTATGGCGGCGAAAGTCACACTTTTTGGAACCAATGCGCCTCAATCTGAGGGCGTGGCTGTAAGCTATACCAGTCTTACAGTGTCTGGGGTGACAACTGGAGGCATGGAGATATTGATGAGTGTCAGTGGGCTTAGAATACAATTCAGTAGTAAGTGTATTGAGGTCTTTCCGGACAGTGACATCCAGAAAGTGGGTCTGCTGAAGAGACTGCTCCCTTGTGAATTTGATAGTCCTGTGGAAGAATTTGATGTGGTCAAAGAAGGCATTCAAGCTGCTACCGTCCCTAGTCCAAATGAATCATGGACGGCATGGAGCCTCACTGAGCATGCGTTCCTCAAGGTCACCCATGAAGAGGCAAAGAATGGAAGGAGCCAGGCGCGTGCCCATGGCAGTGCCATGTACTTGAAGATAGTGCTTGCCAAGAAATGAGAAATTGTTCTTGGCCAGCACTAGCCTCATGATGGTGGTTATGTCAGAGATGGGGGGAGAAGACTGTTTTCCTTTTGGCCAGGGCCGAGGAGCTTGAATGCCTTCTTCCTGGGGGATGTTTGTGTTTAGAGAGGAAACGTCAATGGTACCAATTATGGCAAAGGTTGGAATTTGATCCTTGACACTTTCCAACTTTCACAGAAAGTCAGGAGTGTCATGGACTTATGAGGGGATTCGGGTAACCAAGGGTCTGAGAAAAGAGTCAACGAAAACCATTGCCAGAGATGATGGGTCTGCCTTGGTCGTTGATCTTGTGAATTTTCGGGAGAAGGTAGAATCTGGCAGTTCTACAATTGACCGGTGATAAAAAATCTGTGAGCTTTTTTACTCAATTGATCACGTGATCGCATGTCATCCAAAACTTGCATGAATTTGCTCTGAATTTGCTCTGAAATTTTGCCAGTGGGGTTAGAGTCCAGACATTTATAGTGCTGGGGATTTTTAAGTTGGCGATTGGCTTCATCAATATATTTTTGGCGATCCATGATTACTACGGCTGACCCTTTATCTACTGGCTTGATAATGATGTCACCGCGGGAACGTAGAGTGTTGAGAGCAAGACGTTCTTCCCTAGGGAGATTGTCGTTGGGCTTACGGGTAAGATGAGAGGAGTTGGAAACTTGAGAACTGACTGCTTGCACAAACGTTTGAAGGGCTGGAACACGGTTCTTGGGGGGACCCAGGTGCTTTTTACTTGGAAAGGTTCTTCTTTACAGGAGCCAGAATCAAAGAAGAACTCAGTCAGACAAAGTCTGCGGTAATACTCAGTGAGATCTTGACTGAGATCTTGATTGGTCAACTTTGGGGGGAGTTGGACAAAAGTTCAAAACCTTCTTCTTCTTTCTTCTTCTTTCTCCTGTCGGTTAGAACAGAATTGAGGTTAGACCTTTCTCAATCTCATCACTTAGATCCTTGTACTGTCTTTCAGAACAGCTGGAGGGGAGTTTGGAGTCCAGATAAGCAATGTCCTGGTAGACAGTCTGAAGAGTGATTTCACATTGCTTAGAAGGACCTTTATGAGCTGGATGGAAGCACAATATGGGTCATTCCACCAGGTTGGGTCACAATGTGTGACATGGAAGTGAAAAATTCAAATTAGTTGAAAAGCAATTCTTTTGCACTTGTTATGTGTGTGACATGTCATAGTTTCATAATCTTATATGTTTTTGGTGCGTTGATATACAAAATAAAAATAAATTCTTCTAGAATCTGCAGTGCTCCACCAACAGTGCAGACGTAACGTGGACACCAAAGCAATAAATCATTTTAATGCAAATAATACATAGGCATAGAATTTCCTTAACAACTAATCATAAAATAATTGTATTTAAGAAGTAAAAATCAAAACAAAACTTTAGATTGACCTACGAATACAATCATCGACCGAGGAAAGAAAAAACTAAGACCATGTCAGTTCATTTCTTCTCAATATTTTCAACGTTTGTATTTCGTCAGCATTGCAGGCTGGTTGAACCAGTCTATTAGCTGATAGTCTGGTTCCAAGAGCTAAACATCCTGACAAATACTGTGAAGTCAGGGAGCCACACGGACGACTGCCGTAACAACAGCCACTGCGTACTATTCAACGACGTTACGTGTGGACACTTCCACCTTTACATCGCCCCAGAAAAAAAATCACGAACGGAAAACCACATCAGTGTCGCACGTGGCCTGTGAGGCACCCCCCAAATATTTCTGTAGGCTGTTCTATTATAATATAGGGGTGGAACGTTCGCAATGTCGTCCCGAATGCACCGACGTTACAACCATTGCGTTGGACAACCACTGTCGTCGCGTCGCTCATTTTCGAGGCACATTTTGTGGGCATGGAGTATTTTCCTGTTTTATAATTATGGTTATATTGTCAAACAATGAATAACTAGATATAATAGAAGTAATACTGGTGTGTTTCGCATTTAAAGCTGAAAACTACAGCCTCCTTTTTCGACGTATCGTGCACATCTTTTTATGGACACCCCCTGTTACGTCGAATGGGTCAGTCTAACTTCTTTGTACATCACAAAATAAGGTTTTGGCTTGGAAATATCCGCGTTGTTTGGGGGAAGATGAAGTCCCTCGAATAAATAAACAACCCCGTGGTAGTTTTCTGCAATGTTTTCAGTCCGATGTTCCTTGTCAGAAATGTCAGCTTAAAATGTCACAATTCTCACCTCCAAAAGTGCTGTGGACACAATAGCATTTTGCATCATAAAAATACGCGGACGCATCCGCGTGTGAAATAAGTGGATGGAATATGATAAGTTTGATGTTACTTTATGTTTTAAGTTAATTCACTTTGAAGAAATAGTGTATAACGTTGGTTTTTTTCACCTTGAAATATTAACGGACAGAGTTTTCACGCGTGACCCAACCTGGTGGAATGACCCAGGTAGGACATCAATGCCAGTAGGTAGGACATTAAGGCCAGTAGGTACCAGTAGGGTACCAAGGCCATGTACATTTAGACTACCGAGTACAAAGAGAGGCGAGTACTTTGCTAGCCATGTAGTACAAGTACGAGTACTTATTTTCCAAGTATGAGTATAAGTACTAGTTACCTTCAAAGTATGGGTACAAGAACCTTAATTTTTTTTCAGAATATAATACAAACAAGGTTACTGCGGTTTATACACCAGGTGGCTTATACGCTGAGCCTTGAAGAATGAAATTGACATCAAACATGGATGCAAATCGGACAATTCTTTTTGACCAGAAAATTAAATATCAATTATTACCTAAGGCAATTTATTAATGAAAGTTGGCGACACTCAGTACTGAGACACAACAATGTCCCGCTTGGTAGTAAAATTTGTTCACTTGCTGTATAACCTTTTACTGATCAAACAATCAACGTAATTTTTGTGTTTCAGGCATTAAGTTTGAAACTTTTTAAAATAATTAATTTTATGCCCGTAGATATTGAGGGCACTGATATTTACATCATGGGGTGAACACATTTGTTTCCCCCTCAGCGAATGCAGTTTACACTTACGTAATCAGAGTACAGTAGCAAGCTTCGAAATGGATACTGCAAAGCTTTACGGGTCGGTTTATTTTGGTTGCGTCAGCATTATGTTTGACATCCAAATGTGGCTTATTCTAGGATCATCAGGGAATAGTACATGTACATGCTTTTTCCATTGCACTGTAATCTTCACTGCGGATATGAAACCCTTTTTTCAAGGAATTACATTGGCTTGAATTTAAAATTCTCTATTTTTTTCAAACTTATTTACCACAGTGAGATAGCACCACATTATCTCAAAAACTTAATATTAATTAATCAGTCCAAAATTAACACAAGATGTAGTGAGGGGGTGAGACTGTGTTATCAGAGGGTTTGTCCAGCGCCCAGCAGGGCCTATGGTGATCGTGCTTTTTCACTTTACGCACCTAAGGCATGTAATGTATTGCCTATGAATTGAAGAAATATCAATATGTATGAAATGTTTAAATCTAGACTTAAGACGTTTCTTTTTTAAAGGTATTTGTCTTAATATTTTCGTTCATTTAATGTAATGGTTTTGTTTTTGTTTTATAGTAGAAGTTTTGTAAATTTGTAATGGTTTAAATGGTTTTAAATTGTGAAGCGTTTTGAGATTTGTTCATGTAAATGCTATATATTTGGACATTGATTTTGTTCAAGCCCTTCTGAAGAATACCATTTGTTTTCTTTAAAAACCCCATCTCACGTATCTGCTAGTTGTCGTTACCGATGAGTATGGCCATACCAGGCAGCGAATTGACAAAGGAACCTTTCAGGTGGGATCAGCGCCTCTTCTCCCTGGTACTCCGTATCCCTGGTGTCAGCCCCGTTGATAATGACCGCTGTGGGTCCATGGTCAGCATGGATGGTTCGCCCATAAATGCCATGTGTGAGGTCACAGGAGGTAGGTCTAGCAGATACATGTTGATACAGTACCACTTACAGTAAATAAAATACAATGTACATGTAGGTTACCCATGAAGTCAACATGTGTATCATGTGGATTGTCATGCCCAGGTTTGGTCATTTTAAAATGTCTTGATGCATAATACTATTGTAACTTGTCAGCCCCAGTTTTCAAGCACTGGGCAATCAATCAGCAAAATAGTGTTTTGTTTTCATTCTTCTTGATCTCTCAATCCACTATCGACACTTGAGACAGCCTCGTGTGGTTGCTGTTTGATACATTGTAATTTGTTTGCTAAGTGAGCACCAAGTACTGTAAATGTTAAACCAGTGATGACTAGTTCCCATCCCAGCTGTGATTTAATATAATTCATAGATATTTTGCAAAGGTTTAATAACACTGCTCATGATATAATGTATTGACAATTACGATTTCAAAGACCTAATTTTTGGCAGTGTATCAGCCGCAAATGGTTGTGTATTGGCACAAAAAGCTAGCTTGTAAATGGGAGAACCCTGATACATTATTGTTAGGTTACTTTTAGTGGCACTGTACATGTACATGTAAAAAGACTACTGTAAATTCCCGCGTACAAGGCGCACCCGCGTATAAGGCGCACCCCCAACTTTCGACATCAGCCGACAGAAAAAAAAAAGTTGCACGGCCAACTGGTAAAATATCGCAAACTCATGGGATCTTCTTCTGAGGTGCTTGTCAATTAGCCCCTGACCATTTTTCCCCTAAAAGTCTGCCATTGTAGGCCGCGAAACTCTGCATTTTGTAACATAAGGTTTAGGACTTCGCCTATCGCTTTGATCATTCTTCCGAAGTTCGACTTTCCGGGTACTCAATAGCGAATGCGTCGCGTCGCGGCGCATCAAAGATAACACGGATAGTGTGGGCCGCGTCCGGCGGTCAACACAAAGCCACACAGGACACTGATACGGTACCAAGTTTCCACGCAGCACCCACGACCCACTAAAGAAGGTCACGGAGTACCGTAAGTAGCACATGCGGACTGGTAACAAGACTACCTACGCACGTGATTACAGGATGCATTGAGAAAAAGGCAAGGCAAAACGTTTGGTTACGCATTTTTTTTCTCCTGATCCCAACTGAGTAAAAACTGCATGGGGTTTGAGGCACCAGTTATAATTTTGAGACTGATTTTGGATTCTTTTGAAATCGTTTTTAATTTTGAGACTGATTTGGGATTCTTTGAAAATCGTTTTTAATTTGTTAATGATTTTAAATTGAAGTGACATGTACTATTTCTCTTTTATGATCATGTGGTGGCCCTGAAAAGGGCCGGTTGGTTTGCAGGCTGAACTGAGCTAAAAGCCCAAGAACTCCTCCTCGTCTGTATCTTCAAAAAGGGCTTGCAGCTCTTCGTCGACGTACACCAGGTCGGCATCGCTATCGCTCTCCTGCCCAGCTTCGTCCTCGCCTTTCTCCCACAGGATGTCATCTACGGTACCGTCCAGGCTGTTCGATATACAGCACTTCAGGAACGCCCGCCTGATGATTTCAGTGGGAAGTTTGTCCCACACTTTGGTGATCCAGCAGCAGATGGTTCCAAGATCCACCTTCTGTGTCTTACCTGTCTTTGTGTAGGTTTTCTCTCCCTCCATCATCCAGTGTGACCAGCGCTGGCGGAGGCCATCCTTGAATGGCTTGTTTATGCAAACGTCAAGGGGCTGGAGAAGTGACGTCATGCCGCCAGGAATCATGGCGAGATCAGTGTTCAGACGGCGAAGTGTTGACTTTGTCCTGATGCTCTTGTGACATCTGAATGCGTCAAGGACCAGAAGACTGCGGTGTGACCTGAGGCCGCCCACCCGGCTCCAAACGCTCTGCAGCCAGTCTTCCACGAGGTTGTCATCCATGTAGCCCTTGGGATGAACACGGACGATAACACCCGCGGGGATTTTCACCTTTTTGGAAGGTCTTCCGCTTGAACACCACATACGGCGGCAGCTTCCCCCCGTCCGCGGTGCAGCACAGCATCACCATGAAACGGTCCTTTTCGTGGCCCGTTGTCGTGACACTTACAGTCTTCACTCCACGCGGTGCAACTGTAGAGTTGCGTGGAATGTCAAAAGTTAGTGGCGTTTGGTCGGCATTGCCAATGCGGGACAGGGGGTAGCCGTATTCCCGCCGCTGTTGCATGATGAACCGCTGGAAGCTGACAGTCTTGTCCTCAAGATCCTCAGGGAGCCGTTGAGCGATGTGGGTCCGGTGCCGCACAGACAGCCCATGGCGGCCCATGAACTTGTAGGCCCAAGACGGGCTGGCCTTGAAGTCGATGATCCCTTGCGAATCAGCTAGGACCCTCGCCTTCAATCGCAGAGCCACTGTTGAAATGGCGTGGCCTTCCTTCCGCTTGGCCTCCACCCAGGCAATGAGGCCTTCCTCCAGCTCCGGCCACTTTGCCGTCCCTCCCCGTAGAGCCTTCTTGAACTTGGGCATCTTGTTCAGTTTGGCAGTTTCTGCACGCCAGCGCCGAATGTTCGATTCGGCTATGTCGAACTTGCGCCCTGCTGCTCGATTCCCTTCCTCCTCGGCAACCTTGCAAACGGATATCTTGAACCCAGCAGTAAAAGCACGGCGTGACATCTTGGTTTAGTACTTGTTCGAAGGTAGCTAAATCAGAACTGATGAGCTTGCTCGCCCTAGTGGTGGTACTTATGCTCATCTCAGGGGCGGCATAACCTTTTGAAGATTAATTAGTGAAAGCGTTCCGCCACCGCTGCCTCATCTGTCGGTCTCATCTACCGGTACTCACTTGCAGTGGGGTCGTTGCCGACACATTGCCTTCGCGGAGACCGCAATGCAAGAGTCGATTGGCTGACTGACAACACTTCCCTTGCGGTTTCGGGATATTCCGGCGTTGTTTTTACTTACGAAAGCTTATCGCCCTTCAAGATCCCTCTGATGTTTGCCCTATACAAGCCTACTGACCAGTACCAGTACATTTTTACAATAATGCAATAATCATCGGAAAGCGATATTGCGAAATCGATAAATATCGTGATATCGAACAACCTTACCCACGACTCAGTAAGGAAGGTCACGGAGTACCGTAAGTAGCACATACGGACTGGTAACAAGACTATCTACGCACGTGATTACAGGCTGCATTTTCATTGGATGAGGCGCATGGACACAAACATTACGTCATGTCTGGCGCACTGCAATTTCTACGTTTGAGTGACTTGCGGAAATCATGGTGGAGGATGCTTCCTGTATTCGCGCCGAGGCTACGCTGCGATAGCCCCAACGCCGCGTCGTGAGAAACATCGGTACGGTCCACATCGCCCGATCTTTCGCCAAAAGTGTCTCTACTTTCGCAGTAGGAAAGTGGTACATGTTTGATCAATATGCGACGCCACAACGAAGCTCACCTATTGCCTTTCACTTTCCTACAGGCGACCATTAGAATTACCAGTAGAATTACTTGTTGCTCCTCTTCAGCGGGTGCACTCGGCGGGTGGTCAAAGGTCACTTTCCCACACGCAAGCGAACAGCGGCCGGCGGCCACAGTGGTAAAAGCTGCATCCTCTGATGTACCGCGCGCGGAGTTCAACTATAACAAAGGGACGCTACCTACATGTACATGTACTTGTACATGTACCTGTAGTACCGGTAATGCACAGGGCATGTGGCAAGGGTGACACGATGGCATGCGGCACAAAGGAATACAAAGGTGAATCAAAGTGGCGCAACAGAGTGTAGCCAAGGTTTGATGGACTGAGCGTTAGTGCAAGCTCCTTTGGTGAATCAGGCTTCACGCTGATTGGTTACAGCTGCCGGGGATCAACACTGGTTAGGCTCATACGGGCAAATAGTGTTTTAGAACCTTTTACTTGTGCCGCGCAATGATCGCAAACCCTACTAACAAGACCGCCAGCGGGTTGTACCCGCGTATAAGGCGCACCCCCAACTTTGGGTTTTCACGTCGGTGAAAAAAAGTGCGCCTTATACGCGGGAATTTACGGTAGTCTCTTATATTGAATAACATCTTTGCACCAGGACCTCAAAATTTGGAGCCTTGGTGGTGTCGGATATGTGCTAGGCCCCTTAAACTGGGCTGTTGTACCGTTAGGGTTTTGTGACTCAATCGGGTAGAATCGATTCCTAACTTTTGAGCGGACACAAGATTCCAGCTTTAGATCAATTAATTTCCCAAAAATTATTGATTCCTTTCCCGTAAAGTCGATTCCACAAGCCTTGGAATGATGCCAAAAACTGGCCCAGCTTCCTGTCTGGAGCAATTGCGGTATAATCCCCAGTAGATCTAAGTGACTCAAATGATCAATTCAAATACCTCACAGAAAACCGTGCACAAGCTGCAGCTTATGAGAGCAACCATTATTCATGGTAAAATGCCTGACTGGTGCCCCTCTCTAGCAAAGACTAGATGACTATTTGGAAAGGCCACCATCTAACGGCTGGATAGCTCAGATGGTAAGAGCACTGGTAAGCAAAACCAGAGGTCTCGGGTTCAAGTCTGGGTCCAGTCAATTTTTCTTCGTCATATTCTATCAAGATAAATATTTGGTTAAAGAAGAATGAAACCCAGAGAAAAATGTTGGCTATTCTGATTGGGTGTTAAAAACAACCTACAATAATACCTATGCGCTACTGACCTACGAGTTTCATAAAGAGGGAAAAATCATGGAATTCGGAGGTCGAATTCACGTTCCTGCAAACCGCCACCATTTTGAATGGCCCGCCAGTCACTGCGGGGGGTATGACATAAAGACGGATAACTCCCGCATGGGCCCGGAAGGATGTACCCCTACTACATGTACAGTACATGTATATATACCGCGTGCAGTTAAACACTCGCGAGCTGAACGATGGTGTACTGCCAGGCTTTTGGATGTCAAAATACCAGCGGGATAAAGCTGGGGAAATCTTTCCATGCAGTTCTAACAAGGATAAGAGACCTGAGTTGTTTAGGGAGTGGGCCGCGGCCATCAAAGTTGAGAAATTTCTCAAAGTCGGCTACAAATACAGTCAAAATGACGTGATTTGTAGCGATCACTTCACCGAGGAAGATTAATTGGGAGGAGGATTGCTGGCCAAACTCACCGGCTCGAAGCCAAGAAAAATAGTGAAGGAACATGCCGTACATATATGGTACTGTACCATGGAGGAAGAAGGGGGGATATACACCATCGTTCAGGTCGCGAGTGTATACTGTACACAGTATAGTAAGGGTTACATCCGTCCGGGCACATGCGGGAGTTTTCCGTTGCGATGTCATACCCCCCGCAGTGACTGGCGGGCCATTCAAAATGGTGGCAGTTTGCGGGAACGCGAATTCGACCACCGAATTCCATGATTTTTCCCTCTATGAAACTCGTAGGTGAGTAGCACATAGGTAATTGTAGGTTGTTTTTAACGTCCAATCAGATAAGCCAACATTTTTCTCTGGGTTTCATTCTTCTTTAAGTACTGATCCTTTGTGGGACTAAAATGCATCTGGAATTAAATGTGGAATTCAATTGGTTTTAGAGATTTGGTTCTAGTACATTTGCCATTCTTTGGTTATTTGCTGACTTGTTTATATGTATTTTGTTCATTATTGTTATTCAGGTCGATCTTATGCTGTGACATCTATGAAAACCCTGAATCAATGCCTGGAGTCACTGGTACAAAAAGTTCAGAATGGTGTTGTTGTGAACTTTGAGAAGGTTGGATCTGACCCTTCCCCTTCTGTGAATGATGGTAAGTTCCTCTCATCACATGAAAACAACCCTAACAGAGCCTTTACCTTCAATATACTTATTTTTTCGGAATATAAGCTTGTTTTGATTTTGCACACAGCAGCTTATACAATGAGCCTTGAATAATAATCTTAACATATGTGCACGTGTAAGGAAGTTCTTTCACCCCAAAAAGGCAATATCAGTTGTTACCTGAGGTTGGAACTTGTTAGTCAAATTTTAGTGTTTAGGGGTACATACTGACATACAGTACCGTTTTGCTGATACTTTGTTTTGAGTAGAAAAACTGTTAAAAATGTCTGCCAGAAATTATTATATTTATTGACCAAAGGTCCAAGGTACAGACGTTTGTTACATTAGCGGAGCATCAGGATGAGGGGATTTAGTGTATTAAACTAAAAGAAAATAAATCATCTAACCTATCATCCGCAACGTGTGTGCAAGACTGCACAATACCAGTACAAGACTTTTACTTGCACACAGTGCATAATGAGAAATACATACCGGTAAACTGAGCTCTCAATTTTACTACACGTGATCCATTGCACTTATCTTCAATACATACAGTATGTAAATGTACATGTGCAGATTTGCCCTGTAGTCTGAAAAGGGCCTAAGAGTTATGGAGAGTTTATTGTAAGGCCTTGAGTTGAACAGAATTTCAAGGTAACCACTTTAGACTTTTACTGTGCCCATCGGGCTAGCAGCCTGGAACATTTGGTTGTCCGACAAAACAAATTTGGTTGTACCGGGACGTCGGTCTATACTGATTCTGCGAGCCCTGGTGTGTCATGGTTTAGCTGGCCAGGGTAGTATGCGCATGCAACCAACTTCTGTGGATTGCAATTTTGCATTGCTAGTGAAATATACAACCGCGTGCATTCGAAACGGATACAAAGCAATATGAACGTTAAATCTTTAGTCAGTAAGCAGTTTGCAACATTTTTGTATATCGTGAAAACTAAATGACATTTCGAGGGAAACATTTCATTCCCTCGAAATGTCTTTTCGTTCCCTTGAAATGTCGTTTCGTTCCCTCAAAATGTTGTTTTGTTCCTTCTAAACCTGGTTTGTTCCCTTGAAACCTGGTTTTGTTCCCTCGAAACCTGGTTTTGGTCTCTCGAAACCTGGTTTTGTTCCCTCCAAACCTGGTTTCATTCCCTTGAAACCTGGGTTCGTTTCCTCAAAACCTGGGTTCGTTTCCTCAAAACCTGGGTTCGTTCCCTCGAAACCTGGTTTCATTCTCTCAAAACGCTATTCTGCCGGTCTCTGTCTGATTGTCTAATCGTCATCAGATCATGTGTATGCATATTTTTTATGTATGCTCTATACCGTGACATTACCCATTCAGAGTAAAGTGTGCTCATGATTCATGAATATATCACATCAGCAGGAACAACCTCGAGGAAGGTACATAGTTGGCAAGCTAAAAGACGGTTAAAAGACGGTTAAAATACACTTCATATTCGAGGGGCTTAAACGTCAGTCCCACCATGATGCTGCTCATGCCTATACGCGTGTCGTGCACATTTCATATCAAAGTCGAGCGTGTGGTCCCACCGTACTCTTTCAGTACCAAATTAAGGATCCTTCATTTTCACGTACTAATATTGTCTTGACAATGTTCACAGGTTTTTCCTTTTGACTATGAGATTTGTGGCGACCCGTAAAAACTAACGTTTCAAAGGGCTTAGACGGACGGCAGTTTAACAATGGTCAATTGCTTCCAAACTCAGGATTTAGAATGTCTAGCCCAATAGCTAAATGCCCACCAAATTTTGAGAAGATTGACCTTTTGCAAATATGTGTTTAAAATATACGCATTTTGATGACGTCACGATTGCGTCATAGCATTTTGTCCCCGGAAGTTGTTTCTAAACTACATCCCCAATAGATATAACAAAAAAATTAGAAAAAATCTTGCTCCGTTGGCCAAATATGCTCAATTAAATGTTACAATCTTAAAAGTTTATGACCAGGAATATTCATGATATGACGTCACGATCAAATGAGGGCAATTTTTGGATACACCTCTTCCTAACTTAGATATACTGCAAAATTGAAACCAAACGAACTTGTACTTTTGCTTTTATTGGAGTTTGAAATTTGCCCCTTTAAAGCGCTGTCACGTGACACGTGATGACATCATGAAGTTTTAAAGACAACTGTGCACAACTTCAGCAAGGGCTCTATGCATTTGTCAAGTTCACCGGTCTGACAGGGAGAAAAGCTTCTAGCCAATGAAATGGGCGGATTTATTGTAAAAAAGACACTCCTCAGTTTTCTCCAAGATGGGATTTTTTTCCAACCTGTATAGTTGCAGGCTTTCAGCCATATTGTGCTATGTGGTTTTCGTTTCGTTTTCTTTTGTTGGTAAACTAACGGAAACTTCAGAGCCAGGGTTCACGCTATACATGTAGCTAGGCCTACTGTGTTGGGTGTCGGAAGAAACAAACGCTCGGCAGAACCTAAAACTCTGATCCTGTCATTGACTAAGAGTTGGAGTATTCAATTTCTAGTCCACGTCAACGTCATCCATCTGAAGTCATTTCGACCACTTTTTCTAGCAGAGGGGGATTTAATTGAGAGTTGGGAGTTGAGCCCGCCCGCACCCCCAGAAAACTGGGCAGGAAGGGGAGCGTGCAGGAGTGGGAGAGAATTTCTACCGCAACCATTGAGGCCGACATGGAAAAGCCTAGGCGGTGCACACAAAGAAAGAAGGGAACTGTCGGCACTCCTGTACGTTGCATTAAAGTACCGCTGTCTTATTGGCTGGATTCGGCCAACCTATAGGGTGGAGAGTTAAATGTTCGGCACCGTTACTTATAGCCTTCTGATCTGGGCCGCGCTGCGTTGATTCCTCCACGCATTTGGCTAGCAGCCGGCGTGGAGACCACCCCGCTGATCCTGCGCATCGCCGCTTTCCAAAGAATACACAATTGATACGCGTAACCAGCGCGAATGTTACGCATATAGACTTGTGTAATCTGGCACCGTGAGGCTGCTAACGCGTATTGTGGCAAATACGCGTACGGCACAATTCTGCTAAGCAGATTTTCACAGAGTAAATCTTCTAAGCAGAATTGCAGCTATTTTTGCGTAGTACGCGTAGCGCAATATGCGTATATCGTTACGCGTAATGTGATCAAAATTTCAATCGGTACTGTATGTCGGACCGTTCAAGTGTTAACAAATTGTTCAATAAAAAACTGACTATCAAGAGTCATTACTTAAGGAGGAATCAGTGGATCTGCAGGTTCTGTATTGTAATGCACACTTCTTGCTGGGTCTTTCAAATTCTTGTGAGGCTGTGCTAAAAGAAATAGAAAAAGTAATTGTAGAAGAAAGTGGATCTGGATTAGGTCGGGATGCATTTTCAAAATTTTCTTGGTTCAATTCCAGTGGTGAATTTGTGGGGGTAGGTATGTTCGGACAGGATGCAACATGTTGGGACCAAGAGGGGATCAAAAGTGCAGTGGGATGCATTTTGTCAGGAGCACTTCAAAATCAAATCAAACATTACAAGCTTTCGAATGAATAGATTCAATAATTTCTTCCAAGGTGCAGCCGGTCTGTTTTCTCATCGTGATCACATGAAGCAATTCTTCACAGAATTCAAAGAAGACCTGAATCTTAAATTGTCCTCCGTGATAGTGAAAGTGATGAGGTCATTGCCATCATCAGGGCTCTTGGATTAATCTACTTTGTTGTCACTGGACCATTCTGGAATATGCTGCAAAGTGAAACTGAATATGTTGACCAGTATAAGTACATACAAGAAATGCTCCAAAAAATTCAAGGATGGTCACATGACAGTTCTGATCTTCTGACTAACAAAACTTGCATCTTTCCCAACCTGCATGTTCAAAATGATACTAGTGGGATGTGGGATGAGCTCAATGAAGATGGGATTCCAAGGCTTGATATAACACAAACTGTTCTGGAAAAGGTAATGATAGGTTTCATAAAGGTAACAAAAAAGCAGTTGGGGGACTTCTTGCTCAGAGGAATGTATGGAGATGAGCCAAGCGCAGAATTGAGAGCTAAAATGAAAAATTGCAAAGTAACAAATTTCATTTCAGAATATGAATTTTGTGATTTAGATTTCAGTCAGTTTCGCAGGCGTCATTAATTTTCGACATTTTGGTGACGCTTCTTATTTTAAATTCAAATTTAATGAATGAGGTGTCAAAATTCCTCTTTCTGGATTTTCTTTAAATTAAGATAAAATAAAAATTAGGTTAGATTTGATAACTTTTAAAAATTCACTGTGATACCTAATAGAAAGTGAGTCAACCTTGACCTACATTAACGTTAACACAAAGTTCATGTCTGTCTCCAAATTTGAATACGAGCTCTTACAAGGTCACTTCCTGTCACTTCCTGTCACAAGATGAGGTCAGATGACATCACAAAGGTCATCAATTTCTAGTGCCTGGGAAGACCTCCAGTGATGGAAATAAGCGGAACAAATTGATTAGCAAATAATGCTAATCAAATTGTAATTGTAATTTGATTAGCACTTTGGTAAAAATGACTTTCAAAAATAAATGCAACAATAAGTCAGTGCATGGATCATTTCTTTCCTTGACAGAGGGGATGCATGCTGGTGCATCGCTGCACCTAGTCCGAGTAACTTGGACCCGACAAGTCACCCTTCTTTTATCTAATTTTGAAATTTTGAGATTCGGGTGACTACAGTCACCCGAATCTCAAAATTTCATAAACCGCGTATTCAGCCATGCATTCAGACAAACCTAGAATGTATGCGGCAAATACGCGGCTACTTTCAGCTAGGTACCGTCCGCGACGCACATGCGATGTCATTTCTTGATCCTTCCCACGGACGTCCACGATCCTGATCTCTGCATTACACTGGTATCCGGTATGCACATGTATGCATGCGATGCAGCAACGTACACCAGCTACTGTACTGCTGACGACCGGCCATAGAAATGTGCGCTATACTGCATTGTACACAGTACGTCGTAATGGCAAAATGTGTTCGGTGAAAGATTTTCTTTGGTCGCGTTGCGATCCATTCCATTTTCAAACATATTTAGTAACTATCATTTTTCGGCGTGGATAAGCAAAAATTGAAATGCTCAACACACAATTTTAGGAATTTTTGTTCCCTTTTTGTTCCCTTCTTTGCAGAGATGACCATTATGAAATAGGCTTATGTATTTTATTGTTTTTGTCGACAACCGAAAAACCTTGTCGACATGTCGGGATATTTCTTTGTCGACAACAATGGTGACATAAGCCATGTCGACAACAGCCTTTGTGCTTACCATTTAAAGGGATAACACAAGATTGGTGGAGGTCAAAAAATAGCATCCATAGGTACGTTGTCTGATCCAACATGCATGAAATAGCACACATGTGAAAATTTCAGCTCAATCCGCAAACTGGGTCTCGAGAAAATAGTGAAAATTTGTTTCACGAAAATGCATCATTTATCGTATTGTCCGAAAAATGGTTTAGATCTACCATTCTACAGGTAGGGGTGAGACGTAAACAATTTCTTTTACTCTTTTCGCCAAAAATACAGCATTTTAGGCAGAAATATTTCATTGCAAGGTTTCTACCAAAACCATGCTCAAACTGTATAAGTTTCATGTAAATCTGTTAATATTTCTGTTTTTCGATCTGTTTTGGGGCTTTAAAGCCCCTAGAAAGGCCTACACAACATAGGTCGAGGTCAAAGAATAGCATCCATACGTTGTCTGATCCAACATATGCATGAAATACATGTAGCACACCTGTGAAAATTTCAGCTCAATGAAAACTGGTTCATTTGTTTCGCGAAAATGTAGCATTCAACGCCGTAATGTTCCGAAAAATAGTTTAGATCTCGGTGAGACGTAAACTATTTCTTTTACTCATTTATCCCAAAATACAAAATTTTAGGCAGAAATATTTCAGTGAGAGGTTTATACTATAACCATCTTCAAACTGTATAAGTTTTATGTAAATGAACATTTCTGGGTTTTTTTTTATCTTACCAATGTTGTGTAGGGGCTTTAAAAGACATTGATGTACTACAGTTGTTAACATTCTTAATTCGTGATTTGTTCACCACATGGAAGGGTATAGATTACTCTTTTCCAATGATACCATACATTAGCTGCCACTAGTTTTAAAATGCCTCTGATGAAGAAAAATAAAATCGCTTGATTTTCGAGCATGTGAGTAACTGATGATGACAGCTGTTATTATGTCGGTGTCGAGTATATGAGGGAGAGGTGGATGGACAGTACCACTGCCCAGATAGGGGTGCGCAGTGTCGCCTACTGCACAAGCAGATGCTGACCATGCATGCAGTGTCATATTTCTTGGTATAGCCAGGGATTCAGCCAAGAGAGAGGGTGGTACACAATATATTATTATATTTATATTATTTATATTTATTAATCTCATCCAACAGCAAACAAAACGCCAGTTACAGGGAGATATATAAAAAATAAATAAAACACTAATTTGATAAATTAATTTACAATGAAATAGTTAAATAAATAATGGATATATATCTTTCATAGAACATTGAAACAAACAGACAGACAAACAAACAGGAAACAAGCGAACAAGTACAACTATGCAAGAAGCAGAGATTCAAACCACAATCAATCACAACAATTCAGCACATAGTCAAAGACTGAAACACAAACAGCACATAAAGTATTAAAAGTTGAAAGAGCTGCATGGACCTGGCGGCGAAAAGAAGGAGCACCGAACACATCACACATCCCATGCAGCCTGTTGTAAGTGGACGAAATCCTGGAGATGAATCCACGCTTTGTCACTTCAACTCGGCTGCGTGGGATGTGGAAGATGTGCTCCTGTGCATGCCTTGTCCGCCGCACAGGTACATGGAGACAAAAAGGGTTGGAGTTGGTTACAGTATAAATACTATGGAAAAACCTGTATATGTATGGTGCTGCAACCATGGCAACAGTCAAAGGGAAATGCAAGTGCAACCCAAGAAATAAAGTTTGCTTATCTGATCGTGTGTTGAAAAAAACATATATTTACCTATGAGTCACTCACGTTTAATTTTTATAAAGAGAGAAAATTCATGGAATTGTAGGCCAAATTTGCGTTCCCGTACGTAGCTGATTGTTGGAATGTGACATGAGGACGGATGATTGCCATATGACTATGAGTATAAGGTGCCCCCCTACTGCGTGCAGTGTGTGTATACTCCCAGGCTTTTGGCTGCAAAAATGCCAGCGAGAAAAAGCTGGAAACCACTTCCCATGCAATTCCCAATAAGGACAAGAAAACTGAGTTACTTAGGAAGTGGTGCTGTGGCCATCAAAGTGGAGAAACTTTTCAAAATCGGGTACCAATAATACTCAATAGAAATCGAAAGGATGTGGATGTGATTTGTACTGTAGCAATCACTACACCTTCATGTATCACCGAGGAGGATTGGGAGGACTTGTGGGCCAAACATACCGGCTCGAAGCCGAGAAAGGATACTGAAAGAACATGCTATTCCTTCTCTATATTCCACATCGAACAGCGCTGACAACACATGAATCGACAGCTTCAAGAATTTCTGAATTGTTTTCGTTTTGGTCCCTGCATGAATGTTTACTTATTCTCCCATGCATGTGCATGTAAGATCATTCTCGGTGAAGACTGCATGAATCAGTTTGATTTCTTAATTTTTAAAAATGTAAATCAATTTAGAAAATACAAGTATGTTTTTAATATTTTTGGGGTTTAGATTTATGTATGACTTTGTGAAAATATTGATTAATAACTTAAAATTTAAAGGATTGAACAAGCTTAATAAACCCGTTCAACGTTCGCAAAGCATTATGGGTATAGATGACAAGCTGGCAGTGTTTTTATCACAACTCTATGGTGAGGCACGTAAAATTGTGAATTGTTTTTTTTTTCTTCTCAAAATCCAGATGGAGTTTAGAAATGAAACTCACACAGAATTTTCGTCTAGATACCAGGAATTAAATATATTTTTTGTTGCAACATTGAGTGGGTAGTTTCGGAGAAATCAGTGGCAATTCCCTTGGTGACTGAATGGCAAAATCAGGGCGTGCATGCAGCTAGCTACATGTGATGCACGCATTGTAATTGTCATCCAGTCACAGATTTCCGCGAAACTACCCACTCAACGTTCTGACAAAGAACTGGTATCTAGACAAAAATTCATTTCACCGATCCGGTGTATGAGTACAGACGGCGTGTGCGTGAAAAAAAGGAATGAAAAATGTTGAAGGCAATTGAAGGCAATTTTTGTTAATTGGATGGGGACGGGTATGTGTGGGTGGTATATGTGGAATAATGGGTTATCACTTGTGAGACCGTAATGAGCCATGACAGCTGCACTGTTCTAATTCCTTTAGTTTAACCACTTCGCGCCGGGGGGGGGGGGGTTTTCAGCACCGATGACCGCCATACGGGGGTTTTTGAACAATGCATCATTTTCAAATCTCGCTAAAACAATCGGAACAATATATTTCTGTGAAATAAATCAATAAGGGTATACTATGGGTACAAGAGAGTACAACCTGGCACAATTCGGACGTTGTTGTGGCTTTTGTCAAGAGATTATCCGTTCTAAAAAGGGCCCATTGTGCATCGTCAGTGGACCGTAACAGACGTGTGTCTGTGTGTGTGCGTGTACGGCGCTGTCAATCCCTGACCGCAGATTCCAGCCTCCACTCCAGGCAGTCAAATCCTCGAGTTGGTCGGCCACAACCGAGCGTACAGATTACGGTAAAGAATGTGGGGGGAATTCCAATGCCAGACCGACGACTGTTGTGCTGTCTGGCATGCAAAGACAATGTCCTTCGCGTGCTTTCAGCGGCAGCGCAGTATTCCTCGATCCTCCACAGTAAAAGTCCCACAATTACTGCTGCTAATCTTGTAATTCATGTGGCAACTTGCGTCAAAAAGGGTCTTTGTACTGATTCATATTGCTTTGTTCTCAGCTGAAAGGAGTCCTTGTTTAGAATGTGGACAATAGTGGTGCCCTGAATCGGAGGGCCCCGTCGCATAGTCAAGCCAATGGAGGTCCAGATTCGGAGGTCCCGGCGTTAAGTAGTTGTTACACTCAGTCCCCTCTTCGTAATGCTCTGCTAATGTAATTAATGTCTGTGCTTTGGACCTTCGGTCAATAATTATTATGATTCCTGACAGGGTATCAGTGAGATGGTACACCAGAATTGAAAAAGGTAATAGCCCTGACAAAACCATAATCTAAGCACTCTAATATTATTAATTTTTTTTACTTAGTTGCATCATCCTGGTAAATTATTTTTATGGGCATCAAAGGGACCACTCCTGTCTCTATATGTCATGTTTCTGTTGTCCTTGGTTCTCAATTAATGATGGAAAATGACCGTAGTGGATCTGTACTAAACAAATTTGTCTTTCCATTTTTGTTTTGTTTTGTTCTATTGGATTTATTTCCTTGCTGCTGCAGACTCCAGTGATGTAAAGGTGCCATCTCAAACAGGGGCCACCAACTCTGCCCCAACACTGTCCATCCCTAACAACAACAATACACGCCCTGGCACAGTATCACCAGTACCAGCTGACAACTCATGGCACAACTGTCGCAAACTCATCTATGTTCGCCCCAACCCCAAGACAGGGCTTCCTCTTGGCCACTGGCCCATTCCGGAATCATTTTGGCCGGATGTGAATGCCCCAACCCTGGTAAACATCTATTACATAATTGTACTGGCACATTACATTTGGCATCAAATTGTGTAGGATTCTAACATAGGAAAAACTGACTGGGAACGTTTGATTAATTCTAAAAATTGGCAAAGAAAATTTGGACTGGACTGGGACTTGAACCCAAGATCTGGATTAACGTACCAGTGTACTTCCATTTGAGCTATCCAGCCCTAAGATGGTGACCTTCCCAAATGGTCAGCTAGTGTTTGCCAGTGTGGGGGGCACCAGTTTCTGTAATCTCCGAGCTGCTGTAGCCAGGTTTACAACAATAATAGTTGTTTGCATCTTAATGAAAGCGAGGATGTGATCCCTGGCGATTTACAGCAGTTAAATGTTGAAGTGCTTCTCTCTGGCACCCCCACCCCAGCAAAGACTAGTTGACGATTTCAGAAGGCCACCATCTAAGGGCTGAATAGCTCGGATGAACAAGCACTGGCACATTAATCCAGAGATCTCAGGTTCAAGGCCCAGTCCAGTCCAGTTTGGTGGGTTTTTGTTGCCAATTTTTTGAATTTGCAGACATAGACATATATCATTATCCACTGTGAAACCTGCTTATCCGGCCACCTCTATAAAATGGCCTCTTGTCCATTGCGCATGTTTGAATGGAAGTTTCGATATTGTGGCCACTGTCTAACACAGGCAGGCCTCTTCGAACGGCGCATGTTCATTTGTATTAAGTCTTAGGTTGTTTAATATTAAGATATTTCTTGACCCTTAAAATTTAGTGGGCCTGACGTTTCGATCCTAGCAGGACCTTTCTCAAAGGCAGAGTGACAAGGACAAAACAGATACATGTACACTAAGGAAGGGGGGAGAGAGTGAATAGGACACGGATGAGAAACAGAGGACAAAGAGTGAAGCTGGTAGGGAGAGATCAAAGGGAGGGGCAAGGAGTAGGGTAGGGATTAGTGAGAAGAGGGGGAAAGATCAAAGAGAAGGGCAAGGAGTAGGGTACGGATTAGTGAGAAGAGGGGGAAAGATCAAAGAGAGAAGTGCAAAGGACTGAACACAAAAGAAGGATTATCAGAAAGCTGCATGGTGTTGGTCATTACCCTCCTGGATGTTGAGACCATGTGGTTGAATAGTCCAAAGAAGCTTCATCCACATTTTCTCACGGCTAAGACGGACAGCATTACTACGGTGACCAAGTGATTCTATGCCCAGTACACTGCTATCTGATATCGAATGATCAGGGAGATTGAAGTGATACCCAACATGGGTTTCCATTTTACCGGTTTTGACAGTAGACCTATGGCCATAGATCCGTTTTTTGAGGGTGTTTTTGGTCTCGCCAACATACTGAATATTACAAACTCTACAAGAGATGAGGTATATGATGTTGGAGGTAGTGCACGTTATACAGCCATAGGTCGTGTGGGTAGTTCCAGAAGAATGTCCATTGAAAGAGTCTATTTCCTTGACGTGTCTTGCAAACAATGCATTTCGAGGTACACTTAAATGTACCAAATTTAGTTGGAGGTGAAGAGTCCAAAGGGGGAACCTCTGCTCGGACAATTAAGTCACGCAGGTTACGGGGGCGCCTGAAAGCCAAAACAGGTGAATTTGGAATGGCATCAGCCAAACGATCTGAAGTGTGGAGAATATGGTGGTTTTCCTTAGTTATCTTCCTGAGAGAAGGAAGAAAAGGGTGGTAGGAAGTAACTAAGGGAACCTTGGGATTGTCCTTGGGACCTGGTGGCTTTTGTTTTAGTGCCAAACTTCTGGGAATGGAATAGACTTTAGCAATGGAGTTCTTCACTTGGCGAGAACTATAGCCTCTAGCAACCAAGTTACTGGCCAATACACGTGTATGGCGGCGAAAGTCAGACTCAATGGAACATGCGCCTCAATCTGAGGGCCTGGCTGTAAGCTATACCAGTCTTACAGTGTCTGGGGTGACAACTTGAGGAATGAGTCAGTAGTGAGAGTATTGAGGTCTTTCCGGACGGTGACGTCCAGAAAGTGGGTCTGCTAAAGAGACTGCTCCCATGTAAATTTGATAGTCCTATGGAAGGAATTGATGTGGTCAAAGAAAGCATTCAAGCTGCTACCGTCTCTAGTCCAAATTAAGAACACGTCATCTATGTATCTCCACCAAATCCAGGGACGGCATGGAGCCTCACTGAGCATGCATTCCTCAAGGTCACCCATGAAGAGGCAAGCAAAGGAAGGAGCCATGCGCGTGCCCATGGCAGTGCCAAGATAGTGCTTGCCAAGAAAGGAGAAATTATTCTTGGCCAGATATTGACATCGCAATATCGGCAATATCAAAAAAAGTATTGCGATATCGAAAAAAGTACTGGTTTCCTAACCCCATTTGCAGCACGCAATACACACCGTGTACAGCAAACAAGTTCAGTGGACTATTTTTCGGGGCTTGCGTTGCATTCGATTCCAACTTTAAACATGTATAGTAACAATTATTTTGCTTTATTCTCCTTTTCAGCATTTTTCCCCTCCATAGGTACAGTAAACATTTTTCCAGTACGCATCCGTACGACCAAAAATGAATATTAATCAGAAGACCCATCGGCTCTGGCCAGACATGTATTCATGATGTCATAAGTAAGCATCGATTTGCTAAAAACCGTCTGGGATATCGTCTTTTTTGAAGGAAATAACTTATTCTTATACATCAACAGAAAATCTTTTGTTTTAGCATATAGTTTTAAGAAAGCGACCGTGGGTAGTTGTTTGAAATTGATTCTTTGATAAATGAGAAATTTAAAGGGGTTACACGATTGCTAACTATGGCATAAAGTTATGCATTTGCTAGATATAGGTTTCCATTAATCATACGGTGTGTATTGAGTAGAAATTCTGGTCACCACCTCGACTTTTGCTTACACACCGCGTATCACGATAAAATCGAATATCGCGATATTTTCCCAACGATATATCGAAACCTGAATTTTTGGATATTGAACAACCATAATTGAGATTAAACTTACACATTCTGGCCAACGAAGAAATAAAGGGCGCCCTCTTTTGGCACACCAAATTTCCAAAGTCAGGAACCTAGACGTCTACTATCTTGGTCACACATTCTTGTATTCTTGGGTGCTGACTACATATTACCGATGCATGATTACACGTTTTACGCGGCCATTGTCGACTCTATCACACATTCTTTTGACTTCTCTTGTGTTTTTGAGTTGACATCGTTTCCCAATAATCCAAATAAAATACATGTTCAGTAGTCTCTTTCTTAGTGATATTGATAATGGGTAAGAACCAAACATTTAGTTTTTTTCCATAGCATCAATCAACAATAGACCGTGTAAGTTGGCCTCGAGAATGTACGTGTTACCGCGAGATTCCTGACTTCCGGGTTCCTCGGATAGGAGGTAAAGCGTGGAGCGTCGAACGTTTTTGATAAAATATTTTCTATCGCGCCGATTGAAGCAGTTTAAACTATTAGAATAGTAATTTAGGAATAAAATATTAAAATACAATGGGTAAAGTACGTGATTTTGCATGTTTTACAGACAAAAATAGTTAAAACTAGAGATTTATGTCTGTTGGCAAACAGAACATAATGCTTTTCCACATCTGGTTCTCTTAAAAAAAAAATTGAGTTCGAACCCGTACCCTCCATTCGTACCCCAAAATGCACGTGCATATGGGACTTCATTATAATATTTAAGAAATCATAACAATTCTCATCAATGGTTAATTGGTTCCAAACTCAAGATTTAGAATGTCTAGCCCAATAGCTAACTGCCCACCAAATTTCGAGAAGATTGACCAATGGCAAATATGTGTTTTAAAACACGCATTTTGATGTTGTCATAATTGCGTCATGGCATTTTGGCCCCAGAGGGTGTTTCTAAACTCCATCCCCAATATATAAAAAAAAAAAATCAAAACAATCTCGCTCCGTTAGCCAAATATGCTCAATTTAATGTTGAAATCTGAACAGTTTATGACCTCATTAATATTCATGAGATGACGTCACGATCAAATAAGGGCAATTTCTGGATACCGGTACACCTTTTCCCAACTTAGATATAGTGCAAAATTGAAACCAAACAAACTTGTACTTTTGCCGATAATGGAGTTTGAAATTTGCCCCTTTAAAGCACTCACGTGACACGTGATGACGTCATGACGTCATGACATTTTCAAGACAACTGTGCACAACTTTAGTAAGGTTTCTATGCATTTGCCAAGTTTGAACAAAATCAAAGTGTGTTCAATGGTAAAAGTGCCCTCCGAAAAAACCCTGTGCTTTGTCTATGGGATTTTTCCGACAAGAAAAAGAAAAAACTAGAGATTTATGTCCGTTGGCTAACAGAACATAATGCTTTTCCGCATCTGGCTCACTTTAAAAAAAAAAAAAAAAAAAAAAAATTGACATCAGCAGGATTCGGACTCGTAACCTCAATTTCTGCCCCAAAACGCACGTGCATATTTCGTGCACAAAGTGTAGGGGACTTCATTATAACATTCAAAAAATCATAATAATTCTGAACAATGATCAATTGCTTCGAAACTCAGGATTTAGAATGTCTAGCTCAATAGCTAAATGCCTACCAAATTTCGAGACGATTGACCTCTGGCAAATATGCGTTTTAAAAACACGCATTTTGATGACGTCACGATTGCGTCATGGCATTTTGGTCCCGGAGGGTGTTTATAAACTACATCCCCAATAGATATAATCGAAAAAATGAAAAAAATCTTGCTCCGTTGGCCAAATATGCTCAATTGAATGTTAACATCTTAAAAATTTATGACCTCATTAATATTCATGAGATGACGTCACAATCAAATGAGCGCCATTTTTGGATACACCTTTTCCCAACTTAGATATAGTGCAAACTTGAAACAAAACGAAATTGCTTTTTTGCTTTTATTGCAGTTTGAAATTTGCACCTTTAAAGCGCTGTCACGTGACACATGGTGACGTCATGAAGTTTTAAAGACAACTGTGCACAACTTCAGCAAGGGTTCTATGCATTTGTAAAGTTTGGAAAAAATCAAAGTTTGTTCAATGGCAAAAGTGCCCTCCGAAAAACCCCGTGCTTTGTCTATGGGAAATTTTGACATAAAAAAAAAGAAGAAGAAAAAAAAAATCTTAACAAAAACAATAGCTTTTTCGCTTCGCGCGAAAAAGCTAACTAGAGATTTATGTCTGTTTGCTAACAGAACATAACGCTTTTCCCCATCTGGTTCTCTTAAAAAAAAAAAACCCAAAAAGGCAACAAATTGACATCAGCGGGATTCGAACTCATAATCTCCATTTCTACCCCAAAACGCATGTGCATATTTTGTGCACAAAGTCTATGTATGATATTCAAAAAATCATAATAATTCTGAACAATGGTCAATTGGTTCCAAACTCAGGATTTTAAATGTCTAGCCCAATAGCTAATTGCCCACCAAATTTCAAGAAGATTGAGCATTGGCTAATATGTGTTTTAAAAACATGGATTTTGATGACGTCACAATTGCGTCATGGCATTTTGGCCCCGGGAGCTGTTTCTAAACTACATCCCCAATAGAAATAAACGAACAAATAAAAAAAATCTCGCTCAGGTGGCCAAATATGCTCAATTGAATGGTGAAATCCGAAAAGTTCATGACCTCATTAATATTCATGAGATGACATCACGATCCAATGAGGGCAATTTTTGGATACACCTTTTCCCAACTTAGATATACTGCAAAATTGAAACCGAACCAACTTCTACTTTTGCTTTTATTGTAGTTCAAAATTTGCCCCTTTAAAGCGCTGTCACGTGACACGTGGTGACGTCACAAAGTTTTAAAGACAACTGTGCACAACTTCAGCAAAGGCTCTATGCATTTGTCAAGTTTGAAAAAAATCAAAGTGTGTTCAATGGCCAAAATGGCGATCATAAATTCCATGTACAAAGTCTATGGGATTTTTCCGATAAGAAAAGGAAGAAGACAAACTAGAGATTTATGTCTGTTGGCTAACAGAACATAACGCTTTTCCGCATCTGGTTCTCTTTAAAAAAACCAAAAAAAACATTGACATCAGCGGGATTCGAACCCGTAACCTCAATTTCTACCCCAAAACGCACGTGCATATTTTGTGCACAAAGTTTATGGGACTTCATTATATTTTTCAGAAAATCATAATAATTCTGAACAATGGTCAATTGCTTCCAAACTCAGGATTTAGAATTTCTCGCCCAATAGCTAAATGCCAACCAAATTTCGAGTAGATTGACCTTTGGCAAATATGTGTTTTAAAAACACGCATTTTGATGACGTCACGATTGCGTCATGACATTTTGGCCCTGGTGGGTGTTTCTTAACTACATTCCCAATAGATATAACTTAGATATAGTGTAAAATTGAAACCAAACGAAATTGCATTTTTGCTTTAAATGGAGTTTGAAATTTGCCCCTTTAAAGCACTGTCACGTGACACATGATGACGTCATGACAATTCTAAGACAACTGTGCACTAGCTCAACATAGGCTCTATGCATTTGCAAAGTTTGAAAAAACTCCAAGTTTGTTCAATGGCAAAAGTGCCCTCCGAAAAAACCCTGTGCTTTGTCTATGGGATTTTTCCGATAGGAAGAAAAACAAAACTAGAGATTTATGTCTGTTTACTAACAGAACATAATGCTTTTCCGCATCTGGTTCTCTTAAAAAAAAAATAATAATTGACATCAGCGGGATTCGAACCAGTAATCTCCATTTCTACCCCAAAACGCACGTGCATATTTTGTGCACAAATTGTATGGGACCTCATTATTATATTAAAAAAATCATAATAATTCTAAACAATAGTCGATTGGTTCCAAACTCAGGATTTTGAATGTCTAGCCCAATAGCTAACTGCCGACTAAATTTCAAGAAGATTGAGCATTGGCTGAAATGTGTTTTAAAAACATGGATTTTGATGACGTCACAATTGCGTCATGGCATTTTGCTCCCGGAGGGTGTTTCTAAACTACATCCCCAATAGATATAAATGAAAAAATGAAAAAAATCTTGCTCCGTTGGCCAAATATGCTCAATTGAATGTTAAAATTGCAAAATTTCATGACCTCATTTAAATTCATGAGATGACGTCACGATCCAATGAGGGCAATTTTTAGATACACCTCTTCCCAACTTAGATATACTGCAAAATTGAAAACAAACGAACTTCTACTTTTGCTTTTATTGGAGTTCGAAATTTGCCCCTTTAAAGCGCTGTCACGTGACACGTGGTGATGTCATGAGGTTTTAAAGACAACTGTGCACAACTTCAGCAAGGGCTCTATGCAATTGTCAAGTTTGAAAAAATCAAAGTTTGTTCAATGGCAAAAGTGCCCTCCGAAAAAAACCTTTGCTTTGTCTATGGAATTTTTCCGACCAGAAAAAGAAGAGAAAAAAAATCAGAACAAAAACAATAGCTTTTCCGCTTCGCGGCGGAAAAGCTAACAACAAAAACAAGCTGTTTCGCTTCGCGGCAAAAAAGCTAACTAGAGATTTATGTCTGTTGGCAAACAGAACAAAACGCTTTTCCGCATCTGGTTCTGTTAAAAAAAAAAAAAAAAAAAAAGCAAAGGTGCATGTCAGAAAAGCCCCGTGCTTTGTCTTTGGGATTTTTCCGAGAAGAAGAAAAAAACAAAAATCAGAACAAGAACAATAGCTTTTCCGCTTTCGCGGCGGAAAAGCTAAAAAATCTGAACAAAAGCAATAGCTTTTTCGCTTCGCGGCGGAAAAGCTAAAAAAAAAAACCAACAGAACAAGAACAATAGCTTTTTCGCTTTGCTGAAGCGTGCAGAAAAGCTAAAAAAAAAAAACAGAACAACAACAAGAGCTTTTCCGCTTCACCGAAGCGGCGGAAAAGCCCAAAAAAAAATGAACAAAAACAATAGCTTTTCCGCTTCGCTGAAGCGGCGGAAAAGCCAAACAAATCAGAACAAAAACAATAGATTTTCCACTTCACTGAAGCGGCGGAAAAGCCCCAATAAAATCAGAACAACAGCAATAGCTTTTCCGCTTCACGGCGGAAAAGCTAATAAATAGAACCTATGCAACAAGAGGTGATAGTCGGGTTCCCAGACGAGCTTATACTTGTAAATGTATATACATACGTGTACTGGCTAACGTCCCGCGTTACGTTGATCATGTTTTGATTTTGTTTACATGTACGGTATCCACATGTACAGTACAGTACAAGGCATTTTTCTTGCCCGAATGCGAACCACACCAACTTCGCCGCGATACAAGTAGTAATGCTCCAATGCATACCACAGTCGGGCTGTATTCGCAATACTGTACTTACAACTGGAAGATGAAGGTCGGGTTCTATTTATTTGTTTTCTCTGCTGTATTCTCATTTTTTTTTGCTCAAATGTGATTCAGATATGGTTTTTTTTTAGTTCTAGTCAATAATCTGTTCTTTGTTTTCCAAGGAAAACAAGAACAAAGACCGTGGGCTGTCACTGTCAGGCCAAAAGAGGCCAGGCTCGCGTGTGCAGGCAACCACCACTGGACCGAGCTGCCACTCACTGAGTATGGCGGTACTTTTTGTAAAAAAAAAAGTAACTAAATTCTAAATGTAGAAGTAACTAAATGTATCAAATGAGATTTGAAGGTTTGCATGGTGAGAATATCAGGATAAATAGGTTTGCGAAGACACCATGGAGACACCGGCTCTTTTCAGAACCACACTTACTCACAAAAGAGAATTTACATGGTGTCTCCGCAAACCTATTTATCCTAAATGTATCAAGCTTGGTATAAAATGAAAAGACTGCTGTCTATAAAAGTTGTACTGAATATTATTCTCCAATATTATTCTCGGCTTCAAAACAAGCATTGAAAACAACCCTCTCTATTAGGGCAGTGTTGTGCAAAACAATCCGATATGGAACTGAACAGCCTTCAAAATGAATTAACCATCGAAGGGTTAACCCTTTGAGTACCAATGTCGGGTTTACTCGACAACGCGTAACGTATGCTTCCTTACCATTGTTGAGTTTACTCGAAGAGCACCGTGCACATTTTCTCTGGAGGATAAATAATTATGCGTGCGACTTTGTTGTTCATACATATACAGTTGGAAAGGTCTTGTTGTAAGCTTTACAATGGTGTTAAGGTCAATGGGGGTCAACATTGACATTTTCAGAGTAACGGCAGCGTACATTTTATCAAAATTCGTCAACATTTTCCTCTGATTTTGCTGCCATGAACGACCTATTCTTGACTACCGCGTGGATTTCTTACATACCAGTATATTGTTTCTGAGAATGATTCCATGTACCGGGTATTCTGACAAAGTTTTAGAAGGAAAATCCCTGAATTAGTATTCAAGCAAAATGTTATCATGAAAAATGGGTTTGAAAATAGCAATTTGTTCAGAAAAATGTTGGAAAAAATTATATTTTCTGAAGACTTGGAATAATGGGGCTGTAAATTGCTTGTTGTAAGGGGATTCAATTTGAATTTGAAACCCGAAGAAAGCCCTTGTTCTACTGAATGAAATACATGCACACATTTTTCTTTTTTAAAAGAGCCTTCATTGAGAAACATGACGTTGAATAGGAGTGCAATGAAAAGCTGCCTTGGGCTCAAAACAATTCGGTAACAGACTGTACGTACCGAATAAACAATGCGGTACATGTATTAATTTTTTTCAGAAAAAATGAATGACAACTAGGAGTCTCTGTCTGTTTGTGAAGCACGGCATAGGCCTTTTTTGCACGATGTCCAATAATTTTGAAAAGGAAGAATGGTACATAACTGCTTGTACTAAACAAGTCTATTGGCAAAAATTAAATCAAACAAACAAAGAAAAACTGGCTGGGATCTTTAAAGCAATTTGAAAAATGTCAAAGAAAACTGACTGGACTGGGATTTAAACCCAAGACCTCTGGTGTGCTTACCAGGCCTCTTACCATCTGAGCTATGCAGCCCTTCCCAAATAGTCAACTTTAAATTAAAACAACATTAAATAATGAAAATGGTCATTAATGAATCATATCATCGTAAAGTCAGTTTTTTAGTTCCTTCTTTTTTTAAAGGATTCTGTTTTTGGAATTTGATGGGAAAGAAATAATATTTAAAAAATCAATAATAAACCATTCTGTACCCCGGGGTTCGTTAACCCTGAGTTCTGTTCCCATTTGTCGCGTTAACCCGGAGTTTCGCGAAACCCGGGCGAGCTTGCCCCGGGTTAACGATGTGCGATTTCCCACTACACCCCAACCCCGGTGTCCGTCACTGCCCGGACCGGAAATCCCACAGCGCGCTAGCTGGTCCCACTATGTCTCGTACCGCCTTGTCGCCCAGCAACCACCCGTCGGCGCGCGCTGCCTGACTGGATACATGTGGGCTGTACTCGATTAACGTACATGTACATGTACTTTCGTTTGGGCATAATTTGCACTCTCATGTACATGTACACTGCATTGAAAATGGCGTCAGATATAAATATAATATAGATATAAAATTTCGGCAATTCCGGGGCATCAAGGCAATTTACCGACTTTTTTTATTAGTACCGATGCAAACACGCTGTAAGCACTTAAAAAAAAACGTTCAAAATAGGCGCTGAAGGCACCGAAACGTTGTTTTAGGTCTCCTACTAATATATCATCGTTTCTGTGGGACCACAATGCCTGAAAAAGATTATTTTCCAACATAAAAATGACGTCTAAAATAGGTTTCAGTCAGCCACCAACACGTATTCTCACGGAACATGAACAGTACCATTCAGGTATGGCCGGGGTGCTACTGCTATAGTAAGCGGGACGACAAAAATATCTGACAATAGATCCTCACAAAAAAATCAAAATAAAAGGGATTCTAAATAGCCTACATGTTTTGTAAAGATGGATTTTTAAGCAGCTAGGTCCAACCTAAACGAGCATATTATCGGAGCTTATTATTGTATAAAGTCGCACCCCTCTCATTCCTAATAGAATAGTCCATGCTGTCAAGGTATCGCGATGTGGTTTCGGTGTTCCAAAACCTTCTCATCGGTTCTCGTCCAAAAAATTGAGAATAACTACGTTCGTAGGCCTACCTGAAAAAAAGAATAAAGTTTGCGACATTTTTGTGCTGTATCGTGAAGTAGTAGCTCGTTTTGCTGTTTAGCTTTCTCCTTTCGGGGCATGGTTACGACTTTGAAAAGGCACCCGCGAACACGCAAACCTTTGACAACTCTTCGATTCTACTTTCGCACGCAACCCGACCACATGCTGCATGCTGCGCAATCTATCTATCGTGCAACGCAAATCGCTCCCAACTACCGTTGGTACCCGTTGTTTGGTACAGCCAGCGATGTCCAAGATTCACTGGTACCCGCAGATTAAAAGTTTGTTGACATGAAACTGTCAGGATGGAACGCACTGTCCATGTACGTATCTGACATGGCCATGTAAGTACTGTACATGTACATGTACAGTACATTGATCGTGTATGTGTACGTGTACATGTACATGTACAGTAGATGCACATGTATTGTACATGTACATGTACACCCATCCACAGTCCATACAGTTGTGCACAGAATGCGCAATGTTTAGCTGACAGTGCGCACGGTACAGTGAAGCTTCCATGTGTGCTGCACACACTGCACCGCAGTCGGAATATTATTTCATGCGCGCTGCGGTGTGCTAAAAGGGCACGGCAATTTGTTGCCGTGAAAATCCTCCAAATTTAAGGGCACCGCGGCAATTGGTGAGGGCACGACGGCAACTGCCGTCGTTGCCGTCGTGAATTTACTGCCCTCTTGTAAATGCCAGATGTGCGTCGCATGCGGATTTTCCCGCCACGTATCCCACCTCTGACCGTCCCATTACGTAACGCATCCGGTGTCTTAACCCTGAGAATGTCCACCGGACTCGTACCCCGGCGCGGTTTCCCACTACAACGCCAACCCCGGGGTTCGGCCGTTACCCCCGAGATTTCCATCCTTAACCCTGGTCGCGAGCAGGGTTAACGAACCCCGGGGTAACGGCCGATTTTTCGGTCTCAACCCGGGCCGGGAAAAGTGTAGTGGGAAACGTCCTGGCAACCATTTCCAACCCGGGGTATCTCGGGGGTAAGGCTTGCCGTTACCCCCGAGATAACCCGGAGATTGCGTAGTGGGAAAGGGGTATGTGTCATTGTTCTAGGACAATTGATGTATAAGGGTTCTTCATCGGTGTAGGTAAGATGCAGATACAAATTGCAAAGAGAATCAAGACAGTAGCAGAAGAAACATGAACAAAATGAATTAGCTTTGATTTGAATTTTTTTTAATATAATTTTTAAAATAATATTTTAGATATAAGGTTTGCCGTTTTAAAGTGCGCTAAAACACTGTTTATCATGTTAACCCTGAATGACTTGTGCATACATATGTTCTTGCTGAAAGTGTGGCATGGTGCAAGTTTGTTGAGTCTTTCACAATTTTGTTTCTTGAGACAACTTGTGTAGATTTTTGTTTAGAGGTGAAATAATGAGAATAAAGTCACCAAATCTGTGAAGTGTTGCATTCAACACTCATGAAATCGTCTGGTCGTTGGAAAAATACAAACTGACGATTCAAGGCTGCAAATACCCAGACAGCAACCTTTATGTGTGTTCTTGTACATTGTATATGAGATGATACCAGACTACATAAAGTAGGCTTATATACCCGTAGTTGTTCATGCAGCCAAGTGTCATGGATCGCGTGTGGTAAAATTGCAAACTCTGTTCACGCATCTTTCGTTATGCTTTGCATGCTTGGAAAAGTTTAGCACATGCATTATGCAGTTGTTTGGTGCCCTGGGAGTATTTTTAACAATACGATGGATTGTTTGTTTCATTCTTTTTTAATACACTTTCTTCCACCTTAGCAATGCTCCGCTATTTGTACATCTGTACCCCGGACATTCAGTCAATAATCATTATGTTTTCTGACGTTGTTTTTGTAAGTTTTTCTCCTCCAAATGAAGAATCAGCAACACTGTTTATCTTGGAAAAAAGGTTACACCACCAAACACTACAATTTTACTACCTACCATTGGGGTTCTGTATCGCTGAAAATGTGTGGGTTTTCTTTTGTTATTTTTTTTATTTATTTTTATTAAACTGTCTAAAGAATTACTGGTATTATTTTTTTCATTTTTTTTTTTCATTTTGGATTTTTTCAAAACTGCCCAAGCCCATGCAACACCATTAGGAGTCGAAACCCGTACATTGCCTGAAACTGCATTTAAATGAAATTTGTTATTTTTTTTTTTCTGTTCTGTTGAACGTCCGCCATTTTCTCTGCTGTATTAAATGCAAAATCTACCATTTACCACTTCGCGCTGGGTGGTTTTACAGTGCCAATGACCACCATAGTTTTTTTAACAATGCGTCATTTTCAAATCTCGCTAAAACAATCGGAACAATAAATTTCTGTGAAATAAATCGATACGGGCATACTATAGGTACAAGAGAGTTAAACCTGGCACAATTCGGACGTCGTTGTGGCTTTTGCCAAAAGATTATCCGTTCGAAAAAGGGCGCATTGTGCGTCGTCAATGGAGCGTAATGGACTTGTGTGTGTGTGTGTGTGCGGTGTACGGTACTCTCAATCCCTGACCGCAGACTCCAATCTCCACTCCAGGCAGTCAAATCTTCGAGTTGGTCAGCCACAACCGAGCGTACAGATTGCGGTAAAGAATGTGGGTGGAATTTCAATGCCTGACCGACGACTGTTGGGCTGTTGCCAACGCATGCCAACGCAATGTCCCCCGCGTGCTTTCAGCGGCAGCGCAGTATCCCTCGATCCTCCACAGTAAAGGTCCCACAATTGCACAATTACTGCTGCTAATCTTGCAATTCGTGTGGCACTTTGCATCAAAAAGGATCTTTGCAGTGATTTGTATTGCTTTGTTCTTAGCTGAAAAGAGTCTTTGTTTAAAATGTGGACAATAGTGGTGCCCAGATTCAGAGGGCCCCGTCGCATAGTCAAGCCAACGGAGCTCCGGATTCGGAGGTCCCGGCGCATAGTGGTTAAGTGCAAAACTCCTCTGCTTACTGGATCCTATGAAATGAATACTGTACTTCCTGTGAACATAGAATTCTGCATTAATCAGAGCCATGAAATTGGGCCCAGCTTGTCGTCTGGGCTTTCATTACGTGCAGTGTGTGCAGGTTTGCATGAAGCACGCAGTGCGGCCAGGAAATATCAATAAACTTCGCGGTCAGTGTGGATTTACATGCATTTGGGGATTGTTCCCCCGATCATCTTGCGGTTAATGCACGATGATTGTGCAAAGTGTTTTGCTTGTCCATTTCCACTATTAAATTGCATGCATCAGTGTGCGTATATTCGGTTTGTAAGTTTAGTCCTGCAATCATGATGGTTTCCAGACTCTGATAAAACTGATGCTGTTTTTTATTGGGGGGTTGAGGGGTTTTTTTTTTTTTGGGGGGGGATGGTTAGCTGCCTTTGGGGCACAGTGGCCAAAGCTTGAAAGGGCACAGCCAAGATGGCCGTGGATTATTATGACAGCCATGGGCGTCGTGAATTTCAAACCCTGCCTGTTACTGTCCTTAATGCTTGCCCTGTTATCTCTTGCCTCCTTGACCTTGCTTATGTACTACCATCTTTAGCATGATTTTTCCTTCCCTGTTAGTTTGATTATAAATTCTACATTTGGAAATGGGAAACATAGGAATATGGATATGAAAACATCATAAAGGTCACCAGGCTGGAGGTCTGATCCTCATACCTCATGTTAATTGCATAATTGCAGCATGAGATATTTTGTTATTTTGAGGAGGGAATGATATGCTTTTCTTTTTCTTTTGCTGCAAAATATCTAAACAAGCTATCCAAAGTTCCCAGTTAGTTTTTCCTTGGTTTGTTTGATGCAAGCTATCCTGTTAGTTTTATTGGCTTTAATTTGTTTTGTTTTTCATAGCAACCACGGGATGCTCAGCCCATTGTAAAATTCTTATGCACAAACCGGGAGCCCATGCTTTTGGACAATCTGCCCTTTGACAAATATGAGTTGGAGCCATCACCTCTTACCCAGTACATCCTGGAGCGGCGGAATCCCAACAGCTGCTGGCAGGTGAGAAAAAGTATCTCCTATCAAGCTAAGCCTCAATGTTGTGCATTCCAGCTGATAATACACTTGTTACCCCCACCCTACCTGCTTAAAGTTATCATGGAATTATACATCTTTTCAATCAAACAAATGAACAAGGATCTGAGTGGGTAATTCTTTAAACAATTTGAAAAATCTCTAAGAAAATTGGACTAGACTGGACTGGAACTTGAACCCAAGAACTCTCGCTTAATATACCGGTTCTAACCACCTGAGCTATCCATCCCTTTGATGGCAGCCTCCTTAATAGTCAATCCTTTGCTTGGATGGGGGACCATTCTGAAGCATATAACCTTTAATCGCTTTACATATTCCCAGAGATCACAATCCATTTTCATTCAGATGCAAGTGTTGAAAACATGGCTAATATTAGCTGGTCATGGATCACATATTCATTACTTCCTTTAAAGTACATCTTGAATCCGTTCACAACAGGCCACTTTCCAGTTCCTATGACTAACGTACAAGTTAAAAAAGTGCCATTTTGACACTGACCAAAATTGACCCCAAAAAAGCAGAGGTCAATTAGAGTGTTCTTTGCATAGACTTCAGTCAAATCTTGCACAATTCGGATGTCTATATTACAATAGTCATGGATTATCACTCACTAAAATGGCTCATTGCAGTGATTGTGATAAATAACCCTATACTGTGCGTGTGCACTGTGTTGCTTTATGACAGACTAGCCAACACATCATGGTCATTTTTGTTTTATGTTCTTGCCATCGCATGTTATTTGGCTGGGGAAAATATTAAGACACACTTCAATGATAATGTGTCAGTGCATGAAAGTACAAGAATTGAAATGTACATGTATCTTCCTTGGGATTCCAGACAACATTTATCTTTCCTTAATATCATTTACCTCTCCAATCCCTCCATCCTTTTTGATAGGTTTTTGTCACAAACAGTGGGAGGAACTCAGAGCTTGGACACCCATTTGGCTACCTGAAGGCCAGCTCTAATCTTACCTCAGTCAACCTCTTCATCATGCCTTACAATTACCCAGTACTCCTGCCCCTCCTAGATGATCTCTTCAAGGTCCACCAACTAAAGCCTTCTCTGGTTTGGCGCCAGGACTTTGAGAACTATCTCAGGGATGTGCCCAGCTATTATGCCGGGGTGAGTTATATGCCATGGAGCACAACCTGTAATCAGTATAGCATTAATGAGATTATCTTACACATTATGAGGCCAACCTATAACAAAATTGTGCTTCTTATTACATGGCATCTGGAAATAGGATAAGTAGGTAGGAAAATGTGGAGCTGGAGGTGTTTGATTTATATATATAAAACTTGTTTGTGTTTGTTGAGACATGAATCAAGTACTGGCTAAGTGTTGCCTATAAATATACTCCGCAGGGTTGGTTGCAGGGTTTGTTGATTTACCGTAAATTCCCGCGTATAAGGCGCACTTTTTTCACCGACGTGAAAACCCAAAGTTGGGGGTGCGCCTTATACGCGGGTACAGCCCGCTGGCGGTCTTGTTTATAGGCACCATGTCAAAAAGATTTTTATCGGCGCGACGCGTCCCACCTCCCGGATTAAATCGCGGCGCTGCGCGGCGCCCGGACGGTCCCCTTGCTCATTAAAAGATCCCCTCTGTAAAGTCCGCTATTGTTATGTTAATGTCGAATGAATATGGAGAAGTCCCTGGCCCGGCACACACAGGGCACTCCGCGACCCGCCGCGGCGAGCTGTGTGTGGACAACATGGACTATTCCATTATGAATGGGAGGGGTGCTCAATACAGCAGCTGAATATTTTGCATGTCATTTTTTAGTTGGAAAAATCCAGCTTTTTACCGTGGATTGTGGTATCAAAGAAACAATACATATTTAAGTTGCTCTCAGTTTGTTTTTGGTACTAACGATGTGTTGTGGGTAGATGTGAGCACCCCTATATGCCGAATGACAAGCAGAGTGGAACACCAACCGCGTACGGGCGTTATTTAGTTCCCCCCTTTGTTGTGCTGTGTTGTCTTCCTAGTAGCTTTCTTTCCACACGAAAGGCAAACTGTCGGAGTTATCAACTTTATATCTGAGTCTCTGTTGAAGGTCCTGCTAAGATCGAAAGTTAGGCCATTCATTACAATTTTCCCCTTCTTTTCATTATTAAAATTAAAAAAAAAAAAAAAAAAAAAAACTGAACGGGAACTGAAAATGGGAAAGAACATTTTTACTGTCCAGACCGGAACTCTTTTTAAAGTAAAGTAAAATAAACCAATGCAGTTGTCTACCTGCGCCTTGGGAAGGCTCAGAAAATCGCGGGGCGCTACGTACGTCAATCCATTATTTTACATGTAGATTCACGAGTCAGAGTTTTGCCAATCAGAAAAGAAATTGCCCTGAAGCGGTATCAGCCTATTGGTGTTGACATTCCGATTTCCGGAGATTTTATTTATTTTTTATTTTTTCAGACGCTGCCCCGAAAATGTCTTTCCGAAACACTTCAGCTCCCGGTCATGCGGGATATATAATAGTGCCGGCCGCCAGCGCGGCCCTTAGCTTAGCACAGCGCGCTAGATTGATGTGTCGGAAGCTTGACCGTACCGTGCGCACTGCCAGCTAAACATTGCGCATTCTGTGCACAACAGCACGTGCAGGACATGTCAACGAACTTTTCGTCTGTGGGTACCAGTGAATCTTGGACACCGCTAGCGGTACCAATCTACGGGTACCAACGGTAGTTGGGAGTGATTTACGTTGCACGATATATAGATTGCGCAATAACACGTGGTTGGGTTGCGTGTGAAAGTAGAATCCTAGAGCTGTCAAAAGTTTGCGCGTTCGATGACGGGTGCCTTTTAACCAGGCCCCGAAAGGAGAAAGTCAGACAGCAAAAGGAGCACTACTTACTACACGATACAGCACAAAAATGTTGCACTCTTTATTCATTTTTTCAGGTAGGCCCACGAACGTACGTGATCGTTTTTCAAGTTATTCTCACATTTTTGACGCTAAATTTTTGGCACGGCCCACATCTCGATTCCTTGACAGCATGGACTATTCCATTAGGCATGAGAGGGGTACCACTGTATATACAATAATAAGCTCCGATAATATTCTCGTTTAGGGTGGACCTAGCTGCTTACAAATCCATCTTTACAAAACATGTACGTAGGCTATTGAGACTTTTTTCTGGGGATCTATTTTCACATATTTTTGCCGTCAGGCCGACTAGAACATCCCGGCCATACCTGAATGGTACAGTCCATGTTCCGTGCGCTACTTACGGTACTCCGTGACCTTCTTTAGTGGGTCGTGGGTGCTGCGTGGAAACTTCGTACCGTATCAGTGTCCTGTGTGGCTTTGTGTTGACCGCCGGACGCGGCCCACACTATCCGTGTTATCTTTGATGCGCCGCGACGCGCCGCATTCGCTATTGAGTACCCGGAAAGTCGAACTTCGGAAGAATGATCGAAGCGATAGGCGAAGTCCTAAACCTTATGTTACAAAATGCAGAGTTTCGCGGCCTACAATGGCAGACTTTTAGGGGAAAAATGGTCAGGGGCTAATTGACAAGCACCTCAGAAGAAGATCCCATGAGTTGGCGATATTTTACCAGTTGGCCGTGCAACTTTTTTTTTTCTGTCGGCTGATGTCGAAAGTTGGGGGTGCGCCTTATACGCGGGTGCGCCTTGTACGCGGGAATTTACGGTAAATCACTTATTGCGCTGTCAAAACAGGGTTGCGCCGACGTGCTGCAGTGATGGAAATAAATGGGGGGGGGGAATGATGACCAAATAATGCTAGTCAAATTGTCATTTGATTAGCAATTATTGTAAATGTTACTAGCAAAAATAGATGCAACTAGAGGTCTATGTCTGTTGTCAGAACAGAGCATAGGGCTTTTTCGCTTTCTTTATAATTTTGACTTCTCTCCAATCCAAATTTTGACTTCTCTCCAATGCAATGGACCGTTAGACAACCTTTTTATAAATTACTGTAGATGATGCTCAACTTGCAGTCCGTAGATGTTGGTTGGGAAACATAGCGACTGCTCCACTGAGGGACTGAAATGCAACTACAAATTTACAGCGCCTAAAACTGAAATCACAGTTACCAAATTCAACCTGGATTTTCACAGCCGAGGTATGCATGCGCGTGAAAATGACCTGACCCGAGCGAAGATATAACAGCGAATTCTCCAATTGCGCAACATGCAAGGAAATTTGCTGGCTGCAGCGTATGTTCTTCGCTAGACTTGATTCGCGTTGATAAACACTTGTTTTCATGAAACAAGCGAACGATTTGTGAAAGAGGCAACTGTCTAAAAATGACAACGGCTGAAATTCTTGTCTAGGTTTGTGATTTCTCAAATGTATAAAAAGCTTTGTCCCATTCGCACAGTCTACTTGTTTCTTTCGTCGTTCTTTGGATCAAACATCGCGGCATGATTGCACATTGCAGTTTGGCCCTTTTTGCCTAAATGGTTGTCACATGACCATCCAAAGAAAAACAGACAAGGGAAAAAAAAAGAAATACTGAATTTTATTTCGTACTGGGTTAAGGCCCTATTCACATTGTTTTGATTGAATTTGTGAAGGACGAAAAAAAGTCAACATCACTGGGATTCAAACCCATGCCCTCCATACCTACCCCAAAATGCACACATATATTTTGTGCACGAATTCAAGGGGACTTGATTATAATATTCAAAAATCCATAATAATTTGAAACAATGATCAATCAATTCCAAACTTTAGATTTGGAATTAGTAGGTCAATAACTAATTGCTGACCAAATTTCAAGGTCATTGGCCAATGGCTAATATGTCATTTAAAAACGTGCATTTTGATAACGTCGTGATCGCGTCATATTATTTTGGCCACAGAAGGTGTTTCTAGATGACATTCCCAATAGGTATAGAACAAAAAAGGAATTTTGTTTTGCTGATTGGCCAAATATGCTTAATTGAATGTGAAAATATGAAAATGTTCATGACCTCATTAATATTCATGAAAATTTTGGGATACACCTTTTCCCAACTTAGATAGATGCCAAGTATGGATCCATCTGACTTAGGATTGCGTCATAATTTGCGGTCATGTGACAACCAATAACATCATCAAATCGTCATTGTGCGCGGAACATCTATGGTCTAAGGACTTAGTCTATGCCAACTTTCGATAATTTCAGACAAAGTTTACTGGCAAAAGTAGCATCCCAAAAAAACATGCACAAAGTCTATGGGATTTCGTGCAAATAAGAAACGGAAGTGGGAAAAAAAGAAGACTTTTTATTTGTTCTAAAAGCAAATATTAAGTGCCTCACTGCATGAATAATTTATTTTCAAACCATTTTAATATTTCCTGAATGATGTAACATGTATAATATTACCGGTAGGCTTGTAGAGTAAAACCATGACTGTGACTTGACTTTATTCTCTGTTGCATTTTACAGCATTTTCTGGGCTTTCACTGTGCTTTTTTTAGGCCTTAGGTCGCAAATTGTTGTGTTATCTTCTCAGATCGTTCGCGCATCGTTCGCGCATCGTTCGCGAAGAGAGGTTTGTACGTTGGACCTGTAAACCCTGTCTCCCCCAACTCTCCCCACACCCCTGATCGATTGCAGTTATCTTCGCGAAAGAAATGACGTCCCGGGGTTTTTTCCTTCTACCCTACCCCGAGCTGGGGTAAGAATTCCCCGGGGAAAAGCTTATCCACGGTGATTTTTTTGGTTTTGTGAATAGACAGACCGATATTCCCGGGGATTTCGTCTTGTGTGAAAGCCCCTAAAGTGGGAGAAAACAAGCTTTGATTTGAGGGTATATCAACCGAAATGGGCGGAGGCCGCACAGAGTGATTTTGCATTACCCACTGATTTTCAGCTTCCAATATTTCAAACAATAAAAAACGAAACATTGTGGAACATTTAGGACACTTTTTTTATGAGGTACCCGGAACGGTAAGGTAAAACAAGAAAAAATTGTTTAATTTGGAAAACGGCTTCAGTACAACGTCTCTGTCAGGAGAATCTGGTCGTGTATCTTTATATTAACCACAAGCTCTGAGCATGCATGGGGCCGGCTTGAAAAGCCTTGGCGTTGCTCACAAAGCACTACACATTGGCAAGGACCAGAGTTTCAACCGCAAGCTCTGAGCGTGGAGCGAGGATAGGGCTCACAAAGGCAGATTTAAAAGCAACTGCCGGTGCTCTGGATTGATCTTGGGTTGAAGGAAGGGGGGGGGGTTCGGTTAACTGGAGTTTCAATTCCCGCTCCGGTAATTGCCCATGTGATCATGCCCCCCCCCCCCTAAGAAAAAAACAACCATTTATCTTGTTGGCGTACGTTTTTTTCCCCCGTACATTTAGGCCTTAGGTCGCAAATTGTTGTGCTTTCTTCGCAGATCGCGCATCATTCGCGAAGAGACGTTCGTACGTTGGACTTGTAAACCCTGTCTCCCCCAACTCTCTCCCCACCCCCGATCGATTGCTGCTGAAATTCGCGAATCGGCAGTAATCTTCCCAAAAGAAATGACGTCCGGGACCGGTAGTTGCTCCTTTGATGGATGGCTGCTGGATTTTGCTGGATTTTACTGGATTTTGCAAAGGAAATGACCCCCCGGACCAGTACGGAGTGGTTTCTCCCTCGGTTTATGGCCGCTGGTCTTCGCGAGTCTTCGCAGAGAAGACGACTCCCCGGACCGGTAATTATTTTCTCCTCGGACCTATGGCCGCTTCAGTCGCGAATCGTTGGTTCTCTTCGCGAAGGAAATGACTCCCCGGACTGGTAAATATAAGAATTTGCGGACGTCTTTGCGAAGAATCATTCGCACCAAATTTGTCGCGAAAAGTGATAATAATTTCGATCAGTACTGTAGTCTAGAAACACCCTCCGGGGCCAAAATGCCATGACGCAATTGTGATGTCATCAAAATGCGTTATTTTAAAGCACATATTAGCCAATGCTCAATCTTCTCGAAATTTGGTGGGCATTTAGCTATTGGGCGAGACATTCCAAATCCTGAGTTTGAAACCAATATTTGACCATTGTTCAGAATTATTATGATTTTTGATTATTATAATGAATTTGGGTTTTTTTTAAGAGAACCAGATGCGCAAAAGCGTTATGTTCTGTTTGCCAACAGACATAAATCTCTAGTAAAGTTGTACTTCCGTGTTCCGTGACACATTTTCCATTATTATTTCGAAAAACAATTTTCAAATTATGGATTTTATGCTATGACCGTAAAGGCAAGTCTTATTGAGGAACCTAGGCCCACCACGGTACAAGGGACCGTTGAGGAAGGAAGATCGGACCCAAAAAAAAGTACTGGACAACATTTACCCACCCTGTGCTGTCCAGTCGTTAATCTATTTCCCTGTACTTGAAAACAAGTTTCAATTCAAATCTAAACATTTCCCATTTAAGTCCCCACACAATTTGGTCGAGGTCAAAGAATAGCATCCATCAGTTGTCTGATCTAACAAATGCATAAAATAGCACACCCGAGAAAATTTCAGCTCAATCCGCCAACCGAGTCTCGAGAAAATCGTGAAAACCGCTTCATTTGTTTCATGAAAATGCAGCATTCAACGCCATACTGTTCTGAAAAATAGTTTAGATCTCGGTGAGACATAAACTATTTCTTTTACTCATTTCTCCCAAAATACAACATTTTAGGCAGAAATATTTCAGTGAGAGGTTTCTACTATAACCATCTTTAATCTGTATAAGTTTCATGTCAATCTGTGAACATTTCTGTTTTTCGATCTTACCAATGTTGTGTAGGGCTTTAAGCCAAGTAAAATACATTCTTTGTTCATGGTTAAAGTTTTGGAATACCAAAAAAAACAGGATCGAAGTGCGAAGACTGGAAAGATGTCACCATTTACAACGCAAGTGCGGCTTGCCCTCTGGATCCTTCCTCAATGGTACCCGGCGATCCGATCGGAATGCATGGGGTGAATGGTTACCAGCGAACATGCCACTGGACCATAGCAGTCTGCACTGTACATGTACTGTAAGGAACATCGTGCACACGAGTTCGGTGCGACAGATTGCAACTACAGAGTACAGTACAGTGTACTGAACATGTAAAATTTGATACACCAATCTACGGAAAATGCTTATCAATGGTCCTGCCGTTGCCGTGCTTGCACGATCAACTTACGTTCAACCGGTTCAGCCATCCTTTGACGTATGATTGTCTTGATAGATTTTCATGTGCACAAAATGCAAACCGTTTTAAAAATTGTTTCGCATTTCATGGAAAATGCATCGCATTTTGTTATGGGAATCCAGCTATTTCCATCACTGCGCTGTCAAAAAAGGGCCGGTTGGGAAACACTTTCCCCCCAAACAAATTTAGGGTCGCGCCGTCAAAATAGGGTAGGTCAGGAAATTGCAAGCACACTTTCTGATCCGGAAGGATTTTTCCGGATCAGCGCCGCTATCATACTGTAATAAACATAATGAATACAATTTGGGAGCAGAACGAGTAGCGCATCACAGTTGACATGAGTAGTCTCCACCACTTGTCCATCAGACATAACCCTCAGACACGTCTTACACGTAGAGCTTACACGCATGCAAAATTTGTATAAAAAAGTGCCCTCTTTCGTTTTGGGTAAAAATACGCCTTGAACAAAGACTAGAACCTGGATCTCGTGCACACGTGTTTTGCTACGCATACTACTCACTATGGACATTGAGTGTGTTCTGCCTATGCAAATTTTGAGTGTGTCAACTTCATTTTCAAACGGAATATCTGTCATCATGTACACAATTTGAAGGACATCAGGACAGTTTTTCATTAGAAATGGTTGAAGGACAGCGATTTTTTGTCGGATTACATACGGAAAATAGACAATTACACAATATTGTTCGTGGTGCAACGATATGCGTACAGCTCCTCCGGTAATCTTTAATCACATTAAAAATTAATGGGTGCCATGGTGGTTTAGTTTCCGTTTTTTGATGGTTTTAGGATTTCTGAATATTTTTTAAATTGTGAGTTTCAAGCCTGTTTATGAGATTTGGTCTGAAAATTGTCTGAACAAAATGTACAAATATTGCTATCAGGCTTGATTGATTGCAAACATGCTAGTCAGACTTGTGTGACTCGAGTACAGACTCAAGTCCAACTTGAGTCTTAGTTTCTCAGACAAAAACGTGTGTCATGCTAAGAAGTGACTGAAACTCAACCTGACTTGGACTCGTACTCAACAGATGAGATTCAGACCTTGACTCAGACTAGATGATTTTGACTAAAATAAACAATATGTGTTTTTTTCTTTTGTGTAGCCTCTTAAAATTGCCTTGCGACGGATGGGTGCTCCTAATGTCATACCTGACGGCATGGAAAACTGTCTAAGCTTCACAGTGGTAACCTACCTAAAGCGGCTAAAGCAACAGTCCAAGGTGGAAGCAGATCGAATGGCTGCCATGATATCCAAAAAGCAGAAACAGAGCGAAGGAGGCATTAAGGTCCCAGCAAGGTAAGACATGCCAGTACAATCAAGCAGCCTTTCAGAATTGGATCTTTACCTCGTTTTTATGACTAATAACAATATTATTTACATCAGCAAAATTGGTCGTGCTTGATGATCAAGGAATTGATTTACAATAAATCTCGGCTAAGTCGGCATCCTTGGGACTGGCATTTTTGTTATGACTTACGCCGATGCCGACATGTACTGTAAGTCGTCATTTTGCCAACATTAAACATGTACAGTACTGATCGAAATTATTATCACTATTTGCGACCAATTTGGTGCGAATGATTCTTTGCGAAGACGTCCACAATTTCTTATACTTACCAGTCCGGGGAGTCATTTCCTTCGCGAAGAGAACCAGCGATGCGCGACTTCAGCGGCCATAGGTCCGAGGAGAAAATAATTACCGGTCCGGGGAGTTGTCTCCTCCGCGAAGACTCGCGAAGACCTGCGGCCATAAACCGAGGGAGAAACTACGCCGTACTGGTCCAGGGGGTCATTTCCTTTGCGAAGATTCGCAAAATCGAGCAGCTATCCATCAAAGGAGAAACTACCGGTCCCGGACATCATTTCTTTCAGGAAGATTACTGCCAATTCGTGAATTTCAGCGGCAATCGATCAGGGGTGGGGAGAGAGTTGGGGGGGGGGGAGTTGGGGGAGACAGGGTTTACAAGTCCAATGTACGAACGTCTCTTCGCGAATGACGCGCAAACGATCTGCGAAGAAAGCACAACAATTTGCGACCTAAGTCCTAAATGTACGTAAACAAAAACCCGTAAGCCAACGAGACAAATGGTTGGTTTTTTTCTTGGGGGGGGGGGGGCATGATCACATGGTCAATTGCCATTTGTGGAGCGAGAATTGAAACTTCAGTTAACCGAAACCCCCCCCCCCCCTCCTTCAACCCAAGATCAATCCAGAGCACCGGCAGTTGCTTTTAAATCTGTCTTTGTGAGCACCGCCAGGGCTTTAGGAGCCCTATCCTCGCTCCACGCTCAGAGCTTGCGGTTGAAACTCTGGTCCTTGCCAATGTGTAGTGCTTTATGAGCAACGCCAAGCCTTTTCAAGCCGGCCCCATGCTTAGAGCTTGCGGTTAATATAAAAATACACGACCAGATTCTCCTGCCAGAGACATTGTACTGAAGTCATTTTCCAAATTGAACCATTTTTTCTTGTTTTACCTTACCATACCGGGTACCTCATAAAAAGTGTCCTAAATGTTCCAGAATGTTTCGTTTTTTATTGTTTGAAATATTGGAAGCTGAAAATCAGTGGGTAATGCAAAATCACTCTGTGCGGCCTCTGCCCAATTCGGTTGATATACCGGTACCCTCAAATCGTAGGTGGTTTTCTCCCACTTTAGGGGCTTTCACACAAGACGAAATCCCTGGGAATTTCGATCTGTCTTTTCACAGAACCCAAGAAATCACCGTGGATAAGCTTTTCCCCGGGGAATTCTTACCCCAGCTCGGGGTATGGTAGAAGGAGAAAACCCCGGGACGTCATTTCTTTCGCGAAGATAACTGCCGATTTGCGAATTTCAGAGGCAATAGATCAGGGGTGTGGGGAGAGTTGGGGAGAGAGGGTTTACAGGTCCAACGTACGAACCTCTCTTTGCGAACAATGCATGAGCAATCTGAGAAGATAGCGCAACAATTTGCGACCTAAGGCCTAAAAATGTAAGAAAAAAACCCGTACACCAACGAGATACTGTACATGGTTGTTTTGGGGTGTTTTTTTTGGGGGGGGGCATGATCGCATGGGCAATTGCCGTTTGTGGAGCGGGAATGGAAACTTCAGTTAACCGAACCCCCCCCTCCTTCAACCCAAGATCAATCTAGAGCACCGGCAGTTGCTTTTAAATTTGTCTTTGTGAGCACCGCCAGGGCTTGCGGTTGAAACTCTGGTCCTTGCCAATGGGTAGAGCTTTTTGAGCAATTTTCAAAGATGCGCGAACGATCTGCGAAGAAATCATAACAATTTGCCACCTAAGGCTTAAAAATGTACGGAAAAAACCTGTACGCCAACGATGGCCATACCACTCGTAAAAAAAAATGATTGGATGATTGCCTCTTGTGATTTCTGACACGTCCACAAATGATTTTAGACCTTTCTTTTGTTTGCAGCCATTGACGTACATTTGGTATGCGGCGGCCGTCAGCTTCAATAATGGACAACTGACATCGATTGTAGCCAAAAATAAATTCAACAATCTGCATTTTGTGTTGGGTATGATTTGTGAAGATCGCTGAGTATTCTTATGGTCGTCTAGCTTTTTGCTACATAGTTATACACATTGTAAAATAATTGTCTTTTGAATATAGCGTAACGGCCGACCATAATTTGCAAGCCGGCGGTTGGCAGAAACAGTTCTATACTTTTCCATTTTAAAGGAAATTTATTATCAATATTATCAAATAGGCCCAATGAAGGCTTAGTTGAACAACTCTCCCGCATGTCCTAAGTAGTCCTATTCTAAAAACAACGCCAGAATTTTGGAAAGACATCTACACAGGAGCCGCCTTAAACGTTGTATCACGTTTTTATCAATAAAACTGTCAATCATCCTACTGCAGGCTCTCCTTGCTTTTTCCACCACGGCGAGGTAACTTGGGTTCAAATGGGTTTTGTTTAATTCGGAGGTTGAGCATCCTTCCCACTTCCGGTCATATTTTGAAAGTTGATAGAAAATGATGATACATGCAACGAACAAGTGATATTTTTATATTCAGTCTCAAGTTAATATGCAATTTATTTAGTTAATTTACCACCTATTCTATAGTTATCATGTTAGTGCATACAAGTTTGTGGAGTTTTTAACCCTAACATAGAAATACGTATGCATGTAAATGTACACCATCCGGGCCACCAATGTTTTGGCTTGGAAATTTACTGAGGTGGCCCGGCTGGCCACTCAAGAAAAACCCTGATCATGCCCTAAGCGGAAATCATCATAAATCTAAACAATACCAAGTGCAAGGTTAAAAGTGCAGCATATCTAAGGCATGATAGACTTCATCTCGCGCAATAAGCAACTAAGGTTGTAATGTCTGGCTTTTGCCCCTAAGTAAAATGACAGTAATATTACAGCACTGTAGCTGGGGCCAGTTCGCTAAGTTTGCATTCAAGAATTGCCGTGTTCTGCAGACCAACAAGGTTGTCTGTTTGTGAGCATTTTCTTTTAATTGAAGTTCTAGAAAGAAGCCTTCAAAAAGTCTTGTTCCTGCGAAACTTAGCCAGGCTCCCTTAAAAATATTATCAGCAAGCTCTCCGGTGTCAAACGCTCTTGAATCTCAGTGATCTTCATTTCCTGTCCAGCCGACATCGGGGATTACAGTCATGATTAAATGGGTCAGCTTGCTTTTTAGGGGAAAAAGGGCCTCCCTCCTTCCTTGTTTCCCAAAAGGCAGGACGCTAAACATGTTTTGTATTGCCTGTGCTGAAACATTGATTTTTCCCTTTCTACGTTCAGGGATACGACGCAAACAAATATACATAATATTATTTCTGTGCATACTTGTATAAAGAACCTTCAAAGAAACTTCATAGAACCTTCCTGAAATCTTAATTTTAAAAAAGGGTGATTAACTTCCCGATTTTCAGGAAAGTACAAAAAATGAATCAATGAAAACAAAACACAGTTGACAGACAGTTCTACAATCTCTTTTGGAAGATGTGTGGCTCTGAAAAAAGCCGGTTTTGGAATAGATCCATTGGTTTTGAAGCTGCCTGTGGGGCAGCTAAAACCCGGAGGCACGGCCTCCTCTCTCCACGACCTTGGGTAGCACTTTCCTCAAGTGGCTGATGTACCGCCGCCATTTCTCTGCATTGACCTCATTTCTTCAGAAATCACTGATGCCGTTGACGAGTTGATCCTTCAATTGTGGGCTTGGCATGTTTCTGCCCACAGACATTCAATGGGGTTGAGATCAGGCAACTCTGCTGGGAAAGGCATCCAGTTTATACTGTATCTTTTGTATGGCATTTTTTGTGTAACCGCTTGTGTGCATTGGACAATTGTCCTGTTGAAACCTGTGACCATTTGGAAATTTACGTTCGATGAATGGCTTCAACTGTTTGGGAGGGAGGGGGGGGGGTTTCGGTTAACTGAAGTTTCAATTCTTGCTCCACAAACGGCAATTGCCCATGTGATCATGCCCCCCCCCCCCCCAAGAAAAAAAAGCCATGTACAGTATCTCGTTGGCGTACGGGGTTTTTCCTTACATTTTTAGGCCTAAGGTTGCAAATTGTTGCGTTATCTTCTCAGATCGTTCGCGAAGAGAGGTTCGTACGTTGGACCTGTAAACCCTGTCTCTCCCAACTCTCCCCACACCCCTGATCGATTGCCTCTGAAATTCGCAAATCGGCAGTTATCTTCGCGAAAGAAATGACGTCCCGGGGTTTTCTCCTTCTACCATACCCCGAGCTGGGGTAAGAATTGCCCCGGGTAAAAGCTTATCCACGGTGATTTCTTCGGTTGTGTGAATAGACAGACCGAAAATCCGGGGATTTCGTCTTGTGTGAAAGCCCCTAAAGTGGGAGAAAACAAGCTTTGATTTGAAGGTACCGGTATATCAACCGAATTGGGCAGAGGCCGCACAGAGTGATTTTGCATTACCCACTGATTTTCAGCTTCCAATATTTCAAACAATAAAAAACGAAACATTCTGGAACATTTAGGACACTTTTTATGAGGTACCCGGTACGGTAAGGTAAAACAAGAAAAAATTGTTTAATTTGGAAAATGACTTCAGTACAACATCTCTGGCAGGAGAATCTTGTCGTGTATTTTTATATTAACCACAAGCTCTGAGCATGGGGCCGGCTTGAAAATCCTCGGCGTTGCTCACAAAGCACTACACATTGGCAAGGACCAGTGTTTCAACCGCAAGCTCTGAGCATGGGGCCGGCTTGAGATGACTCCCCGGGCCGGTAATTAATTCTCCTCGGACCTATGGCCGCTGAAGTCGCGAATCGCTGGTTCTCTTCGCAAAGGAAATGACTCCCCGGACTGTTAAGTATAAGAAATTGCGGACGTCTTCACGAAGAATCATTCGCACCAAATTGGTCGCGAATAGTGATAATAATTTCGATCAGTACTGTAAATACATGTTGGCTACATACAGTAGGCATGTCGACAGTCACGCTTGTACATGTATCGTGGGAACCCCCGTTTTCGACGGTACACGTTGTCGACGCTTAGCCTTCTAAGTCACGCACGATGAAAACAACTCCGTATAACGATCTCAGACTTCGTATCTTACAGTTGGTTTCCTGCTCTTGTCCGTCACCGAAAAAGAGGAAAGTGAAGGCTTTTCCAGTAGGCCAAACTTGTGTGATTAAAAAGTTGCTCTTTTGGGGTCTATTTTCCTAGGTACAAAATTGGCAGTTGCTTCGAAGCTCCAGTTTTCATTATTGTTGGTCCTAAAAAAAATCTGAGCGTACCATAACAAACCCCAACATCCGTAGAAAAAATATATCACGCAACTTGAGGCAGTCCGTTCTGGGTAAAAACTATGGCGGCTCCTATAGGGCGTCTCGCTTATATATTTTTTTTAGTATTATTTAAAGACAAAAAGTAACATGGCCCAATAGGCTTTTATAAAAAATAAAAAAATAAAAGGGCAGCTAGAGAAAGTACCAAGAAGGAGGAAATGTGTCTCTGGAGTGACATTGGGAAAGGTCATAACTGAAGAAGCAGTGAGAAAGAGGATTGTGGAGTTTTTTTAAACGTCACAAAAGAAGACATCAACCAGACCAATACGTTTTAAGCATAAATTATGAATGATTTGAGGAAAGTGTTATAAGCAGTGTCGAAAAAAAACCCACAAAGATGAACACAAAAAAACATACAGTGAAGAATTTTGCAGTGCCACACAGCATTTTGAGATATTTTAAGAATTTATTTTGCGTTTGGCTGCACTGGGACACCTTACTAAACATCACCGACGAAAATAGGTCACGGTTCTTACTGCGCGGTGCGCCGCGGACGTCAACAAAACCAGGTAATCTTACGGAAGTGACAGGCTTGATCAACCTTCTCTATGATTATTCTAATAGTCTGTGGTGTGGAGAAAGTGACTGAGACCTCTTTTAGTGTGATACTTTCGTCCAAATTGTTCAGTTTGAAGAAAAGTCCTTATATCGTCGAAAACCGGTTACTGGATGATACATCTGCAATACATACATGTACATTTACCTGTATAATTATAAGTTGCACTCCCATCATGTTTGACTTGGATTACAGCGTGATCCTTCTCTTCTATCATATGTATTTCCCACAAATATCGATCATCATGATAACACGCTATCTAGCTGTACACAGTGTGCGGTAAGCTCCCATTTTATGCTGCTCAGTGTGTGTACTCTAGTTGGGTCTCAATTTTTTCAATACCATGTAAAAATATTCAATGTGTGCATAGGGATATGCTCAATTGACTGTTTCAATGTCAATTATGGAAACCCTAAAAATGGCCATCTTATAATAAGAAATAAGAAATTTAGAAATACATGTATATGTACATTGTACCCTCCAATTTTTCAAATATTGAAAAAAAAAATTCAAGCAGTGGCAACGCTTAGCGTGTGCTTGTGGGGCATTGCGCATGCGTTAATAAATTGGGAAATACCGGTTCCTCACGAACGAACATGTCACATGAGGGACCGTCCATGTGTACGTGTGCAAGCAGTACGCACACAAATGAATGTATGAAACTGTTTCATGTGCGATTTCTTCAATAAACAAACGGACCTAATGATAGCTGTGCTTCATAATTCCTAAAAAATAACAAGTCACCAAGAAACCGTTTGGGTTTTTTTCAATGAAAAATGAAAAAGAAAACAAAACAAAAGAAAAAACCCACACAATTCCAAAGATGGAGAAAGAACCCCATTATTACCCCAATCCATGTTTGGTTTCGATAGTTAAATAAATTTTACTTTTTTGTAGGTGATATACAAAAATGTGGCAAACTGCGTACTGACTAAAATTACCAAAATGTAAATCTCAAAATTTCGCCGCCATACACGTGTATTGGCCAGTAACTTGGTTGCTAGGGGCTATAGTTCTCGCCAAGTGAAGAACTCCATTGCTAAAGTCTATTCCATTCCCAGAAGTTCGGCACTAAAACAAAAGCCACCAGGTCCCAAGGACAAGCCCAAGGTTCCCTTAATTACTTCCTACAACCCTTCTCTTCCTCCTCTCAGGAAGATAACTAAGGAAAACCACCATATTCTCCACACTTCAGATTGTCTGGCTGAAGCCATTACTAATTCGCCTGTTTTGGCTTTCAGGCGCCCCCGTAACCTACGTGACTTAATTGTCCGAGCAGAGGTTCCCCCTTTGGACTCTTCACCTCCAACCAAATTTGGTACATTTAAGTGTACCTCGAAATGCATTGTTTGCAAGACACATGTCAAGGAAATGGACTCTTTCAATGGACATTCTTCTGGAACTACCCACACGACCTATAGCTGTATCACGTGCACTACCTCAAACATCATATACCTCATCTCTTGAAGAGTGTGTAATATTCAGTATGTTGGCGAGACCAAAAAACGGATCTATGGCCATAGGTCTACTATCAAAACCGGTAAAATGGACACCCCTGTTGGGTATCACTTCAATCTCCCTGATCATTCGATATCAGATATGAGTGTACTGGGCATAGAATCACTTGGTCACCGTAGTAATGCTGTCCGTCTTAGCCGTGAGAAAATGTGGATGAAGCGTCTTCGGACTATTCAACCACATGGTCTCAACATCCAGGAGGGTAATGACTAACACCATGCAGCTTTCTGATAATCCTTCTTTTGTGTTCAGTCCTTCACACTTCTCTCTTTGATCTTTCCCCCTCTTGTCACTAATCCCTACCCTACTCCTTGCCCTTCTCTTTGATCTTTCCCCCTCCTCTCACTAATCCCTACCCTACCCCTTGCCCTTCCCTTTGATCTCTCCCTACCAGCTTCACTCTTTGTCCTTTGTTTCTCATCTGTGTCCTATTCACTCTTTCCCCCCCTTCCTTCGTGTACATGTATCTGTTTTGTCCTTGTCACTCTGCCTTTGAGAAAGGTCCTGCTAGGATCGAAACTTCAGGCCCACTAAATTTTAAGAACTGTAGATGCAATTATTTTTAATGAGATGCTAAGTCATGCATTTTTCAATACGGACAATAAAAGCACACCCAAGGCCCACTTATTAATTGACATTGCCCAAGGAATTTAGTTTTTATTTCTCCTTTTGAATGACAAAATCATGCTTAATTTAGCAGATTTTAAAATATTTAAATATGACAATGCCTTTGTTTAAATCAAATATTTTTCATCAGGGAGTCATACAAATGAACTGTCTGCAAATTAGGTTTCATTACATTATACATACACCCATGCTTAAAAGTAAGTATCCCTCGTACTCGCTATCCCTCGTAAGTACTCGAGCAAACTCGTTAACACTCGCTAGCACTCGACAAAACTGCGAGCGGTAGCGAGCGGTTTCGAGTGATGTCGAGGATTAGCGAGGGATAACGAGCGGCCTCGTAAACACTCGAAGAGTGGAGGGCGGCTCATCAACAACGAGCGTTTGCGAGGGCTATCCAAGCATATCCACTGACCTCACTCGCATTCTTGAAAGGTGCCCGTTTGCCAATCTACTGGGCGGCCCACTGGGCGGCCCACTGTGTGAGCGCCCGCTCCTCAGTGGGACCGGCGACCGCAAAGGCTTATAAAGAACACCGGCAAGGAGTGCGTGCGTGGACGTCCCCAGTCCAGGTCTTTTGTTAAGGTTTTAGCTTGCACTATAGGGCAGTAAATTGCTTTCCTTTAAGTAGCATTTTTTTGTAGTTTCATGTAGGTCTCGGTCGATATTAAACATGTTTCCCTATTTCGTTTTAGTCGGCCTCCATGTGTACGTGAAATAGCTGGATTTGCATCGCAAAATTCGATGCACTTTTTTATGGAAAGCAAGACAAATTTGAAATTTTCTGCAAATAACTCTGGCGTCGAATGAATGTTTTTTGGTAAGGATTTCTATTTTGCAAGAAGTGCGTGCGTAGAGGTCCCCAGTCCAGGTCTTTTGTTAAGGTTTTAGTTTGCACTAAAGGCCGCGACCCATACATCGACTGTGCATGGATCACTTGTGGTAACTCAGTTCTTGCACTTATTTTCCGTTATTTTCCGTGTGCTAGTAAAATATGGTTCAGCCCTGAAGTCCGGCTCTCGGAATTATTTTCCGTGACCCGTTGAAAAGTTGCCGATAAAATAAATGATATACTTTCCTTTCATTTAAATACACTCAATCCTCCCTTTGAGACCGCATTCATGTCTTCTTATATCTTCCAAGGCTTTGCGCTGAAGTATCAGTTGTTGGTTATCTGCTTTTTCCTTAACTAAATCGTAAACTCAGCAAGACGGCTTTCATCAAAGAAAAAAGACCCGGTACCGCACCAAGCGTTCCCTGCTCCAGACCTGCTAATCGTGTCGTATAGTGCCAGGCATTTAGCTGCGTGGTCTTGGGAGTGATATATTCCTTTCTTTGGGGATGGAGGTGGACTTACTTTCATGCTTGTTGTTGGCCTTGCCTTATGGGTATTATTTTGTTTTATGAATGGAGGAGGGGGCTAAGCTGAAAGTCTTACTTATGAGGTTTTTTTTAAAAGGACATGTGTAGATAATTCCCAAGGAATACATGCCTGGCGTTGGTAAGGTATTTTTGGTAAGGTACATTTCCTTTTTTCGGATTAATTTCGTGAGGATTTTTATTTTGCTTTTTTTAGGGTGTCTGGAAGTAAGAATGTGCCTACACTACAGGGAATTTGTTTTCTCTGTGAATACATTATTAAGTCTTTTGTTTTCCGAATATAAAGGCCAACTTTTAAAAATTATCAGGATATTACGTGATTTCTAATGCATGTGAAATTATTTAGGCTTATGACTTAATAATATTTTTGGGTTTAATTATTTTCTTTCGGACATCATAATCAGAGGCGTGATGACCAGGCCGAATGGGCCATGTCCTACACACACTATGTAGGACAACTTTCTATAGGGGCGGTAATCTAAAATGTGGACGACCCGGCCAACATTTGACCCACTGATTTGGGAGTTCTTGCCTATGGTGCGGGCACCTACATGTAGGCGGTAGCAAGTACATTGTACAGTAGGTGGGTGCCAAGGCTTTCCTGTCGATATTTTGCGGGCGATTATCAACCGCTTGTGATGTCAAAGCGTATAAAAAAACAACGCAGTCAGTTCCCTGATACAGGGTGTATCCGTTAAGCGCACAATGGTACTGGGACTTCGGCGTAAATTTCCCGGATGTCAAAGTCTGCAGGAGTCAGCTTGGAACACACCATTTTCAAAGAGGTGTACGCACGACTTCCGTTCAAACAATCACATAAATCAAAGGATAAAATTTCACTTTTCAATATCAAAACCTAAACGAACAAGAAATACAAGACATGTCGTAAAATATGCCACTAAAAGGTTCCCTTTGTCGGGGTTTTCGGCCGATTATTTTTTTTTACCCTTCAAAATGTAAGCCATTAACCCCCCTTCCTACCCTGTATTTTCACAATGGTACGGTCTTCATAACACGTGCGGCCGCTTCCGCATAGGAAGCCTTGCGGAGCTCGACATGGTATTTTTACCGGGCCGGTCGCCCTCGGGAGTGGAGACCAATAAATTTGTGACCTTTTCGCTTGTTCTTACTCCATAACTTGATTGTATTGCATTGAAACTTTCACAAACGAGAGATAAGATATTCAACAAAAATTATGTAAGGTAATAAACTATCTTTGAGATCGAGTTTTGTAAAAAAAAAATCAGTATAATGTTGAGAAATTCCACATGCGAGCTCGTCCAAACAAATTCGACGTCGCTGAACAACCCTACTATAAATAATCACCATCAACTCATCAGAGGCATTTCATTTAATAATTGTATGAATAATGTACAAAACATCAGTAACAGTAAATTAACATTCAGGACGATCACATGAACCCAATGTAAATAATCAATTCAACAAGTAAGCCTACAATGAACCTACCAACGCAAACGTCACATAAACGTGGGGGCAGTGACAGCGCTCCGTTTGAGTTGGTCCGTAGTTGGTCGTGCATCTGTAGTTGGTCCGCTCAATCTTTGTTCACGGCGAGCCCAACTGGACGGTCGCGGGTCAGTGAATACTCGCAAGCGCTCGCAGGCTGCTTTCGAGCGAGTTCGAGCGAGGGCTTATCAAGCGAGGGCTTACGAGCGCCTGCGAGTGCTGGCGAGTTTGTTCGAGTGCGCTCGAGCGATTACGAGGCCCTCGACAGCGCTCGTATCCCCTCGTATCCCGTTTATGGTTTCTTACTTTTAAGCACTGCGTATTGTCTCCTTCCTTTTGCCTGGTACTCCAGGTCACAGATGCCCTCTCTAGCAGCTCGTAAGGACTTTCAGCAGCTACTGCAGATCATAACTGGGGAGGCTGTTAGTGTCCGGCCAGATAGTAATGTGGCTGAGTTTCCTGGCTATGCCCTTCACATCAAGGATCGCAGTGTTAGACCACAGACATACCGCAACCCCTTTGACATTCCTCGTAAGGAACTGCTAGATCAGCTGGTACGAATGCGCACCAATTTCCTACAGCTTGCCCTGGCTAAGTCAGCCAGGTTCATGAATGAAGGTAATAATTCAACACTCTAGTCAAATTTAACACAGGCCTTGCATTGGCTGGTTTGGTATCCATTTGTTTTAAAGGGGAATGCAACCCTAAAAATGAAGTTTGCTTATCTGATTGGTTGGGTGTTAAAAACAACCTACACTTACCTATGAGTCACTCACGTACAATTTTCATAAAGAGAGAAAATTCATGGATTTGAAGGTCAAATTTACCTTCCCGTACATCGCCATATTTTTTGAAGGTGCTGCCGCTGATTGCTGATTGTGATGTCACGATGGAGAAGATGGCAACCGTGTCTGATTGATCAATAAACCATTCCGACGTTCGCAAAGCATCATGGGTATAGATGACAAACTGGCCGTTATTTTATCACACACCTCTAAGGTGAAGCTTGTAAGTTCGTGAATTGTTTATTTTTTTTCTCATAAACCAGATCGAGTTCAGAAATTAAACTCACACCAAATTTTCGTCAAGATACCAGCGTCGAAACGTTGAGTGGGTAGTTTCAGAGAAATCAGTGACTGGATGACAATCACAATGCCTGCATCTCATGCCGCTAGCTGCATGCACACGCAAAGTTCACCAAGGGAATTTCCACTGATTTCTCTGAAACTATGCACTCAATGTTCCGACAAAAAATATATTTTGTTCCTGGCATCTAGATGAAAATTCTGTGTGAGTTTCATTTCTGAACTACATCTGTTTTTTTGCGAAAAAAAATAAACAATTCCTGAGTTTATGTGCTTCACAATAGAGTTGTGTGATAAACATACGGCCAGTTTGTCATCTATACCCATGATGCTTTGCGAATGTCGAAAAAAGGTTTATTACACTTGTTCAATCCTTTCAATTTAAACTTCAGTTATTAATCAACATTTTCTCAAAGTCATACATAAATGTATACCAAAAACATATTACAAACATACTTGTATTTTTTAAATTGATTTATATTTTAAAAAAATTAAAAATAAAACATTTGTGATTCTTCAACAACATGCACGTTCTGTCTAGTTTTTCATGCAGACCGCCCAATGCCACATCGTCCCAGCTCAATACGGCACATTATACAATGTACATGTACTGTACATATTTCTACACGTGGGATGGAGTTACAGATCAGCGGTGTGCGCGAAAGACTAGGCAGAACATGCATGGGCGGGATAATAAGTAAACACTTAAGTGAATACTTTCGAAAAGATGGCGACATACAGGAATGCAAATTCGACCTACAATTCAATGAATTTTCTCTGTTTATGAAAATTGTACATGAGTGACTCAGCTAATTGTAGGTTGCTTTTAACACCTAATCAGATAAGCAAACCTTTTTTGAGGGTTACATTCCCCTTTAAAAGTACATTTATAATGCACAGAACTTCACCTGTATGTAATATTTGCTGTGGCTAAGGCATAACTCATTCTCATAGTACAGTGACTGTACAAGGATATTCCCCTTCATCCCCACCAATGCATAGGATTTTACTCAGTAAAACACACCATCAAATATAACTAAGAGGTTTTTTGCTGTCATATGGGTTCTCTGCAATATTAAAACTTCCTAACAATTTGGATAACACGCTATCATGTCAGTTCATATTAAGCACTCCCAGACCAATTTTTTTTTACAACTCACCAATCACTAGTGTTTAGTTTGCATCTGAATCATGTCAGTCAGTTGTTTCTTTATATTGAGAATCTGGTGCATTTGTTCTGAACTTCATTCACTGCCTTCATAGACACTGTGCACAGCATTCCAATGGCAGAGATGGGCAACTATCAAGAGTATCTGAAGAGGATGCCAAGCCCACTCAGAGAAGCAGATCCAGCACCTGCCAGGCTGCACACCTTTGGGAACCCCTTCAAGCTGGCCTCTGACAAGGATAAGGTAATAATACTCTCTGGAGTATTGACATTTTTTTTAAGGGGCCTTGTCAAAGTTGAGTCTGCTTGTGGGGCGGCAGGATCCTGCAGAAATGTACCCATGTGTGTTTAAGTGCATCCAAACTAATGAGTAGGGTCCACCAAGCACTTTTGTGTGACATACAATAGCCAAAACACCATGGATTATAAGGCCTTTGCTCACCACACAGCTATTTCCCAGGAGCTTGTTTTGCCCTGGAATTATAACCCCACCTATGATTCAAACCACACCCATTCCCTCACTCCAAGGGAAACTGATTCCCAGTTTTCTGAGAATCGTAGCGACTGCAGTTGCTCAATGGAAGTGAAGATCAAACCTAGCAGGCATTGAGAGATTAGGAATGCTGATTTATTTACGCAGGTTTCTGGAAATTTCTTTTTTTTTAAAGATTATAGTGGCTAGAAATGTATTTGTGGTAACCTTTTGGCTGTTTTCACATTACAAGATCCTTAGCCAACTAAAGCCACCTGCTGTAGATATATTAAGCATATTCCTTAACAAGCTTGTGAAGGCCTATATCTCAATTATACATGTTTAAACGTTTCCAGCCAGTTTTATCATTTATTTATTTGACTTTTAATGAATTATAAGTAAAGTAAGCCTACCTGAAAAAAAAACTTTGCTTGTTTGCAACATTTTTGTATATCACCTGAAAAAAAAAAACCTGACAAACAACTCGAGTGGCATCAGAAGACTTGCCAAATTACCAGCACCAGCAATTATGCTTAGTTGCCATGTTGTATAGTGTCATACACTTTTCACAGTTTGCCCTGTCTTTAGATGGTTAATAGTTTTTAAAAAGCCAAACATTTAGAGACACAGACCTGATTTTTTAGTACATTTTAAAACTGGCAATTTGTTCTAAATGTTGCACAACAGTCATGGGGCACTGGAAAGTTACAGGGCGTAAAATAAGTAGAAGGTTTACGGTGACACCCATGTACCACTTCTCTTTCAAGAAGGAGTGTGGCTCTGAAAAGAGCCGGTAACTCAACGTTTTGTTTAAGGTTGTTCAATATCCAAAATTTCAGGTTTCCATAAATTGTCAGGAATATATCGCGATATTCTATATTATTGTGATACGTGATACAAGTTACGTAAGGCACCATGTCAAAAAGATTGTTATCAGCGTGCCGCACAGCGCCGCACTGCACCGCGGGTCGGCGCGCCCCGTCCGGCTGACTCGCGGCGCCGCCGCGAAGATTAAGATTCCTGCATAAAAAAGGTGTGGGATTTCCTTAATCTTTCATGGACGACCGCATTCTGGGTACTTGCTCTTGGACTCGGCCCGATGGTAACACTGACAGCGGATCTGGCCAGGCGGCCACCATAAAACAACACAGGAGGTGACCGCAAACACAAGATAATAAATACGAGTACAGTACAGTACTGTACCACGTCTACACTTCATACCAACTGCTCCGATCCACCTTTATCAGTGTAAGGAAGATCATGGAGTATGCACTACTGTTTTTTTATTCAAATACCTTTAACTTCCATTCAAAATGATTCATTTTTTTAAGGGATGATTGTTTCTTTTTTCACTTCTTATGAAGGTCGTATCACGAATATAAACGTCGTCAAATATTTAATTATTAAATAAACTGAGTATTAAAATGTTATGCACACCGTATAACCATTTAATTATTGCCTACCTAAAGTAGAACGCATTGTTTTCCTCACTCTGGATTGGGAAAAAATATCCTAGAAAAAACGTTTACTGGAATCCAAGATCGACAACACAGACGACGCTGCTTTTCCCAAAGTCGGTTTAGGCATAAAAAAATTATGAGAAGGTGTACGCCTGCAATAGTAAGGGTCCAGCGCACACGTGTTCAGGGTTTTTTGCTCGCGCTTATATACGTAACAGTGCTTGGATGCCACCATCCAAAACATTCACATACAGCCTCGAGGAAATACACACCAATGCAAGAGTATAAGCGGTGAGTGAGGCCAGGCCTTTGAAATTGATCGGCGTTCGGCTCCCGTGATTTTCGACAAACCATCAAAACTGCAGAACATGTACGCTCAAAGCCCATAAAAACATCGTTCGTGTCATGCCTTCGTGTCCTGAGGGGTGCCTCATCCAATAAAAATGCACCCAGGAATCACGTGGGTAGGTAGACTTGTTACCAGTCTGCATGTGCATTGGATTACATGCCCGAGCGTGTCCATTCATGGCATTTGAGCAAAAGATGGAGAACAATGCAGGGTCAGGATCAGGACAAGTCTACTGCTGATAATGCACGTGTGGCTAGCGGTGCATGTTCACAGCCTACAGCCTACAGCCTGGCTGCCGCACGAGGCGGGCGGAGTTGTGGGTCGAAATAAAAAAATATTGCCTCCAATCTGGTATGATTAGATGTGAGTGCATGTATGCCATTTTTTTGCCAGTCCGAGCTAAAACATACAGTGTGCACAATGTGAATGAAAATTCCTGACGTGTATGTGTGTTTTTTGTTTCTTATTTCGAGGTTGACAACGTTTATTCGGGTCCTTAAAAAATCTGATTGGCCAAACTCTAAGTCTAACCCGTGAACTCAAATGGATTGACGTAGCGCACCGCAAATTTCTGAGCCTTCCCAAGGCACAGGTAGACAACTTAATTGGTTTATTTTAATACTTTACTTTGGAAAGAGTTCCGGTCCAGTAAAAAAAATCTTTCCCATTTTCAGTTCCCGTTCAGTTTTTCCATTAATCTTGTTTGACTTTTAATAAAGAAAAGAACGGGAGAATTGTAATTAATGGCCTAACTTTCGATCCTAGCAGGACCTTCAAAAGAGACTCAGACCATGCTCAGACATAAAGTGGACAACTCCAACAGTTTCCCTTTCATGTGGAAAGAATACTAGGAAGACAACACCGCACAAAAGGGGGGGGGGAGCTAAATAATGCTGATCGTGGTTGGTTTTCGACTCTGCTTGTCATTCGGCCTTAAGGGGTGCTCCTATTTACCAACAACACATTGTTAGTAACAAACACAAACTGTGAGCAACTTAATTATGTATTGTTTCTTTGAGACCACAATCCACGGTAAAAAGCTGGATTTTTCCAACTAAAAAATGATGTCCAAAATACTCAGCCGCAGTATTGAGCACCCCTCCCATTCATAATGGAATAGTCCATGTTGTCCACACACAGCTCGCCGCGGCGGGTCACGGCGGGCCCTGTGTGTGCTGGGCCATTAACTTCTCCATATTCATTCGACCATTAACATAACAATAGCGGACTTTATAGAGGGGATCTTTCAATGAGCAAGGGGACCATTCGGGCGCCGCGCTGCGCCGCGATTTAATCCGGGAGGTGGGAAGCTGGAGGACGGGCCGCACTGCGCCACGGCGGGTCGCGTGGCGCCGATAAAAATCTATTTGACATGGTGCCTAAGCGGGAGTCAAGGTAGTGACCTGGATTTCTATTCAATACACACGGTGTAGCAAATGCATAACTATACGCCATAGTTACTAATTGTTTAACCCCCTTAAATCCTCATTTATCACTGAACAAATTTCAAACAACTGCCCTACGACGCTCTCCTAAAAGTATATGCCAAAATGATTTTTTGTTGATGTATTAAGAATAAGCTATTTCCTTCAAAAAAGATGATATCCCAGACGGATTTTAGCAACTTGATGCTTACTTATGATGTCATAAATACATGTCTGGCCAGAGCCAATGGGTGCTCAGATTAATATTCATAAGGGGAGACAAACCATATGTACATTTACGTTGGCAGAACAATCGCCTTGAACAAAATCTGATGTCCCTTTTGGTCGTATGGATGTGTACTGGAGAAACGTTTATTGTACCTTTTGGGGGAGAAATCTGCTAAAAAGGAGAATAAAGCAGTTCACCTTTGCTCATCCACGGCGCAAAATGATTGTTACTATACATGTTTCAAGTTGGAATCGATCACAATGCGACCCCCCCAAAAATAGTCCACCGAATTTGTTTGGTGTGCACGATGTGTATTGCGTACTGCAAATGGCCCAGCCGTAGTTAGCTGGTGTACGTTGCCTTATACGTGCATTTAGTACAGCTGCGTGGTGGGTACCAGTACAGCATGGAAGGATCGAGAAATCAGGTCGCACGTGCGTTATGAACAGTGACGTTTTTCCAATGTTTGTCCTCTTCGATTTTGATTTTGATTTTCTGAGATTAAAACATACATGTATTTTTACAACATATTTGGCTGCATTGGGAAGCATCGGGAGGAAATTGAATCTGCATTTTTTTGGCAGCCTGGATAATATTGTAAACGATCGGATAACTTATGTAGACCACATGGGGGGAAATGTCCCAAACACGAGTGGCTGTGCTTGACCAGCGCACCGAGTTCGCTCTGTACAAAAAGTGTGCTACCAACACCAGAAGTGAGCTTGCACTTGCATTGGTTTTTTTGCCGACGCATTGCCTTTGTGGAGACCGTAATGAAAGAGTCAAGTGGCTGGCTGGCAATTCCTCTCCCCTCGCGGTTTTGGGTTTTTCTTTGTTTTTACTAACGAAAGTGAGTGATGAGTTCCGCACTGCCCCACTGGACGACATGGTCCTTCTCATGCGAGTGCTTGATGATTCTAGACCTGTCGCATTCTCCCTTGCGGCCATGGGCTTTGTGCATGTGGGGAGGTCCCGACCAGTCTCTCCAACGTACACTTTACCACATTTGCAAAGGATCTTGTAAACACCAGGTCTGGAAGCCGGATCAAGTCTGTCCTTGTGGGTCTGTGTGTGGTTCTGGATCTTGTTGGGCGCTGTGTGGAAAACCTTGATGTTGTGTTTGTTCAAGGCCCTCTGGATCATGTGAGAGGTCCTGCACATGTACAGGACGGTGACAGGAGTTTGACCCTTTGGTCATGGCGGGCTCTGGGTTCTTGCATCTTGATCTGGCACCCAGAGTAACTGTTCCTCTGTAGGGCTGATATGATTTGTCACATATCTAAGGTAAGGGCCATAACCTCTACCCAAGGTCAACCTAGCAGGGCAACTCCTTGTCACTCCCTGTCCCTTCCCTATTTGAGCAGGACCTCTCACATGATCCAGCGGGCCTTGAATAAAAACAACGCCAAGGTTTTTCACACAGCGCCCAACAAGATCCGGAACCACACACAGACCCACAAGGACTGACATGATATGACTTCCAGACCTGGTGTTTACAAGATCCATTGCAAATGTGTTAAAGTGTACATTGGTGAGTCTGGTCAGGACCTCCCCACCAGACTCAACAAGCACAAAGCCTTGTCTGGAATCATCAAGCACTCGCATGAGAAGGACCATGTCATCCAGTGGAGCAGTGCGGAACTCATAACCAGCATCCAGAGATTGCACCCTCGTCGAGTGAGAGAGGCCATCGAGATCTTCAAACAACACTGTATGTACCACAAGACATCGAAGTATACATCAGCGACATCTGGTGACCGCTTCTGTCTAATGGGTCTGCTATACCCACATACAACTCGACTTCATCCAGCACCTAGTTGCCTCCTGGGTGACCTCTACCCTTGGCATCCATGCTCACACTGACACACTCCAGTGAACTTCCTCTTCACGCCCCGGTGGTTGCACTGGCGGGAAGATCCTACACACCCCAGTGGCTGCACTGGGTGGGAAAGATTCTCCACGTCTGAACGCTTTCACCAGACATATATAACCCTGATGATAGTTGGAATCCAGCAGTCTCCTGACGACGGGCAGAGTACATAGTACTTGAAACATTGAGTTACACACTCCTTCTTGAATGAGAATAGGTACACTATAGGTATTTTCACCATGCAAACCTTCAAGTCTTATATGACATTAAGTGGTTAAAAGTCTCATTGACTCATAACTTTGGTTAGAGTAAAAAAAAATGTTGCACTTGAGTACCGATACTTCTTTGATCCAAACATTTGTTATATCAATAGAACATGATTCTGATTGTGTTAAATTGATACATTCCCTAATAGCAAAAGTTCATGGTTGATGAAGCTGATGTAAATGAGGCAATGACAGGGCCACAGCATCAGCAGCGGCGACGTTTGAGTGACACTCCTCCGGGTTCTCCTGCTGCGAAACGAGCCAGGAGTCCCGCCACTACACCACCTAGCCGACGCCCCACATCCCCAGGGGTACAAGGGGGTGTCATTTTGAAGAAACCCATTGCCCAATTTTGTCAGACCAAGCAGAAAGCAATACCCAATGCTGCACAAACAGGTAACAACTACTTAGAAAAATTGAGACCTGTGTAAGTTATGGAATTTAGGTCCTCCAAAGTCAGCGTCGTTGTTGTTGCTGCTATGTGGTGGGCCCTCCAAAATCAGACACCACTATTGTCAGAATTCTAAATAAAGACTCACTTTAGCCTACCACAAAGTACAATGGTGCATGAGAAAGACCTATTTTTATGCATGTTGCCACATGAAAACTTACCGTGATGTCCACATTGTGCCTGAAGACCTCACTTGTACACACTGTAAAGTGGCCCGATACTAAGATGTAAACAATTTACATGGTAAACCTTGAAAGGATTTAAAAACTAGAGGGGGATTCAAAGAAACTTTTCTTTTTAATGGTCATTTGGTACAGCAATTTTAAGCTTTTGTCATTTCAGGGGTTGAGTATTTAAGTTCTCTATGCTAAACTTACATTGCATACATATACACGTACAGTAAACCTCGGCACCCTCGGGACCAGAATTGTTGTGCCGACCTACGCCGATACCAACATAATACTGCAAGTCATCGTTTTGCCGACCATAGTCATAGAAGTAGTAGTAGTAGTAGTAGTGGTGGTGGTGGTGGTGGTGGTGGTGGTGGTGGTGGTGGTGGTAGTAGTAGTGTTTCTTGCACCTAATAGCAGTATTCTTTTTTTTTGTAAATGCAGGCTTATCAACTGTACAAGCTGAAAGCAAACCTCCATTGGAAATCGTGCTTCTTGAAAATTCTGTCACACTTTCGTCAAATGCCAATCAGGAATGTTTGAATCTGGACAAAAACTTAGAGAATGACTTGGATCTGACTGGAGCAGGGACTGAGGCTGAAGTTACTAATCATATGGAAGCTGATGGAACTTTCCTGCCAATAGCTAAGGAGGTTGCAACTGGGCCTAGCCCCATTGACAGAACTGGAAAAGTTATTGGCCATCCCATTAATCCTGTAAATGACAAGAAATTACCAAAAAGGAATAACAATGAGGAGAATGTGGCAAATGTCAATGCCAACCTAAAACAAGCAATTGTGAAGGAAGTAAGGAAACCAGGAAAAGGTAGGTGCAGACGTCCATAATGCTTTTAATCAAATAACTGTCCATTTAAAGTTTGGGTCTTTATTTCTTAGAATTTGTACAGACTTCTCGGATTGCCACTGTTAAAGCGGGTCTTTAACGATTTCAATCTTGAACCGATTTCAACTATTTCTTGTATGTAGTTGTTTGTTATATCAGAATAAAACATTGATATACACAAAAATAAATGTTTTTTGAGGGGTTCATATCAAGCACGAATTGCAAGGTCACTGGCCGTTTGATCTATAAGCTTGATGACGTACACCTTGGGAGTCGTCAAAAACAATTAAATTCACGCTTGACAGTGTGGGGTCGTGTACCGTTACTAGCATGACTTGCACTACACATTATTGATTTTTTTTTAACAATTGTTTAGGCTATAGCCATGCACTCAGGTGAATTGAATGCAAGACAGCATTACGGTCCAAGTTACTCAGACTAATACCATGACATGGAGAAGCTTTTCAAAAGCCTTTTATATTGAAGCCTTTCAGTCAGAGCGCATTCTTAACGAAGCTGACCACCTCGCGTCGAGTTGAAAAGAAAGGAGACACACTCCCAGATTTTTGCTGGTGTTTCGACTACAACCACCAACCACACACGATTGTGACATCGTGCATATCACTCTATAACAAACTAAACACGAACAAACTAGGGGACTTGGAACATGCTTTACTGCACGTATTCACTATGGCCGCCTGTTGTAGCATACATGCACACAAGTCGGGGACTCCCAAGATACACATCACGGGGTCATTGCATATCACTTTGACATCATTCATCCTTTTCTCAATTCAGCCAATTCTGTCAAAAAAGTCATTTTTTCATAAACGGAAGTCTATAGTTGTTTTTTGTTCAATTTTTTTATTTCAGGCAAATATTCTGAAGTAAAAAATTAACAAACGGGGGATTTGATGGAGCATATTTGAGGGTCCACTTTAAATGGTATAGAAGTCATACCATCTTACTTTCCCGCAGCCGATTTAACGAAACTTCAAATGTTGCCATAACTTACGCAACATGTTGCTGCCTTTTCTAATTATTAGAAATCATTATTAAGTCCCATAGACTTTGTGCACAAAATATGTGATTGCGTTTTGGGGTAGGAATGGAGGGTATGGGGTCGAATCTTAGTGATGGCAATTTTTTTTGGGGGGGGGCCTTCACAAATTCGATCAAAACAATGCGAAGAGGACCTACAATCAGTATAAAATACAAAATTGCATTTTTTCTTTTTTTCCTTGTCTGTTTTTACTTGGATGGTCACGTGACCAAACAGCAATATGCAATAATGCCGCTATCAACATTTGGCATGTATCTAAGTTTGGAAAAGGTTTATCCGAAAATACCATTTTTATGATGGTGACGTCATCTTCTGAATATTAATGAGGTCATTCAATTTTCACTACCGGTATTTCATTCATACATGTGAGCATATTTAGCCCATACAGTGACATTTTCTTGTTGCTTCTTTTTGAAACAAATAAAAAAACAGACTTGTCTGTTTTTGCTTGGATAACAGTGCTTGAAACTGCAATGTACAATCATGCTGGGATCTTTGATCCCAAAGGATCAACATTTGGCATGTACAGTATCTAAGTTAGGAAAAGGTGTATTCAAAAATGTCCATTTTATGATGGTGACATAATCTGATGAATATAAATGAGGTCATGAAATTTTCCTAATTTCATATTCATTTGAGCATATCTAGCCCATACCGTACATTGACATTTTCTGATGTTTCTTTTCATTACAAATGAAACAGACTTGCCAAACTTTTGGTTGGCAGTTAGCCATGTGCGAAACATTCAAAATCCGAAGGTTGGCACCGATTGAGCATTGTTTTGAATTACTCCAAGACTAACACACAGCATGCATGGAGTTAACGAGTTGACTTTTTGGCCTTGTTTTCGAGCCACTGTTTTGTTGGTACAAAAGAAGACTAAATTTCCTAAACAGTTCAGGAATAGGCAACACAGGTTTGCCTTAGATAATTAATGGCCATTCTTGGTGACCACAAATACTTGATACTGTACGCTCGGTAACATACAAACTTTACACGCTTGACCCAACCCAGAAACATGCCACGCTAGGCAAGGCTTTCACTGGCCTTACTTGGCCAACCCAAACTATTCTATGAAAGTATTCTATGAATTTGTTATTAAATCAGAACACAAGAGTGACTTAAATTATCATCTAGATTTTAATATATATTTGTAACCTTTTCTGAATATATTCTTTAATGGGGGAACTTTCCAATCCTAGGAGGGCCTTTCTTTCCTTCAAGAAAATTCCTTTCAGGATCCATGCGTAAACATTGACCCTTAATGATAAGTTTGCAACATTTTTGTGTTAGTTCAAAGTTGCTGATGATTTTAATGCCTTCCAATTCCATTGAGCAAAAATAATAATAACCCCATTTCACCCTTTTCTTTACCTAGATTTCTCCCAGCTCTTCATACTTCTAAATGCCATCCAGGGAGATCTAGACACTAAATATCTTTTCGTCAACAGCATCATCCGGGAGGCAAGTCGTTTTAAGAGGCGACGACTTATCCAGATGCTGGAAACTTTCCAGCAGTCCATTATTAAATACGAGATCATTCATAGCGGTGGGCCTGCTATGACCAAGAAGAAGATAATGGGCCAGATTCACGTTGTTGCATCTGTACCATCAAGGTAGCATATGTTATTTACTTGTTATTTATATGCTACTTAATACTGGTGGTCTGTTTCATGTCAGGGATTGGATGTTAATAGTGATCTCTTGAGGACAACAAAGGAAGGTGGTTTTAAAACATCTTCAGCATATCTGAGACAAAATGCGAGTCAAACATTTTGCATTTTAAAACTGAATTCTCATATTCCTGCTTATTTCTGCTTCATTCAGTTGTATCTTGTTGCTAAGGTGGCAGTTAGTACACATACTTGACATACCTTATGCACTAACTCATGGCCTATGAAATTTTAAGGTGGCTATGTTCTGTATCCACAGTCCACAGACTCGGCAAGATGACAACATAATGTATACATGTGATTGCTTTGGATTTTCTTGCATGGTATTGTTTTTGTTTATAAAAACTCACATGTTTACTTTTTTGGGTAAAACTCACTGAGATAATAGTTAATTTTCCCAATAAAATTTGCTTTTGGTTGCATGTACTTTAATTGAGCCAAGTGGTTGCTTTTACTGGCCATCCTCTGCCCAGGAAAAGTAACAAGGTCACTTTTACTAGGTCGATAAGGCCTGTGCAAACGCACAACTCACATGTATCAGCCATTATTTTATTCGGTTTACTTTGCCAATTTGAAAAATAAATTCAAACAAATAAACTATCATGGAATTTTTAAACAATTTTGGTAAAGAAAACTTTCAATGGACCAGGACTAGAATGTAGTAGCCAGGTTTATAATAATGAAAATGGGGGCCTGATCCCTCAAAGAAAACTTTGACTGGAACAGGACCGAGACCTCTGGTTTGCATACCTGCACTCACCATCTGAGCTATCCATCCCAAATATGGTGGCCTTCCCAAATAGTCAACTAGTCTTGAATGTTTTGGTAACTTCATACCAAATCAAGCATTGTTTTGTTTCAGCTATTTTGTTTTCATTGTTTTTGATTCACTAAAATTATTCCATTTTATCACTGAAGGATAAAATGATTTATACTAGGCCAGTGTACCCCCCCCCCCCCAATTGCTTCCAGGGTGGCAAGAAGGCAAATGGACACTTGTTGACAGATGGTGTACATGTGGTCTGTGTCCATGGGGGAGTTCTTGGTGCTGGTGAGACATCGATGACGGTGCGTGGGCGTCCTCGTCTCTTCTGGGCCGATCCCTTGCCAGCACCCTCTCCAGTAACTGAAGGGGCAGTACGGGGTGTGGACTTCGGCATGCTGACGATTTTTGTGGCTCCGTAAATGACAGTCGAACGAATTTAAACCAAGGCCTAACACGAACCGAACGGGATTAATGAACGAAGCTAATTTGACAAACGCAAAGGGGTAAGAGCTCTAGAAATTCCTCCGTGGAACGTCAGAGGAACAATTTATGTTAGAAAGTAAGCACAGATAAAAATATATATATATATATATTAGAGAGTAGTTTGGTCAGTTTGCTGTGAAGGGCTGCAACGAACTGGCACTGTCCACTTGGGCTCAGCTCTTTGAAACAAGTACTCTGCCTATACATTCTGGCCAGGGGTGTTCAGTTGCATTCCAAGAACCCCCCCCCCCCCCCATGGACACAGACCACATGTACACCATCTGTCAACAAGTGCCCATTTGCCTTCTTGCCACCCTGGAAACAATTGGGGGCTTCATACCAAATCAAGCATTGCAAGCATTATTTTGTTTCAGCTATTTTGTTTTCATTGGTTATGATTCACTAAAATTATGTCCTTTTTATGTGGTGTTTTCAAGTGCCGTTCTGTGATCCCATCACAGGAAACCAAATAAATTTGTTTGCAACACATTTTTGTAGCTCTTCAGAATCTGATAAATTATTGAAAACATAGAATAAGATTTTCACAAATCTTTTGCTAATGGCAATTGGCAAGAATGCAATGCCCGAATGGTCTCAGAATTTGGCACCTGCAAAACACAACGTATGTACTTTGGGGTGACTGTTTCAACAGTGTCAGCTTGATATGTTATTTAGGTGCAACCTGTAGCATTCTGTTTTCCCTCGCTATCAAAATGATTGCCATATAAAGTAAGTAAATGCCCCTTTTTTAAACCTAAAGTTTCACCACCTGTTTAGGAGATTTGGTTCTAAAGTTTTGAGAAACAATTAATATTGTCCAAGCAGTTTTACAAATTGTTCTGAAATGTAAGAAAAAGTGAAGAATTAAAATGGTAATTTCCAATGTTTCTAATTTCAAAATTGATTGAAATATTTTTAAGCTTGATTCTAAAAAAGAAACAACAAAAATAACTTATTGAAAAGAGTCATTGGAAAGAAAGAAATGTTTCTTTGATGTCCTTTCTTCTGTTGTCTTGAAGATGGAATGCTTTTTCATTAATACCTTTTCAGATATGAACATTCCAGTATGTATCAGCTTTGGTAAATCCTTGTTGCCTGACACCTGGTCAAAATGTCAGTAAACGGAATTCATTTGATATTCTAATATATCAATGGGTTTAACATGGAAATGTCTTCCTTCATTCATGTAAAAACTGAATTGAATTGAAGATTGAAAAGTTTTTTATATTTTTGATAATTTGATTATTCTGATATAAACACACATTAAAAACACCCTTTTTCTTGTTTGTGAATCTTGAGCTTGTTTTCAAAATGAACCCTACAAAGATGTATCATGTATTTACGGGAAATGTGCAATTTATAATGTACATAGGCGTTTAACTAATTTCTAGTGCACGTCTGTCCGTTTTTGCAAAGAGATTTATGTATTATGTGTTGTCAATTATCATGTGTTTTTTACCAAACGATTTGACTGACATTGGCCTTAAAACAACAGTTTGTAGACTGAGACAATTTTCGATGAGCTCACTTCTTTTTTCACTGTTACTTACAAAATTTCTACGTTGATTAAATTGGAAAGGAAAATATTTGTATTCCCCTAATGTTGATTTTTTTTTTTTTTATTGTGTTCCTTGTTTACCTTCAAAATGGGAAAACAAATACGGAATTTGGCGTAGATCCTGTTATGGCAGGATTTTCAAAAATTGGCCAAACATAATTATATTCTTATATTAAAAAAATGCTTTAATCTTTAAAAATCAGTTCAGTTAGCCTAAAGAAGAGTTTTTCTCATGTTAAAAACTACACTATTGGTTAATTTTACCAAAATTTGGAGTTAACAATGATCTGAAGAAAAAAAATTCAAAACATTGACAAGAATTTCTTAAACAGTTCAGGAATAGGCAAGACATGGTTGTCTCAAATGGCAATTCTTGGCAACCACAAAACCTTTGGCTTTATACGCTTGATACCACACCAACTTGCTACTCTTGACCCAACCCCAAAACATGCCAAGCTTGGCAAGGCTCTAACTGTCCACGCTTGACCAAACCCCCAACATGCCCCGCAGGAATAAGTCGGTGCTAACCACATTGTTTACAACTTATCAGGCGTTTTAGATATTTTGACGTTTAGGTATTTATGGATAGATTGGTCATCTACAAACCCAAACTGAATGGATTATGGGCCGAAAAGTTAATGACAACTGGAGAAATAGGGTGATTTCCTTTCAACCCTGAGTCAGCCCAATTTCTGAAACGCACAACTCTTTACTTAGGGCTTGTCACGTCATTGGGCGGGGGTGTCATAAACACATCATGTCATGGTACGATGGACATTGACGTTGTGGATTTATAGCGTCATGTTTGCTGTACATTTAGAGACTGAAATGCTGAGTTCTTCATTTAAAAGTGGAGAGGAACACTCCTCATATAATAGCATAACAGTGTAATGAACAATTCTTAGACATCAACACCTGGCCCGCTGTCGTACTGAGACATCGTTTGGATGGAACCCGTGACCTTTGCCTTGCAAGAAAGCAATAAACTGCGTACGACGGTCATGTTTATAGACCTTTCTTTTGCCACGTCACAAGTAACGTGACAAAACACATCTGCCATTTTTGGTTGGCAGTGACACGAACTTTGTATAAAACCATGATACAAAATACCGGAACTTCCCCTAGCCTTGGCACGCCGATAACAACTCTCACAAGTTTACAATTGTCCTGAATAGTGTTCTGTAATTGAAAGTGGTATTAAGTTGCTGTTGTTGCTGTTGCTGCAGCAAACGATACAGAATTGATTCGGAACGAACAATTTTCTGTTTCCCTGAATCCAAGGCCCATAGGCCTACTGTACAAATCAGCATCCTGTTCCGTTCTGAAATTTAACCATCGGTTTGTCGTTATATCTTTCTCTTGACAATTTGTCTAGTTTGCATAAGAGGATGTCAAATTTTGTGCCCTGTGAAACTGGAACATTGGAATGATCTTCTGTAATTTGGTCAATATCAGACAGCACCGGTTGTCTCCTACCGTACGTAGTTATGATAATCTGTCAATGTTTGTAAATAGTGAAAAGGTCTATAGCCGGTGTCAGATGGAAAAAATGCAAAACTGTCCGCTCCTGGCACTTTTGCATATGCAATTGTGTCCGGGGCTATGCAAAACTGTCCAACGTAGACGTACGTGCGTAACCGAGCATACATGCACCGAATGTACACGTACAATGTATGTAGATGCACATGCAGCGTGAGTATTCACGTTCCATTGTGATTGCAGCTTCCTGCAAGGGCTTCATCGCTGTTTTCTTCTATTCTGTTGGTCGGGGCTGTTGAGTCGGGGCTGTTGAGTTTCATAAACGTTATCATTCACGCCTGTAGTATCTTTCACTCCAGGGAATGACATGGAACAGCCAAACTGACTAATCAGGTGCCAGAATGCCATTCCCTGACATCACGCCGACCAAGTGAATTTTGAAATCTTTCGACATAAGCTTCAATCTGGTATGTGTACTTCCGTCCTGTAAACAATAGAGGGCGTTTACATCCAGGACCGTTTTGCATGGTGGCGGACACAATTGCTCGTGTGTCTGGACGGACACAATTATTGCATTATGCAGCAGCGTCAGGGCGGTCATTATTGAATATGCAAAACCGTCCACCGGTTGTATTTCGTATGTAATCATGTCCGCCAGATGGTCAATCTTCTCGAAATTTGGTGGGCATTAAGCTACATTAAAACTCTTAGGTTTGGAATCAAAGGACTATGTTTCCAATTATTATAATTTTTTTAATGTTATACTCAAGTCCCATAGACTTTGTGCACAAAATGATTATGTGTGTGCATTTTGGGGTAGGAATGGAGGGTATGGGTTCGAATCCTGGTGTCATGCCAAATAGTGTCCCCTGCCAAATAGTGTCCGCTCATTAGCATACTGATCGCTGATTGGTCCAATACGTATGACATTCAACTACTGTGGTTGGGGTATGGTTGCGCACTACACATGTATGACGCATTGTGTATGGTTGCTGGCCTAACACACGCAACGTTGGGCACTTTGGTACCGTTTGACCCTAACTGTAACTGTAACGCTAACCCTAACCCAAACAACCCTAATCCTAACCCTAATGCTAATCCAAATCCTAATCCAAACCCTAACCCTGACGACCCTAATTCTATCCCTAACGCTAACCAATCAACGATCAATATGCTAATGAGCAGACAGTATTTGGCAGGGACACTTTTTGGCAGGACACCGGTGATGTGAACTCTTTTTTTCTTTTTTTACCATAGCAGATTCAATCAAAACAATGCGAAGAGGGTCTACAATCAGTATACAGTGTAGAATAAAAAAGTTGCATTTGTTCTTTTTTTCCTTGTCTGTTTTTACTTGGATGGTCACGTGACAGCCCTTTAAAGGACCAAACAGCAATATGCAATAATTCCACGATCAACATTTGGCATGTATCTAAGTTGGGAAAAGGTTTATCCAAAAATAGCAATTTTATGATGGTGATGTCATCCTATGAATATTAATGAGGTCATTCAATTTTCACTATTTCACATTCATTTGAGCATATTTAGCCCATACAGTGACATTCGGACTTGATAAACTCTCTTTTGGGCCGAAATTCCGTCATCGCTTGTCACGCGATAACACTATTAGAGGGGCAAACGTCTTTTTATGCACAAAATAAACAAATTTGATTAATTTGAAATGTAATAAGTATTATGCAATAAGCGTTATGATCTGTTTTGCAAACAGACATTAGACCTGTTGCTGTTGTTCTAATTTTTTTGCTTTTCTGCCTCGAAGCGGAAAAGCTATTGTTTTTGTTAAGATTTGTTTTAGCTTTTCCAGTCGAAACCAGAAGTGCTGTAGTAATGATGTGTGTGCAACTGGTTTTTTAGATTTTTAAGTTGGTCTTTCTTCAGAAAGAAAAAAAACGAAAAGCTACACGTTCTGTTAACAGACATGTTTCTAGTTTAATATATTTTCTTTATTTTGTTATTTCTTTGAATGTTTAAGCGAGTAAACAAAATCTGCAAAAGTGTTATTTTTTTACTTCCAGCATTCAGACACAGAAGAGTCCCATCAGGAATCTTCAAATGACCAACAATCTTCACAAATCAACCTGTTATATGCTCTCCCTGCATTGGTAGCAGGATTGGGTAGTGGGGTCATTAACCATGGGCGAAGTGGGTACTCAGAATAACCTAGTAGAATACCCTGGAGGTCTTGACGTTCAAACAGCTGCCCAATACGGCTTGCCTGTAGGATGCGGCTGTCGTGTGTACTGCCTGGCCATCTTGCAATGACGTTGGTGATTTTGAAGTGTGCATCACAAACGAGCTGCTAATTTATGGTGTGCTTACCCTTTCGATTGACATAAATCGGTTCATTGTTCCCGAGCTTGCATCCATGTAGCCCTATGTGTGTCTCGTCGACTCTGCCCACCAGTTGGGGAAAGCCAGCCAAATTAAAGAAGTCTCTCTGGACTTCCCGCTTATCTTCTGGTTATGGGAATTGAATAAACTCATTTCGTTGATGGCACAATACTTCAGTAACACTATGCAAAACTCTAGAGCACATAGCTATGCTGCAGCCATGGAGCTCATCTGTACAGTCTAACAAGGAGCCTGTAGCGTAGTACCGGAGGGCAATGAAAACCTGCAAGCTTGCAGGAATGGCATGGTTACGATGAGTCGGCCGATGCAATTCAGCTTGTACTATGTCAATGACATGCTGGCAGCCAAATCTAGTAAATCTATATTTCTTGTACATCTCTGTATCTCCATATGTGTCTAGAGGGTTTTTGCGATCTCTAAACACCCTCTCCCTGCGCAAGGCTCAACTATTTTGCATCAAAATTAGTTGTAGAGCCATATTTTTGAAGAGCAGTAAGTGATCGTGGTACGGTTAAGACAATGACAATTTGGTTAAGACAATTTGGAAAAGTAATGTTTTCTTTTCCCGCCAACATTTATATTTAGGATTAATTGTTTTGCTCTAACATTTGATTTGGATCAATTGTAAGAATAAGATTGATTCAGAGCGAATTAAAGATTAATATCGATCATAACTTTCTTTATGAAACAGAGATAAGATTAATTGTAGATTTTAGGATTTAAGATTAATTTTTCCAGAGATAAGGTTGATTTTCTCAAGATAAGATTACTTGTAAAGTTTTATGAAACACCCCCTACTTGTAAGTCTTCGTAAAGGAAGTGACAGTTCGGGGAAAGGAATCTTCACCTTGCTGGATGATGAGTTTTAACTAAAAGAGATAGTCCATGGGGGAACTGCATGTCCCTAGGCTGTGACATTGCATCTATAATGACTGGAATTCACAAAGGTGTGGCAGCATTTGTGAGTTTATGTTGCTGGTTGTCCAATGTCCATGCCACTTGGTACATATAGCGGCAGATAAGGCTGCTGGAAAATTGCCTGTAGCAGTTGACAAACTGCTTGTAGATGTTTATTACCATCTTGACAAAAGCAGTAAACGGTAGAAAAACTTGCGTGACAAGCATATTCAGTGTGGTTCTGAGCCACTTAAGATGCCTAAGCATTGCAACACCAGGTGCCTGTCCCTTGGTATTTGTACAAGCGGCTTCTTGCCCAGTATGAACCATTGACTGATTTCTTTAAAAAAGAGTGCAAAATTATTACATCTAAAACTGTACAACTGTTGGCACCACCTGTCAGAAGCGAAAGGCTCAAGATTCAAAGGATCCACCATGTGCTGTCATCGACTATGTCATCATGCCATGTAAAAAATGTCAATTCTGCGGGTACAACAACCCAGATAGGGTCTGCTCAAGCAAAACCTGGTCCAGCCAAGCATACTCCCAGTACCAGTTCAGCTAGGAAGAAGTCATCAGAGCAAAAGTCTACCCCCAGTACCAGTTCAGCTGGGAGGAAGTCATCAGAGCAAAAGTCTATCCCCAGTACCAGTTCTACTGGGAGGAAGTCATCAGAGCAAAAGTCTACCCCCAGTACCAGTTCAGCTGGGAGGAAGTCATCAGAGTAAAAGTCTACCCCCAGTACCAGTTCAGCTGGGAGGAAGTCATCAGAGCAAAAGTCTATCCCCAGTACCAGTTCTACTGGGAGGAAGTCATCAGAGCAAAAGTCTACCCCCAGTACCAGTTCAGCTGGGAAGAAGTCATCAGGCCAAAAGTCTATCCCCAGTACCAGTTCAGCTGGGAAGAAGTCATCAGAGCAAAAGTCTATCCCCAGTACCAGTTCAGCTGGGAGGAAGTCATCAGAGCAAAAGTCTACCCCCAGTACCAGTTCAGCTGGGAGGAAGTCATCAGAGCAAAAGTCTACCCCCAGTACCAGTTCAGCTGGGAAGAAGTCATCAGGCCAAAAGTCTACCCCCAGTACCAGTTCAGCTGGGAGGAAGTCATCAGAGCAAAAGTCTACCCCCAGTACCAGTTCAGCTGGGAGGAAGTCATTGGGGCAAAAGTCTACCCCCAGTACCAGTTCAGCTGGGAGGAAGTCATTGGGGCAAAAGTCTACCCCCAGTACCAGTTCAGCTGGGAGGAAGTCATCAGAGCAAAAGTCTACCCCCAGTACCAGTTCAGCTGGGAGGAAGTCATTGGGGCAAAAGTGTACCCCCAGTACCAGTTCAGCTGGGAGGAAGTCATTGGGGCAAAAGTGTACCCCCAGTACCAGTTCAGCTGGGAAGAAGTCATCAGGCCAAAAGTCTATCCCCAGTACCAGTTCACCTTGGAAGAAGTCATCAGGGCAAAAGTCTACCCCCAGTACCAGTTCAGCTGGGAAGAAGTCATCAGGGCAAAAGTCTACCCCCAGTACCAGTTCAGCTGGGAAGAAGTCATCAGAGCAAAAGTCTACCCCCAGTACCAGTTCAGCTGGGAAGAAGTCATCAGGCCAAAAGTCTATCCCCAGTACCAGTTCAGCTGGGAAGAAGTCATCAGGCCAAAAGTCTATCCCCAGTACCAGTTCAGCTGGGAAGAAGTCATCAGGCCAAAAGTCTACCCCCAGTACCAGTTCAGCTGGGAAGAAGTCATCAGGCCAAAAGTCTACCCCCAGTACCAGTTCTACTGGGAAGAAGTCATTGGGCCAAAAGTCTACCCCCAGTACCAGTTCAGCTGGGAAGAAGTCATCAGAGCAAAAGTCTACCCCCACTACCAGTTCAGCTGGGAAGAAGTCATCAGAGCAAAAGTCTACCCCCACTACCAGTTCAGCTGGGAAGAAGTCATTCGGGCAAAAGTCTATGGAAGCAGAATCTCGTCCTCAGCGAGTTAATAAGAGACTTTTGGTTTCACCTCAGACCAACTGTATTGCTACTTCCTCAATGAAATACTTCCTCTATTTGATGGTTTAAATACCTACCTTCAAACGAAGCCCTTGTAATTCACCGATTACGAAGAGACCTGATCAGTCTGTTGAAAAAATACTGACCCGGTTTGTCAATCCAGCAGTTATCAGGAAGAGTGGAAATGTGTGTGATGTGAATTTCACACTGAAATTCAATCAGAATGAAGATGCAGGACTAGTAGTTGGAGCTAGAGTGAGGAAATTCATTGATGCAGAACAAAAATAAGAGGAGACATCTGACTGACAGTGATTTGGCTGCATTTTACTCATTTGTGCGCCTCTATTATGAGACTGCATGTCAGTACATAGCGACAAAATTCTCACTAAATGATGATCTTTTGCTTCATGGTGAAGTTGCCGATGTACAAATAAAAGATGAAAAGACATATGCATCAATTTCCTACTTCATAAACAGATTCAGCTGTTTACTGCCCGACAAATTTAACTCTAAGTTAAGCCAACTTGAACAAGAGTATGCATACTTTTAGGCGTACAGCCTAACACCAGCAATTCTATCGATAGATCGTTTAGACGCACAGTGGCACGAACTTGGCAAAATCACTTCATCTATGGTGTATTGGCTTCAGTGATGCTAGGAATATTGGTACTTCCCCACTCAAATGCATCCTGTGAGCGTATATTCAGCATGGTGAGAAAAAAAAACAGACTGTCGTCTGAACCTGCAAGTGACAACACTGAAAGCACTCCTTGTGCAGAAAAGTGCAATGAGCAAACCTTGTCATCGATTCAAACCCAGCAACCAAATGCTTCAAAAAGCCAAACAAGCTACTTATTAATCACTTCGACACAGGTAAGTTAAACTACATATATTACTTTAAATTTAAACTCATTTATTGAGCCCCTGCTTGGTGTCACTCATTCACAAAAGGGTGCCAACAAAATTATGTTTAATAACCAAAACATTCCCACTTGTTAGATATAACATAATGTTTGCTCACTTAAATTCCCACTTCAATTCCAACTTGAATTTCTTTCTGTAAACGGTGAAAATAATTATGTCGAGAAAAAGGTCCAGGAAATGCCTCCGATTGAACTTCAGAGCATCTAGAACCCAAATTTTTCCGAGGCCCGTACGCCACGCCGTTAGCACTTCGCGCTACCATTATTACACTTTTATATTGTCAAAAGTCGGCATCTCTATAAGCATACCGCGTGCGCCTGTACCCGCTTGTGCGCTCGTACCGGCACGTAGCCCGTGCAGACACCGGGCCGCGTCCCCAGGGACGGGGCGGCCTGCCCGACTGTGGTGATGTCCGCGCATCAGTCTGGGGGCCGATTTTATAAAACTCTTCTTAACTTACGACGCGTCGCAGACTTACGATGCATCGCAGCTGCGACGCGCTGTGCAGTCCATTTCATAAAGCACGTCGTTGGGGCAATGCGTTTAAAATTTATTTTGACTCGTTTTAAGTTGTTGTACGAGCATAATTTCCACGCTACTATAACTGTTTGCTGCACCAACGCTTGCTTCTGCCCCGTTCAGGTTAACAGCCGTCGCGCAGTCGCTACGAAACCAACATGGTGATTGGAAGAGAGGAGAGGCCAAAAATTCGACGTTCGGGATATCGTCTGCTTTTGGAGCCGCACGTGAGCGGACAAAGTCCTGCCTAAATTTAGGACCTCTTCCAATTAATAATTACCCTTTTTTCTACAGGTTATGTAGTCTTGTTAGATTTTCTGTACCTTCGTTTTATATCGAAATTAAGGGTTTCAAAAATTCCTTCTTCCCATTGCATGAACTTAAGCGGTATTGCTGATATAATCTCCTCAGTATTAATCTGATCCAAAGGATTCCTTCTTTACCGAAAGGCCCTTTCAAGACAGAATGCCCGTCGCGCTTCGCGTTCCGTTACTCGCATCAGTGCCATTTTCTTCAATTTGTATGGTTTGTGCATGTAGACTGTAGTTACGACGACCCACAAACACGCCGTAACTTACGACGTGTTTCACACCGTTGTCAAGGAACTTTTGACGCGTTCAACGCGTCGCAAGTTTTATGAAAGTTGCTACGCGTCGCAGAGCTTTATCAACTCGGCCCCGGGTCCGACTCCTCATCCACGGAGAGGCTCAAGAAGTCCTCCTCGGACCACTCTTCGAGCAAGAATTAGAGCAAACGTAAGGCTGATCCCTCAACGTCAATCGCAGAGGCCCTCGGTGCTATATCAGAAACTTTGTCCTCCCTGATTAAGCGACTTCAACACATCCAGATCCACACCCATACTCAGCCCCCGAGAAAGCCAAGAACCTTCTTAGACTGATTTAGGTTGCAGTTGACTGCTTTTGACTGCTTTTTCCGAAATGAAAAAAAAAATCATCCCAGATTTCCTTTAAAAAAAATTTCTATGATTTAGGTAGCAGTTGACCGGTTTTTACGAAATAAAAAAAAGCATCAGATTTCGTTCAGAATGATTTGCAGGACTCTTCTTAGACTACTAAGATGATTAAGGGAGCAGTTAAACGTTTTTTCGAAAGAAAACAAAATAACAAATTTCCTTAAGAACGATTTGGAGTACTATTCTAAGGTTACTGAACTGATTTAGCAGACAGTTGACAAGTTTTTACGAATGAAAAAAAAAAACCTCAGATTTCCTTTAGAATTATTTTAGACCACTAAGCTGATTTAGGTTGCAGTTTACTGCTTTTTCAGAAATAAAAAAAAATCCCAGATTTCCTTAAAAACAATTTGGACGACTCTTCTAAGACTACTAAGATGATTTAGTTAGGCAGTTGACCGGTTTTTACGAAATAGAAAAAAATCAATTTCGTTCAGAATGATTTGCAGGACTCTTCTTCTTAGACTAAAAAAAGCTAATTTAGGTTGCAGTTGACTGCTTTTTCCGAAATGAAAAAAAAAATCCCAGATTTCCTTATAAATCCGATTTGTATGACTCGTCTTAGACTACTAAGTTGATTTAGGTAGCAGTTGACCGTTTTTTCGAAATAAAAAAAAATAACAAATTTCCTTAAGAACGATTTGGAGGACTATTCTAAGGTTACTGAACTGATTAGCAGACAGTTGATAAGTTTTTACGAATGAAAAAAAAAACACTTCAGATTTCCTATAGAATGATTTACAGATGACTGGTTTTTACAAAATTGAAAAAAAAAAGACCTAGATTTCCTTCAGAACGATTTGTATGACTCTTCTTAGACTACTAATAATTTATGATTTACCGGTAGGTAGCAGTTGACCGGTTTTTAGGAAATAAAAAAAATCATCAGATTTCGTTCAGAATGTTTTGCAGGACTCTTCCTAGACTACTGAAATGATTAAGGAAGCAGTTGACCGTTTTTTCGAAATAAAAAAAATAACAAATTTCCTTAAGAACGATTTGGAGGACTATTCTAAGGTTACTGAAACGATTTGGCAAACAGTTGACAAGTTTTCACGAATTAAAAAAAATCCTGTTTTCCTTTAGAATGATTTACAGTGCTCTTCTTGAACTACTAAGCTGAATTAGGTTGCCGTTTACTGCTTTTTCCGAAATAAGAAAAAAAAACAGATTTCCTTAAGAACAATTTGTACGACTCTTCTAAGACTACTAAGTTGATTGAGGTAGCAGTTGACCGGTTTTTTTACGAATTAACAAAAATCATCAGATTTCGTTCAGAATGATTTACAGTGCTCTTCTTAGACCACTAAGCTGATTTAGGTTGCAGATGACTGGTTTTTACAAAATAAAAAAGCATCAGATTTCGTTGAGAATGATTCGCAGGACCGTCTTCTTAGACTACTAAGATAATTAAGGTAGCAGCTGCGAAGCGTCCCTAGTCTCTTTCCATGAGACCACCTTCCGATCTTATGGCCTGCTATATTAGTCAATCCTAGTCCACGCATATAGCAAGGTTTTTGCTTCATGGTTATACAGAATAAGCTCATGGAATATAGCAAAGAACACGGCAACTGGTCTTAAAGTGTCTCGTACATTTTTTGTTCCACGGTTCAACAGAGAGGCGGTGTCACTGAATGGGATTACACCATCATTTTCACAAACTTTGACTACTCCTTCCCCCTTTAAGGGGTATTATGGGTCGATGGTAACCAAAAGTTCCCGAGAATACGCTTGATTAGCAAGTACCGTATCTTCAGGTTGCTATATACCTCTCTGTAAACTATGGCTCTCCCTACACCCCGGCCCATTGCAAACCGTGTCTCCTAAACCGAATATAACATTCAAACGACAGACCACCAGGAGCATCACCACCACTGGACCTACAGTCCAAACCCACCTACTATCGAGACCAACCCTCCCACCACCACCTAAAGACAATCTTCCGAAAGGAGCAATGACTTTATTCAAGAAAATGGTCTAAACCCAAGATGGCAACAACCAAACCTCCCCTCTACAGACTGAGCCCTTCCCAATACCCGACGGGTAAGGAAGACGCAACCATTTTCAACACTCTGGAATGGCGCGAGCCATCCACCAAACAAACCCACCCGAACCAACCCGCAGAGGGAATCTTCCAGTGATTCCCTCCCACAAACACCACCAACGATGCTCCAACCATCTCTGTCCATCCCCTATGTTTCTGCAAAAAAATGCATACAACCTTCCTTTTTTTCCTTCCCGAAAGGAAAACCCCAGTTTTGCCTATTTTTTGCACCAAAAGAAACACACTGGTGAGAATTTCACGATTCCCGCCAAACCTTCGATTGTTTATTCCCGCCAAACCACACTTACGGCCAAAAGATCCCGCTTTGGCATTTCCGGAAATGTGGTTAGACCCACGTCCGCAATAGCCCAGCGCAACCCCTCGTATCGCCTTGCTACCTCGTATCAGCGTAATCTCAACTTCCGCTCAAACCGCAACAGGCCACACCACAATGCCTCCTCGACAAGGATGCATACACTCAACTAACTAGCCATCTCCAAGACTCAGCGGAAGAAAACAGCACCCAACGACCTCTGGACTCATTCGCATCACAGAGTAAGTGCAATGAAGTCCTAATTAAGCAAGATTCCTGAGGCGGTTACCAGCGTGACAAACCCAATAGTCTTTCTCAAGACTATCCACTCTTCAAAAGAGAGACAATATTGCGAGTCACGTATTATATCACAGGGCAAACCTCTCCCGCCATAGCTCTAATTGTAACATTGTACATATACATGTACAGCCAGTCTATTGACGTTAGTAGCGGAGGACAGGGAAAACATCACAACAAACATAACCATTGTAAATCTTTCTCCATTTAAGAAAATTACATTGGCAACGGTCGAGGTTGTGCGATTCGAAGTTATGTTTCCACCTCTGCTACACTAAACCAATATCACTCACAATGTGGCAACTACCTTCCAATTACCCACACTAATCGCTACCCCTTGTACAACCAACTATACCACCCCGTTCCTTATCCAAGAAGTGAACTCAATAATAATACTTCAACCTTATCCACGAGACCTCCCCGTTTGACCGAACCAATTTCAAAGGTAATCGTTTCCACACAAAGCTTCGACGAGAACCAACGGAAACCTACCAAACCTACTCAATGTCTTCCCAAACCCCTCACGTATTCGACGCATTCATCTACCGGGAATGTCTCCGATATGCAAGGAATACAACTAACAGTGAAGACTTCGAAGTAACGGTCATCACTTCAAACTCCCACCCAACAGAGGCTACTCGAAACCCGAGATCAAACTTGCTCAACCAGCTGTATCTCCCAAAAATCTACCCCTAGTTCACAAACCACAAACTAGAACCCAAACAATGCCAGCACCTCTGGTGTTTTTATAGCACCACCTATAATCAGAGCAGACTATTTGCACCGCGGCGTTCTTCTCTGGCTCAGACTGCTACAAGTATGAGATATGGGCGAAAAGATTTTCCGCTCCAACCCTAGCTAGGCCATTGCTGGCTTAGAATATGCCACCGGCACTCCGCCATTTCTCACCCATTCCTCATTGCAAAAATACAGCGCCTGCCATTGTAAGCGGCGTTCGACATCACTAGCCAGAGAAAAGATCTATCCGAGTCTTTTGACGCGTGACTATTCCTGCGGAGTCCGAAAAGCAGGCTCTGCCTTAAATCCTGAGTTGAGCAGCTGGTAGAAATGTCCCGCAAGGTCTGCCCTGGATGCTTGGCCGTCACTCTCGCTGCTTCTTGGAGCATACGTACAGTGCTGCAACGCCTTGTGACACGCTCGATCTCGGTGTAATGTTTAAATATCCGAGATGTTGCCCATCCGCAGTGGTCCATTATCTGCTGCTCCGTCGCTCCCAAAAGCCTCAGAGTTACGGCAACTCCGGCCCTACCTCCGTGTGCCCTGAGCTCCTGGTCACGTTGATCTGACCGAGAAGTACAGTTTCAAGCGATTATTCGGACCATTGCCAATGAAAGGCTTGTTGGCCAAGAAACGGCGATCCGGCGTCGATGGGCGGAAGTCAAAACCGTTCCTGCTAGCTAGATTCACCATCTCGTCCACTGCCCCGACTGGATCCATCTCCCAATTCTCCAGCTTCGGGATGATGATGAGGGCCGAATTGCCCTCCCTCATCGTCTTGCCAATGGTATGATGAAAAAGCAAATCTCTACCATAAATCCTCGTCGCCTCACAAGTCCTTGTGCGGCCCAAGTCCGCCGCTCGATAGCCTGCCCACCACATGCAGAGAAAAAATGCAAGGTCCATGTAGAGGACGTACCAATTAATGAAGCTTGGCTCTTCTGCGTCGATACGAAGCTGGATGCCCCGAATCTCACCCACTAACCATCGTAGCTTGCCGGAGAAGATCGGCACCGCTTGCCTTGGTGACACATGTGCTTCCACCTGTTCCAAACGGATGGCCTTCAAATACCGTTTCACTCGATCCGATATGCACGGGTTTCCCCTCTTGGCCTTCTGGCTCCACGGTAATCTTCTGCCGGCTGCGTTAAAGTACGCTCTCAATTGTCCACTGTAGGAATCCACGGTCCCCGCTGCTAAATGCCGCTGACATCCATATTCCTGAAATCCCCACTTGCCTACGAAACGACATCCAAGTATGTGAACTTGAGTCTTCCCTCTCGAGTCCCTGTCTATTAAAAATTTGACCATATCCTCCGGAGATGCCCCCTCGCTCCTGCTGCCTTCAGTATAGTAGCCAGAACCGTGGTTTTTTTGAGGAAAATGTCCAGACTTCCAACCAAACTGTTTTTCTACTTGACATAAGGGCGGCGATCCAATCTCCCGTCAAGCTCTTCTAACCTGGCTCGAACTGCTGTGAGCTGCGAAGAGAGAATAGAGAACATTATATGATTCCTTCGCTCGCATATTCCCGTCTAGCTATGCATGTTTGCCCTGGCGATGCCGGCGGCGAGGAGATGGGACCTTCCTCGGGATGAAAGCGAATTCCCTTGCGCCTGCCGCAAATGGGCCTCAGAAACATCTTCAAACGCCGATGCAGTTTCAAACTGCCCCACACCGTGAGATGTACCTGATCCTGCAAATCGCGCTGACAAATGTGGTCATTTTACAGAAAATGCCAGCAAGACTTAGAGCTTAGCTCTCTCTATGCCGAATTTGCCGACGCCACCCTACGGTTAATGACAGCGCTCCGAAAGTACGAAGTGAATGCCTGGATACTGGCCGCTCAATCGGTTCGACGCCACTTTGAAAACCCTTAATAAGTTATCGACTTCTGCACCGCCTCTTGTTCTGCTGATGTCGTTGATACTGCCATGTAAAACCACCAGGTCAATTTTCTGTGCTCTGCACGCTGCCGCCAAAATCCTGCAAAGAGCCTCCACCCTCACCCCGCCAGTGATATCCATTTTAACCTTTATGAAAGAAGGCCAGCCAAACTTGACCACACCCTTGAACATAGAATCTGAAATACTCGCCACTGATATCTGACGAGGAACGTCGCTCGGGACATCCAGCATTTTTGGCGCTGGGGGAAAATAACACTTGCACGCCCAAAGCTCAAATGCCAACCCTTTGCCATTGGGCACGTAACCACTCTTAGAGGGCACCTCGAGAACTGCTGTCTGATCTATCTCACTTAGACACCTACCTTTCTGAATGAAGGAATGTAATTGTGGCCACCACGGCCTCGGATGTGGATGCTTTGGAACGACCAGTGTCACAACTACATCTCCCCACTCCCCAGGCCCTCAGCAGCTCCAACCGGCGGGGCTTGTGCACCTCAAGAGCTGATCTGGCCTGCAGCTCAAAAGAAACACCCCCAAACCCTTTTATTTTTTACTATTATTATTCCTGGGTTGTTGTTGTTTTTTTTTTTTTTTTACCAGATTGTCCCCCAAACCACCCAGATAACATGGTGACAATGGGCCAATGTTGGGCCAACGTAAGCGGTTACATTGGCCCAATATCGGTACTCCACGTTGGCCCAACGTACTTTTGCTCATCGGCCTTACGTTGGCCCAACTTCGGGTCAATGTCAGCCCACTGTAACTTGGATAAAATGACCTACATAATGCCAACGTTGGCAACATGTTGGCTCCTCATTATATTCACCAAGGGCCAACATAATGCCAACGGTGGGCCAATGCTGGTAGCAAGTTGGCTCCTCATTATATTCCCAATAGGCCAACATTGCACGTTGGCTCATCATTATATTTCCCCATAGGCCAACATTATGCCAACGTTGGGCCAATGCTGGTAGCACGTTGGCTCCTCATTATATTCCCCCTTAGGCCAACGTTGGGCCAATGCTGGTAGCACGTTGGCTCCTCATTATATTGCCCCCATAGACCAACATTATGCCAACGTTGGGCCAATGCTGGTAGCACGTTGGCTCCTCATTATATTCCCCCTTAGGCCAACAATATGCCAACGTTGGGCCACTGCTGGTAGCACGTTGGCTCCTCATTATATTTCCCCATAATTATGCCAACATTATACCAACGTTGGGCCAATGGTGGTAGCACGTTGGCTCCTCATTATATTCCCCCTTAGGCCAACATTATACCAACGTCGGGCCAATGCTGGTAGCACGTTGGCTCCTCATTATATTTCCCCTTAAGGCCAACATTATGCCAACGTTGGGCCAATGCTGGTAGCACGTTGGCTCCTCATTATATTTCCCCATAGGCCAACATTATACCAACGTTGGGCCAATGCTGGTAGCACGTTGGCTCCTCATTATATTCCCCCTTAGGCCAACATTATACCAACGTTGGGCCAATGCTGGTAGCACGTTGGCTGCTCATTATATTTCCCCTTAAGGCCAACATTATGCCAACGTTGGGCCAATGCTGGTAGCACGTTGGCTCCTCACCATGGGCCAACATTGTGATAACGTTGGGCCAATCATGGACCTTCCTGGCAGCCAACAATAATCCAACGTTGGCACAACCTTGGTAGTCATTGGGCCAACATTAACCTCTTCGCGGCACCAGTCTTATGTTGGTAACATTGTGCTCCTTTTGGCCAAAATTAAAAGAAAATTTTGGTTCACATAAATCATTGGTTTGTATTGTTGACAGAATGTTGGATTAGTAATTTTAAGGTTGGAAACAGCAAACAAATGAATAGAAGCATGACAGAGTAATTCAAATTTCAATACAACTGAATTTGTGTTTTTTATTCGCTCTTAATGTTAGTTGGTGTACTGTTTTCCTTTCCGCTTCGAATTCTGCCGTCCTCTGTCTGTCTTTAGAGTATCGTAGCCAATCTGCTTCAGCCGCTTCAATGTCGCTACTAGTCAAACCATGGCTGGCTCAGTTGTTATGGATGGCCTCTGTATTTAGAAATAGATATACCTTAGCACTGGCGGCGTACATACATCTTAACATGAACTTTTCAAATATAAAAGTAAAATTAATCTCAAAAGATAGAGGGCCTGATTTTTCGATCCTAGCACTGCTAGGATCGAAACGTAAGGCCCTCTAACTTTTTTTAGTCAGTGAGCAGTTTGCAACAGTTTTTGTATTAACTATAAAAGTACTGGGTAGAGTAACATACACAATGTTGCAAAGTGCAAACTGCTTACTGACTGAAAGGACCAAAATGCAAATCTTAAAATTTAGTGGGCCTGACGTTTCAAACTTTTGATCATAAGCAAGACCTTTCTCAATTCAAAGGCAGAAAACTGGCATTGTATAAGGCATGTATATAGGTATCTCAACGACCATCCATAACTTGTTGTAGTCTTTAGTAAGCTTATAGTTTCATCACAATTCACAATAGTTTTTTTTCTCATTTCTCAACTAAATTATTTTAGTTGTACCTGGACATTACGTCGGGACCAGATTTATGTGGTGATTTAAGTATTACTCAGTTGCCGTGAAATGAAAAAAAATTACTTTTCAAAAGACCATCGAGTTGAAGGGCCACGAAAGTCCTCTCCCCCTCTTCCCACGCAAGTTGAACATCTCTGCCAGCGGGTTGGAAAAGATGGCAGCCATCACCCTTCGAATTGACACTCGTTGGTGGTACTCTCACACGAGTGCGGCCAGCTACCTGCCAAAAATCACTAATGACATTGGTAATTTAATTAGCATTACTTTGAAGAAATATCGGATGATCATGTTTCAAATCGTTCTTCTTCCGTTCGCAACCTCGTTTTCTCTTACTCACCAATATTGTTTCTTCAGCGCCCCTTCGCCGGCGAGTCAACACGTTTGCGGTGCCTTAGTTTGCAAGTCTGGATAAAGAGAACAATTTAGTGTTATAATTCCAAGTGTCTAATCTTTTACATTTTGCAAAAGTTTATAATTGCCGTAAAGCTAAAGGCTAACCTTGGACAATCTACATGTAGGACAAACTTGTGGTAAGACCAACTTTGTAACCTTTGATGCAAAAAAATGTTCCGCAAATTAATTGTAGTACACTGAACACCGTGAAAATAAGTGGAACCAAACTGTCTACAGCTAGGCTACAGGCTAGACGCAGGCGGTCTTGGGCTGTGTGGTACCGTAAAAATGACCAAATATATGTACATGTACATTTTTGACTGGGAGGTTATCAAGCATGCCTTCCCAATATTGGCCAAAACAGTCCATTCCAACTTCTGAGAAGAGGAAGGCCATTGATGTTTATTTGTAAATTTAACAGTGATTCATCAAGCGGCTCTTAAACTAATTGTTGCAAATCATGGCAGTCTCCTTCACTTAAAACACTGCCAGTCTTCTGTGTTATAACTATCGACGGTATCATTGTCTCTTGACAAACCAAAGTCATTCTAAGTATTGCTATGACAGTTATTTTGATCGAGTTGATTGTTAGGATTATCATAATTAGTTAAAGCTGGAAAATCATCATTATATTACATCCACGCGAATGATGTTCTTGATTCTTCTGCATTCCCATTACAATGGCCAAACACTGTTCTTCGACTCACGCTTTAACATGATGACGGTTCATTCTTCAATCAGATTTTTTCATGATTTCAACCATGCAGAATAAACCTCAAACGGATGGCTAACAATATCATTCTGCCACTAAAGATAGACCTACATTGATCTATACGTTTTCATATCATACATTCATAATAAAATAATGAAAAGGAAAGGGTACAGTGTGTAGATAAAGGATTTACACTTCGCACAAAATCCTTTGAGACATTCATTTAGAACCAGATTCATGAGAAAATGGGAAAATTCAAGTTAGGTAACATATATATGTGACCCGGAACAGCGACATGAGGAATATCCCACCAAAACACTTTTCATGTAAACAACGCCTGAAGTCAAAGTATCTTCTCAATTCGATTAAAAATCTATTTTCTTTTCGGAAAGTTAATGTATTGGAGGATATTATGTCAAAAGGATTTTTCCGAAATCCGTCTCTAAATTTCGGGGGAGTGTTTGTGTACTGTTTTCATGAAAATATAAAGTTCCTGCCTTTTTGAATGGCCGCTTTCGAGGAGTAAGACTGGTGCTGCTATATTGTGTCTGGTGCCAAATGAACGAGCGAAGTCCCCTTGTACTATTTACAACAAAGTTCATACGGAAATAAATTTGATATCATTTGAAATCTAATTGTATACTCTTTCACATCATTAGAAAATCTCAAAATCTCAAAAGTGGGGGTTATTCCTCATTATGCTGTGCCGGGTCACATATATAGAATCAAAGTTTGTCTGCAACTGAACAGAACAAAAAGTATTTACTGCACTTAACCTGTTAATCAATGCAAGGATGAATCAGATTATATCCAAACGAATTACATCTTTTCATGCCGTCCCAGGACTCAGGAGTTCCATCACGATCTGTATCGGAAAGATTTGCTTTTCAGACGGTTCTAGTTCCTTTGAGGAACTATAGTTGAAACCCTGGACAATCTGCTCTCCTTATTTCGAGGAACAAATCACCCAATAATACCCAGTCCGGCCACTCCAACCAATTTCTATACCGGCACACCCATATTGAGATGAACTGATCTGCCAAGATCACTACCGCAACAGATGATTGCCCAGATGGCATGAAAACATGTTATTGCGATACCATGGGAGCTGCGAAGCGTCCCTAATAGTCTCCTTCCATGAGAGCACCTTCCGATCTTAGGCCTGCTATATTAGTCAATCCTAGTCCACGCATATAGCAAGGTTTTTGCTTCATGGTTATACAGAATAAGCTCATGGAATATAGCAAAGAACACGGCAAGTGGTCTTAAAGTGTCTCGTACATTTTTTGTTCCACGGGTCAACAGAGGCGGTGTCACTGAATGGGATGACACCATCATTTTCACAAACTTTGACTATACTTGCCCCTTTAACTAAGGGGTATTGTGGGCGATGGTAACCAAAAGTTCCCGAGAATACGCTTGATTAGCAAGTACCGTATCTTCAGGTTGCTACCTCTCTGCAAACTCTGGCTCTTCCTGCGTGGAATTGCTACACCCCGACCCATTGCAAACCGTGTCTCCTAAACCAACCTGTCAGACCGAATAATATTCAAACGACAGACCACCAGGAGCATCACCACCACTGGACCTACAGTCCAAACCCATCTACAATTTGCACAACCGTCGACGGTGAGGGCGGCGGAGGTCTGTACGCAGTCCCGAGTATCGTTTCCCGCCGGATGGACGTCTATTTATACTCATACTCAAAATAAAAACAAGGGAGGCCATTTATTGTGTTTATGCCACAGCCAAAAGAAGTGATTTATTCCGGATACCAGATAGGGCAAATCCGGTTGAATTGTTGGTTGAATTGTTAATTGTTTTGTCTGTTAGTAATGGGCATCCCAGTGCCCTACCATGAATGGGCATCCCAGTGCCCTACCATGAATGGGCATCCCAGTGCCCTACCATGAATGGGCATCCCAGTGCCCTACCATGAATGGGCATCCCAGTGCCCTACCATGAATGGGCATCCAAGTGCCCTACAGGGAATGGGCATCCCAGTGCCCTACCATGAATGGGCATCCCAATGCCCTACCATGAATGGGCATCCCAGTGCCCTACAGGGAATGGGCATCCCAGTGCCCTACCATGAATGGGCATCCCAGTGCCCTACCATGAATGGGCATCCCAGTGCCCTACCATGAATGGGCATCCCAGTGCCCTACAGGGAATGGGCATCCCAGTGCCCTACCATGAATGGGCATCCCAGTGCCCTACCATGAATGGGCATCCCAGTGCCCTACCATGAATGGGCATCCCAGTGCCCTACCATGAATGGGCATCCCAGTGCCCTACCATGAATGGGCATCCCAGTGCCCTACCATGAATGGGCATCCCAGTGCTCTACAGGGAATGGGCATCCCAGTGCCCTACCATGAATGGGCATCCCAGTGCCCTACCATGAATGGGCATCCAAGTGCCCTACAGGGAATGGGCATCCCAGTGCCCTACCATGAATGGGCATCCCAGTGCCCTACCATGAATGGGCATCCCAGTGCCCTACCATGAATGGGCATCCCAGTGCCCTACCATGAATGGGCATCCCAGTGCTCTACAGGGAATGGGCATCCCAGTGCCCTACCATGAATGGGCATCCCAGTGCCCTACCATGAATGGGCATCCAAGTGCCCTACAGGGAATGGGCATCCCAGTGCCCTACAGGGAATGGGCATCCCAGTGCCCTACCATGAATGGGCATCCCAGTGCCCTACCATGAATGGGCATCCCAGTGCCCTACAGGGAATGGGCATCCCAGTGCCCTACCATGAATGGGCATCCCAGTGCCCTACCATGAATGGGCATCCCAGTGCCCTACCATGAATGGGCATCCCAGTGCTCTACAGGGAATGGGCATCCCAGTGCCCTACCATGAATGGGCATCCCAGTGCCCTACCATGAATGGGCATCCAAGTGCCCTACAGGGAATGGGCATCCCAGTGCCCTACCATGAATGGGCATCCCAGTGCCCTACCATGAATGGGCATCCCAGTGCTCTACAGGGAATGGGCATCCCAGTGCCCTACCATGAATGGGCATCCCAGTGCCCTACCATGAATGGGCATCCAAGTGCCCTACAGGGAATGGGCATCCCAGTGCCCTACCATGAATGGGCATCCCAGTGCCCTACCATGAATGGGCATCCAAGTGCCCTACAGGGAATGGGCATCCCAGTGCCCTACCATGAATGGGCATCCCAGTGCCCTACAGGGAATGGACATCCCAGTGCCCTACCATGAATGGGCATCCAAGTGCCCTACAGGGAATGGGCATCCAAGTGCCCTACAGGGAATGGGCATCCCAGTGCCCTACAGGGAATGGGCATCCAAGTGCCCTACCATGAATGGGCATCCCAGTGCTCTACAGGGAATGGGCATCCCAGTGCCCTACAGGGAATGGGCATCCCAGTGCCCTACCATGAATGGGCATCCCAGTGCCCTACAGGGAATGGGCATCCCAGTGCTCTACAGGGAATGGGCATCCCAGTGCCCTACAGGGAATGGGCATCCCAGTGCCCTACAGGGAATGGGCATCCCAGTGCCCTACAGGGAATGGGCATCCCAGTGCCCTGCCATGAATGGGCATCCCAGTGCTCTACAGGGAATGGGCATCCCAGTGCCCTACAGGGAATGGGCATCCCAGTGCCCTACAGGGAATGGGCATCCCAGTGCCCTGCCATGAATGGGCATCCCAGTGCCCTACCATGAATGGGCATCCCAGTGCCCTACCATGAATGGGCATCCCAGTGCCCTACCATGAATGGGCATCCCAGTGCCCTACAGGGAATGGGCATCCCAGTGCCCTACCATGAACGGGCATCCCAGTGCCCTACCATGAATGGGCATCCCAGTGCCCTACCATGAATGGGCATCCCAGTGCCCTACCATGAATGGGCATCCCAGTGCCCTAAGCCACAGTGGCATATACGAACAAGGACCATGATACATAACATAAAATGGATTCACATGAAAGAACGGACATCTCTGTATGGAATTCCATCTCTGCCAAGTTACGCGGCGCATGTTTCGCATTTATACCCGGATATCTCCCAAACATGCGCCGTCCACGGCGCATAGTCGCGTCGTGCCGTCGCGTCGTGCCGTCGCCCCTTTTTGCACTGTGTGTATAGGGCCGTTTCGGCGTCGCGTCGTGCCGTCGCATAGTTGCGTCGTGCCGTCGCATAGTCGCGTCGTGCCGTCGCATCGTCGCATCGTCGCATTTTGTTTTTCAGGGTCTCTAGCCGTTTACGCCGTCGACGGCGCATAGTCGCGTCGTGCCGTCGCATAGTCGCGTCGTGCCGTCGCATCGTCGCATCGTCGCATAGTTGCGTCGCATCGTCGCATAGTCGCGTCGTGCCGTCGCATCGTCGCATCGTCGCATAGTTGCGTCGCATCGTCGCATAGTCGCATCGTCGCATCGTCGCATCGTCGCATAGTCACATCGTCGCATAGTCGCATCGTCGCATCGTCGCATAGTCGCATCGTTGCATCGTCGCATCGTCGCATCGTCGCATCGTCGCATCGTCGCATTTTGATAAAGGTCTGTCTTTATTTTCGCCGAGTGAGGGCGCACAAGTTTGTTACTTCAGGTTGTTGGAAAATTATCAAAAACATTAATAGGCGTAGGCCTACGTTTTCCAATTACACCTTGCTGGATCCCTCTCTGCGCTGCCAAGAAGATAGTATCCTTTTGAATTGCACCAGCTACTGCCAGTACTGACCTAATACTTAATAATTAGGCCTACTTGCAGAACATTATATTGCAATTCGATTTCATTTAAGTGAATAACTCAAGCAGTGAAATTGTAGCATTCAACACGAGGTCAAAGTGAAATATTATATCACTTGCTCTAAATGTACCCATAATATGTTTATGTTCTTACAAAAATGACTTTTTTTTTATTAAACCCACATACATTTTAAGCATTATGGAATAATGATATTTAAACATTGAAAAAATTCTGAAAAGTGAAAACTTATTTTCTTTGGGTAGGTCTAACTACCATAATATGAAATTATAGGTCATGCAGAAATTATGTGTCTATCAAAATGCAATGTGTTATGTTAATCAATACTATTACTATAGACAGGGGAGCAGGATTAAATTTAGATCAGGAAATTGAAGTAGGGTGAACCGTGTTCAATCATTGGTAAATCAACAGTTTGTGGTATCTTTCTATCTTCATTTAGTCTGAGTGACCACTCAATTGTATACAAAAATTAAGCGGCTTTATTATTTAGTATTTAATTTTGGTAGTGGTTTATACATGGAGGTAGAAACGGGTCAGTACTGGCAGTAGCTGGTGCAATTCAAAAGGATACTATCTTCTTGGCAGCGCAGAGAGGGCTCCAGCAAGGTGTAATTGGAAAACGTACGCCTATTCATGTTTTTGATAATTTTCCAACAACCTGAAGTAACAAACTTGTGCGTCCTCACTCGGCGAAAATAAAGACAGACCTTTATCAAAATGCGACGATTCGACGATGCGACGATGCGACTATGCGACGATGCGACTATGCGACGATGCGACGATGCGACGATGCGACGATGCGACTATGCGACGATGCGACGATGCGACTATGCGACGATGTGACTATGCGACGATGCGACGATGCGACTATGCGACGATGCAACGCAACTATGCGACGATGCGACGATGCGACGGCACGACGCGACTATGCGACGGCACGACGCAACTATGCGACGGCACGACGCGACGCCGAAACGGCCCTATACACACAGTGCAAAAAGGGGCGACGGCACGACGCGACTTTGCGCCGTGGACGGCGCATGTTTGGGAGATCCGGGTATAAATGCGAAACATGCGCCGCGTAACTTGGCAGAGATGGAATTCCATACTGAAGGACGTCTCTGAAACACCAAACGGAAACACCAGGGCAATGATATGCCCTTGGGCATCCCAGTGCCCGACCAGAAATGGGCATCCCAGTGCCCTAAGCCACAGCGGCATACACAATATAAAATGAGTGACAATGAAAGGGATATGGCCAAAAAATGGCAACAAAAAATAAATCTTGAATAACAAAAGATAGCTTCCTACTAATGTAACACTCAGTCAGGAAAACATAGCCTCGTGACACTTGAGAGCGCTATGGCAAGTATAATATTTGCATAACAAATTATAACAATTCCAAGAGATTTAACTGGTTCATTTGCGTCATAAATATGAGAAGTTAATTCCCTGGCTGTCTGTATCCCCAAAAACGCCACCCACGCAAAGCGTGCCCCACAAGGCGAGGAGACAGACAGCCATGCAACCACGCCAATGACAGAGTTGACTAAGCTAATTCAATTTGTAATGATATGTGACAAAATCAACTGCCTCAAAGTGGAAGTAAACTGAAGGTTACCTGATTTGGTTAGATGCACCCCCATCATACTGAAATAGCGCAAAATTAGACCATTTAATCTGTGGATAATGAAAACAAAATGCACGTGGGAGTCTCGCACATTGAGATCTTGCCTATCTATTATTCAGTATTAATTGTGCGGCGCTTGCGTTCCAATGCCGTTTGAGAGTGAGCTCCAAAGTAGAAGACTCACGGCAAAAGTCTGACCCGTATCGTCATAGTGGGACACCATACAGCACAGTCCCGAAGCATGACTGTAATCCTCTGTCGGAGGGCATACTCATCCAATGTGACTAGATCATTGGTACCCAGATGTATAATAAGCATTGCCGGAGGGGGAAGGATTTTACCCAGCTCTGCCTGTAGGTCATACAGGTCTGTCACACCTGCCCCACCTTGCCCACGCCAGAAAACCCTTACTGGGATATCAAGATGCATCTCAGCCGGGCGAATGATGGAATCACCGATGATCCACACGGAGTCTAGGGTAGATTGTAAACAAAATGAACATAGTCAGGGCTAAGCCCGGACCCTTGTGGGGAGGAACAGCATAAAGAACGACAATAACTAGCTAAGGACGATTGCGGCAATGGGCGAATAAAGGATAAAAATGCATCAGAAAGCCAGCGCCCCATAGACTGAATATCAGCACTGGCCACCCCCAAATACGACGCAGAGGATGCAGCCCCAATGCGATAGGAATGGCCTTTGTAGCGGGTGCCGTCGAGCCCTAGAAATGCCAGAGATTTTTTAAATAATGCGTTAAATTGGTACCTAGTCAGCGGGCTCCCAGAAATATGGACCCACAATTTGATTATTTTTTGCATGACGGAACCGTATGACAACAGAAGGAGTGATTATCGCATGCGTGTTGGGAAAATGTGACATCATTACAATTCAATACAGAATCCGTGCTGTGCTTTTCAGAACCAACTGCAAAATCACCAGCCCTCATGAAGCCGAAAAAGGCAGTCAGGAAAACTGCACGAAATAAAGTGGATTCAAACTGGGAAAAACAAAAGGCCAGAAGGGAATTGATGATGTTGCCCAACATTGGTAGAGAAATTGGCAATCTAGAATCCTGGACCGGGCGAAGCCGACGGGCACCCTCCAGTAATTTAGAAACCACAAAATCCTGGGTAGGGTCTGCTTCTCCCCTCAGTTTGTGCACATAACCAACACCCGATACATATGTGGCAATTGTGAAAGCCGATAAGCCTCTCAAAGAGAGCCATGCTATGAATTGCCGTATCTCGTCAACTAATTGATGCGGGCTGCAGGACAGGTTTTGTTGCCGAAACTCAGTAAAAGCCCGCCACCCGGTAGCATATGTTTTGTGCGTGTTATCCGAAATTGAAGCGGCCAGTTAGCGCTCCATCTCGCCATCTACCAAACTTGAGACAAAGGAGGGAGTGGGATCATAACCTGGTCTGCCTGCGGAGTTGCAAGACGGAAACACTCCATCTGGAAACGTCACAAAGCATCCGCAATTGTGTTAGACTTCCCTGGCTGAGCCGCATAATTCGAGCGCAGCGCGAAGATTTCTGATTAATAATCTCAACCACCGCAAAGTTATCGGTATAGAAAATGACCTTGCGGCCCCAAAAGAAGGGGCCCAACAAAGCAAAGCAACATACAGTGGAACAAAATCCAAAAATGCTATTGACTGGCGTTTGCGTAAGAGGTCAGCCGGCCAACGGCTTTGGAATCATCGGCCCTGAAAATAGGCACCGAATCCAATGGTAGCCGCAGCATCAGTGAATAGGGACATGGTTTCACTAGATATCCACTCAGCGGCTGGAGATACAGAGGTGCCATTGAAATTTGATAGGAATTCAAGCCACGTCGCCAAATCCAACCTAACACCTTGCGAAATGCGGACCCTGTGGTGTGGTTGGTGGAGACTAGAACCCAGGCCAATATGTCGTCGTAGAAAGGCCCGGCCAGGCGGGATAGCCCGGCACAAAAATAAATAAATAAAAAATAAATAAATAAATAATTAATGACCCGACTAGTGTAGTGATTGAATGCCGTTTAAAGAAATTGTCTTCTTCGATAACAACCTCTGCATTAGTTCCTACGTAGCTAACACTTTGTCAGCCGGTACGCACACCGTCTGTGTCGCGGCGTTAATTTCCAGACCCATAAAACTAATTGTTTGGGCAGGACCAAAAGTCCTCTCATTGGCCAGCGGAACCCCTAGTTCAGTACAAATGGACTGAAAGCAGGACAACAACATCTCACAGCGAGCAGCCGAAGATCCGATAAATAAGAAATCATCCAGGTAATTGGTTATCAGCTGGGATTGCCCCAGACGCTTGACTTGAAATTCAAGGAAGGAGCTAAATTTCTCAAATAACGAACAAGATAGGCTACAACCCATTGGCAGACATCGGTCAAAATAAAACAAGCCTTCAAATTGGAAGCCGAGTAGCTCGTAATCGCATGGGGATACTGGAAGTAAACGAAAAGCCGATTTAATATCCGCTTTCGCTCACCATGGCCCTGTACCCACACTAATAGCAAAGGCTAGCATCGTCAAAAGAGGCATAATTTACTGTGCATAAATCCTTGTCAATGAAAGAATGAAACGATTGACTCTCTGGGAAGGATAGGTGGTGAATTAAGCGAAATGAATTTGGCTCATGTTGTGGAACTAGACCGATAGGTGAAGACTGCAAATTCGGAAAAGGTCTGTCCACGAATGGACCAGCAAGCCTGCCGAGGGCTATTTCGGTAGCTAACTTTTAATGTACCACATCAGGGCGTTCGTCTGTAGAAAGTGAGAAACTAAGCATTTTGAATCTCGAGGGAAATGCGAACCCTTTTGAAAAACCATGCAGTAAAATACTAGTATACTCAGTATTGGGATACCCAACAAGCAACTCCAGCAAAGCAGCGACATTAATTGGTGCTGGGAGCACGAAAAGACTGGGCTCGGCTCGCTGGCAAAGATCAAGGACCGGTACGAAATGGCGTACGCCGCGATGAAGCATATGCATTGACTTCATGGAAGCATTATTAGCATGGGGATTCCGCACAGGAAGTTTACAGGATGAGGGTTAGGGCCCACTGGGAGGCCACCCCATAGGGCCCACACGGCCATCACATACATCACATAGGCCCACTTGGAGGCCATCATATAGGCCATTACGGCCAACCCAAAGGCCCACTTGGAGGCCATCATATATGCCCATACAGCCAGCGCACTAATATCTTTCCTTGTGGTACATCAAAGTAAGATTATACAATCATGACAATTGTGTTCCATGAATGACATGAGCATGAACCTGACGTACATTACTAACATGCAGTAACAATGTCATTAGTAAGTAAACCAAGCTATTGGCTCTTTGAATCCCACACAAAATGGCCGATTCCTCCTGACATACCCAAGGTGAAAAAACCAGGAAACATGCTCAATTATGCCAAATATGAGCTAAAAACTGGGAAAACCCTGTGAATGTACAGAAGAAATTAGCACAATTGCCGGGTATAGGCCAAATCAAAACATGGAAACCAGGAGAAGACACGAGTGAAAACACGGGACCGGCCATGGCGTATCTACAGTGTACGTATGGCCTCGCCAACCAATTGGCGACCAAAGGAAAATACAACTATAGAGACATACTCACTTGGCCCATACTCATTTGTGGGCAATGCAGTAGATGCTCCTGGGGGAGTGTTCAACCATGGAGGTTTCCCACAATGGTTCCATGACAGGAACCGCATGTGCCAAACATTTCCAAGAAGTCGACTTTGGCATTGTTGTGTGCAAAAAGTCAGAGAAATATAGATGAGCCTACCACCGAGCGCCTAATCTAACCAATTAAGGTAAAAACTACAGGTGCAACTAACAGCAGATTTCTGTGGCACGTCGGAGAGGTAGCTGGCATTGCTGGCACTTGATAAATCCATCTGAGAGTGGTACTAGGCGAGGCTACAGTGTAGCTGTAGTGTGTAACGCTGACTGAATGGTGTACAGCCCCGCCCTGGTGAAGTGGGCCATCAAGTTGGAATGGTATCCAACTCTGTCATCGAGGCTGGTTGGTGGCACCCAACACTTCTGCTAGGATGAAAGAAGTGGCACAGGTCGGCGTCCAGTTCTTGTTGTCGTACAGGACTTGCTCCTTTGACCTGCATCAGAGGTCTCACACTGGGTGCTGTCTTCTCCCTTGTCTGTCTACTTGCTGCGGAGCGCACTGGAGCAGCTGGACAACGACGCGTACGGTGTAAATCTCTGCAATTCATGCTGAATGTCAACTATAAACTCTGATGACATTCTATGCGATTTGCAAGGAAATCTCCTTTGAAATTGTACTCTAAAACGAAAAGACTGGATCTGAGAATGAACCTTAGAATTTTTTTTGCAAGAAAAAATCTTCTCTTTCTCCAATGGATGGCTGTGACCAAGTGACCACATGTTTGCTTCAAGCAAGCTTTTTAGGTGTTGGAGACCCCCCTGCACCCTCCCAGGATGGCTATTCTGGAAGATTTATAGTGATGACCATCTATTCTACATTCCTGGGCCTCCCCTGCTTGGCCAGGCCCCCCAAGAGTTCTGGACACAGTGTCTCCACTGGCCTGCCCATAACTCATCAACTGTAGAAGATACTAATCAAATAGTTTCGCTGAGTATAAAGCCTTTTACCATTTAATTGGTAAAAGGAGGCATCCGATCGGGATTCCCGGTGGACAAAAGAACCCCTTTTAGCCGGTGGTCTTTCCGACAATATATAACACGGAGCGGGATGGATGCTTGTCGCTACCTTGGGGGAGCATTCGTTCGTCAAACAGTTAAAAATAGTATTTTATTGTCAGACCGAAACTCGGACGCCCCAACAACATCGTGCTCGCAATGGGGGGTCTGTCCTATGCGCACTACTGGCGCTTCACTCAATACACAATTACAGCCAACTCTTAAATAGTTGCCGTGTAGGGGCGTGGTCTCCCGTAGCTCGACGGTCTCTTAGTCTTATGCTTCAGCTTCTTCTGGGCTCTCGACTCGGCTTTCCAGATCTTCTTCTCGTCCTCCGAATCGTCGGCGATGACGTTTGTCTGGTACTCCATGACAGTTCTCCATCCGAATTCCGAGCTGTCCGCTATCTTGATTAGTTTCTGTCTGTTGTTTACAAGGTCCATACCTTCCTCTATCTTCTCCTGAGCCTTGATGGTCATCTGGCGTATTCTTGGATCTTCTTTGAGCATGGCCTCTGCTTCCTGTAGTTTCTCTTGGACTTTAGCATTGTGCTTATATTGTTCCTCGTTCCCCTTCTTGTTGAATTTGTTATTTTCATTGTTGATTTGCTCTATTTTGGCGACTTGCACATCGCTTAGCTTTCGCTGACTTTCGTTGATTTGTTGATTGAAAGAATTCAACTTCACTGTTATCAGATCGTCCAGCTTATTCAGCAGAAGGCCTTGTGATTCTTGTATTTGCTCGTTGACTTGGTTCCTTATCAGGGATGTAAGATCTGCGTTTGACTCCATAGTTGATTGAGATTTACTTGTCCGACCTCGCGCAGTGGTTGGCCACCCTTCTGCCACACCGAAGTAAAACGCCCTCTCTTTGGCATTCCATTCAAATTAGGCCCATTCTCATCATGTCCACTCAAGCGTCAAGCTTGTGGGTACCGTACAGACAAATATATACTTCGTACCGCAGGAAAGTAAAATTCCAACGGCATGCCGGTACACTTGTGCACGCAGTTACGATAGAGTGTGCGCCTGCGCATCGGCCCCCTCTTGTAGCAGGCTCATTCTTATGAATAGGCAGCACACGGTCCGTTGGTTTCGTTTGAATTCACGCGCCATTCAATGGTCCACCTATGTGGCTTGGTTGTGGTGAGCTCGGCTCAGCTCAGTGTGGTTCTCGTCGCAGTATAGCACCGCGCATGCTTGAACGATCCTGCTCGATCTATCCGGTCAATTCACTCCTGTACCCCACGGAACGTACAGCATGGACAAGACGTACATCCTGGTCGAGGTAAAGGAAAAGCAGCATTTCATTTTTTTTTGAGATAATCAAGTTCATAGTTTTTCTGTTAAGGCCCGTCAGATTCTTATTTAATAGACCTAGCTTTATCCGGCCTGTATACGAAATGCTGATCCAAGCCATTTAAAGGAAACGTACGCCCATAGCTTGAGGCTTTCTCAGCCACATGCATATTCAGTTTCCCGTAATAAAACATAAAAAAATAATTTTAAAATTTTAAAAGGACATATTTATGAAGTAATGTATGCAGCTCGCTTTGTCGTAGTCGGTTCGGTGTTATAGTAGCTCGGAGAGCCGCTTCACATTGTTACACTTTCCGATCAATGTATGTTCTCCCTCAGGAAAAGGCGGATGCCTTCAACGACATCGAGGGCGCGCCAAGCGCCTTATTATTCCGAGGTCTCTGCTCCACCTTTAAGATTTCCCCAAGTGCTTCGCAGCACTCGTGAACGACGGCTGGGAGGATGTCGAGCAACTCCATGATCGGGAAGATCGATGGAAGGAGCATTTGTTGTCCTTGGCCCCTAACGGAGGGCAACGCAGAAATCTGGAGCGAATGTTCCAGCGTGTAGAGGCCGGCCCAGTGGATCAAGACGTCACCCCAAACACTGCAAAGAGGGCCAAGTCGCAGGCAGACGACCTTCACAAACCGGCAGGTGCCGTAAAGGTCTCGCAGGAGCAAGCCCCCTGCACATCGGGCGGACCCGAGCGACCGCCACAGCGACCGTCACAGAGCCATCTCGGCAGACATCCCAGGTTAATATCTCCAATTGCGGAGAGCGCACCATAACCCAATAAGCAGGGGTTATTAAACAGAGGTCGGGCCTCCGGGCAGCACCCACCTTAGCATGACACACGAAACTCTACATCTCGCGTGCTTTAAAGTACCATATTATGAGCTTGCAGCTATCACAACATGTGACCCTGAACCCCCAATAAGAAAGTATCACAGTATTACTCGCATTATTTCAGGCCAGAGAATAGTTCTTTTGGTGACATTAGTCCACAGTCCCCCAAAAAAAGTTGCTCCGTCCTCCCAAATTCCGTCTGCACCTCCGCATATATAGTGGCGTGAAAACGGTTCATTGTCTTTTATGGTTCGGCCATGTTTAATTCAAATTATGCAAAGCATAGCGCAAGGTCACGCCCCCGAAACGTTTCGCACCTTGGCAGACCTATGCCACGCTGTGTTAGATACAGGTCGGGCTCTGATAGCGCCACCCATTTCATCACGCCTTTACGGACGCTTATTATGCAGGGTTTTAGACAGAGGCCGCAGCGTTGAAGGTCGCACGCCTTGGCGTTCTTATATTGTGCGGAGTATGAGACTGAGGAAGTTACCCACGCTAGGCCTATATAGGGCATACGAGACAGAGGATAGGACGGTCCTCTGAGCGCCACATGCCTTGGACAGCCATTACATAATGCAAGGCACAAGACAGTGAACCAAAGGATCGATTACGCAAAGTATTAGACCACGGTTCTCGAGGACGGGCCTCGATATATCACACACATTAAAGTGCTCAGATTCGTAAACTACTCAGATTTCGCACACAATAATTAGACGTACGCGGGCTTCTGAATTCAGCATGCCTTTGGTGCATAGATTATTGTGTTGAGCGCGCGCCTCTGAATGCCGAATGCTTTTATGTTGATTTCGCAGAGTATTACGAGCGCCGCGTGTATTGTGCACAGATCGCGCAGAGTATTATGTATGGGACAGAGGACGGGCCTTAATGTCGCGTGCATGGTACACAGATTACGCAGAGTATTAGGCAGAGGACGGGCCCGCCTCTGCAGGCCGCAAGGCTTAGTGTGCACCGATTGCAGGGGGTATTAGACAGAGGACGGGCCTATGAATGTCGCGTGCATTTTGCACATATTACGCACAGTATCGGACAGAGGACGGGCCTCTGAAGGCCGCATGCCTTAATGTGCTCCGATTGCGCTGAGTATGAGACAGAGGACGGGCCTACGAATGTCGCGTGCATTTTGCACATTATTACGCAGAGTATTGGAGAGAGGACGGGCCTCCGCGGGCCGCATACCTTAATGTGCCCCGATTGCGCGGGGTATTAGACAGAGGACGGGCCTCTGCAGGCCGCATGCCTTAGCGTACCAATATTAGACAGGGTATACCGGGCGGAGGACGGGCCTTTGCGGGCCACACGCCGTAACGTGCCTCGATTACGCATAGTTTTAGACAGAGGACGGGCCTCCATGCGCTACGTGCTTTAACGTACCCATATTATGCTTGATGTTCGACAATGATGATATATCGCCACACCTCTTTGTTCCCATTTTCTCTGGTTCCCTTAGGCGATATTGTCAAGCCAATTCACAAGAACGGCAAAAGAAGAAGATATCCTTCGCCGAGGTACGAGAGTCAATTTTGAGAGAGGGCGAAGTATACTGTTGAAATTAATGCAGTGCTTTGTGGGAAAAGCCCAAAGCTTCTCACTGGTGCTTCCAGCGGCATTCTTATTCCTGAGGGAATGTTCTTCGTCCATGTCATCACTCTTCTACTCCTCTGTCTCCTCAAGTCAGAGAAGAGGTCTTATTTTGAAGGTTTGTAGACAGCTTCTCACAGCCGATTCCCCGGAAGCACGAACGTCATTTGTCCATCACGTTGTCAGCAGACGCATCGGGTTACAAATGGGCGGCACTTTTGTTTCATCAGGCGGCAGTACGGAATTCGGGGATTATTGGTCCGCGGATATTTTGGCGAACACAGATATATGTTGTAAAGAAGGTCTCGCCCTATATTTTGTTCTGCTTTCGGCTCTCGATTCGCTTTGGAATCGGAGGGTCGATGTGGTCGGAGACAACAGAGGCCTGGTAGACGCATGGACCGGTCTTCGAGCCAGATCCAAGCCGCTCACAAGGATTTTGAAGCTCATCTTCGCCCTTTCTTTGGAGGCGAATTTTTCGCTCAAATTGATGTGGGTACCATCTGAAGCGAACCCAGCGGATGCTCCGTCGAGGAAAACATCAAAGGCAGATGCTCGCCTTTTGCGCCACTTGTGGACCTTCCTACAGAACGAGCTCGGGGGTCCAACAGGTTTCACCTTTCGATTTGATGGGGCTCCCATCAAACGTCCCTGCAAAACAAAATGGGAGCCGGCTCAAATTCACAGGCAGGCACAGTGGATTCCTATGTGGGGCAAATAAGAGCTCATTTCAACTCAATCGGAAGGACAGAGGTCTGGAGACCTGGGTCTCAGTTCGGAAACACTTGCATCTCTCACAGTGTCGGCAGATACATCAAGGCAATCCATATGGAGCAGGCTGAATCACACAAGCAGTGCCAATGTTTTCCGACAAATTAAAACGGCTGGCGGGAGAGATCGGCAAGTGATTGTCTGACCTGACCAAGTACCCAAGTACCTTCTCTCAGCAGTATGTACTACACCGAGACCTGGCTTTCTTCCTTTGTCTCTGGTGGGCTGGTGATAGAGCCGGCGACCTCGGAAGAACCAAAACCTGCGAAATCACGAGAATCGAGGGTGGGGATCTGTTATTCAATTACACAATCGGCAAGACTGTCAGAGAGGGAGAATCGTCTCTGGTCATAATCCCTAAGTTGGAGGATCAGGGACGGATGGATCCAGCCAGAGCCGTCAAAAGTCTGGTTAACTTCGCGTCGTCGCACGGCTACAATCTGAGGGACGGCTCTTTTTTTCCGGCCCCTATCGGCGAATCGTCTGTCTCTCGCAAACAAACCGCTCATCGGTAATGGACCCAACTCGCGGCTTAAGAGCTATTTCGCCGCCTCCGTCCTCTCCGAAGACCATCTGCTACGAGCGCACAGTAGCCGTTCCGGGGTCGCAGCTACACTGCGACTCCAGGGCGCATAGGAGGAGCAGGTGATGGACCACTGCAGAGGGGCGTCCCTGAAAACATACAAGCACTACACGCAGGTGGAGAGAGTAGTAAGACGTCAAAGCACTGTCCAAACACTACGCAACGCTGTTCTATACTCACCGAGCAAGTCGCGACGGCAGATACCGCCGGGGACTTCTACAGACGGCTAAACTCGGGCCTCGGGTTGGATGTTGCTTTCCCTGAACAGCTAGCCACAGTCACTTCTTGAAAAACTAAGATAGTGCCCGTTGTCGTCCTGCAGTACTTCCAAAACGAGCATATTAAATAAAATAATGGCTCGGCATCCTTGAGAAATCGGTACAGAGGAGATTGTCGTCTGTTTTATCCAAGCCCAACTACCCGGCGTGTCGTCTTAAATTTCTTTCTCCTCCCTTTCTCCTTCTTGTCCTTTACGCCTAAGGTTTCATTTGAGGTTCGGGTAAGGATCGTGGTGCATGTTGAGGTGTCTCGGGGTTTTAGGCGGTCAAATGGGAGTAGGGTTCGGCGAAAATCTAAATCACCCATATCTTAGTCTTGTAGATACCGGAGATGAACGGAAACAAAGGCGGTTGTGCAAATAGGTATACTATTTGCACAAACGTCGACGTTGAGGGCGGCGGAGGTCTCTGTCCCGAGTATCGCATGACGTCAGGGGGGGAGTCTTCGGACGAGAAGGAGCGAGTCAGCAAGCGACAACGGCAGTAAGAAAGTGCTTCGGCATGGTGGGTCGGCTCCTGGTGATTTACCTCTCCTGTTTCCCGCCCGCCCATTCCCTACTTTCCGCCCGCGCCGTTTCGGCTTCGGTTTCTACGCTTAATCTATATCACCCATATAGTTTACTATCGGGACCAACCCTCCCACCACCACCTAAAGACAATCTTCTGAAAGGAGCAATGTCTTTACTCTAGAAAATGGTCTAAACCCAAGATGGCAACAACCAAACCTCCCATCTACAGACTGAGCCCTTCCCAATACCCGACGGGTAAGGAAGACGTACGCAACCATTTTCAACACTCTGGAATGGCGCGAGCCATCCACCAAACAAACCCACCCGAACCAACCCGCAAAGGGAATCTTCCAGTGATTCCCTCCCACAAACACCACCAACGATGCTCCAACCATCTCTGTCCAACCCCTATGTTTCTGCGAAAAAGGCATACAACCTTTCTTTTTTTCCTTCCCGAAAGGAAAACCCCAGTTTTGCCTATTTTTTGCACCAAAAGAAACACACTGGTGAGAATTTCACTTTTCCCGCCAAACCTTAGATTGTTTATTCCCGACAAACCACACTTACGGCCAAAAGATCCCGCATGGCATTTCCGGAGATGTGGTTACACTCGAGTCCGCAATAGCCCAGCGCAACCCCTCGTATCGCCTTGCCACCTCGTATCGGCGCAATCTCAGCTTCCGCTCAAACCGCAACAGGCCACACCACAATGCCTCCTGGACGAGGATGCATACACTCAACTAACTGGCCATCTCCAAGACTCAGCGGAAGAAAACAGCACCCAACGACCCTGGATTCATTCGCATCACAGAGTAAGTGCAAATACAAACCCAACAGTCTTTGTCATACTATACACTCTTCAAAAAAGAGACAATATTGCGAGTCACGCATAGGGAAAACCTCTCCCGCCATAGCTCTAATTGTAACATTGTACATATACATGTACAGCCAGTCTATTGACGTTAGTAGTGGAGGACAGGGAAAACATCACAACAAAACTAACCATTGTAAATCTTTCTCCATTTAAGATACATTGGCAACGGTCGAGGTTGTGCGATTCGAAGTTGTGTTCCCATCTCTGCTACACTAAACCAATATCACTCACTATGTGGCAACTACCTTCCAATTACCCACACTCATCGCTTCCAACCAACTATTATACCCCTGCCAAACTACCCCGTTCCTTATCAAAGAAGTGAACCCAATATACTATCCACGAGACCTCCCCGTTTGACCGAACCAATTTCAAAGGTAATCGTTTCCACACAAAGCTTCGACGAGAACCCACGGAAACCTACCAAACCTACTCAATGTCTTCCCAAACCCCTCACGTATTCAACGCATTCATCTACGGAGAATGTCTCCGATATGCAAGGAATACAACTAACAGTGAAGACTTGGAAGTAACGGTCATCACCTCAAACTCCTTCCCAACAGAGGCTACTCGAAACCTGAGATCAAACTTGCTCAACCAGGAATGTATCTCCCAAAAATCGACCCCTGGTTCACAAACAACAAACTGGAACCCAAACGATGCCAGCACCTCTGGTGTTTTTAAAGCACCACCTATAATCCTAAGATTAACCACTGTGATTTGCAACGAGCAGACAGTATAGACATTGGCAGCAATTCCAAAGCAATGAATAACTCAGGGATATTTTCCCAAACACAACCCTCATTGCTGACTAAAAATGCCAATAACCTACGGGAATGTTCATCCGGGCTAACCTTTCCAAGCCCACAACAACTCTCGTCCAAGACGATTCTAGTTCCTTTGAGGAACTAGTTGAAACCCTGGACAATCTGCTCTCCTTATTTAAGGAAAAAAACCCAATAATACTCAGTCCGGCCACTCCAACCAATTTCTATACCGTCACACCCAGGTTGCATTTGACTGCTTTTTCCGAAATGAAAAAAAGAAATCTCAGATTTCCTTCAGAACGATTTGTATGACTCTTCTTAGACTACTAAGATGATTTAGTTAGTAGTTGACCGGTTTTTACGAAATAAAAAAAGAGTCTCAGATTTCCTTCAGAATGATTTCCAGGACTCTTCTTAGACTAAAAAGCTGATTTAGGTTGCATTTGACTGCTTTTTCTGAATTAAAAACAAACAAACCCAGATTTCCTTAAAAACGATTTGCAGGACTCTTCTTAGACAACTAAGATGATTAAGGCAGTAGTTGGCCGGTTTTTACGAAATAAAAAAAGGATCTCAGATTTCCTTCAGAATGATTTGTATGACTCTTCTTAGACTAAAAAGCTGACTTAGGTTGCAATTTGACTGCTTTTTCCGAAATGAAAAAAAAAAAAAATCCCAGAGTTCCTTCAGAACGATTTGTATGACTCTTCTTAGACTACTAAGATGATTTAGGTAGTAGTTGACCTGTTTTTACGAAATAAAAAAAGAGTCTCAGATTTCCTTCAGAATGATTTCCAGGACTCTTCTTAGACTAAAAAGCTGATTTAGGTTGAATTTGACTGCTTTTTTCCGAAATGAAAAAAAAGACATCCCACAGTTCCTTCAGAACGATTTGTATGACTCTTCTTAGACTACTAAGATAATTTAGGTAGTAGTTGACCTGTTTTTACGAAATAAAAAAAGTCTCAGATTTCCTTCAGAATAATTTCCAGGACTCTTCTTAGACTAAAAAGCTGATTTACGTTGTATTTGACTGCTTTTTTCAGAAATGAAAAATAAAATCTTCAAGATTTCCTTCAGAACGATTTGTATGACTCGTCTTAGACTTCTAAGATGATTAAGGTAGTAGTTGACCGGTTTTTATCAAATAAAAAAAGAGTTTTAGATTACCCTCCGAATGATTTCCAGGACTCTTCTTAGATTAAAAAGCTGATTTAGGTTGCATTTGACTGCTTTTTCCGAAATAAAAAAAAAATCCCTGATTACCTTTAGGACGATTTGTATGTCTCTTCTAAGACTACTAAGATGATTTAGGTAGTAGTTGAACCGGTTTTTACGAAAAAAAAAAGAGTCTCAGATTTCCTTCAGAATGATTTCCAGGACTTTTCTTAGACTAAAAAGCTGATTTAGGTTGCATTTGACTGCTTTTTCCGAAATGAAAAAAAAAATCCCAGATTCCCTTTTGAACGATTTGTATGACTCTTCTTAGACTACTAAGATGATTTAGTTAGTAGTTGACCGGTTTTTACGAAATAAAAAGAAAGAGTCTCAGATTTCCTTCAGAATGATTTCAAGGACTCTTCTTAGACTAAAAAGCTGATTTAGGTTGCATTTGACTGCTTTTTCCGAAATGAAAAAAAAATCCCAGATTCCCTTCAGAAACATTTGTATGACTCTTCTTAGAGTACTTAGATGATTTAGGTAGTAGTTGACCGGTTTTTACGAAATAAAAAAAGAGTCTCAGATTTCCTTCAGAATGATTTCCAGGACTCTTCATAGATTAGAAAGCTGATTTAGGTTGAATTTGACTGGTTTTTCCGAAATGAAAAAAAAAATCCCAGATTCCCTTCAGAACGATTTGTATGACTCTTCTTTGACTACTAAGATGATTTAAGGTAGTAGTTGACCAGTTTTTTAGAAATAAAAAAAGGGTCTCAGATTTCCTTCAGAATGATTTGTATGACTCTTCTCAGACTAAAAAGCTGATTTAGGTTGCATTTGACTGCTTTTTCTGAAATGAAAAAAAAATCTCAGATTTCCTTCAGAACGATTTTAATGACTCTTCTCAGACTAAAAAGCTGATTTAGGTTGAATTTGACTGCTTTTTCCGAAATGAAAAAAAAAATCCCAGATTCCCTTTTGAACGATTTGTATGACTCTTCTTAGACTACTAAGATGATTTAGTTAGTAGTTGACCGGTTTTTACGAAATAAAAAGAAAGAGTCTCAGATTTCCTTCAGAATGATTTCAAGGACTCTTCTTAGACTAAAAAGCTGATTTAGGTTGCATTTGACTGCTTTTTCCGAAATGAAAAAAAGTCCCAGATTCCCTTCAGAACGATTTGTATGACTCTTCTTAGAGTACTTAGATGATTTAGTTAGTAGTTGACCGGTTTTTACGAAATAAAAAGAAAGAGTCTCAGATTTCCTTCAGAATGATTTCAAGGACTCTTCTTAGACTAAAAAGCTGATTTAGGTTGCATTTGACTGCTTTTTACGAAATGAAAAAAGAAATCTCAGATTTCCTTCAGAACGATTTGTATGACTCTTTTTAGACTACTAAGATGATTTAGGTTGCATTTGACTGCTTTTTCCGAAATGAAAAAAAAATCCCAGATTCCCTTCAGAAACATTTGTATGACTCTTCTTAGAGTACTTAGATGATTTAGGTAGTAGTTGACCGGTTTTTACGAAATAAAAAAAGAGTCTCAGATTTCCTTCAGAATGATTTCCAGGACTCTTCACAGATTAAAAAGCTGATTTAGGTTGCATTTGACTGCTTTTTCTGGAATGAAAAAAAAAATCTCAGATTTCCTTCAGAACGATTTGTATGACTCTTCTGAGACAACTAAGATCATTTAGGTTGCATTTGACTGCTTTTTCCGAAACGAAAAAAATTTCCCAGATTTCCTTCAGAACGATTTGTATGACTCTTCTTAGACTACTAAGATGATTTAGGTTGAATTTGACTGGTTTTTCCGAAATGAAAAAAAAAATCCCAGATTCCCTTCAGAACGATTTGTATGACTCTTCTTTGACTACTAAGATGATTTAGGTTGAATTTGACTGGTTTTTCCGAAATGAAAAAAAAAATCCCAGATTCCCTTCAGAACGATTTGTATGACTCTTCTTTGACTACTAAGATGATTTAAGGTAGTAGTTGACCAGTTTTTTAGAAATAAAAAAAGGGTCTCAGATTTCCTTCAGAATGATTTGTATGACTCTTCTCAGACTAAAAAGCTGATTTAGGTTGCATTTGACTGCTTTTTCCGAAATGAAAAAAGAAATCTCAGATTTCCTTCAGAACGATTTGTATGACTCTTCTCAGACTAAAAAGCTGATTTAGGTTGCATTTGACTGCTTTTTCCGAAATGAAAAAAAAATTCCCAGATTCCCTTTTGAACGATTTGTATGACTCTTCTTAGACTACTAAGATGATTTAGTTAGTAGTTGACCGGTTTTTACGAAATAAAAAGAAAGAGTCTCAGATTTCCTTCAGAATGATTTCAAGGACTCTTCTTAGACTAAAAAGCTGATTTAGGTTGCATTTGACTGCTTTTTCCGAAACGAAAAAAGAAATCTCAGATTTCCTTCAGATCGATTTGTATGACTCTTCTTAGACTACTAAGATGATTTAGGTTGAATTTGACTGGTTTTTCCGAAATGGAAAAAAAAATCCCAGATTCCCTTCAGAACGATTTGTATGACTCTTCTTTGACTACTCAGATGATTTAAGGTAGTAGTTGACCAGTTTTTTAGAAATAAAAAAAGGGTCTCAGATTTCCTTCAGAATGATTTGTATGACTCTTCTCAGACTAAAAAGCTGATTTAGGTTGCATTTGACTGCTTTTTCCGAAATGAAAAAAAAAATCCCAGATTCCCTTTTGAACGATTTGTATGACTCTTCTAGACTACTTAGATGATTTAGGTAGTAGTTGACCGGTTTTTACGAAATTAAGAAAGAGTCTCATATTTCCTTCAGAATGATTTCCAGGACTCTTCATAGATTAAAAAGCTGATTTAGGTTGCATTTGACTGCTTTTTCTGGAATGAAAAAAAAAATCTCAGATTTCCTTCAGAACGATTTGTATGACTCTTCTGAGACAACTAAGATCATTTAGGTTGCATTTGACTGCTTTTTCCGAAACGAAAAAAAAATCCCAGATTTCCTTCAGAACGATTTGTATGACTCTTCTCAGACTACTAAGATGATTTAGGATGAATTTGACTGGTTTTTCCGAAATGAAAAAAAAAATCCCAGATTCCCTTCAGAACGATTTGTATGACTCTTCTTTGACTACTAAGATGATTTAGGTTGCATTTGACTGCTTTTTCCGAAATGAAAAAAAAATCCCAGATTCCCTTCAGAACGATTTGTATGACTCTTCTTAGAGTACTAAGATGATTTAGGTAGTAGTTGACCGGTTTTTACGAAATAAAAAAAAGAGTCTCAGATTTCCTTCAGAATGATTTCCAGGACTCTTCATAGACTAAAAAGCTGATTTAGGTTGCATTTGACTGCTTTTTCCGAAATGAAAAAAAGTCCAAGATTCCCTTCAGAACGATTTGTATGACTCTTCTTAGAGTACTAAGATGATTTAGGTAGTAGTTGACCGGTTTTTACGAAATTAAAAAAGTGTCTCAGATTTCCTTCAGAATGATTTCCAGGACTCTTCATAGACTAAAAAGCTGATTTAGGTTGCATTTGACTGCTTTTTGCGAAATGAAAAAAAAAATCCCCAGATTTCATTCAGAACGATTTGTATGACTCTTCTTAGACTACTAAGATGTTTTAGGTAGTAGTTGACCTGAGTTTACGAGAGGGACATTGTGGGGTGATTTTAAGGTAAACTGTGAACTAGCGGGGTGACTGAGACATTCTTGGGTGCACCCACAATGGAGACTTCGGCGGGGAGCTTTTCAGCAGGTCCTGGTGCTTTTGGGCAACCTTTCAATATTTGAATAGTGCATACAATATGGATGTGCAATCGGACATCATGAAATATAACTTAATTTAGATCTACCTTTCGCAAACTGTTTTTATTGCCATAACTGTCAGTGACATAAGAAAGTATATGTGTCTGCGGTGAAAATTAGTTGGAATTGAACTTGTCCTGCTCAACTATAGTGCCTGTGTTCTTTGAAGAAGTATGGTACATATAACTTTGAAATTACTCTGCATCAAGTAAATGTTATAACAATGGTTACCATATTTACGCTCTGATCATATTCCTGACTTTCCAACAAGATCATTTGAATATCATCTATTAAATTACTTATTTACAGAAACACTTCATAAAGAGCAGGAATCAAAAGATTCCTTGGTAAAAGCGATAATGTTTTCTTATGGAAGGGTCAAGGTAATTTTTCACAAGTGTTAGTATGTAATTATGAAGTATCTCATTTTGAGGTATTCATCAATAACAACCAGTAAAGTCCAAATTGCCATGACATTAATTTTCAAGGCAATCTATTTTCATGCCGTTGTACAGTGGTTACAGTGTTGCACAGGGATCGATGAACTCTTTGATGGCTACCTGGGCAAACTGAAAAGTGTGATAGATCATTTTTTAGTGTTGAATTGAAAAATATCTTTGATCTTAGGCTCTATATACACAGGTGTTGGTGTCCAAGAGAATGGACTATGCAATTGTTAAGGAATGACCTTATATTTTCATTTTTCAGGTCATCCAGCACTGGTTTCTGGCCATTTGTATCCTTGAAACTGTTCAAGTAAAATCTTGTTTATTTTAAAACTACTGTATTTTTTTTCCAGACATATTGGCAAAGAAAAGACCTGATCTTCTGCCAAAGTTCTTTAAAGATGTAGAGCGTGCTTCTGAAGGATGTCAGCTGACAGGTAATTGTGACCCCATAGAAAGTGGGTCACCCCAATAGAAAGTGATAACCAACCGAAAACAACACCAGAAATTCAACAACCAAGAGAACATGATGTAGAATCTCCTCCTGACCCAATTGGCTGTCAAAGTCGTTCAAAGGATAGCCAAGATGAAGCTGAAGCTGATTTTGAAGATGGTGATGATGAGGATGACATACCGGTACAGTCTTCATCAGTTGCAAGTGACAGTGATTATGAACCGTCAACTAAAAAAGAAGCCTGTGTATCAGAAAGCTCTGATGACAGCGATGAATCCTATTGTAACGGCCTCAACCTTCTGGAGTGGGCTTGGCTCAACTACACCCGTATTGGTGAAGCCGATAACCAATAATGAACCCTAGGGGAAAAAACCCAACTATAGGTACATGTAATAAATGGGGCACACAGACAGATTTTGGGGGCGCCTCCCGAAATACATTTATTCTAACTAATTACAAACATATATACACAAGAAATAACAGGGGAGCAGAGGGGAAAATTAACTTACATAAATGAACCCAGGCTGGCTGTGGTGCAGGGGTAGGGCGAAGGCCAACAGAAAGTACGAAAGCAACCAAGGTATCGCCGGCGATAAAGCAAAAATGTGACCAACGCACCGAACCTGCACAATGCTTTTATACCCCACAGGAGAATGCAAGTCCCAAGGGGGGAAGGAGGGGGTATGTTCGCTCAAGTGTATCCACCGGGAGGGAATTCCTGTGAATGGACCACTCTTTTGTTCAGGCTGCACAGGGCGCCAGAGCCAAAAAGCCCTTTTCGTTACACCACCGTCCACCGAAGAATGGACACGTCCCGTGTCTGGAATTCTCGTTAAATTAAGCACATTAATTAAGCTGAGTTTGTTTTGAGAAGATTGAGATACAGTAGAAGTAATTTACGAATAGTAACCAAAACGTATATTATACACGTTAAACAATACAAGTTTAAGTTACAAAATCACGCATCCAAGCAGGGGGGCGTAATGTTCGCCCAGCACGCGTTCGGTTGTCATGGCAGAAGGTGTGGTCATGGCTTCCTTCTCCATCGGTTGGCGTTTGGCAATCCCCGTCAACGACATGGCCAATGTCGGAGGAAATTGCTGTGTCACTCCAGGGTGGGAGTTCACCTCCATCAGCATCTGCAGTATGCTCTGTCCCAAAGTGCGCTGAGATGGAGCCGCCATCGTCATCACCTCTAAGAAAGCAGGGTTTAAGTCTGTTAAAATGGACGACTTGACATTTCCGGTGGGTTGATGGGACCCGGACCAGATAGTTTGCATCAGAGTATTCTTTGATGATGGGGCATGGTCCCTTCCAGTAGCTTCGGAATTTAGGCGACAGTCCAACAAGTCTCTCTGGGCAATAAAGCCACACTTTGTCACCAACATTGTAAGGACTACCATGCAGACGTGCATCATAGAGTTTCTTTTGTCGATGTTGCTCTCCACATGCATGTTGTCTTGCTGTCTCGAAGGCGTCCTCCAGTTTGGTCTTGACTCCTACTGCATAAGACTGATGGTTGTCCTGTCTTCCGTCTGGGGTTGGGCCTGCAAGTACATCTAGTGGCAAATTAACTTCACGTCCAAAACTAGACTATTTGGGGTTACACCAGTTGTCTCTTGTTGAGATGCCCTATAGGCCATTAATACATAAGGTAAATGATCATCCCAATCGCTTTGATCCTTCTTACAATACATGCATATCATCGTTTCTAACGTTCTGTTAAAACGCTCGACAAGCCCATCTGATTGGGGATGGTATGCCGTTGTACGGGTTTTGTCAATTTCTAGCAAATGGCACAATGAAGTGAAAAGTTTTGACTCAAAGTTTGTTCCTTGGTCACTATGGATTTGTGTAGGCACCCCGTATCTACAAATAAATTGTGTGACTAAAATCTGGGCCACAGTTTCAGCCTGTTGGTCACGTAGCGCATAGGCTTCAGCCCATTTAGTAAAATAATCCATTACCACCAAAACATACTTGTTACCATTTCGTGAACTGGGTAAGGGGCCCATTATATGTAGTGCAACACGCTCAAAGGGAGCACCAGCTGGTGCCTTCTGCATTGGTGCCCTGGCTTTTTGTTTAGGGGTTTTCCGAGCCTGGCATGAAAGACACCCTTTGACCCACTGATTTATTTTATGGCGGTAAACAACCCAATATATATATATATATATGTTTTTTTTTAAGTTCGTTTCTGGCCAAGATGTCCACCGGTACGACTTTCGTGGCTTTGGTCTAAAATTTCCTTTTGCATTTTGGAGGGGGCGATCAATTGATAGCTAACCGATCTGTTCTGATCCTGGTGTTTACGATACAAAATACCTTCTTTTAACAGAAGTTGGTTCCACTGGAACCATATAGCGCTCGTGTTTCTCGTGAGAAACCAGCAACCTCTTTCCCATTGGGTCGCTGCTCCAGCCCGACTCGGAGCCATTTCATTACTGGTGCCAGATTTGGATCGGTTTCTTGGGCCTCCCGTATATAAACTCAGGGTCTATGCCAGTAACTTGAAAAATTCCCAAACATTCGCCTTTTACCATATTACATGTACATACACTTTCAGTTTGAACAGGTTCCAAAGAGGACCGTCTAGAAAGAGCATCAGCATTCCTATGTTTAAGCCCTGGACGATGCTGAACGTTAAAATCAAATGTACTAAGAACTTCAAGCCATCTTGCAGCCTGCCCTTCGACCTGCTTATAATTAAAAAGCCACCGCAATGCTGCATGATCAGTTCTGACAAGAAATTTCTTTCCCAGAAGATAGTGCTTAAAATGCTTAACATACGTAACCACTGCAAGCAATTCTTTACGAGTAACACTGTACTTTCGTTCTGCCTTGCTTAGTTAACGACTTGCATAGCTTATAACATGTTCAATGTTATTAATTTCTTGGGAGAGAACTGCCCCAATTCCATCATTACTGGCATCCGTATCTACTATAAAAGGCTGGTCGAAATCTGGGTATTTAAGCACAGGGGATGTGGTTAAAGCTAAACGCAATTCATGAAAAGCTTGTTCACAATCTTCATTCCAAATGAAACCAACATTTTTTGTTGTCAACCGGTGGAGAGGGGCAGCAATTTGAGCAAAATCTTGTACAAATCTTCTATAATACGAACAAAGTCCCAGAAAACTACGGACATCTTTCAGGTTCCTTGGAATTGGCCAATCTTTTACACATGCAATTTTCTCTGGATCTGTTGATATGTCTTGACTAGAGATTAAGTGGCCTAAGTACAGTACTTCATCTTGACAGAGTATACACTTTTTAGCTTTTAATGTTAAGCCATCTTCGTTTATGGTTTTGAGCACCATGTCTAACCTCTCAAGATGTTCATGGAATTTATTCGCAAAAATAATAATGTCATCAATATAAACAAGACATATTTTCCATTGGAGACCTGATAGTACACGTTCCATTAAACGCTCAAAGGTGGCGGGGGCATTACAAAGCCCAAAAGGCATTACATTGAATTCATACAGCCCAGTACCGGCCGAAAAAGCCGTTTTGGGGCGGTCTTGTGGGTCGACTTCCACTTGCCAATAACCAGTTGCTAAATCTAGTGTACTAAACCACTGAGATCCATGAAGTGCATCTAGGCTGTCATCTAATTGTATGGAGGGGATATGCATCCTTGTGGGTTTTATTATTAAGCTTTCGGTAATCAATACAAAACCGGAGACTGTTGTCTTTTTTTCCGTACTAGTACAACCGGGGACAACCATGCACTTTCTGATGGACTAATTACTCTTTTGGCTAACATTTCGTCTATATGTTCTTGTACTTCTGAACGTTTATGGTAGGGTACCCGTCTAATCGCCTGGCGAATTGGCGGATGATCATTAGTATGTATTTGATGATATACCCTATCAGTACGACCAAGTCTTGCATTACTTGCGAAAGCTGAAGCATGTTTCTTAATTAAATTAGTTAATTCCTCCTTTTGTCTCCCATCCAGGTCTCTTGAACTACGAGTTAACAAATTGTCAATACCATGCAGGTCACTGTCTTCTGCAACTGCTTCCGGACTAGGGTTACTTGTATTAGATAGCGTGGCCACCCCTTGTGCTGGTTGCAAAAGAGCAACATTTGTATTCTTATACAGAATAATCGGGTCGGGTTGTACATTCAGCACTCTGACAGGAATGCAATTCTTATTAGCGTCAACTAAGGTGCGTGCTACAAGCATGCCCCGATCTTTCATGGCATTAGCCGTTGGTTCAATCAGTCCAAACTGGGGTACATTCTCTCTTGACTTAATCTTACAGGGGATAATAGCCTCTTGTCCTGGCTGAACAGTAACAGTTCTATTGACAGCTACACGGCAACAATGCAAAGCACCATTTTCTCTAACCATGCGTACTGCAACGCCATCGATTATCATTTTGCTATTATTGAAGTGAAATTCACTTTGGTGGGAATCTAGAAAATCCATACCCAATATACCTGCTGGGTTAATTTCTGCGACAATTACATCTTGATCAGTAAAAAGTTTGCCAAACTGCATTTTCACTAGCACTCTCCCATGAACTTTAAGTGGAGCTCCATTAGCAGTTACAATCGGTACATTGCATACCTGAATTTGACTCTTTACTTCAGTGGGAAATAGCTCAAAAACTCTTGGGTGAATCACAGTATGAGAAGAGCCCGTGTCAATCAACATTTTTACAGCAACATCATAAATACTAGCAAAAGCCAACATACATGTACTTCCATTTGAGGTCTTCAGGCCGAGTTGCACATCGACCCCCTGTGCATCCCGGTCTAGTTTTCCGCCTGAGCGGTGGAATTAGAAATATGGCTGGAATTAGTCTTAACCCGTGCATCTACACCATTGTGGGAATTATTCGGATTTTGGGGCGGCAACTGACAAAATCTCTGAATGTGTCCACTCTGTCCGCAATTATAGCACTTCCTGTTTCCACGCTTAACAGACTGCACTAGCTTCTCAACAGCTTGAACATTATCTTCTAGTTTTTGTTCCAAGTGTTTCATTCTTTCTTCCATCTTCGTACAAAATGATCTGCCATTATCAAATGGGTTTTGTAAGGTAGCAACTTGCGTTAATCTTGGTTCATTAAAGTTGTTTGCATTTTGGGCATTCGCCTCTGCTTGCAGAATGTCTTCTTCGCGTTGAGCAATGCATTGTGCCTCTGCAAGTGTCTGCACGTTCGCACGGCGAACTTCAGCACGTATTAAGGGGGGACGTAATGCATCAATAAAGTAATTCATTGCAAGGAGATTTGTATTCTCGGCGTCCATTCTTGGATAGGCGTGCTTTACTATAGGGTCCGAATATCTTGTGCAAGAGCAGCTATCTTTTCACCCTGCTTTCGCACGCGCTGTTTAAGCTGGGAACGGTAACTATCGGAACTATGGGAAGAACTGAAACGAACCTGGAGTTCCATTACAACAAAGTCATAATCAAACTTGCATGAATCTGGCATGTCCCTATACAACTTTAGTGCTTCACCCCTCAAACTAATTGCTAATTGATTATTTTTTTCATCTTCATGCCAACCATTGACCTTAGCACATAATTGAAAATGTACAATCCAATCCTTAAAATTACTTGATCCGTCATAAATGCCTGGGGTTCGCTGCATTGGTCGTTCTACATATACCACTTTTGGTGGGTCCTGCCTACATGTATTTCTTTTCGGCCCTCTAGTTGTAACATTAGAAAAAGGAATACCATCATAACTTCAATGTTTTCCGCTAGCTGGGGGGTCACGACTATTTTGTCTCCCAGCTATTTTATGCCCATGGCCATTTCTTTCGGCCGTATCCTGCACCACGTCATTATACATGGAACTGACTTCTGCTTCCAGTAATGCAATTTCATCACGAACAGAATCCATATTTGGAGATGACCTTGTAAAAATCCCATGCTCCGTACCTGGGAGGCCCACCCCCGGTCCTTGTCTGTGCGCCATTCCAAATCAAGATAGGTCAATAATATCCCACCGCTGCCACCAATTTTTGTAACGGCCTCAACCTTCTGGAGTGGGCTTGGCTCAACTACACCCGTATGGGTGAAGCCGATAACCAATAATGAACCCTAGGGGGAAAAAACCCAACTACAGGTACATGTAATAAATGGGGCACACAGACAGATTTTGGGGGCGCCTCCCGAAATACATTTATTCTAACTAATTACAAACATGACTTAAGGTGATATACAAAAATGTTGCAAACTGCAAACATATAATTACAAACATATATATACACAAGAAATAACAGGGGAGCAGAGGGGAAAATTAACTTACATAAATGAACCCAGGCTGGCTGTGGTGCAGGGGTAGGGCGAAGGCCAACAGAAAGAACGAAAGCAACCAAGGTATCGCCGGCGATAAAGCAAAAATGTGACCAACGCCCCAAACCTGCACAATGCTTTTATACCCCACAGAAGAATGCAAGTCCCAAGGGGGGAAGGAGGGGGGTATGTTCGCTCAAGTGTATCCACCGGGAGGGAATTCCTGTGCATGGACCACTCTTTCGTTCAGGCTGTACAGGGCGCCAGAGCCCAAAAGCCCTTTTCGTTAACCTATGTTATTCCTTATAGAGCCAATTTGCTGTTACAAGAGAATCTGGAGATGGTAAAGAAGGAAAACATCAGAGGTTTAGCTGATGAAGAGTTTTCGGATGACGACGAGAGTGACATTGATGGCATTGTGTCTGATGAACAAAAGTTAACAGACATAAACAATGAAAAGATTTATATCAGAAAGGTAATGAAAAAGAAAGAGCAGCGGGTGTACAATTCAAGACATAGTTGTCTGTATTGTAAGAAACTCCATTCAAACATATCCGATCATCTCATCCGTGTTCATAAAACACGTCGAGCTGTCAAAGAAGTGACGGAAATAGTCATAGAAGACAATGATGACCCAGTAGTAAAGAAAATGAAGCAAGTGAAGAGGAAGAAACTACTTGACAAAATTAGAGCATCAGGTGATCATCTTCATAATGTTGAAGTCCTAAAAGAAAAAAAAGGAGGGCTTATTCTTGTAAGAAGACCAGTCACAATCCTGAATATCAACGAATATGGCCCATGTCCAAATTGTAAGGAATGGTTGCGCATGACAATCATAAAACGTCATCAAGCTTCATGTCCTGCGAAAGATGCTCACTCCAGAATGACTGCTGGTTACTTACAAGTGCAGTCTAATATGATGTCAGGGAGATTACGTTCCAAAGCCAGCAAAGCTTTGACCAATGAGGTGTTCACAATAATGAGGCAGGATGAAATTGGGCAAACAGCATGCACAGATCCTCTTATAATTGCCTTGGGGAATGACTGGATGCAGAAGAATGTTGGTAATCGCCTCATGCGAAAATACTACACTTAAAGTATTATGCGTCTGTCTGCTCGACTAAAATTGAGTCTGTCTAAACTCTGCACTCCAGAATCTGGATCAGATTTAGTATGTTACCTGAAACCAAAGTTTTTTGAAGAGATCACGCAAGGTATATACTGGGTTGCAAAACAGAATGCTGATGACGAAGAAGATTTAGCATCTCCATCAAATGCCATTAAATTGGCATATCATCTCAAGAAACTGACAAACATCAAACTTGCTCAAGCAATCACAACTGATGATGATGTAGCAAAGAAGGAGGCAAAAGATTTGTTAAAGCTAATAGATTTGCAGCTTTCCACAAAGCTGGGCAGGGTGTTGCTGGCTGAGAGGAAATTGGGGAGAGAAAAACCACTGCCACTTCCAGAGGACATCAAGAAACTCTCAGAATACATCAGTACTGAGATACAATCACTTGACCTGCACGACCATTCTCATCAGAACTTCGTGAAAGCTGCACAATTAGCTCAGACTAAACTAATCACGTACAACCGTCGAAGATGTGGAGAGCTGCAACCAATGCAGTAAGGACCAAACTTCATTTGACTAATATGTCAGAACAGAGATTTAGAGCTTTATGTCATGATATACCAACATATTTGAACATAATTATGTCATCTCAAAATAAAATGTTAATTTTTTTTTTAATTGCAGGCTGGAAAATTACTCCCACCGAAAGACAGGGTTAAGTTCTATTGATATAGAAATGATGGACCTGACTGACTTTGAAAGAAGACTTGCTAAAAGACAAGAGGTCATCGAGATTCGAGGAAAGGTTGGTATTATTTATAGCACCTAAAACCATCAGATTAAACTTATTGAGTGAAGTGCTTTATGTGGGAAACATCTCACATAGCAGTGTTCTTTTTATACTTAATTTGAAAGATGTTTGTATCTCACTTTCACTAGAATGGGAAACCTGTACCTGTTATTGTGGCACAAGAAGTACAGCCTGTTCTGGATTACCTTACCAATCATGAGACACGCAAAACTGCAGGCATCTTACTTGTCAACCCATATTTGTTCGCATCTTATGGTATGGTTTCATGCGAATTAATTTCATAAATTAATACACTTAATTTGATAATATAACTGAGATTAAATACATGTATTTTCAAATTAAATGAATGAATATCATTATTTGTCAAACAGGAGCAGGTGTTGTTCGAGGCTATGACTCAGTGTCATCAGTTGTTAATCAAGCTGGTTTATTTAAACCAGACTTCATCCTCTCCTCTAACATGCGGAAATATATGGCCACAATGACCCACGTAATGAACAGTTTTTCCATCAACACTTAAAGTGAATATCATTGTGCCCCAACTTGGGATTAGATAGGTAGGCCTAATTCACATAAAGTGGGTAGAGTGAGTGTTGGATATACATGTACATAAATGTAGTGCTTTGGGTTCTGCTAGATTAGAAAAGTGTACATGCATTCCATGTATTCTTTTGTCTTTTCAGTCATTGGACATAAGTGACCAAGAAATGCAGTGGGTGTGCGATCACCTTGGGCACACCCTTAATGTGCACCAGCTGCATTACAGAGCAATGTCAGGGATCCTTGAAAGAGTCCAAATTGCTAAGATTTTACTGATCCAAGACAAAAACCTGGTCAACAAATATCATGGGAAAGGACTGCAGGAAATACAGCTAGAGGGTATGTAAACTGGATTGATCATTAGAAACCTATTTCATCAATCATTACGGTCAGTATTTCTTGGTAATTCCAAGCAATATGTTCATTTTGATTTGCACTATTATCTTATGTGCCTAACTGTATTAGTAAATTGTTACGAGATGCAACTCTGTTATGCTAAATGTTTTAACTAAATTACTCCTTTTCATTTTTAGAACTTGTGAATGACAAGCAAGATATGATGAAATGCCTTCCACTAGCCGTGAGCTGCCAACAACAGACGTGGTGCAAGCCTCTCTCATGGAAGAGATGGCAAATGACAGCCATGATTTCATCCCAGAACTTCTGGATAATGATTGTGAAGAGACAGGTATGCCCACACGTATTTTATTAGTACACGTATGTGAACTGCAGTAATCCTCCATCACGTAGGTATTTTCTTTTTCATTTTCTCTTATTTATTTTCTTTCTAATTACATGTATGCAATCTGGTCTAGTTTTATACTCACTGTTTCAATATCAATTCATGACCAAATTTTGAGATGGCTTGATGAAGAAATATATTAAAAATATGTTGTGCAAGTGACAGAAAATCTAATTATGAGTATTTTTATTTTGTAGTGGAACTTGAACAACGAAAGATCATGAAGAAAAAGAAGATTGTTAACCGGCATGACTGGTCACCCAGAGAGCTGACTGAGATTAGAGAGGTGTTTGCAGATTTCTTCGCAATGGACAAAACTCCTGGACAAGCCCAAGTTGCTAAGGGCATTGCTAAAAGCAAGCACTCTGGAGGCATTATTTGGAAGATTGGGCCAGATAAAATAAAGAAAAAAAAATCCTGGATGAAACTTCATCCTCAAGCACACTTGCCTGTAATCTATACACTTACTCTATATTCTTAAACATTCCTTTATGCTTGTGTTCTGCAAGAAATATTGCAGTTCAGTCATTCAAGTTGATATGTTTGAATCCCTTCAGGTACTTTGTGAATGCTGTTTTCATGGAAAATGGACGAAACTTTGTTGCATTAATTTATGTTATATTTCTGTACATTATTTTTGAAGAGCTTTTACTCAGTCCTGAAGAAAATGTTGAAAAAACATGTCTCAAACATGAAACTCTTCTTTCTCTTTGAGAAAATCAAGCTTAGAAAGGTTAGATGGTTATATTTGTAAGACTCGCATCTGAGAACTGTATGATTAAAAACGGTGTAGCAGATTTTGTCAATTTCCCTGATTACATTGTATGTTGTGACAATGACACGATCTCACTTAATTTTGACGATATCTATAGTTATAGTATTTTTTGTGTTAAACCTACGAATTAAAACAGTTTTAGAGTTGGATTCAGCTTATTCTCTGGATTAAAAAGGTGTGTACTTTCAAAACTCAATTGTCAAACCTTCTATCATATTGTTTTGATGTTAACAACACTTCGCTTATGTTTATGATTATTGAGTTCTATGAGTCCCCACTGTAAGACAGTGCAAACCCACAACTTGTCTGTAATACTCACCAGTGTAAGGATATGTCCTATGAGCCCACACTGTCAGACAGTACAAACCCACAAATTGTCTGTAATACTCTCCAGTGTAGGGATATGTCTTATGAGCCCACACTGTCAGACAGTACAAACCAACAAATTGTCTGTAATACTCACCAGTGTATGGATATGTCCTATGAGCCCACAGTGTCAGACAGTACAAACCCACAAGTTGTCTGTAATACTCACCAGTGTAGGGATACTGTATGTCCTATGAGTCCCCACTGTCAGGCTGTACAAACCCACAAGTTGTCTGTAAAACTCTCCAGTGTAGGGATATGTCCTATGAGCCCACACTGTCAGGCAGTACAATCCCACAAGTTGTCTGTAATACTCTCCAGTGTAAAGATATGTCCTATGAGCCCACATTGTCAGACAGTACAAACCCACAAGTTGTCTGTAAGACTCTCCAGTGTAGGGATATGTCCTATGAGCCCACACTGTCAGGCAGTACAAACCCACAAATTGTCTGTAATACTCTCCAGTGTAGGGATATGTCCTATGAGTCCCCACTGTCAGACAGTACAAACCCACAAGTTGTCTGTAATACTCTCTTATGAGCCCACACTGTCAGACAGTACAAACCCACAAGTTGTCTGTAATACTCACCAGTGTAGGGATATGTCCTATGAGCCCACACTGGCAGGCAGTGCAAACCCACAAGTTGTCTGTAATACTCTCTTATGAGCCCACACTGTCAGACAGTACAAACCCACAAGTTGTCTGTAATACTCTCAAGTGTATTAAAGGATAATAATTATGTCCTATGAGTATGAGCCCACACTGTCAGACAGTACAAACCCACACGTTGTCTGTAATACTCTCCAGTGTAGGGATATGTCCTATGAGCCCACACTGTCAGAGAGTACAAACCCACAAATTGTCTGTAATACTCTCCAGTGTAGGGATATGTCTTATGAGCCCACACTGTCAGACAGTACAAACCCACAAGTTGTCTGTAATACTCACCAGTGTAGGGATATGTCCTATGAGTCCCCACTGTCAGACTGTACAAACCCACAAGTTGTCTGTAATACTCACCAGTGTAGGGATATGTCCTATGAGTCCCCACTGTCAGACAGTACAAACCCACAAGTTGTCTGTAATACTCTCCAGTGTAGGGATATGTCCTATGAGCCCACACTGTCAGGCAGTACAAACCCACAAGTTGTCTGTAATACTCTCCAGTGTAGGGATATGTCCTATGAGCCCACACTGTCAGACAGTACAAACCCACAAGTTGTCTGTAATACTCACCAGTGTATGGATATGTCCTATGAGCCCACAGTGTCAGACAGTACAAACCCACAAGTTGTCTGTAATACTCACCAGTGTAGGGATACTGTATGTCCTATGAGTCCCCACTGTCAGGCTGTACAAACCCACAAGTTGTCTGTAATACTCTCCAGTGTAGGGATATGTCCTATGAGCCCACACTGTCAGGCAGTACAAACCCACAAGTTGTCTGTAATACTCTCCAGTGTAGGGATATGTCTTATGAGCCCACACTGTAAGACAGTACAAACCAACAAATTGTCTGTAATACTCACCAGTGTATGGATATGTCCTATGAGCCCACAGTGTCAGACAGTACAAACCCACAAGTTGTCTGTAATACTCTCCAGTGTAGGGATATGTCCTATGAGTCCCCACTGTCAGACAGTACAAACCCACAAGTTGTCTGTAATACTCTCCAGTGTAAGGATATGTCCTATGAGCCCCCACTGTCAGACAGTACAAACCCACAAGTTGTCTGTAATACTCACCAGTGTAGGGATATGTCCTATGAGCCCCCACTGTCAGACAGTACAAACCCACAAGTTGTCTGTAATACTCTCCAGTGTAAGGATATGTCCTATGAGCCCACACTGTCAGGTAGTGCAAACCCACAAGTTGTCTGTAATACTCTCTTATGAGCCCACACTATCAGACAGTACACACCCACAAGTTGTCTGTAATACTCTCAAGTGTATTAAAGGATAATAATTATGTCCTATGAGTATGAGCCCACACTGTCAGACAGTACAAACCCACACGTTGTCGGTAATACTCTCCAGTGTAGGGATATGTCCTATGAGCCCACACTGTCAGAGAGTACAAACCCACAAATTGTCTGTAATACTCTCCAGTGTAGGGATATGTCTTATAAGCCCACACTGTCAGACAGTACAAACCCACAAGTTGTCTGTAATACTCACCAGTGTAGGGATATGTCCTATGAGTCCCCACTGTCAGACAGTACAAACCCACAAGTTGTCTGTAATACTCTCCAGTGTAGGGATATGTCCTATGAGCCCACACTGTCAGGCAGTACAAACCCACAAGTTGTCTGTAATACTCTCCAGTGTAGGGATATGTCCTATGAGCCCACACTGTCAGACAGTACAAACCCACAAGTTGTCTGTAATACTCTCCTGTGTAGGGATATGTCCTATGAGCCCACACTGTCAGACAGTACAAACCCACAAGTTGTCTGTAATACTCTCCAGTGTAGGGATATGTCCTATGAGCCCACACTGTCAGGCAGTACAAACCCACAAATTGTCTGTAATACTCTCCAGTGTAGGGATATGTCCTATGAGCCCACACTGTCAGAGAGTACAAACCCACAAGTTGTCTGTAATACTCACCAGTGTAAGGATATGTCCTATGAGTCCCCACTGTCAGGCAGTACAAACCCACAAGTTGTCTGTAATACTCTCCAGTGTAGGGATATGTCCTATGAGCCCACACTGTCAGGCAGTACAAACCCACAAGTTGTCTGTAATACTCTCCAGTGTAGGGATATGTCCTATGAGTCCCCACTGTCAGACAGTACAAACCCACAAGTTGTCTGTAATACTCTCCAGTGTAGGGATATGTCCTATGAGCCCACACTGTCAGAGAGTACAAACCCACAAGTTGTCTGTAATATCCTCCAGTGTAGGGATATGTCCTATGAGTCCCCACTGTCAGACAGTACAAACCCACAAGTTAATTGTCTGTAATACTCTTCAGTGTAGGGATATGTCCTATGAGTCCCCACTGTCAGACAGTACAATCCAACAAGTTGTCTGTAATACTCTCCAGTGTAAGGATATGTCCTATGAGCCCACACTGTCAGACAGTACAAACCCACAAGTTGTCTGTAATATCCTCCAGTGTAGGGATATGTCCTATGAGTCCCAACTGTCAAACAGTACAAACCCACAAGTTGTCTGTAATACTCTCCAGTGTAGGGATATGTCCTATGAGTCCCCACTGTCAGACAGTACAATCCCACAAGTTGTCTGTAATATCCTCCAGTGTAAGGATATGTCCTATGAGTCCCAACTGTCAGACAGTACAAACCCACAAGTTGTCTGTAATACTCTCCAGTGTAAGGATATGTCCTATGAGCCCAGACTGTCAGACAGTACAATCCCACAAGTTGCCTGTAATATCCTCCAGTGTAAGGATATGTCCTATGAGTCCCAACTGTCAGACAGTACAAACCCACAAGTTGTCTGTAATACTCTCCAGTGTAAGGATATGTCCTATGAGCCCACATTGTCAGGCAGTACAAACCCACAAGTTGTCTGTAATACTCTCCAGTGTAAAGATATGTCCTATGAGTCCCCACTGTCAGACAGTACCAACCCACAAGTTGTCTGTAATACTCACCAGTGTAGGGATATGTCCTATGAGTCCCCACTGTCAGGCAGTACAAACCCACAAGTTGTCTGTAATACTCTCCAGTGTAGGGATATGTCTTATGAGCCCACACTGTCAGACAGTACAAACCAACAAATTGTCTGTAATACTCACCAGTGTATGGATATGTCCTATGAGCCCACAGTGTCAGACAGTACAAACCCACAAGTTGTCTGTAATACTCACCAGTGTAGGGATATGTCCTATGAGTCCCCACTGTCTGACAGTACAAACCCACAAGTTGTCTGTAATACTCTCCAGTGTAAGGATATGTCCTATGAGCCCACACTGGCAGGCAGTGCAAACCCACAAGTTGTCTGTAATACTCTCTTATGAGCCCACACTGTCAGACAGTACAAACCCACAAGTTGTCTGTAATACTCTCAAGTGTATTAAAGGATAATAATTATGTCCTATGAGTATGAGCCCACACTGTCAGACAGTACAAACCCACACGTTGTCTGTAATACTCTCCAGTGTAGGGATATGTCCTATGACTCTGGTAGCTCGGCGGGCGACGATCTTTAGTTTGTATAAGTTGGTACAAGGATTTCAACGTAGCCGGTTTATGTTGTATAAGTTTATCGTCGGCCGTCAGCTCTTTTCTTGGAGGTTCAAGTTACGTAAGTTATGTTTAATATTTATTTATTTTTGGGTGAATACCCTGGGACCCTGTGCAGTATCACCTCCTTTCTTGTCCATTTGATTTAATTATAGAATTCTTTTTTTGGAAACTCAGTTATTACCTGTTTTGAAAATTCTTTCTTGCGTTTGTCTGGCTTCCTTTCCCGTCAACTGGCGGGTTTTGGCTCCCCAAAACAGGGACCCCGTTACAGTTTTTGGTGGCAGCGGTGGGATCAAAAATTCGCCCATCTCAATTAATCGTGCATCGAAATGACTGTTGTATTAGGCCTACATGTACTTTAAATAGTTTTTCTTGCAATGTTCTAAGGTTAAACCAAAATGAGCTCAAACAGGCACTTATTTAGTCAGTTGGACCGAACTATTGCTAACTTAGAAGATGAAATAGCAGCAATTGAAACTGAAAGTAGGAGACTGACTCGGCTGGCGCCAACTCTGTCCATGAGAACCTCGGTACCCAGCCAAATGTCCTCCCCCATGGATGGAGTTGGCACGCAAACCCCTGATGTTCAACCATATACATGTACTAATATTTTTGATACTGAATTTAATGAATTACCAAAGACATTATCGAATCCACGTGCCAGGGCTTGTGAGAGGGATATTCATAAAGTTAATGGTAGTGCAGTGCAGTTTGTTGACAAACCCTTCAAACCGATCGTAGAACCAGATAATTATGATGGTAGGACAAATCTTGAAGATTGGCTCACCAATTTGAATTTATGTTGTCAGATAAACGGCTGGACCAAGGAACAGAAAACTAAGTTCCTTGCAGTTCGGTTAAGGGGCCCAGCCTTACAGGTCTATACCGACTTACCTGAAATTAATAAACTGTGTTTAGAAGATGTTGTAATGGCTTTGAGAGAAAGATTCTCGCCAGAAGGACAAACAGGTCTATTTAGGGCCCAACTTAGGGTGCGCTCATGTAGAAAGAACGAAGCTTTGCCAGAGCTAGCAAGTGATCTCCGTAGGCTAGTCTCTAAAGCATATATTTATCCAAATGTTTCGGCTGTTCTGCGAGAAGAGCTGGGTAGTGATCATTTTATTGAGGCATTGGATTCACCTGATATAAGAATGCAGGTTCGGCGAGCTAAACCTAGGGACCTAGGGAATGCTCTAACAATAGCATTAGAAGAAGAGGCTCTTTTTCAGGTTGAATACAATAAGGCACATTTTTTGCAGAGGAGTGGTGTTAATGCCTGTCAAACTAAGTCTAATGAATCTCAATCACCACATATTGATGGACCAAAGCAGGACGACCTTAAACTTAAGATAAAACAGTTAGAGCAGGCAGTTCAGCAACTTCAGTTTACCCTTAAACAAAAGAGTGCTACCACACCTAAAAGACCATTAATTTGTTGGAATTGTAGACAGGAAGGGCACAGACATTTTGAATGTCCTAATACACAGTCAGTGCCCACACATGTTGATAATAGACAAATCCCTGCGCAGGAAAACTTAATTCAGCTGAGTACGGGGTCGGTACCCAGCCAATAGAAGACAGTCAGGCTCAAACTACTATTTTTGTTCATGGTAATGTGCATGGTGTAAATATTAAATTTCTGGTCGACACAGGATCGTCGGTAACCATTTTACACCCGCAGATGTATGAGTTACTGCCTCAAAACATAAGGCAGACATTACGAGTTTGCACTAAATCTATTATGGCTGTCGAAGGTACAGGACTGGAAGTAATAGGTTGTGCGGAGATGGTTATTAGATTAGGAAGTCTAGTAAAACGACATATAATGTATATTGCCCCAATTACTCAAGCTGGTATCCTAGGTATGGACTTTCTTTCTGGTCATGAAGGAGTTATAGATTTGGTTAGAAAACAGCTAAGATTTAGATCATGTGATGTTAAAATACTGCTTGAGAACGAAGTGGCAAGCAAATGTTGCAGAGTCTCTGTGGCAGAAACAATGACAATCCCCCAAGGACAAGAGGTTATAGTACCTGGACAGCTGCACGTCAGACAAACAGGTGTAAAACAGGGGTTGATAGAACCAACTGGACGTTTTGTAGCTAAAGACAATGGAATGTTGATAGGACGAACGTTTTCTAACGCTGGTGAGAATAATTATGTCCCGATTCGTGTGCTAAATTTGAAAAATGAACCTTCAACTTTATATAAAGGGACTCAGGTGGCTGTTCTTCAATCAGCAACCGAATTAGGCAATGGTGACACAACGGATGTTGCTAATCATGAATTGTACCCAGAGTTACAGGAAATGTATGAACGTTGTTCTAAAGACTTGACCCATAATCAAAAGGAGGAATTAAGAGAAATGTTGAGTAATCATCAAGATGTATTTTCAAAATCAGGCGAACTTGGTCGTACCAGTGTAGTGTATCATGACAAAACAGCTTGTACAACAGGGTCAGGCCTTTATGAATTTAATGTAATGCCTTTTGGGCTTTGCAATGCCCCTAGCACGTTTGAAAGGTTGATGGAACATGTCTTATCAGGATTGCATTGGCAGACCTGTCTGGTGTATATCGATGATATTTTGATTTTTGCTCCATCTTTCGAAGAGCATTCCTCATGGCTGAGCGAAGTTTTCAATAGATTATCCTCAGCAGGGCTTAAATTAAAACCCAAAAAGTGTCATTTGTACCAAAAAGAGGTCTTGTATCTGGGACATGTGGTATCTAGCAAAGGAGTGACAGCAGATCCCGAAAAGACAAGAAAAATATTAGACTGGCCAACGCCATGTAATCTCAAAGAAGTTCACAGCTTCCTAGGTTTGTGTTCTTATTATAGGCGTTTTGTGAAAAACTTTGCCCATATTGCTGCTCCACTTCATAAGTTAACACATAAAGATGTGCGATTTAAGTGGACTGTTGAATGTGACAATGCGTTTAAAGAATTAGAACAACCTTACCTCTGCAAATGTCCTAACATATCCAGATTTTTCAGAGCCATTCATATTAGACACCAATGCAAGTGATCAAGCTATTGCTGGAGTTCTGTCCCAAATTCAAGGAGGCCAAGAAAAGGTTATAGCTTATGCTAGTCGCAAGTTGTCAAAGAGTGAGAAAAACTATAGCGTGACTAAGAAAGAGTTGCTTGCTGTTGTTAATTTTGTGAAACATTATAAGCACTACTTGTATGGAAAACAAATCAAAATACGCACTGACCATGGCTCATTGCGATGGCTGTGCCATTTTAAAGATCCCCAAGGGCAACTAGCTGGATGGATTGAAACTTTAGCTGCATTTGATTATGACATTAGTTATAGACCGGGAAGTCAACATAGAAATGCAGATTCACTTTCCAGAATGCCATTTGATAAGAGTTCCGAAAATATAGTGAACCAAACTCCACTTAACAGTTGTTCTGCGAGTACTGTCTTTGCAGGTTGGGACCTGGTCGAGCTGCGGGAGGCCCAGCAGAAGGATCAAGTGTTGGCACCTGTCATACAGTGGAAAAAGAGTTCTGCCCAGAGACCTCCTGGCAGCTCGATCGCAGGTCTCAGCCGAGGGACAAAGGGATACTGGTACCTATGGGATCAGCTGGAATTGAAACAAGGTATTTTGTATAGAAGATTTGAGAATAATCTTTCGTCCTTTTTGCAAGTGGTTGTACCTACTTCTTTACAAAAGAGCGTCCTGTATACAGCACATAATGTGAAATCTGGGGATCATTTAGGCCGAACGAAGACTTTTGGTAAAATCCGACGGTCATTTTATTGGATTGGGTGTCGCAATGATGTTGCTAGGTGGGTCAAATGTTGCAAAAATTGTGCAAAGAGAAAAATGCCAATCCCCAAAAAGCACAGTGCACTTCAACCCTCACTTGTTGGAGCCCCGTTTGAAAGGATTGCCATGGATATTCTTGGCCCATTACCACGTACAAAAAGAGGTAACCGGTACATACTTGTAGTAATGGACTATTTTAGTAAATGGGCGGAAGCATTTCCTCTGAGAAATCAGGAGGCAAAAACTGTAGCACGAGTGCTTGTGGAACAATTTATCTGTCGATATGGTGTCCCCATAAGTCTACACACTGACCAAGGTTCAAACTTTGAGAGTAACCTGTTCCAAAGTGTCTGTAAATTGTTGGGTATCAACAAGACAAGGACCACAGCTTACCATCCACAATCTGATGGGCTTGTGGAAAGATTCAATCGAACCCTCCAAACCATGCTCAGTATGTATGTTTGTGATGACCAATCTGATTGGGACACTCATATTCCCTACGTGATGATGAGTTATAGGGCTAGCGAACAAGAGACTACGGGTGTTAGTCCAAATAGGATGATGTTCGGAAGAGAGGTTGTGCTGCCTCTAGAACTCTTGGTTGCACACCCTAGTTTAGAAAATGAGTATGCGAATGCAGAGACGTATGCCTCACAAGCATACAGTAATATGCAAAAGGCCTTTGAAGTGGCTCGAAACCATATTGTCGGAGAACAAAAACGTCAAAAACGTTTATACGATGCGAAACTAAAAGGTAATCCTTACAAAGCTGGTGATAGAGTTTGGTTATACCGGCCTTTGAGAAAAATAGGTGTGAGCCCCAAATTACAGTCATATTGGGCTGGACCGTACATAGTTAATAAGCGTATCTCCGATGCAGTGTACAGAATTAAGAATATGAAAACTGGACACAGAATAGTAGTTCATTTCGATAGATTGAAACCTTGCCATTCGAGTTCTTCTCAGCAGCTTGGCCTGACAGGAGATCAAGGATACACAAACACAACGGATGAGGACAACAGAAGCCCTGCATCTGGACATTTTGACCAGCCAGCGGGAGACGGGATTTCACGCAGTGCATCCGATGGGTCAGATACTGAGACAGAAAGCAGTTCAACGCCTGGAATCCGAGACCCAAACGATGGGAGTGGAATATTCTCCAACGCCGGAGTGGGGTCACAAGGAGTAGTTGCACCATCAGGACTTTCCTACATGGAGGAGGAACAACACCTGGATAACGCGGATGATTGGACCGGCCGGACATATCGTCCACGTCGCCAGCGTAAAGCTCCTGCGTGGATGCAAACAGGGAACTTTGTGATCTGAACTGCTTCGCTATTGGCAATGGAATCTGCGAAAATGTAATGTCGTGCCCATTGGGCTGCAGACCAGTGTGGATACTTCAACTACATTTTGAACCATCGTCTGGTGCTTAACTCTTGCCAACAGCCACACGTTCCAGCTCCAACCGTATCTCATTGTTTAATACTCAAATGAACTTATAAATGTACGTGTGTGTATTTTCACAAACTGCATTGCACCTACGGTATTACTTATGAACTATGTATTAATGCTATAAAATGAATATTTAACTGATTAATTAATTGAAATAATTAGGCGCGAGGACACGCCTTTTCCAATGGGGAGGGTAAATGTAACAAAAGGGGCCTCCAAGTAACACACCATGTTCTATTGAACGGGCATTCCTTCTGGGGTGCTACACCAGAAGACCCTCATTTGAAAGTTGGCTCAGCCTTTGGAATTTCCTTTATATCCATGTACCTTGTTTGGGAGTTTGCTGGACCATGTCCACTGGTTGGGTATGCATAACAAAAGGGAACGTGGATTGCTTCCTTTGTTATTCATCTGGCCTGGTTTTGTACATGTACCACTCCAGTGCTCTTAATCTGGAGCACTGGCATATAAAGACCAGTGTTACTGAGGGTGGGCGAGGCATTTCACTTTCAACTCTGGCTGGGGACAGACTCTGGTAGCTCGGCGGGCGACGATCTTTAGTTTGTATAAGTTGCTACAAGGATTTCAACGTAGCCGGTTTATGTTGTATAAGTTTATCGTCGCCCGTCAGCTCTTTTCTTGGAGGTTCAAGTTATGTAAGTTATGTTTAATATTTATTTATTTTTGGGTGAATACCCTGGGGCCCTGTGCAGTCTCACCTCCTTTCTTGTCAATTTGATTTAATTATAGAATTCACATTTTGGAAACTCAGTTATTGCCTGTTTTGAAAATTCTTTCTTGCGTTTGTCTGGCTTCCTTTCCCTTCAACTGGCGGGTTTTGGCTCCCCAAAACAGGGACCCGGCCCGTTACAATATGTTCTATGAGCCCACACTGTCAGACAGTACAAACCAACAAATTGTCTGTAATACTAACCAGTGTATGGATATGTCCTATGAGTCCCCACTGTCAGGCAGTACAATCCCACAAGTTGTCTGTAATATCCTCCAGTGTAAGGATATGTCCTATGAGCCCAAACTGTCAGACAGTACAAACCAACAAATTGTCTGTAATACTCACCAGTGTATGGATATGTCCTATGAGCCCACAGTGTCAGACAGTACAAACCCAAAAGTTGTCTGTAATACTCTCCACTGTAGGGATATGTCCTATGAGCCCAAACTGTCAGACAGTGCAAACCCACAAGTTGTCTGTAATACTCTCCAGTGTAGGGATATGTCCTATGAGCCCACAGTGTCAGACAGTACAAACCCAAAAGTTGTCTGTAATACTCTGCAGTGTAGGGATATGTCCTATCAGCCCACACTGTCGGACAGTACAAACCCGCCCACAAGTTGTCTGTAATACTCTCCACTGTAGGGATATGTCCTATGAGCCCACACTGTCAGACAGTGCAAACCCACAAATTTGATGTGAGATGTCGCGACAACATCCCCAATCACATACTTAAAAAGGAAAACCCTACAAACAAATTGGCTGATTTTATGAGGAAAAATCACTTGGAGGGATGCTATATGACTACAGTAATTGAGAAGACAGGAAATACTGATTTTTTGCCATTTTGGCCATACAATTGAAACCCATGCTTACAATATCATGAAATTTGATGTGAGATGTCGAGACAACATCCCCAATCACATACTTAAACAAGAAAACCCTACAAACTAATTTGCTGATTTTATGGGGAAAAATCACTTGGAGGAATGCTATAATTTTAAAAAACTTTAAGAAACTAGCAGAAAATCTTGTAAAAAATATTTGTTTAATGTAATAATGGATAGGTATGTGTGGGTGGATAATCATAACATTATAATCCTTTTCATAGTTTGAAATATGTTATAGTTATTGTTAAAATCCATATTTTTTTTAAGATATAAAATCACAGATATAATGCCATTTGAGTGACATGCGTTTTTACCAAGTAAAAATCCCTTTCTTCCTCTATTCTTCCGTCAGAAAATTCATTTCTTTTCTATTTGTTACCTCCTAAGGTAAGAAATGGAGGCGAATAAAATGACACGAACAATTGTTTTGTCATGGTGAACATTGGGATCGGACGTAAGCGAACCCTGCTGTTTAATACCTCGATCATCTTCAAATCATAAATATAACTCATCATCATCATCTTCAACACATTATCGATTGGCAAATCTGGACTCAAGCTAAATATATATTTTTATAGTCATGTGCGACTACTTGAGTTAAATCGCGTTCGACAAATATCACTAATACTGCTATATTAAGTAGGACTTCAGAGCATGCGTGCGTTTATAAGTTAGGCGATTAAATGCCAAGGTTTTTTGTGGCGGCGAGAGTGGAATCCTTATCTAACTGAAAATAAGCGTTTCTGGCGCTTTCAGATTTCCACCTTCCTTGCTTGGAAATTAGGAAAGGAGGGACGTGAGCATTGAAGGCCGCGGATGCTCCGCCAGACCTCAAGCTGTGGAGGCCATAAGTCGAAACATTGGGGACGAAGGGTCGGAGAGCGTCCAATACTAGCTCCCTTGTGCGTGTGTAACTGAGTGATTTAGGAGAGGGAACGTGACCTGTCTTCTTGGCAATGAGCCTGCGGAGAACAGGTAGGGTTGAGTCGTGTGGGTCACCTAAAGCCGAGAAATAGCGCTCTGCAATGACGACTGGGCAAGTGGGTTTGAATGTTCGGGCAATAACTACTTCTGCTCCTTGTCTAAATTGATCAGCCTTTGATTTAAGAAGACGTATGGTTAAACAGTCTGAAGATAGTGTACAATCCTTGCGGCTGATGTTTTTGATGTCGTCGAAACGAAGAAATCCGGCGTAGGAGATGAAGCACACAAAGAGAATGCGTAGATCCGCTAGTGTTGCGGAGGAGCGCCCGTGCTTAACGTGCAGCTGTGCAAGAATGTCCGGGGTGATTGGTTCTTTGCGGATAGTCGGTGAGGCATTCATTCTTTTGAACCCTTGTAGAGCTGTCTTGACAATGCCGCTGTGCGTCGGTGAAGGCAAACCAGCCAAACTGTGTGCCCAGTTTATTGAGGCTACGGCGACATCGGCTGATGACTTGCATCCGGTAGATGATAATTCGGCCAGGTACAGTGCGAAGTGGTAAGGGTCGACTGGAAATGAAGCAATCTCGGGCTTTAATGAAGCCCAGTCCTCCCATTTAGACCAGGCGGCCTTGTATTTCCTAGTGGTTGACTGGGCTTTGGCTGACATGAAGACGGCCGGCAAGACACGGCTTGCTAGTTGTCGAAGTGATGGGTCACGGAAGGAAGAGGAGTTGCTGGTCCACGTATCTATTGGAAAAATAAAAAGAACAACCCAACAGAAAGGGTATACAGCAAAGACCAAAATAATAGATCCGCCTGTCCAATAGCATACGAGTTATACGGGAAGAGTGATTCTAATCAGAATCATAAAGAATGTTCTCCCGTAGAGCGAATTTTTGCAATTCGCTACATGCGGACCAATTGATCCACCGTTCTTCTTGACCGAATTGACATCGATTCGATGCTGAGTGTCAGCGCGGCAAGCTTTTGCGTACCGCTCGGTGGCCACGAAACGTGGGTGCATCCCGGACCCTCAGCGGAGGTGCACTCCTCCTGAACCGATAGGTGAAACTTAGCTCGAAAGGGTTTGGGGAGGGAGGGCGAATCTGGTGTGGCAGGGTGTGTCGCTTGACCGAGAATGAATGCAAGGAGCTTAAAGGGCCATTCTCGTGGTTTCCTTGCTCGGTTTTTTAGATAGCGCCACCCAGCGACCCCAGTGCAAAACCTGCTCCTGGGACCTCCCAGGAGAGCCACAAACTAATTAATGCCTCGGGTGTTTGGTCTGGTTGGCCATGGTTGTTACGTCCTATTATGTAATAGCCTGGGTAAAACACTGTACACTGTCAGTACCACTGTACAGTACATGTACATGAACACTGATTTATATAGTACTGTACATGTACGTGTACACTGTACTGTGCATGACTAGACTGTGTGTACATGGTGTGTGTTCAGGACAGCCTTTTTTTAGTTATTTTCACCTGGTTGTTGGTAGTGGTACCTGTCAGGCCAGGGTGGCTCACCAGTTGTTCCAGTTTTGCATTCGAGTTTTTTCGGTTTTGCATTTTTTTAAACGTGAAACTAAAGGTTATTACTTTTCGTATGAAAAAAATCATAAATCTGTTTTTATTTTTTATACATCTCAGCAGTGTAGCTGGTCGGCGGTGGACGGGGCCGACCACCACGGGTAATTTCCGTCCACCCCTCCTGGTGAAAAACAATGCATCCGACCGGCACTGTGTTCAACGCATTATTACCCAATCTATATCATGGTTTCGGTAGTAAAATAAATTGTACTTTTTTGTCTCGTAACCGTCTCGCTAATACGATAGTTCTGGAAGTTCCGATCAGGCTTGAGTAGCGCAGCGTGATCGTAGTCGTAACTCGTATGCAGCCAGGCCGGCCATGCGGTTGCTGTGCACGTGCACTGTGCAGTATACAGTGTGTGCAAAGACATGTCACATGTGCCGCGCGTAGGCTGGTTTCGGCCCTACTGCTCCTGTAGTGTCACTATGGCTTTACCTAGAGGCGGAAACCACATATAGACTTGCCAACGTCGCGAAGGGAAATCGGTCATGACTAAAAAATAATAGTAATACGTTACTTTCATCGTTTGTCTCCGAATGTTGTTTCCACGTAGTTTAATAGCATTCCCTTCGTTATTATTGTGGTATGATATAGTGGTATGAATAGAAAGAAGGGAATACAGGCTTCAATTTTAGGGTAAAATTGACGAATTTCGACGGCGTTTGACTCTTTTTATCCTACGTCATTTTGGCTCGATCTACCGCAGACGCACGGGACGATTTTCCAATTTTCAATGTCCGATATCTCAAGAAATTAATGACAAATTCCTTCTCAAATTTATAAGAAAGAAAATACACTTTTGTTTACACTTTTGTTTTTGGCTTATCAAATGCTGAGTCATTGAGTTTACTTAAGAGATCATCAATGAATTAATTTGAATTTAAATCTGGCAATGGTAGGCTAATTAATAAGTCAGTATCTGGAAATTTGACAAAGAGTCCATGTACATCATTTATACATTACATGTAATGATCATGTACATAATTATGAAAATCACTGTCGCTTGTGGTGGAATCTGGATTGTCAGCTGTCTGGTTATCCGTGCCGTGGAAGAAAAGATTCCCCTGCACACGTCACAAAACATAAATTTATTCCTTCCTTCATCAACTTCCCATCGTAGGCCAGCCTGGAAAACTTTTTATTTCTCGCGTAGTCGGCATCGCGGTCCCTTTTACATGTGGCACGTGTGTGAAGGGCATACACTGTATGTACATGTACAACAAACCATGTGGTTTGCTAGTCTTGTACACGGACGCAATCCACACTGCGACCAGTATCTGACCAATCACAGGCCCGCATTTGCCACACTTATTCATATCTACTTTCAGTCGGAGTCTAGCAGTATAAGTCTGGTTCCGTAACGTAAACATATGCTGGCATTGGGTCAGGGATCCGACTTTGAGGACATGTATGGTCAGTGGTCCTGCACGTGCATAAAATAATGCGTGCGGACTGGTGGAGACATCATGTACGCTGCATAGTGTATACTGTACAGTGTACATGTACTGTACATGTACATGTACAGTACATGTACAGACGGCGGTGCAGCGTGCGTGCTGCATGCATTGCCTACTGCTGTCTAACGGTACTTTTTAGTTTTACTAGTCCGCCGGGCTAGCAAAGTGGGTCATTTTACTACCCCGCGGCTGTTTTTACTAGACAATGACCACCGGGCTGGTGCTAAGGTCGAGCCCTGATGACCCATTGAGTAGTCATCCACTGCTAAAAAATACTGCTACAGAAATATGGATGATCAAGGCGGTGTGTTGAATCATGGTTGAATTTCATATCATGTGAGATTGCATTGCTGTTGATTTACTCCATTCAGTGAGCTCACTTGCAGGTCTTGGAACTTACAATCCATGTACAGTACTTCCCTCTCTTACGTAATGGGATAGCCCCAAACCCTACATATGGAAACCATTAGGACCAGTGGCTGGCAGAAGCCAAACATTACCTAAGGGGACTTTCTTATCTGATTGTTTACTGATAACACGGCGGGCACAGTGTGGGGTCTAGAGCGTGTCCTCATAAGGCTAATGATACATGTATCATTAGGATCCTGGCGAGCACCACGATACACCCCCTTTAAGCCGCTCTATATAAAGGTTAAAGCATTCTCTGTTACGTAACACTGAGTGGGCAGCAACGGCAAAAAACCTGTCGTTCACAAAACGAAAAGAAATTCCACTTTCTTCCTCCATTCTTCCGTCAGAAAATTCATTTCTTTTCTATTTGTTACCTCCTAAGGTAAGAAATGGAGGCGAATAAAATGACACGAACAATTGTTTTGTCATGGTGAACATTGGGATCGGACGTAAGCGAACCCTGCTGAGAACCGCAAAAGAACGGGCCAGGCGAGTTGGGTAACACAAATGACCCGGTACGACACCAAACTGTCGAAAGCGCAAATTAATACTTGCGCGCTCCATGAATGAAGAACTGACCCAGCAAATCTGGTCCCGCCTCGGAGGTAAATATAATCGCAGCCGGTGACAAATAACCGGGAGTCGCATGAAATCATTAGGGCCCCCGAAGGCAAAGCAACCGATTATATGAAAATCGGTAACAAATAACCGGATTTTGCGTGGAAAGTATCAAGTTGCTTTCCGAATCGTGTTGCTAAAGCAATATGATGAATTAATAAGGTTATTTATAGCGACAAACAATGGCGGCAATAACCAAGGTCGGAAGGACAAAAGCCTTTGTTAGTCTTTCTGGGAGGAACCGTGTGGTCTATTCTAAGGGCTAATGAAAGAAAATTGGGTGACTTGTTGAACACGGAGCTAAGATCTAGAATTGGTGGAGTAAAGGAAACTTTTAGTAGTCGCCAGTCATGAATGCAATTATTAAAATGGGTACCGTCGGAACACAAGATCGGCCAAAAGTAAGCCGATGTCCACTTTGGAACTATATGAAAGTACCGTATGCTTTACATTTTGCTAGGCGCCTCCAAGCTGCGACTATGAGGGAAACTGGTGGGCATAGGTAATTATTATAATTTGACCAGTCATGTGCAAACGCGTCCACGCCAGAAGAACCTTTGCACCAAAATCTGGAATTAAAACGCTGTACTTTAGCGTTATTTGGGGAAGCGAATCGGTCAAAGGAATGTGGTCCCCAAAGGTTGTCCACGAAGACGAAAGTGGCTTGGTCGATGGACCAGTCGTCATAATCAGTAACCCTACTGATGCTGTCCGCGATAGTGTTAATGTTTCGGGGAACCCATTCTGGCAGTAAAACGATATTGTTTTCCATGCACACGTTAAAGATAGAGATGGCTAGTGAATGTAAGTCGGCCTTGGTGCTTCCGTTTTTCAGGATACGGGGAACGTTGCTGCTATCTGTAAACCACTTAATTTTCTCGTGAGCGCAGTAATTGGTTAATTCGGACAGCATTCTGAAAACGGCTGCTAACTCTCGCCACGTAGAGCTTCGCAACTTTTCTGATTCCGACCAGTTCCCGTTCAGAACCAGGTGAGGCGTGTCTTGAACGTATCCGCCCCAGCCTGTGCTGCTGGCGTCTGAATATATTGTGTGTGAAGGCACGTGCTGACTTTTGATAGAATATCCATTAAAGGCATCGAGGTTTGATTGCCAAAATTTTAACTCTGAAACGGCATGACTGGATAAAATTACAGAGTCGGACCACGAGGATCGCGATTCAATGGTTCGATACGTGGCGCGGGTCATGAGACGCGTCACTGGACCCAGGGCTGCCGTCATTGATATTATCTGGCCGGTTATACTAGCAATGGATTTGGCGCGGGACGGAATAGAGTTAGCGTGTTCCGTGACGACCTTGTGTAAAGAATCTTTAAGCTTGGCGATCTTCGAGGAGGGCACTGAAAATGTCGAGGACTGCGAATCTATAATCATGCCCAGAAATTTAATGCTGGTTTGAGGCGTCCAGATGCATTTAGTTTTGCTTGGGACGAACCCGCTATTGAGTACGGTTTGCTTGACGATAAGGGAGTTGCGCAACGCGGTTTGTGAGTCCGGGGAAATTATAATGCCGTCGTCAATGTACGCGAAGCATGTGATGCCTTGTGTGCGCCAGTGGTAGACGAGCGGTCTAGTAACTTTCGTAAAAATATAGCACGCACTGGTAAGCCCGAATGGCAAGACGCGAAAAACGAAATATTTGGTTACTGAATCTTTGAATTTCCAAGAAAATCCGAGAAACCTTTGATGCGGGGTGAAAACGTCAATGTGGTGATAGCCTGATTCCAGATCGAAAGTAAAGTAGTATTGGTTATGGTCTAAAACTTGAGAAATATGCGCCAAATCTTCGTACTTAAACTTGGTCTTGTAAATAAATTGATTAGGGTGGCGCAAATCTAGAACTAAACGCAACTTTTTCCCCACTGCAACTGTTAAGGGGTTGCAGCAATAAGGAGGGCCGTCCACTTGAATTACGCATCGCTTGCTTAAGAGTTCAGAAATTGCATGCTCGACGAAATCAGAATGTTCGAGACTGGATGCGTTATTCTTAGCTATGAACGGGGGTGGAGTAGTAAGAAAGGGGATCTTATACCCGGACTCCAAAATATTAAGGACAAATTTACTAGCCTTCAAAAAATCTCTCCAGTACGAAATGCGAGGTTTCAATCTACCTTGCACTCCTTGAGGAGCTTTGTCGTTTAGTTGAAGCTCCCAGTCTCTACTGCTTGTCAGACGGGCTGCATCCTGGCTGTCTTGGCTGTTGGAGATCTCGAAGAGATGGGCATGTTGTACGCACGTGCCCTTGGATTCCGCACTGGAAACATGTACGGCTGTCGTTGAAGGATCTCTGGTAGGGACGAAAATACTGCTGACGAAAAGGAGCAGCAGTAGTTGCGGTGATCGGGGCCGCCTTCGGTTGGAAACGTCTGGTAGCGGTAGCACTGCTGATGCGCTTCTTGGTGGCCGGCTTTTTGGCTGCGGCGGCCTTCTCTGCCTTTTTAATTCTTTTTTCATCGCCGGAGTCGTCGGCCAGGTTGTCGGCCACGTACTCTTTGACGACGCCCCAACCGAGGTCTGATCTGTCTGCAAGCCGGATCAGTTTCTGGCGTTCTTTGAGGGTTTGACTTGCCTCGTTGAGATTGATCTTTGCCTGGTCTATGTCGAGAGTTTCAATGTTCTGAAGGGAGGTATCAATGAGGTCCAGGACTTTCTCGCAGTGAAAGAACTGTTGTTGGTTCCCCTCTCTCTTGAAGGTCGGGGTTTCGGAGAGCTTCTGCTTCTTATAAGCGTGCTCCACCTTGGAGTCGATGGATTTGGTCAACGCTTGGATGGCTTGCAAGATGTCTTGATTGCCGGCAATTGCTTGAGGTTGTGTGTCGTTCTTCGACATGGCTGTGAAGGGACGATATCGGTGTGCATGTACGAATCTGGTGTGGCAGGGTGTGTCGCTTGACCGAGAATGAATGCAAGGAGCTTAAGCCGCTCTATATAAAGGTTAAAGCATTCTGTGTTACGTAACACTGAGTGGGCAGCAACGGCAAAAAACCTGTCGTTCACAAAACGAAAAGAAATTCCACTTGTTCATGAAAAATCTAGAATTTACCCGAAAGGTTCATTTCTGTCTAGTATCAGTGCTTTTGTATCTACTTTAATGCCGATGACATGTTATTACCCTATAATCAGATTCGGTATATTTATTTTACATTTTATTTGATTTTAAATAATAAGCGCCTGATTTATAAGCAAATAAGCGATAAAAGAGCGCGTTATTTCCTAAACTTGTTCTAGTCTGCCTTACGTGCTTTACTTTGATCTACATTTATGAATGTGATTTAATATTCTTAATCGCCCCCAGAAGATCCTTCCCACATCGGGAATTACTATTGGTTTAAAAAAGGAGTAGTGTTAGTGATTTTCTGTTGTCATTGAAACGGGAAGACGATGAAAATGCTATATGACTAAAATAGTGAATGGACTGGAAGAAGTTTAGTGAGTGCAAGTCGAGGCGCAGAAAGCAAGCTTCTTTCATTAATACAAATGGTTATTCAGTTTGAACAGGCACAATCATCTAGATTTTAGGTTGCTCCTTTTTGTTTAAGGAGATAAAACCAGCTTCCAGACGGTTATGGGTCTATATCCACTCCACGGTTGCAATCCTTTGTCTTTGAATGAGGACCATGGAGGTAGTATAATGACAGTTAATACTCATGATTGCACAACGTTCTTGCTTGATTATCAAAAAGCTGGCATGTCCAAAACAAGTTGTGATCGGAGCCGCTGGCTTTGGTGAAGCTTCGAGCTTCCAGGTTTGTTTACATGTTGGCCTATTTAATGTGGCAGAAACAGTTTTATGTACCCAGCCAGTGGACGTGTCACGCGTACGGGCCTTTATAGCCGAGTTTTCTCGTCCGGGGTCACGCACGAATTTGCGCCGCGGCTTACACGAGGTTTTGCGAGACTGAATTCGAGACTACGGAAAACACAGGAAAATACCCCGATGTAGCATAGGTGCTGCCAAGATGGCGTGGTAAGTGGATAGCTGACATCGTGCTCTCTATTTTCATATCAAATATGTCCACTTTCGTTAATATTTTTGACATGTAACAGCGCGACCAAAAAAAGCATACTTTCTGGACCAAAATCCGACGGCCAGTTTTCCGTAGGTGTACATCGAATTCTTAAAAACAGTCGAAATAAACCACATATTTCACGAGAAAGGGGAGATTGAATGCTTCATGTACATGTATAATACAAGGAGGAGCCTTTCCGTTTTCGGCTCAAATCGCCAACTGAAAATTGGCGACTTTCGCGAGATTTCACCGAAGTAGGCCCATTTCCGTACACAATCATGGTCTGCTCTTGTACAGTACATGTACAGTACATGTACATGTACATGTACGTGTACTGTACATATCATGTACACAATCACAATTACAATACCCGGCCGTGCAGTACATGTACAGTATGACTGTGTGCCCAAGCAACACAAGCAACATTAATATTCAGCAGGCTAACTTGGCATTGTCCAATCAGGGCGCGCGCTTTTCCATTCAGGTCACAAGGTCAAGGATTTTCCTGCTCGAATAATGGCGGCCGATCCCCTACGTTAAAAAGTGGGGGACTCGTTGAGAACTTCAGGTGAACATCGCATTCTTAAAACACCTACGACATCATCTTCACGGGGTTTTGCTAGATCAAGGTACACTCTTTCCCATGATTACCTCAGCTAAGAGGAGACTTTTGTTTTCGTCGAGAAAAATAAGAATTTACGTCGCACTTTTTCAGTCGATTTTTCGGTAAAATAACAACCCTCAAAATACATATTAATCATCCTTTTGGAAAAGAAAAACCTTATTGGAGGCACGCATTAGATCTTCAACTACCTAGAAAAGTTGGATTTGAAAGGATTTGATACGCTGAGGCATAGAAAACGACAATTTTCCGAAGCCTTTTTCAAGGCCGCTTTCGCTGTGCTCACGTGACATTCGGCGATTTGTGTGGACGAGAAATTTGGGGTCAACGCGTGACACGTCCACTGGCTGTACCCAATGCTTTACAGTTTACACGCATTACACGTATTAAATTCAAGTTGGCATACGCCGACTGTATGTACTGTCCTGCCGGCGAGGATGTTGATTCTCCCATTCGTACGTGTATCTGCATGGGCAGATTCCCAAACAGATCGCGTGTACTGTATGTACTACACATTCCCAAACAGATCGTGTGCGCTGGTCGTCCCACGTACGGTGTCTCATCGAAACGGCTGAAAGCAAACTGTCATTCCCATTGCACAGGACGAAATATGTCGAATTCACAATGAATTAAAGAGTGTATACACTGTTCCTACACGATCGGAATGTTTTACACGCGGCGTAAGGCTTTCCTTGCTATAATTATGATAGAGCGTGGTAGGATGTGTGTAACTAGACTGTGCAAATTATAATTATAGGCACGTGTGTGCCTGTGGATTGTGTAAGTGCGTCGACCTGGACCATGCGTCGTGAAACCGGTAAAAACAATTACCTCTGCTTGAACCACTATGACCACGGCGTGTAATAATAAGCTATGTGGACATTCTTGAAAAGGCTCTCATTTCTGTCGTGTTTTACAGAGACCAGTTCAATGACAAGCTGGGGAAGAATGCACTGTTACACGTACCATACACATAAACGTACGTGCCACCAGAGCAAGGAACCACATGGCACCGGCCGTATGTCCCCAGGCCAATTTACACATTTCAAATTGTAATGTAACACTACAGGTATTTGCTAAACCAAGCTCGCGAATTGTCTTCATGCAACATGAAGTCAAATTAGAATATAAACGGTAATGCCGGCGAGAACATAGTCATAGCTTCCAAATTGATGACCAAGTTGATGGTCACAGAAATTCACCGGATATTATATGGATCCCTTACATCATTTGATTTCATGGCAATCTTGGCAAACTGCTATAGCCCAACAGTGCAAACCCACAAAATGTCTGTAATACTCACCAGTGTAGGGATATGTCCTATGAGCCCACACTGTCAGAGTGCAAACCCACAAGTTGTCTGTAATACTCACCAGTGTAGGGATATGTCCTTTGAGTCCCCACTGTCAGACAATACAAACCCTCAAGTTGTCTGTAATACTCACCAGTGTAGGGATATGTCCTATGAGCCCCCACTGTCAGACAGTGCAAACCCACAAGTTGTCTGTAATACTCACCAGTGTAGGGTTATGTCCTATATGAGCCCAAACTGTCAGGCAGTACAATCCCACAAGTTGTCTGTAATACTCACCAGTGTAGGGATATGCATCCTATGAGCCCAAACTGTCAGACAGTACAAACCCACAAATTGTCTGTAATACTCTCCAGTGTAAGGATATGTCCTATGAGTCCCCACTGTCAGACAGTACAAACCCACATGTTGTCTGTAATATTCTCCAGTGTAGGGATATGTCCTATGAGCCCCCACTGTCAGACAGTGCAAACCCACAAGTTGTCTGTAATACTCACCAGTGTAGGGTTATGTCCTATATGAGCCCAAACTGTCAGACAGAACAAACCCACAAGTTGTCTGTAATACTCTCCAGTGTAGGGATATGCATCCTATGAGCCCAAACTGTCAGACAGTACAAACCCACAAATTGTCTGTAATACTCTCCAGTGTAGGGATATGTCCTATGAGCCCACACTGTCAGACAGTACAAACCCACAAGTTGTCTGTAATACTCTCCAGTGTAAGGATATGTCCTATGAGTCCCCACTGTCAGACAGTACAAACCCACATGTTGTCTGTAATATTCTCCAGTGTAGGGATATGTCCTATGAGCCCACACTGTCAGACAGTACAAACCCACAAGTTGTCTGTAATACTCTCCAGTGTAAGGATATGTCCTATGAGTCCCCACTGTCAGACAGTACAAACCCACATGTTGTCTGTAATATTCTCCAGTGTAGGGATATGTCCTATGAGCCAACACTGTCAGACAGTACAAACCCACAAGTTGTCTGTATTAATACTCTCCAGTGTAAAGATATGTCCTATAAGCCCACACTGTCAGACAGTACAAACCCACAAGTTGTCTGTAATACTCTCCTGTGTAAGGATATGTCCTATGAGCCCACATTGTCAGACAGAACAAACCCACAAGTTGTCTGTTTTACTCTCCAGTGTAGGGATATATATGTCCTATGAGCCCACACTGTCAGACAGTACAAACCCACAAGTTGTCTGTAATACTCCCCAGTGTAAGGATAATAATTATGTCTTATGAGTATAAGCCCACACTGTCAGACAGTGCAATGCCACAAGTTGTCTGTAATACTCTCCAGTGTAGGGATATGTCCTATGAGCGTGGGCTCTGCTAGACAGTGCAAACCCACAAGTTGTCTGTAATACTCTCCAGTGTAGATTAAGGTAGCATCTTGAAGCATTAAGGTTATTTAGTTGGCAGTTTACTGGTTTTTACGAAATTTGAAAAAAACCCTTAGATTTCCTTCAGAACGATTTGTTTGACTCTTCTTAGACTACTAAGGTGATTTAGGTAGTAGTTGACCTGTTTTTACGAAATAAAAAAAGAGTCTCAGATTTCCTTAGAAATGATTTGTATGACTCTTCTCAGACTAAAAAGCTGATTTAGGTTGAATTTGACTGCTTTTTCAGAAATGAAAAAAAAATTCCCAGATTTCCTCCAGAACGATTTGTATGACTCTTCTTAGACTACTAAGATGATTTAGTTAGTAGTTGACCGGTTTTTACGAAATTAAAAAATTAATCTCAGATTTCCTTCAGAATGATTTCCAGTACTCTGCTTAGACAACTAAGATGATTTAGGTTTCATTTGACTGCTTTTTCCGAAATGAAAAAAAAATCCCAGATTTCCTTCAGAACGATTTGTATGACTCTTCTTAGACTACTAAGATGATTTAGGTAGTAGTTGATCGGTTTTTACGAAATTAAAAAAGAGTCTCAGATTTCCTTCAGAAAGATTTCCAGGACTCTTCATAGTCTAAAAAGCTGATTTAGGTTACATTTGACTGCTTTTTCTGAAATGAGAAAAAAACCCTCAGATTTCCTTCAGAATGATTTTTATGACTCTTCTCAGACTAAAAAGCTGATTTAGGTTGAATTTGACTGCTTTTTCCAAAATGAAAAAAAAAATCCCATATTTCCTCCAGAACGATTTGTAGGACTCTTCTTAGACTAAAAAGCTAATTTGGGTTGCATTTGACTGCTTTTTCCGAAATGAAAAAAAAAAATTCCCAGATTTCCTTCAGAACGATTTGTATGACTCTTCTTAGACTACTAAGATGAATTAGGTTGAATTTTACTGCTTTTCCCGAAATGAAAAAAAAATCCCAGATTTTCTTCAGAACGATTGGTATGACTCTTCTGAGACTACTAAGATGATTTAGGTAGTAGATGACCGGTTTTTACGAAATAAAAAAAAAGAGTCTCAGATTTCCTTCAGAATGATTTCAAGGACTCTTCTTAGACTAAGAAGCTGATTTAGGTTGCATTGGTATGCTTTTTTTCGAAATGAATAAAAATATCCCAGATTTCCTCCAGAACGATTTGTATGACTCTTCTTAGACTAAAAAGCTAATTTGGGTTGCATTTGACTGCTTTTTCCGAAATGAAAAAAAAAATTCCCAGATTTCCTTCAGAACGATTTGTATGACTCTTCTTAGACTACTAAGATGAAATAGGTTGAATTTTACTGCTTTTCCCGAAATGAAAAAAAAAATCCCAGATTTTCTTCAGAACGATTGGTATGACTCTTCTGAGACTACTAAGATGATTTAGGTAGTTAGTTGACCGGTTTTTACGAAATTAAAAAAGAGTCTCAGATTTCCTTCAGAATGATTTCCAGGACTTTTCTTAGACTAAAAAGCTGATTTAGGTTGCATATGACTGTTTTTTTTTCGAAATGAAAAAACAAATCCTAGATTTCCTTCAGAACGATTTGTATGACTCTTCTTAGACTACTAAGATGATTTAGGTAGTAGTTGACCTGTTTTTACGAAATAAAAAAAAGAGTCTCAGATTTCCTTCAGAATGATTTCCAGGACTCTTCATAGACTAAAAAGCTGATTTAGGTTGCATTTGACTGCTTTTTGCGAAATGAAAAAAAAAATCCCCAGATTTCCTTCAGAACGATTTGTATGACTCTTCTTAGACAACTAAGATCATTAGGTTGCATTTGACGGCTTTTTCCGAAATGAAAAAAAAAATCCTAGATTTCCTTCAGAACGATTTGTGTGACTCTTCTTAGACAACTGAGATGATTTAGGTTGCATTTGACTTCTTTTTCAGAAATGAAAAAAAGAAATCTCAGATTTCCTTCAGAACGATTGTATGACTCTTCTTAGACAAACTAAGATGATAATAGGTTGCATTTCACTGCTTTTTCCGAAATGAAAAATAAAAATCCCAGATTTGCTCCAGAACTATTTGTATGACTCTTCTTAGACTACTAAGATGATTTAGGTAGTAGTTGACCTGTTTTTACGAAATTAAAAAAGAGTCTCAGATTTCCTTCAGAAAGATTTCCAGGACTCTTCATAGTCTAAAAAGCTGATTTAGGTTACATTTGACTGCTTTTTCTGAAATGAGAAAAAAAACCTCAGATTTCCTTCAGAATGATTTTTATGACTCTTCTCAGACTAAAAAGCTGATTTAGGTTGAATTTGACTGCTTTTTCCAAAATGAAAAAAAAAATCCCATATTTCCTCCAGAACGATTTGTATGACTCTTCTTAGACTAAAAAGCTAATTTGGGTTGCATTTGACTGCTTTTTCCGAAATGAAAAAAAAAAAATTCCCAGATTTCCTTCAGAACGATTTGTATGACTCTTCTTAGACTACTAAGATGAATTAGGTTGAATTTTACTGCTTTTCCCGAAATGAAAAAAAAAATCCCAGATTTTCTTCAGAACGATTGGTATGACTCTTCTGAGACTACTAAGATGATTTAGGTAGTAGATGACCGGTTTTTACGAAATAAAAAAAAAGAGTCTCAGATTTCCTTCAGAATGATTTCAAGGACTCTTCTTAGACTAAGAAGCTGATTTAGGTTGCATTGGTATGCTTTTTTTCGAAATGAATAAAAATATCCCAGATTTCCGCCAGAACGATTTGTATAACTCTTCTTAGACTAAAAAGCTAATTTGGGTTGCATTTGACTGCTTTTTCCGAAATGAAAAAAAAATTCCCAGATTTCCTTCAGAACGATTTGTATGACTCTTCTTAGACTACTAAGATGAATTAGGTTGAATTTTACTGCTTTTCCCGAAATGAAAAAAAAAATCCCAGATTTTCTTCAGAACGATTGGTATGACTCTTCTGAGACTACTAAGATGATTTAGGTAGTAGTTGACCGGTTTTTATGAAATTAAAAAAGAGTCTCAGATTTCCTTCAGAATGATTTCCAGGACTTTTCTTAGACTAAAAAGCTGATTTAGGTTGCATATGACTGTTTTTTTCCGAAATGAAAAAACAAATCCTAGATTTCCTTCAGAACGATTTGTATGACTCTTCTTAGACTACTAAGATGTTTTAGGTAGTAGTTGACCTGTTTTTACGAAATAAAAAAAAGAGTCTCAGATTTCCTTCAGAATGATTTCCAGGACTCTTCATAGACTAAAAAGCTGATTTAGGTTGCATTTGACTGCTTTTTGCGAAATGAAAAAAAAAATCCCAAAATTTCCTTCAGAACGATTTGTATGACTCTTCTTAGACAACTAAGATCATTAGGTTGCATTTGACGGCTTTTTCCGAAATGAAAAAAAAAATCCCAGATTTCCTTCAGAACGATTTGTGTGACTCTTCTTAGACAACTGAGATGATTTAGGTTGCATTTGACTTCTTTTTCAGAAATGAAAAAAAGAAATCTCAGATTTCCTTCAGAACGATTGTATGACTCTTCTTAGACAAACTAAGATGATAATAGGTTGCATTTCACTGCTTTTTCCGAAATGAAAAAAAAAATCCCAGATTTGCTCCAGAACGATTTGTATGACTCTTCTTAGACTACTAAAATGATTTAGGTAGTAGTTGACCTGTTTTTACGACATAAAAAGAAAGAGTCTCAGATTACCCTCAGAATGATTTCCAGGACTCTTCTTGGACTAAAAAGCTGATTTAGGTTGCATTTGACTGCTTTGTTTTCGAAATGAAAAAAAAATCCCAGATTTCCTTTAGAACGATTTGTGTGTCTCTTCTAAGACTACTAAGATGATTTAGGTAGTAGTTGACGGTTTTTTTACGAAATTAAAAAAGAGTCTCAGATTTCCTTCAGAAAGATTTCCAGGACTCTTCATAGACTAAAAAAGCTGATTTAGGTTACATTTGACTACTTTTTCTGAAATGAAAAAAAAAATCTCAGATTTCCTTCAGAATGATTTTTTATGACTCTTCTCAGACTAAAAAGCTGATTTAGGTTGCATTTGACTGCTTTTTCCGAAATGAAAAAAGAAATCTCAGATTTCCTCCAGAACGATTTGTATGACTCTTTTTAGACTACTAAGATGATTTAGGTTGCATTTGACTGCTTTTTCCGAAATGAAAAAAAAAATTCCCAGATTTCCTTCAGAACGATTTGTATGACTCTTCTTAGACTACTAAGATGAAATAGGTTGAATTTTACTGCTTTTCCCGAAATGAAAAAAAAAATCCCAGATTTTCTTCAGAACGATTGGTATGACTCTTCTGAGACTACTAAGATGATTTAGGTAGTTAGTTGACCGGTTTTTACGAAATTAAAAAAGAGTCTCAGATTTCCTTCAGAATGATTTCCAGGACTTTTCTTAGACTAAAAAGCTGATTTAGGTTGCATATGACTGTTTTTTTTTCGAAATGAAAAAACAAATCCTAGATTTCCTTCAGAACGATTTGTATGACTCTTCTTAGACTACTAAGATGATTTAGGTAGTAGTTGACCTGTTTTTACGAAATAAAAAAAAGAGTCTCAGATTTCCTTCAGAATGATTTCCAGGACTCTTCATAGACTAAAAAGCTGATTTAGGTTGCATTTGACTGCTTTTTGCGAAATGAAAAAAAAAATCCCCAGATTTCCTTCAGAACGATTTGTATGACTCTTCTTAGACAACTAAGATCATTAGGTTGCATTTGACGGCTTTTTCCGAAATGAAAAAAAAAATCCTAGATTTCCTTCAGAACGATTTGTGTGACTCTTCTTAGACAACTGAGATGATTTAGGTTGCATTTGACTTCTTTTTCAGAAATGAAAAAAAGAAATCTCAGATTTCCTTCAGAACGATTGTATGACTCTTCTTAGACAAACTAAGATGATAATAGGTTGCATTTCACTGCTTTTTCCGAAATGAAAAATAAAAATCCCAGATTTGCTCCAGAACTATTTGTATGACTCTTCTTAGACTACTAAGATGATTTAGGTAGTAGTTGACCTGTTTTTACGAAATTAAAAAAGAGTCTCAGATTTCCTTCAGAAAGATTTCCAGGACTCTTCATAGTCTAAAAAGCTGATTTAGGTTACATTTGACTGCTTTTTCTGAAATGAGAAAAAAAACCTCAGATTTCCTTCAGAATGATTTTTATGACTCTTCTCAGACTAAAAAGCTGATTTAGGTTGAATTTGACTGCTTTTTCCAAAATGAAAAAAAAAATCCCATATTTCCTCCAGAACGATTTGTATGACTCTTCTTAGACTAAAAAGCTAATTTGGGTTGCATTTGACTGCTTTTTCCGAAATGAAAAAAAAAAAATTCCCAGATTTCCTTCAGAACGATTTGTATGACTCTTCTTAGACTACTAAGATGAATTAGGTTGAATTTTACTGCTTTTCCCGAAATGAAAAAAAAAATCCCAGATTTTCTTCAGAACGATTGGTATGACTCTTCTGAGACTACTAAGATGATTTAGGTAGTAGATGACCGGTTTTTACGAAATAAAAAAAAAGAGTCTCAGATTTCCTTCAGAATGATTTCAAGGACTCTTCTTAGACTAAGAAGCTGATTTAGGTTGCATTGGTATGCTTTTTTTCGAAATGAATAAAAATATCCCAGATTTCCGCCAGAACGATTTGTATAACTCTTCTTAGACTAAAAAGCTAATTTGGGTTGCATTTGACTGCTTTTTCCGAAATGAAAAAAAAATTCCCAGATTTCCTTCAGAACGATTTGTATGACTCTTCTTAGACTACTAAGATGAATTAGGTTGAATTTTACTGCTTTTCCCGAAATGAAAAAAAAAATCCCAGATTTTCTTCAGAACGATTGGTATGACTCTTCTGAGACTACTAAGATGATTTAGGTAGTAGTTGACCGGTTTTTATGAAATTAAAAAAGAGTCTCAGATTTCCTTCAGAATGATTTCCAGGACTTTTCTTAGACTAAAAAGCTGATTTAGGTTGCATATGACTGTTTTTTTCCGAAATGAAAAAACAAATCCTAGATTTCCTTCAGAACGATTTGTATGACTCTTCTTAGACTACTAAGATGTTTTAGGTAGTAGTTGACCTGTTTTTACGAAATAAAAAAAAGAGTCTCAGATTTCCTTCAGAATGATTTCCAGGACTCTTCATAGACTAAAAAGCTGATTTAGGTTGCATTTGACTGCTTTTTGCGAAATGAAAAAAAAAATCCCAAAATTTCCTTCAGAACGATTTGTATGACTCTTCTTAGACAACTAAGATCATTAGGTTGCATTTGACGGCTTTTTCCGAAATGAAAAAAAAAATCCCAGATTTCCTTCAGAACGATTTGTGTGACTCTTCTTAGACAACTGAGATGATTTAGGTTGCATTTGACTTCTTTTTCAGAAATGAAAAAAAGAAATCTCAGATTTCCTTCAGAACGATTGTATGACTCTTCTTAGACAAACTAAGATGATAATAGGTTGCATTTCACTGCTTTTTCCGAAATGAAAAAAAAAATCCCAGATTTGCTCCAGAACGATTTGTATGACTCTTCTTAGACTACTAAAATGATTTAGGTAGTAGTTGACCTGTTTTTACGACATAAAAAGAAAGAGTCTCAGATTACCCTCAGAATGATTTCCAGGACTCTTCTTGGACTAAAAAGCTGATTTAGGTTGCATTTGACTGCTTTGTTTTCGAAATGAAAAAAAAATCCCAGATTTCCTTTAGAACGATTTGTGTGTCTCTTCTAAGACTACTAAGATGATTTAGGTAGTAGTTGACGGTTTTTTTACGAAATTAAAAAAGAGTCTCAGATTTCCTTCAGAAAGATTTCCAGGACTCTTCATAGACTAAAAAAGCTGATTTAGGTTACATTTGACTACTTTTTCTGAAATGAAAAAAAAAATCTCAGATTTCCTTCAGAATGATTTTTTATGACTCTTCTCAGACTAAAAAGCTGATTTAGGTTGCATTTGACTGCTTTTTCCGAAATGAAAAAAGAAATCTCAGATTTCCTCCAGAACGATTTGTATGACTCTTTTTAGACTACTAAGATGATTTAGGTTGCATTTGACTGCTTTTTCCGAAATGAAAAAAAATTCCCAGATTCCCTCCAGAACGATTTGTATGACTCTTCTTAGAGTACTTAGATGATTTAGGTAGTAGTTGACCGGTTTTTACGAAATTAAAAAATTAATCTCAGATTTCCTTCAGAATGATTTCCAGGACTCTTCATAGTCTAAAAAGCTGATTTAGGTTACATTTGACTGCTTTTTCTGAAATGAGAAAAAAAACCTCAGATTTCCTTCAGAATGATTTTTATGACTCTTCTCAGACTAAAAAGCTGATTTAGGTTGCATTTGACTGCTTTTTCCGAAATGAAAAAAGAAATCTCAGATTTCCTCCAGAACGATTTGTATGACTCTTTTTAGACTACTAAGATGATTTAGGTTGCATTTGACTGCTTTTTCCGAAATGAAAAAAAATTCCCAGATTCCCTCCAGAACGATTTGTATGACTCTTCTTAGAGTACTTAGATGATTTAGGTAGTAGTTGACCGGTTTTTACGAAATTAAAAAAGAGTCTCAGATTTCCTTCAGAATGATTTCCACGATTTGTGTGTCTCTTCTAAGACTACTAAGATGATTTAGGTAGTAGTTGACGGTTTTTTTACGAAATTACAAAAGAGTCTCAGATTTCCTTCAGAAAGATTTCCAGGACTCTTCATAGACTAAAAAAGCTGATTTAGGTTACATTTGACTACTTTTTCTGAAATGAAAAAAAAAATCTCAGATTTCCTTCAGAATGATTTTTTATGACTCTTCTCAGACTAAAAAGCTGATTTAGGTTGCATTTGACTGCTTTTTCCGAAATGAAAAAAGAAATCTCAGATTTCCTCCAGAACGATTTGTATGACTCTTTTTAGACTACTAAGATGATTTAGGTTGCATTTGACTGCTTTTTCCGAAATGAAAAAAAATTCCCAGATTCCCTCCAGAACGATTTGTATGACTCTTCTTAGAGTACTTAGATGATTTAGGTAGTAGTTGACCGGTTTTTACGAAATTAAAAAAGAGTCTCAGATTTCCTTCAGAATGATTTCCAGGACTCTTTATAGATTAAAAAGCTGATTTAGGTTTCATTTGACTGCTTTTTCCGAAATGAAAAAAAAAATCCCAGATTTCCTTCAGAACGATTGGTATGACTCTTCTTAGACAAACTAAGATGATAATAGGTTGCATTTCACTGATGTTTTAGGTAGTAGTTGACCTGAGTTTACGAGAGGGACATTGTGGGGTGATTTTACGGTAAACTGTGTACTAGCGGGGTGACTGAGACATTCTTGGGTGCACCCACTTTGGAGACTTCGGCGGGGAGCTTTTCAGTACGTCCTGGTGCTTTTGGGCAATTTTTTTTTTTGCCCCACAAAGTTCAGACACAATTGTGTCTGTTGTCTGTTTCATGCATGAGAGGTTTAAAAACTTGTTTGGCGCCCTCTTTGGGCATACCCAAAGCAACTGGTACCCATGCATAAACATTGTGCAAGTATGGGACGGCAACCAGTGTGCACTTCAGTTGCAGTGCTAGTGGCTTAGTATACATAATACAGTACATTGTAAATGTACAATGCATGTACTTTTTAGCTAGCTACATTGGGCTTCAAGGACACCGCGTGTCAGGCTAGGATAACCTACACTAGGGAAGGTGATTATGATGGATGTGTTTACCATTAAATTTCACAATATTTATTTTACAATCCTATTTTCTTTGATATACACAGGCCACGAATATGGATCAAGTACAATACATGCACAGAAATTAACATGGTGTAGTTGAAGAATTTTACTGGTCACATGTAATGATGATGTACATCACTAGTGCTTCTTACTACAGTACATGTACTATGTACAGTAATACTGTGTAATAATGTAGTACTTGTTGTGGTACACATTGTACTGCTAAGTACATGTACTAGCACTAGTACATGCAGTATGATACAGTGAAGTAGTAGTACTATTAAAAAGTATTATAAAGTGTTACTATAGTAAGTATTTATTTTATACTGAAATCACTCATATGATATTAATCCATTTAATTTTTTACTGTAAGTTGTATGTGTTCCTGTCTTGATATTAATAATTAAGTTTATTTATCTTTTGAAAAGGTACTGCTGCAGCCATGGAAGAGGGAAGAAATAGGGATGGTGATTATCAAGGTGATTTAAGATATATATAGTTCATAAAAAATATGGCCAGTTGTTTTGCTTTTACTGTTTTGTTTTGGGATTGCCATTGATTTTAGATAATTTACTTGAAAAGGAAATGTTATGAACATATTAATAAATATGAATAGTTTAACCCAAGTCCAGGCTAAGTCTATGCGGTTTTGCCTTTCACAAATTCAGGATACCAAGCTGAAGGTTACAATGTATATGGACTCAATGATAGATGAGGCCAAAAAATAATGGTTCTGCTTCCGGTTACCCGACTGACCCCATTTCTAGCCTGCGACCGTACATTTTTATAGGGAAACAATGATGATAAAAAAAATGTCAATGTGTAAGATCGTATTATTCCATTAAGGCTTGACCACATGCAGATGTCTTCATATGATTGTGGCCAAAAAAAAATTCCCTACCTACCTGCCCTATTTTGAAATACCATGTAATTGGAAGCAGAATTTTTGGGCGGCCTGATTGGTTGACTTCACCTTTGGACAAATGAAAACAGAGTTCTACAATTCCAGAATGTTAACAATTAGTCCTTATACTTCTGAATTTATTTCAAACAGTTGGAGACATTGTATGGGAAAAATTGGAAGATGTATGGTGGCCGGGAGTAGTCGATTCTTTTACAGGGAGGCGCATCAGATGTGGCTTTTATAAAGAATATATACAATGTAAGTATATTTATAATGAAATTTATGACTTAAAAAAAATACTTGCAATGGCAGTTTTTAGCAACCAAAGCCAACAAAAACCACATGTTATGTATCAGTACTGTGTAAACATGCCATTTTTCACAATTCATTAATCTGGCATCAACCTTTCAATATTTGAATAGTGCATACAATATGGATGGGAAATATAACTTAATTTAGAGCTACCTTTCGCAAACTGTTTTTATTGCCATAACTGTCAGTGACATAAGAAAGTATATGTGTCTGCGGTGAAAATTAGTTGGAATTGAACTTGTCCTGCTCAACTATAGTGCCTGTGTTCTTTGAAGAAGTATGGTACATATAACTTTGAAATTACTCTGCATCAAGTAAATGCTATAACAATGGTTACCATATTTACGCTCTGATCATATTCCTGACTTTCCAACAAGATCATTTGAATATCATCTATTAAATTACTTATTTACAGAAACACTTCATAAAGAGCAGGAATCAAAAGATTCCTTGGTAAAAGCGATAATGTTTTCTTAAGGAAGGGTCAAGGTAATTTTTCACAAGTGTTAGTATGTAATTATGAAGTATCTCATTTTGAGGTATTCATCAATAACAACCAGTAAAGTCCAAATTGCCATGACATTAATTTTCAAGGCAATCTATTTTCATGCCGTTGTACAGTGGTTACAGTGTTGCACAGGGATCGATGAACTCTTTGATGGCTACCTGGGCAAACTGAAAAGTGTGATAGATCATTTTTTAGTGTTGAATTGAAAAATATCTTTGATCTTAGGCTCTATATACACAGGTGTTGGTGTCCAAGAGAATGGACTATGCAATTGTTAAGGAATGACCTTATATTTTCATTTTTCAGGTCATCCAGCACTGGTTTCTGGCCATTTGTATCCTTGAAACTGTTCAAGTAAAATCTTGTTTATTTTAAAACTACTGTATTTTTTTTCCAGACATATTGGCAAAGAAAAGACCTGATCTTCTGCCAAAGTTCTTTAAAGATGTAGAGCGTGCTTCTGAAGGATGTCAGCTGACAGGTAATTGTGACCCCATAGAAAGTGGGTCTCCCTAATAGAAAGTGATAACCAACCGAAAACAACACCAGAAATTCAACAACCAAGAGAACATGATGTAGAATCTCCTCCTGACCCAATTGGCTGTCAAAGTCGTTCAAAGGATAGCCAAGATGAAGCTGAAGCTGATTTTGAAGATGGTGATGATGAGGATTACATACCGGTACAGTCTTCATCAGTTGCAAGTGACAGTGATTATGAACCGTCAACTAAAAAAGAAGCCTGTGTATCAGAAAGCTCTGATGACAGCGATGAATCCTATTGTAACGGCCTCAACCTTCTGGAGTGGGCTTGGCTCAACTACACCCGTATTGGTGAAGCCGATAACCAATAATGAACCCTAGGGGAAAAAACCCAACTATAGGTACATGTAATAAATGGGGCACACAGACAGATTTTGGGGGCGCCTCCCGAAATACATTTATTCTAACTAATTACAAACATATATACACAAGAAATAACAGGGGAGCAGAGGGGAAAATTAACTTACATAAATGAACCCAGGCTGGCTGTGGTGCAGGGGTAGGGCGAAGGCCAACAGAAAGAACGAAAGCAACCAAGGTATCGCCGGCGATAAAGCAAAAATGTGACCAACGCACTAAACCTGCACAATGCTTGTATACCCCACAGGAGAATGCAAGTCCCAAGGGGGGAAGGAGGGGGTATGTTCGCTCAAGTGTATCCACCGGGAGGGAATTCCTGTGAATGGACCACTCTTTTGTTCAGGCTGCACAGGGCGCCAGAGCCAAAAAGCCCTTTTCGTTACACCACCGTCCACCGAAGAATGGACACGTCCCGTGTCTGGAATTCTCGTTAAATTAAGCACATTAATTAAGCTGAGTTTGTTTTGAGAAGATTGAGATACAGTAGAAGTAATTTACGAATAGTAACCAAAACGTATATTATACACGTTAAACAATACAAGTTTAAGTTACAAAATCACGCATCCAAGCAGGGGGGCGTAATGTTCGCCCAGCACGCGTTCGGTTGTCATGGCAGAAGGTGTGGTCATGGCTTCCTTCTCCATCGGTTGGCGTTTGGCAATCCCCGTCAACGACATGGCCAATGTCGGAGGAAATTGCTGTGTCACTCCAGGGTGGGAGTTCACCTCCATCAGCATCTGCAGTATGCTCTGTCCCAAAGTGCGCTGAGATGGAGCCGCCATCGTCATCACCTCTAAGAAAGCAGGGTTTAAGTCTGTTAAAATGGACGACTTGACATTTCCGGCGGGTTGATGGGACCCGGACCAGATAGTTTGCATCAGAGTATTCTTTGATGATGGGGCATGGTCCCTTCCAGTAGCTTCGGAATTTAGGCGACAGTCCAACAAGTCTCTCTGGGCAATAAAGCCACACTTTGTCACCAACATTGTAAGGACTACCATGCAGACGTGCATCATAGAGTTTCTTTTGTCGATGTTGCTCTCCACATGCATGTTGTCTTGCTGTCTCGAAGGCGTCCTCCAGTTTGGTCTTGACTCCTACTGCATAAGACTGATGGTTGTCCTGTCTTCCGTCTGGGGTTGGGCCTGCAAGTACATCTAGTGGCAAATTAACTTCACGTCCAAAACTAGACTATTTGGGGTTACACCAGTTGTCTCTTGTTGAGATGCCCTATAGGCCATTAATACATAAGGTAAATGATCATCCCAATCGCTTTGATCCTTCTTACAATACATGCATATCATCGTTTCTAACGTTCTGTTAAAACGCTCGACAAGCCCATCTGATTGGGGATGGTATGCCGTTGTACGGGTTTTGTCAATTTCTAGCAAATGGCACAATGAAGTGAAAAGTTTTGACTCAAAGTTTGTTCCTTGGTCACTATGGATTTGTGTAGGCACCCCGTATCTACAAATAAATTGTGTGACTAAAATCTGGGCCACAGTTTCAGCCTGTTGGTCACGTAGCGCATAGGCTTCAGCCCATTTAGTAAAATAATCCATTACCACCAAAACATACTTGTTACCATTTCGTGAACTGGGTAAGGGGCCCATTATATCTAGTGCAACACGCTCAAAGGGAGCACCAGCTGGTGCCTTCTGCATTGGTTGCCCTGGCTTTTTGTTTAGGGGTTTTCCGAGCCTGGCATGAAAGACACCCTTTGACCCACTGATTTATTTTATGGCGGTAACCAACCCAATGTATATATATATATATATATATTTTTTAAAGTTCGTTTCTGGCCAAGATGTCCACCGGTACGACTTTCGTGGCTTTGGTCTAAAATTTCCTTTTGCATTTTGGAGGGGGCGATCAATTGATAGCTAACCGATCTGTTCTGATCCTGGTGTTTACGATACAAAATACCTTCTTTTAACAGAAGTTGGTTCCACTGGAACCATATAGCGCTCGTGTTTCTCGTGAGAAACCAGCAACCTCTTTCCCATTGGGTCGCTGCTCCAGCCCGACTCGGAGCCATTTCATTACTGGTGCCAGATTTGGATCGGTTTCTTGGGCCTCCCGTATATAAACTCAGGGTCTATGCCAGTAACTTGAAAAATTCCCAAACATTCGCCTTTTACCATATTACATGTACATACACTTTCAGTTTGAACAGGTTCCAAAGAGGACCGTCTAGAAAGAGCATCAGCATTCCTATGTTTAAGCCCTGGACGATGCTGAACGTTAAAATCAAATGTACTAAGAACTTCAAGCCATCTTGCAGCCTGCCCTTCGACCTGCTTATAATTAAAAAGCCACCGCAATGCTGCATGATCAGTTCTGACAAGAAATTTCTTTCCCAGAAGATAGTGCTTAAAATGCTTAACATACGTAACCACTGCAAGCAATTCTTTACGAGTAACACTGTACTTTCGTTCTGCCTTGCTTAGTTAACGACTTGCATAGCTTATAACATGTTCAATGTTATTAATTTCTTGGGAGAGAACTGCCCCAATTCCATCATTACTGGCATCCGTATCTACTATAAAAGGCTGGTCGAAATCTGGGTATTTAAGCACAGGGGATGTGGTTAAAGCTAAACGCAATTCATGAAAAGCTTGTTCACAATCTTCATTCCAAATGAAACCAACATTTTTTATTGTCAACCGGTGGAGAGGGGCAGCAATTTGAGCAAAATCTTGTACAAATCTTCTATAATACGAACAAAGTCCCAGAAAACTACGGACATCTTTCAGGTTCCTTGGAATTGGCCAATCTTTTACACATGCAATTTTCTCTGGATCTGTTGATATGTCTTGACTAGAGATTAAGTGGCCTAAGTACAGTACTTCATCTTGACAGAGTATACACTTTTTAGCTTTTAATGTTAAGCCATCTTCGTTTATGGTTTTGAGCACCATGTCTAACCTCTCAAGATGTTCATGGAATTTATTCGCAAAAATAATAATGTCATCAATATAAACAAGACATATTTTCCATTGGAGACCTGATAGTACACGTTCCATTAAACGCTCAAAGGTGGCGGGGGCATTACAAAGCCCAAAAGGCATTACATTGAATTCATACAGCCCAGTACCGGCCGAAAAAGCCGTTTTGGGGCGGTCTTGTGGGTCGACTTCCACTTGCCAATAACCAGTTGCTAAATCTAGTGTACTAAACCACTGAGATCCATGAAGTGCATCTAGGCTGTCATCTAATTGTATGGAGGGGATATGCATCCTTGTGGGTTATATTATTAAGCTTTCGGTAATCAATACAAAACCGGAGACTGTTGTCTTTTTTTCCGTACTAGTACAACCGGGGACAACCATGCACTTTCTGATGGACTAATTACTCTTTTGGCTAACATTTCGTCTATAATGTTCTTGTACTTCTGAACGTTTATGGTAGGGTACCCGTCTAATCGCCTGGCGAATTGGCGGATGATCATTAGTATGTATTTGATGATATACCCTATCAGTACGACCAAGTCTTGCATTACTTGCGAAAGCTGAAGCATGTTTCTTAATTAAATTAGTTAATTCCTCCTTTTGTCTCCCATCCAGGTCTCTTGAACTACGAGTTAACAAATTGTCAATACCATGCAGGTCACTGTCTTCTGCAACTGCTTCCGGACTAGGGTTACTTGTATTAGATAGCGTGGCCACCCCTTGTGCTGGTTGCAAAAGAGCAACATTTGTATTCTTATACAGAATAATCGGGTCGGGTTGTACATTCAGCACTCTGACAGGAATGCAATTCTTATTAGCGTCAACTAAGGTGCGTGCTACAAGCATGCCCCGATCTTTCATGGCATTAGCCGTTGGTTCAATCAGTCCAAACTGGGGTACATTCTCTCTTGACTTAATCTTACAGGGGATAATAGCCTCTTGTCCTGGCTGAACAGTAACAGTTCTATTGACAGCTACACGGCAACAATACAAAGCACCATTTTCTCTAACCATGCGTACTGCAACGCCATCGATTATCATTTTGCTATTATTGAAGTGAAATTCACTTTGGTGGGAATCAAGAAAATCCATACCCAATATACCTGCTGGGTTAATTTCTGCGACAATTACATCTTGTTCAGTAAAAAGTTTGCCAAACTGCATTTTCACTAGCACTCTCCCATGAACTTTAAGTGGAGCCCCATTAGCAGTTACAATCGGTACATTGCATACCTGAATTTGACTCTTTACTTCAGTGGCAAATAGCTCAAAAACTCTTGGGTGAATCACAGTATGAGAAGAGCCCGTGTCAATCAACATTTTTACAGCAACATCATAAATACTAGCAAAAGCCAACATACATGTACTTCCATTTGAGGTCTTCAGGCCGAGTTGCACATCGACCCCCTGTGCATCCCGGTCTAGTTTTCCGCCTGAGCGGTGGAATTAGAAATATGGCTGGAATTAGTCTTAACCCGTGCATCTACACCATTGTGGGAATTATTCTGATTTTGGGGCGGCAACTGACAAAATCTCTGAATGTGTCCACTCTGTCCGCAATTATAGCACTTCCTGTTTCCACGCTTAACAGACTGCACTAGCTTCTCAACAGCTTGAACATTATCTTCTAGTTTTTGTTCCAAGTGTTTCATTCTTTCTTCCATCTTCGTACAAAATGATCTGCCATTATCAAATGGGTTTTGTAAGGTAGCAACTTGCGTTAATCTTGGTTCATTAAAGTTGTTTGCATTTTGGGCATTCGCCTCTGCTTGCAGAATGTCTTCTTCGCGTTGAGCAATGCATTGTGCCTCTGCAAGTGTCTGCACGTTCGCACGGCGAACTTCAGCACGTATTAAGGGGGGACGTAATGCATCAATAAAGTAATTCATTGCAAGGAGATTTGTATTCTCGGCGTCCATTCTTGGATAGGCGTGCTTTACTATAGGGTCCGAATATCTTGTGCAAGCGCAGCTATCTTTTCACCCTGCTTTCGCACGCGCTGTTTAAGCTGGGCACGGTAACTATCGGAACCATGGGAAGAACTGAAACGAACCTGGAGTTCCATTACAACAAAGTCATAATCAAACTTGCATGAATCTGGCATGTCCCTATACAACTTTAGTGCTTCACCCCTCAAACTAACTGCTAATTGATTATTTTTTTCATCTTCATGCCAACCATTGACCTTAGCACATAATTGAAAATGTACAATCCAATCCTTAAAATTACTTGATCCGTCATAAATGCCTGGGGTTCACTGCATTGGTCGTTCTACATATACCACTTTCGGTGGGTCCTGCCTACATGTATTTCTTTTCGGCCCTCTAGTTGTAACATAAGAAAAAGGAATACCATCATAACTTCAATGTTTTCCGCTAGCTGGGGGGTCACGACTATTTTGTCTCCCAGCTATTTTATGCCCATGGCCATTTCTTTCGGCCGTATCCTGCACCACGTCATTATACATGGAACTGACTTCTGCTTCCAGTAATGCAATTTCATCACGAACAGAATCCATATTTGGAGATGACCTTGTAAAAATCCCATGCTCCGTACCTGGGACTGGGAGGCCCACCCCCGGTCCTTGTCTGTGAGCCATTCCAAATCAAGATAGGTCAATAATATCCCACCGCTGCCACCAATTTTTGTAAAGGCCTCAACCTTCTGGAGTGGGCTTGGCTCAACTACACCCGTATGGGTGAAGCCGATAACCAATAATGAACCCTAGGGGGAAAAACCCAACTACAGGTACATGTAATAAATGGGGCACACAGACAGATTTTTGGGGCGCCTCCCGAAATACATTTATTCTAACTAATTACAAACATATATACACAAGAAATAACAGGGGAGCAAAGGGGAAAATTAACTTACATAAATGAACCCAGGCTGGCTGTGGTGCAGGGGTAGGGCGAAGGCCAACAGAAAGAACGAAAGCAACCAAGGTATCCACGGCGATAAAGCAAAAATGTGACCAACGCCCCAAACCTGCACAATGCTTTTATACCCCACAGAAGAATGCAAGTCCCAAGGGGGGAAGGAGGGGGGTATGTTCGCTCAAGTGTATCCACCGGGAGGGAATTCCTGTGAATGGACCACTCTTTCGTTCAGGCTGTACAGGGCGCCAGAGCCAAAAAGCCCTTTTCGTTAACCTATGTTATTCCTTATAGAGCCAATTTGCTGTTACAAGAGAATCTGGAGATGGTAAAGAAGGAAAACATCAGAGGTTTAGCTGATGAAGAGTTTTCGGATGACGACGAGAGTGACATTGATGGCATTGTGTCTGATGAACAAAAGTTAACAGACATAAACAATGAAAAGATTTATATCAGAAAGGTAATGAAAAAGAAAGAGCAGCGGGTGTACAATTCAAGACATAGTTGTCTGTATTGTAAGAAACTCCATTCAAACATATCCGATCATCTCATCCGTGTTCATAAAACACGTCGAGCTGTCAAAGAAGTGACGGAAATAGTCATAGAAGACAATGATGACCCAGTAGTAAAGAAAATGAAGCAAGTGAAGAGGAAGAAACTACTTGACAAAATTAGAGCATCAGGTGATCATCTTCATAATGTTGAAGTCCTAAAAGAAAAAAAAGGAGGGCTTATTCTTGTAAGAAGACCAGTCACAATCCTGAATATCAACGAATATGGCCCATGTCCAAATTGTAAGGAATGGTTGCGCATGACAATCATAAAACGTCATCAAGCTTCATGTCCTGCGAAAGATGCTCACTCCAGAATGACTGCTGGTTACTTACAAGTGCAGTCTAATATGATGTCAGGGAGATTACGTTCCAAAGCCAGCAAAGCTTTGACCAATGAGGTGTTCACAATAATGAGGCAGGATGAAATTGGGCAAACAGCATGCACAGATCCCCTTATAATTGCCTTGGGGAATGACTGGATGCAGAAGAATGTTGGTAATAGCCTCATGCGAAAATACTACACTTCAAGTATTATGCGTCTGTCTGCTCGACTAAAATTGAGTCTGTCTAAACTCTGCACTCCAGAATCTGGATCAGATTTAGTATGTTACCTGAAACCAAAGTTTTTTGAAGAGATCACGCAAGGTATATACTGGGTTGCAAAACAGAATGCTGATGACGAAGAAGATTTAGCATCTCCATCCAATTCCCCTAAATTGGCATATCATCTCAAGAAACTGACAAACATCAAACTTGCTCAAGCAATCACAACTGATGATGATGTAGCAAAGAAGGAGGCAAAAGATTTGTTAAAGCTAATAGATTTGCAGTTTTCCACACAGCTGGGCAGGGTGTTGCTGGCTGAGAGGAAATTGGGGAGAGAAAAACCACTGCCACTTCCAGAGGAATCAAGAAACTCTCAGAATACATCAGTACTGAGATACAATCACTTGACCTGCACGACCATTCTCATCAGAACTTCGTGAAAGCTGCACAATTAGCTCAGACTAAACTGATCACGTACAACCGTCGAAGATGTGGAGAGCTGCAACCAATGCAGTAAGGACCAAACTTCATTTGACTAATATGTCAGAACAGAGATTTAGAGCTTTATGTCATGATATACCAACATATTTGAACATAATTATGTCATCTCAAAATAAAATGTTAATTTTTTTTTTAATTGCAGGCTGAAAAATTACTCCCACCGAAAGACAGGGTTAAGTTCTATTGATATAGAAATGATGGACCTGACTGACTTTGAAAGAAGACTTGCTGAAAGACAAGAGGTCATCGAGATTCGAGGAAAGGTTGGTATTATTTATAGCACCTAAAACCATCAGATTAAACTTATTGAGTGAAGTGCTTTATGTGGGAAACATCTCACATAGCAGTGTTCTTTTTATACTTAATTTGAAAGATGTTTGTGTCTCACTTTCACTAGAATGGGAAACCTGTACCTGTTATTGTGCCACAAGAAGTACAGCCTGTTCTGGATTACCTTGCCAATCATGAGACACGCAAAACTGCAGGCATCTTACTTGTCAACCCATATTTGTTCGCATCTTATGGTATGGTTTCATGCGAATTAATTTCATAAATTAATACACTTAATTTGATAATATAACTGAGATTAAATACATGTATTTTCAAATTAAATGAATGAATATCATTATTTGTCAAACAGGAGCAGGTGTTGTTCGAGGCTATGACTCAGTGTCATCAGTTGTTAATCAAGCTGGTTTATTTAAACCAGACTTCATCCGCTCCTCTAACATGCGGAAATAGATGGCCATAATGACCCAGGTAATGAATAGTTTTTCCATCAACACTTAAAGTGAATATCATTGTGCCCCAACTTGGGATTAGATAGGTAGGCCTAATTCACATCAAGTGGGTAGAGTGAGTGTTGGATATACATGTACATAAATGTAGTGCTTTGGGTTCTGCTAGATTAGAAAAGTGTACATGCATTCCATGTATTCTTTTGTCTTTTCAGTCATTGGACATAAGTGACCAAGAAATGCAGTGGGTGTGCGATCACCTTGGGCACACCCTTAATGTGCACCAGCTGCATTACAGAGCAATGTCAGGGATCCTTGAAAGAGTCCAAATTGCTAAGATTTTACTGATCCAAGACAAAAACCTGGTCAACAAATATCATGGGAAAGGACTGCAGGAAATACAGCTAGAGGGTATGTAAACTGGATTGATCATTAGAAACCTATTTCATCAATCATTACGGTCAGTATTTCTTGGTAATTCCAAGCAATATGTTCATTTTGATTTGTACTATTATCTTATGTGCCTAACTGTACTAGTAAATTGTTACGAGATGCAACTCTGTTATGCTAAATGTTTTAACTAAATTACTCCTTTTCATTTTTAGAACTTGTGAATGACAAGCAAGATGATGAAATGCCTTCCACTAGCCGTGAGCTGCCAACAACAGACGTGGTGCAAGCCTCTCTCATGGAAGAGATGGCAAATGACAGCCATGATTTCATCCCAGAACTTCTGGATAATGATTGTAAAGAGACAGGTATGCCCACACGTATTTTATTAGTACACGTATGTGAACTGCAGTAATCCTCCATCACGTAGGTATTTTCTTTTTCATTTTCTCTTATTTATTTTCTTTCTAATTACATGTATGCAATCTGGTCTAGTTTTATACTCACTGTTTCAATGTCAATTCATGACCAAATTTTGAGATGGCTTGATAAAGAAATATATTAAAAATATGTTGTGCAAGTGACAGAAAATCTAATTATGAGTATTTTTATTTTGTAGTGGAACTTGAACAACGAAAGATCATGAAGAAAAAGAAGATTGTTAACCGGCATGACTGGTCACCCAGAGAGCTGACTGAGATTAGAGAGGTGTTTGCAGATTTCTTCGCAATGGACAAAACTCCTGGACAAGCCCAAGTTGCTAAGGGCATTGCTAAAAGCAAGCACTCTGGAGGCATTATTTGGAAGATTGGGCCAGATAAAATAAAGAAAAAAAAATCCTGGATGAAACTTCATCCTCAAGCACACTAGCCTGTAATCTATACACTTACTCTATATTCTTAAACATTCCTTTATGCTTGTGTTCTGCAAGAAATATTGCAGTTCAGTCATTCAAGTTGATATGTTTGAATCCCTTCAGGTACTTTGTGAATGCTGTTTTCATGGAAAATGGACGAAACTTTGTTGCATTAATTTATGTTATATTTCTGTACATTATTTTTGAAGAGCTTTTACTCAGTCCTGAAGAAAATGTTGAAAAAACATGGCTCAAACATGAAACTCTTCTTTCTCTTTGAGAAAATCAAGCTTAGAAAGGTTAGATGGTTATATTTGTAAGACTCGCATCTGAGAACTGTATGATTAAAAACGGTGTAGCAGATTTTGTCAATTTCCCTGATCACATTGTATGTTGTGACAATGACACGATCTCACTTAATTTTGACGATATCTATAGTTATAGTATTTTTTGTGTTAAACCTACGAATTAAAACAGTTTTAGAGTTGGACTCAGCTTATTCTCTGGATTAAAAAGGTGTGTACTTTCAAAACTCAATTGTCAAACCCTCTATCATATTGTTTTGATGTTAACAACACTTCGCTTATGTTTATGATTATTGAGTTCTATGAGTCCCAACTGTAAGAAAGTGCAAACCCACAACTTGTCTGTAATACTCACCAGTGTAAGGATATGTCCTATGAGCCCACACTGTCAGACAGTACAAACCCACAAATTGTCTGTAATACTCTCCAGTGTAGGGATATGTCTTATGAGCCCACACTGTCAGACAGTACAAACCAACAAATTGTCTGTAATACTCACCAGTGTATGGATATGTCCTATGAGCCCACAGTGTCAGACAGTACAAACCCACAAGTTGTCTGTAATACTCACCAGTGTAGGGATACTGTATGTCCTATGAGTCCCCACTGTCAGGCTGTACAAACCCACAAGTTGTCTGTAATACTCTCCAGTGTAGGGATATGTCCTATGAGCCCACACTGTCAGACAGTACAAACCCACAAGTTGTCTGTAATACTCTCCAGTGTAGGGATATGTCCTATGAGCCCACACTGTCAGGCAGTACAAACCCACAAGTTGTCTGTAATACTCTCCAGTGTAGGGATATGTCTTATGAGCCCACACTGTAAGACAGTACAAACCAACAAATTGTCTGTAATACTCACCAGTGTATGGATATGTCCTATGAGCCCACAGTGTCAGACAGTACAAACCCACAAGTTGTCTGTAATACTCACCAGTGTAGGGATATGTCCTATGAGCCCCCACTGTCAGACAGTACAAACCCACAAGTTGTCTGTAATACTCTCCAGTGTAAGGATATGTCCTATGAGCCCACACTGTCAGGCAGTGCAAACCCACAAGTTGTCTGTAATACTCTCTTATGAGCCCACACTGTCAGACAGTACAAACCCACAAGTTGTCTGTAATACTCTCAAGTGTATTAAAGGATAATAATTATGTCCTATGAGTATGAGCCCACACTGTCAGACAGTACAAACCCACACGTTGTCTGTAATACTCTCCAGTGTAGGGATATGTCCTATGAGCCCACACTGTCAGAGAGTACAAACCCACAAATTGTCTGTAATACTCTCCAGTGTAGGGATATGTCTTATAAGCCCACACTGTCAGACAGTACAAACCCACAAGTTGTCTGTAATACTCACCAGTGTAGGGATATGTCCTATGAGTCCCCACTGTCAGACAGTACAAACCCACAAGTTGTCTGTAATACTCTCCAGTGTAGGGATATGTCCTATGAGCCCACACTGTCAGGCAGTACAAACCCACAAGTTGTCTGTAATACTCTCCAGTGTAGGGATATGCCCTATGAGCCCACACTGTCAGACAGTAGAATCCCACAAGTTGTCTGTAATACTCTCCAGTGTAAAGATATGTCCTATGAGCCCACACTGTCAGACAGTACAAACCCACAAGTTGTCTGTAATACTCTCCAGTGTAGGGATATGTCCTATGAGCCCACACTGTCAGGCAGTACAAACCCACAAATTGTCTGTAATACTCTCCAGTGTAGGGATATGTCTTATGAGCCCACACTGTCAGGCAGTACAAACCCACAAATTGTCTGTAATACTCTCCAGTGTAGGGATATGTCCTATGAGCCCACACTGTCAGAGAGTACAAACCCACAAGTTGTCTGTAATACTCACCAGTGTAAGGATATGTCCTATGAGTCCCCATTGTCAGGCAGTACAAACCCACAAGTTGTCTGTAATACTCTCCAGTGTAGGGATATGTCCTATGAGTCCCCACTGTCAGACAGTACAAACCCACAAGTTGTCTGTAATACTCACCAGTGTATGGATATGTCCTATAAGTCCCCACTGTCAGGCAGTACAAACCCACAAGTTGTCTGTAATACTCTCCAGTGTAAGGATATGTCCTATGAGCCCACACTGTCAGGCAGTACAAACCCACAAGTTGTCTGTAATACTCTCCAGGGTAGGGATATGTCTTATGAGCCCACACTGTCAGACAGTACAAACCAACAAATTGTCTGTAATACTCACCAGTGTATGGATATGTCCTATGAGCCCACAGTGTCAGACAGTACAAACCCACAAGTTGTCTGTAATACTCACCAGTGTAGGGATATGTCCTATGAGTCCCCACTGTCTGACAGTACAAACCCACAAGTTGTCTGTAATACTCTCAAGTGTATTAAAGGATAATAATTATGTCCTATGAGTATGAGCCCACACTGTCAGACAGTACAAACCCACACGTTGCCTGTAATACTCTCCAGTGTAGGGATATGTCCTATGAGCCCACACTGTCAGAGAGTACAAACCCACAAATTGTCTGTAATACTCTCCAGTGTAGGGATATGTCTTATGAGCCCACACTGTCAGACAGTACAAACCCACAAGTTGTCTGTAATACTCACCAGTGTAGGGATATGTCCTATGAGTCCCCACTGTCAGACAGTACAAACCCACAAGTTGTCTGTAATACTCACCAGTGTAGGGATATGTCCTATGAGTCCCCACTGTCAGACAGTACAAACCCACAAGTTGTCTGTAATACTCACCATTGTAGGGATATGTCCTATGAGCCTACACTGTCAGGCAGTACAAACCCACAAGTTGTCTGTAATACTCTCCAGTGTAGGGATATGTCCTATGAGTCCCCACTGTCAGACAGTACAAACCCACAAGTTGTCTGTAATACTCTCCAGTGTAGGGATATGTCCTATGAGCCCACACTGTCAGGCAGTACAAACCCACAAGTTGTCTGTAATACTCTCCAGTGTAGGGATATGTCCTATGAGCCCACACTGTCAGACAGTACAAACCCACAAGTTGTCTGTAATACTCTCCAGTGTAGGGATATGTCCTATGAGCCCACACTGTCAGGCAGTACAAACCCACAAATTGTCTGTAATACTCTCCAGTGTAGGGATATGTCCTATGAGCCCACACTGTCAGAGAGTACAAACCCACAAGTTGTCTGTAATACTCACCAGTGTAAGGATATGTCCTCTGAGTCCCCACTGTCAGGCAGTACAAACCCACAAGTTGTCTGTAATACTCTCCAGTGTAGGGATATGTCCTATGAGCCCACACTGCCAGGCAGTACAAACCCACAAGTTGTCTGTAATACTCTCCAGTGTAGGGATATGTCCTATGAGTCCCCACTGTCAGACAGTACAAACCCACAAGTTGTCTGTAATACTCTCCAGTGTAGGGATATGTCCTATGAGTCCCCACTGTCAGACAGTACAAACCCACAAGTTGTCTGTAATACTCTCCAGTGTAGGGATATGTCCTATGAGTCCCCACTGTCAGACAGTACAAACCCACAAGTTGTCTGTAATACTCTCCAGTGTAAGGATATGTCCTATGAGCCCAGACTGTCAGACAGTACAATCCCACAAGTTGCCTGTAATATCCTCCAGTGTAAGGATATGTCCTATGAGTCCCCACTGTCAGACAGTACAAACCCACAAGTTGTCTGTAATACTCACCAGTGTAAGGATATGTCCTATGAGTCCCCACTGTCAGACAGTACAAACCCACAAGTTGTCTGTAATACTCTCCAGTGTAGGGATATGTCCTATGAGTCCCCACTGTCAGACAGTGCAAACCCACAAGTTGTCTGTAATACTCTCCAGTGTAAGGATATGTCCTATGAGCCCACACTGTCAGACAGTACAAACCCACAAGTTGTCTGTAATACTCTCCAGTGTAAGGATATGTCCTATGAGCCCACACTGTCAGACAGTACAAACCCACAAGTTGTCTGTAATACTCTCCAGTGTAAGGATATGTCCTATGAGCCCACACTGTCAGACAGTACAATCCCACAGGTTGTCTGTAATATCCTCCAGTGTAAGGATATGTCCTATGAGTCCCCACTGTCAGACAGTACAAACCCACAAGTTTTCTGTAATACTCCCAAGTGAAGGGATATGTCCTATGAGCCTACACTAGTGTCAGACAGTACAAACCCACAAGTTGTCTGTAATACTCTCCAGTGTAGGGATATGTCCTATGAGCCCACACTGTCAGACAGTACAATCCCACAAGTTGTCTGTAATATCCTCCAGTGTAAGGATATGTCCTATGAGTCCCCACTGTCAGACAGTACAAACCCACAAGTTGTCTGTAATACTCTCCAGTGTAAGGAGATGTCCTATGAGTCCCCACTGTCAGACAGTACAAACCCACAAGTTGTCTGTAATACTCTCCAGTGTAGGGATATGTCCTATGACTCTGGTAGCTCGGCGGGCGACGATCTTTAGTTTGTATAAGTTGGTACAAGGATTTCAACGTAGCCGGTTTATGTTGTATAAGTTTATCGTCGGCCGTCAGCTCTTTTCTTGGAGGTTCAAGTTACGTAAGTTATGTTTAATATTTATTTATTTTTGGGTGAATACCCTGGGGCCCTGTGCAGTATCACCTCCTTTCTTGTCCATTTGATTTAATTATAGAATTCTTATTTTGGAAACTCAGTTATTACCTGTTTTGAAAATTCTTTCTTGCGTTTGTCTGGCTTCCTTTCCCGTCAACTGGCGGGTTTTGGCTCCCCAAAACAGGGACCCCGTTACAGTTTTTGGTGGCAGCGGTGGGATCGAAAATTCGCCCATCTCAATTTATCGTGCATCGAAATGACTGTTGTATTAGGCCTACATGTACTTTAAATAGTTTTTCTTGCAATGTTCTAAGGTTAAACCAAAATGAGCTCAAACAGGCACTTATTTAGTCAGTTGGACCGAACTATTGCTAACTTAGAAGATGAAATAGCAGCAATTGAAACTGAAAGTAGGAGACTGACTCGGCTGGCGCCAACTCTGTCCATGAGAACCTCGGTACCCAGCCAAATGTCCTCCCCCATGGATGGAGTTGGCACGCAAACCCCTGATGTTCAACCATATACATGTACTAATATTTTTGATACTGAATTTAATGAATTACCAAAGACATTATCGAATCCACGTGCCAGGGCTTGTGAGAGGGATATTCATAAAGTTAATGGTAGTGCAGTGCAGTTTGTTGACAAACCCTTCAAACCGATCGTAGAACCAGATAATTATGATGGTAGGACAAATCTTGAAGATTGGCTCACCAATTTGAATTTATGTTGTCAGATAAACGGCTGGACCAAGGAACAGAAAACTAAGTTCCTTGCAGTTCGGTTAAGGGGCCCAGCCTTACAGGTCTATACCGACTTACCTGAAATTAATAAACTGTGTTTAGAAGATGTTGTAAGGGCTTTGAGAGAAAGATTCTCGCCAGAAGGACAAACAGGTCTATTTAGGGCCCAACTTAGGGTGCGCTCACGTAGAAAGAACGAAGCTTTGCCAGAGCTAGCAAGTGATCTCCGTAGGCTAGTCTCTAAAGCATATATTTATCCAAATGTTTCGGCTGTTCTGCGAGAAGAGCTGGGTAGTGATCATTTTATTGAGGCATTGGATTCACCTGATATAAGAATGCAGGTTCGGCGAGCTAAACCTAGGGACCTAGGGAATGCTCTAACAATAGCATTAGAAGAAGAGGCTTTTTTTCAGGTTGAATACAATAAGGCACATTTTTTGCAGAGGAGTGGTGTTAATGCCTGTCAAACTAAGTCTAATGAATCTCAATCACCACATATTGATGGACCAAAGCAGGACGACCTTAAACTTAAGATAAAACAGTTAGAGCAGGCAGTTAAGCAACTTCAGTTTACCCTTAAACAAAAGAGTGCTACCACACCTAAAAGACCATTAATTTGTTGGAATTGTAGACAGGAAGGGCACAGACATTTTGAATGTCCTCATACACACAGTCAGTGCCCACACATGTTGATAATAGACAAATCCCTGCGCAGGAAAACTTAGTTCAGCTGAGTACGGGGTCGGTACCCAGCCAATAGAAGACAGTCAGGCTCAAACTACTATTTTTGTTCATGGTAATGTGCATGGTGTAAATATTAAATTTCTGGTCGACACAGGATCGTCGGTAACCATTTTACACCCGCAGATGTATGAGTTACTGCCTCAAAACATAAGGCAGACATTACGAGTTTGCACTAAATCTATTATGGCTGTCGAAGGTACAGGACTGGAAGTAATAGGTTGTGCGGAGATGGTTATTAGATTAGGAAGTCTAGTAAAACGACATATAATGTATATTGCCCCAATTACTCAAGCTGGTATCCTAGGTATGGACTTTCTTTCTGGTCATGAAGGAGTTATAGATTTGGTTAGAAAACAGCTAAGATTTAGATCATGTGATGTTAAAATACTGCTTGAGAACGAAGTGGCAAGCAAATGTTGCAGAGTCTCTGTGGCAGAAACAATGACAATCCCCCAAGGACAAGAGGTTATAGTACCTGGACAGCTGCACGTCAGACAAACAGGTGTAAAACAGGGGTTGATAGAACCAACTGGACGTTTTGTAGCTAAAGACAATGGAATGTTGATAGGACGAACGTTTTCTAACGCTGGTGAGAATAATTATGTCCCGATTCGTGTGCTAAATTTGAAAAATGAACCTTCAACTTTATATAAAGGGACTCAGGTGGCTGTTCTTCAATCAGCAACCGAATTAGGCAATGGTGACACAACGGATGTTGCTAATCATGAATTGTACCCAGAGTTACAGGAAATGTATGAACGTTGTTCTAAAGACTTGACCCATAATCAAAAGGAGGAATTAAGAGAAATGTTGAGTAATCATCAAGATGTATTTTCAAAATCAGGCGAACTTGGTCGTACCAGTGTAGTGTATCATGACATTGAAACTGGGAATGCCCGCCCTATACGACAACCTGCTGATCGTTTACCCCATTTTCAGACCGCTGAAGCCCAAAAACAGATTGAAGAAATGTTACAAAAAGGCGTGATTTCACCATCTAATAGTCCCTGGGCAAACCCTGTTGTCTTAGTCAAGAAAAAGGATGGATCCACTAGGTTTTGCGTCGATTATAGAAAACTGAACGACCTAACATACAAAGACGCTTATCCCCTTCCTCGTATTGATGATAGCCTTGACACTTTAAGCGGCTCACAATGGTTTTCATCCTTGGACCTAGCCAGTGGCTACTGGCAGGTAGAAGTTAATCCCAACGATAAGTGCAAAACAGCTTGTACAACAGGGTCAGGCCTTTATGAATTTAATGTAATGCCTTTTGGGCTTTGCAATGCCCCTAGCACGTTTGAAAGGTTGATGGAACATGTCTTATCAGGATTGCATTGGCAGACCTGTCTGGTGTATATCGAAGATATTTTGATTTTTGCTCCATCTTTCGAAGAGCATTCCTCATGGCTGAGCGAAGTTTTCAATAGATTATCCTCAGCAGGGCTTAAATTAAAACCCAAAAAGTGTCATTTGTACCAAAAAGAGGTTTTGTATCTGGGACATGTGGTATCTAGCAAAGGAGTGACAGCAGATCCCGAAAAGACAAGAAAAATATTAGACTGGCCAACGCCATGTAATCTCAAAGAAGTTCACAGCTTCCTAGGTTTGTGTTCTTATTATAGCCGTTTTGTGAAAAACTTTGCCCATATTGCTGCTCCACTTCATAAGTTAACACATAAAGATGTGCGATTTAAGTGGACTGTTGAATGTGACAATGCGTTTAAAGAATTAGAGAACAACCTTACCTCTGCAAATGTCCTAACATATCCAGATTTTTCAGAGCCATTCATATTAGACACCAATGCAAGTGATCAAGCTATTGCTGGAGTTCTGTCCCAAATTCAAGGAGGCCAAGAAAAGGTTATAGCTTATGCTAGTCGCAAGTTGTCAAAGAGTGAGAAAAACTATAGCGTGACTAAGAAAGAGTTGCTTGCTGTTGTTAATTTTGTGAAACATTATAAGCACTACTTGTATGGAAAAAAAAATCAAAATACGCACTGACCATGGCTCATTGCGATGGCTGTGCCATTTTAAAGATCCCCAAGGGCAACTAGCTGGATGGATTGAAACTTTAGCTGCATTTGATTATGACATTAGTTATAGACCGGGAAGTCAACATAGAAATGCAGATTCACTTTCCAGAATGCCATTTGATAAGAGTTCCGAAAATATAGTGAACCAAACTCCACTTAACAGTTGTTCTGCGAGTACTGTCTTTGCAGGTTGGGACCTGGTCGAGCTGCGGGAGGCCCAGCAGAAGGATCAAGTGTTGGCACCTGTCATACAGTGGAAAAAGAGTTCTGCCCAGAGACCTCCTGGCAGCTCGATCGCAGGTCTCAGCCGAGGGACAAAGGGATACTGGTACCTATGGGATCAGCTGGAATTGAAACAAGGTATTTTGTATAGAAGATTTGAGAATAATCTTTCGTCCTTTTTGCAAGTGGTTGTACCTACTTCTTTACAAAAGAGCGTCCTGTATACAGCACATAATGTGAAATCTGGGGCTCATTTAGGCCGAACAAATTTTTGGTAAAATCCGACGGTCATTTTATTGGATTGGGTGTCGCAATGATGTTGCTAGGTGGGTCAAATGTTGCGAAAATTGTGCAAAGAGAAAAATGCCAATCCCCAAAAAGCACAGTGCACTTCAACCCTCACTTGTTGGAGCCCCGTTTGAAAGGATTGCCATGGATATTCTTGGCCCATTACCACGTACAAAAAGAGGTAACCGGTACATACTTGTAGTAATGGACTATTTTACTAAATGGGCGGAAGCATTTCCTCTGAGAAATCAGGATACAAAAAACTGTAGCACGAGTGCTTGTGGAACAATTTATCTGTCGATATGGTGTCCCCATAAGTCTACACACTGACCAAGGTTCAAACTTTGAGAGTAACCTGTTCCAAAGTGTCTGTAAATTGTTGGGTATCAACAAGACAAGGACCACAGCTTACCATCGCCAGCGTAAAGCTCCTGCGTGGATGCAAACAGGGAACTTTGTCATCTGAACTGCTTCGCTATTGGCAATGGAATCTGCGAAAATGTAATGTCGTGCCCATTGGGCTGCAGACCAGTGTGGATACTTCAACTACATTTTGAACCATCGTCTGGTGCTTAACTCTTGCCAACAGCCACACGTTCCAGCTCCAACCGTATCTCATTGTTTAATACTCAAATGAACTTATAAATGTACGTGTGTGTATTTTCACAAACTGCATTGCACCTACGGTATTACTTATGAACTATGTATTAATGCTATAAAATGAATATTTAACTGATTAATTAATTGAAATAATTAGGCGCGAGGACACGCCTTTTCCAATGGGGAGGGTAAATGTAACAAAAGGGGCCTCCAAGTAACACACCATGTTCTATTGAACGGGCATTCCTTCTGGGGTGCTACACCAGAAGACCCTCATTTGAAAGTTGGCTCAGCCTTTGGAATTTCCTTTATATCCATGTACCTTGTTTGGGAGTTTGCTGGACCATGCCCACTGGTTGGGTATGCATAACAAAAGGGAACGTGGATTGCTTCCTTTGTTATTCATCTTGCCTGGTTTTGTACATGTACCACTCCAGTGCTCTTAATCTGGAGCACTGGCATATAAAGACCAGTGTTACTGAGGGTGGGCGAGGCATTTCACTTTCAACTCTGGCTGGGGACAGACTCTGGTAGCTCGGCGGGCGACGATCTTTAGTTTGTATAAGTTGCTACAAGGATTTCAACGTAGCCGGTTTATGTTGTATAAGTTTATCGTCGCCCGTCAGCTCTTTTCTTGGAGGTTCAAGTTATGTAAGTTATGTTTAATATTTATTTATTTTTGGGTGAATACCCTGGGGCCCTGTGCAGTCTCACCTCCTTTCTTGTCAATTTGATTTAATTATAGAATTCACATTTTGGAAACTCAGTTATTGCCTGTTTTGAAAATTCTTTCTTGCGTTTGTCTGGCTTCCTTTCCCTTCAACTGGCGGGTTTTGGCTCCCCAAAACAGGGACCCGGCCCGTTACAATATGTTCTATGAGCCCACACTGTCAGACAGTACAAACCAACAAATTGTCTGTAATACTCACCAGTGTATGGATATGTCCTATGAGTCCCCACTGTCAGGCAGTACAATCCCACAAGTTGTCTGTAATATCCTCCAGTGTAAGGATATGTCCTATGAGCCCAAACTTTCAAACAGTGCAAACCAACAAATTGTCTGTAATACTCACCAGTGTATGGATATGTCCTATGAGCCCACAGTGTCAGACAGTACAATCCCACAAGTTGTCTGTAATACTCTCCACTGTAGGGATATGTCCTATCAGCCCACACTGTCGGACAGTACAAACCCACAAGTTGTCTGTAATACTCTCCACTGTAGGGATATGTCCTATGAGCCCACACTGTCAGACAGTGCAAACCCACAAATTTGATGTGAGATGTCGCGACAACATCCCCAATCACATACTTAAAAAGGAAAACCCTACAAACAAATTGGCTGATTTTATGAGGAAAAATCACTTGGAGGGATGCTATATGACTACAGTAATTGAGAAGACAGGAAATACTGATTTTTTGCCATTTTGGCCATACAATTGAAACCCATGCTTACAATATCATGAAATTTGATGTGAGATGTCGAGACAACATCCCCAATCACATACTTAAACAAGAAAACCCTACAAACTAATTTGCTGATTTTATGGGAACAAATCACTTGGAGGAATGCTATAATTTTAAAAAACTTTAAGAAACTAGCAGAAAATCTTGTAAAAAATATTTGTTTAATGTAATAATGGATAGGTATGTGTGGGTGGATAATCATAACATTATAATCCTTTTCATAGTTTGAAATATGTTATAGTTATTGTTAAAATCCATATTTTTTTTAAGATATAAAATCACAGATATAATGATGCCCTTTGAGTGACATGCGTTTTTACCAAGTAAAAATCCCTTGTTCATGAAAAATCTAGAATTTACCCGAAAGGTTCATTTTTGTCTAGTATCAGTGCTTTTGTATCTACTTTAATGCCGATGACATGTTATTACCCTATAATCAGATACGGTATATTTATTTTACATTTTATTTGATTTTAAATAATAAGCGCCTGATTTATAAGCAAATAAGCGATAAAAGAGGGCGCTATTTCCTAAACTTGTTCTAGTCTGCCTTACGTGCTTTACTTTGATCTACATTTATGAATGTGATTTAATATTCTTATTCGCCCCCAGAAGATCCTTCCCACATCGGGAATTACTATTGGTTTAAAAAAGGAGTAGTGTTAGTGATTTTCTGTTGTCATTGAAACGGGAAGACGATGAAAATGCTATATGACTAAAATAGTGAATGGACTGGAAGAAGTTTAGTGAGTGCAAGTCGAGGCGCAGAAAGCAAGCTTCTTTCATTAATACAAATGGTTATTCAGTTTGAACAGGCACAATCATCTAGATTTTAGGTTGCTCCTTTTTGTTTAAGGAGATAAAACCAGCTTCCAGACGGTTATGGGTCTATATCCACTCCACGGTTGCAATCCTTTGTCTTTGAATGAGGACCATGGAGGTAGTATAATGACAGTTAATACTCATGATTGCACAACGTTCTTGCTTGATTATCAAAAAGCTGGCATGTCCAAAACAAGTTGTGATCGGAGCCGCTGGCTTTGGTGAAGCTTCGAGCTTCCAGGTTTGTTTACATGTTGGCCTATTTAATGTGGCAGAAACAGTTTTATGTACCCAGCCAGTGGACGTGTCACGCGTACGGGCCTTTATAGCCGAGTTTTCTCGTCCGGGGTCACGCACGAATTTGCGCCGCGGCTTACACGAGGTTTTGCGAGACTGAATTCGAGACTACGGAAAACACAGGAAAATACCCCGATGTAGCATAGGTGCTGCCAAGATGGCGTGGTAAGTGGATAGCTGACATCGTGCTCTCTATTTTCATATCAAATATGTCCACTTTCGTTAATATTTTGGACATGTAACAGCGCGACCAAAAAAAGCATACTTTCTGGACCAAAATCCAACGGCCAGTTTTCCGTAGGTGTACATCGAATTCTTAAAAACAGTCGAAATAAACCACATATTTCACGAGAAAGGGGAGATTGAATGCTTCATGTACATGTATAAATACAAGGAGGAGCCTCTCCGTTTTTGGCTCAAATCGCCAACTGAAAATTGGCGACTTTCGCGAGATTTCACCGAAGTAGGCCCATTTCCGTACACAATCATGGTCTGCTCTTGTACATGTACAGTACATGTACATGTACATGTACGTGTACTGTACATATCATGTACACAATCACAATTACAATACCCGGCCGTGCAGTACATGTACAGTACATGACTGTGTGCCCAAGCAATGACTTATTAATATTCAGCAGGCTAACTTGGCATTGTCCAATCAGGGCGCGCGCTTTTCCATTTAGGTCACAAGGTCACGGATTTTCCTGCTCGAATAATGGCGGCCGATCCCCTACGTTAAAAAGTGGGGGACTCGTTGAGAACTTCAGGTGTACATCGCATTCTTAAAACACCTACGGCATCATCTTCACGGGGTTTTGCTAGATCAAGGTACACTCTTTCCCATGATTACCTCAGCTAAGAGGAGACCTTTGTTTTCGTCGAGAAAAATAAGAATTTACGTCGCACTTTTTCAGTCGATTTTTCGGTAAAATAACAACCCTCAAAATACATATTAATCATCCTTTTGGAAAAGAAAAACCTTATTGGAGGCACGCATTAGATCTTCAACTACCTAGAAAAGTTGGATTTGAAAGGATTTGATACGCTGAGGCATAGAAAACGACAATTTTCCGAAGCCTTTTTCAAGGCCGCTTTCGCTGTGCTCACGTGACATTCGATTTGTGTGGACGAGAAATTTGGGGTCAACGCGTGACACGTCCACTGGCTGTACCCAATGCTTTACAGTTTACACGCATTACACGTATTAAATTCAAGTTGGCATACGCCGACTGTATGTACTGTCCTGCCGGCGAGGATGTTGATTCTCCCATTCGTACGTGTATCTGCATGGGCAGATTCCCAAACAGATCGCGTGTACTGTACTACACATTCCCAAACAGATCGTGTGCGCTGGTCGTCCCACGTACGGTGTCTCATCGAAACGGCTGAAAGCAAACTGTCATTCCCAATGCACAGGACGAAATATGTCGAATTCACAATGAATTAAAGAGTGTATACACTGTTCCTACACGATCGGAATGTTTTACACGCGGCGTAAGGCTTTCCTTGCTATAATTATGATAGAGCGTGGTAGGATGTGTGTAACTAGACTGTGCAAATTATAATTATAGGCACGTGTGTGCCTGTGGATCGTGTAAGTGCGTTGACCTGGACCATGCGTCGTGAAACCGGTAAAAACAATTACCTCTGCTTGAACCACTATGACCACGGCGTGTAATAATAAGCTATGTGGACATTCTTGAAAAGGCTCTCATTTCTGTCGTGTTTTACAGAGACCAGTTGAATGACAAGCTGGGGAAGAATGCACTGTTACACGTACCATACACATAAACGTACGTGCCACCAGAGCAAGGAACCACATGGCACCGGCCGTATGTCCCCAGGCCAATTTACACATTTCAAATTGTAATGTAACACTACAGGTATTTGCTAAACCAAGCTCGCGAATTGTCTTCATGCAACATGAAGTCAAATTAGAATATAAACGGTAATGCCGGCGAGAACATAGTCATAGCTTCAAAATTGATGACCAAGTTGATGGTCACAGAAATTCACCGGATATAATATGGATCCCTAAACATCATTTGATTTCATGGCAATCTTGGCAAACTGCTATAGCCCAACAGTGCAAACCCACAAGTTGTCTGTAATACTCACCAGTGTAGGGATATGTCCTATGAGCCCACACTGTCAGACAGTGCAAACCCACAAGTTGTCTGTAATACTCACCAGTGTAGGGATATGTCCTATGAGTCCCCACTGTCAGACAATACAAACCCACAAGTTGTCTGTAATACTCACCAGTGTAGGGATATGTCCTATGAGCCCACACTGTCAGACAGTGCAAACCCACAAGTTGTCTGTAATACTCACCAGTGTAGGGATATGTCCTATATGAGCCCAAACTGTCAGGCAGTACAATCCCACAAGTTGTCTGTAATACTCACCAGTGTAGGGATATGTCCTATGAGCCCACACTGTCAGACAGTACAAACCCACAAGTTGTCTGTAATACTCTCCAGTGTAAGGATATGTCCTATGAGCCCAGACTGTCAGACAGTACAATCCCACAAGTTGCCTGTAATATCCTCCAGTGTAAGGATATGTCCTATGAGTCCCAACTGTCAGACAGTACAAACCCACAAGTTGTCTGTAATACTCTCCAGTGTAAGGATATGTCCTATGAGCCCACATTGTCAGGCAGTACAAACCCACAAGTTGTCTGTAATACTCTCCAGTGTAAGGATATGTCCTATGAGTCCCCACTGTCAGACAGTACAAACCCACAAGTTGTCTGTAATACTCTCCAGTGTAAGGATATGTCCTATGAGTCCCCACTGTCAGACAGTACAAACCCACAAGTTGTCTGTAATACTCACCAGTGTAAGGATATGTCCTATGACTCCCCACTGTCAGACAGTACAAACCCACAAGTTGTCTGTAATACTCTCCAGTGTAGGGATATGTCCTATGAGTCCCCACTGTCAGACAGTGCAAACCCACAAGTTGTCTGTAATACTCTCCAGTGTAAGGATATGTCCTATGAGCCCACACTGTCAGACAGTACAAACCCACAAGTTGTCTGTAATATCCTCCAGTGTAGGGATATGTCCTATGAGCCCACACTGTCAGACAGTAAAAACCCACAAGTTGTCTGTAATACTTACCAGTTTAGAGATATGTCCTATGAGCTCACACTGTCAGACAGTGCAAACCCACAAGTTGTCTGTAATACTCTTCAGTGTAGGGATATGTCCTATGAGCCCACACTATCAGGCAGTACATTCCCACAAGTTGTCTGTAATACTCACCAGTATAGGGATATGTCCTATGAGCCCACACTGTCAGGCAGTACAATCCCACAAGTTGTCTGTAATACTCACCAGTGTAGGGATATGTCCTATGAGCCCACACTGTCAGACAGTACAAACCCACAAGTTGTCTGTAATACTCTCCAGTGTAAGGATATGCATCCTATGAGCCCACACTGTCAGACAGAACAAACCCACAAGTTGTCTGTATTACTCTCCAGTGTAGGGATATATATGTCCTATGAGCCCACACTGTCAGACATTACAAACCCACAAGTTGTCTGTAATACTCCCCAGTGTAAGGATAATAATTATGTCTTATGAGTATAAGCCCACACTGTCAGACAGTGCAATGCCACAAGTTGTCTGTAATACTTTCCAGTGTAGGGATATGTCCTATGAGCGTGGGCTCTGTCAGACAGTGCAAACCCACAAGTTGTCTGTAATACTCTCCAGTGTAGATGATTAAGGTAGCAGTTGACCTTTTTTTCGAAATAAAAAAACAAACAAATCCCTTTAAGAACGATTTGGAGGACTAATTCCTAGGTTACTGAACAGATTAAGCAAACAGTCGACAAGTTTTTACGAATGAAAAAAAAAACACCTCAGATTTCCTTTTGAATAATCTAGAGTGCCCATCTTGAACCATTAAGGTGATTTAGTTGGCAGTTTACTGGTTTTTACGAAATTAAAAAAAAAACCTTAGATTTCCTTCAGAACGATTTGTTTGACTACTAAGGTGATTTAGGTAGTAGTTGACCTGTTTTTACGAAATAAAAAAAAGAGTCTCAGATTTCCCTAGGAATGATTTGTATGACTCTTCTCAGACTAAAAAGCTGATTTAGGTTGAATTTGACTGCTTTTTCCAAAATGAAAAAAAAAATCCCAGATTCCCTTCAGAACGATTTGTATGAGTCTTCTTAGACTACTAAGATGATTTAGTTAGTAGTTGACCGGTCTTTACGAAATAAAAAAATAAAGTCTTAGATTTCCTTCAGAATGTTTTCAAGGACTCTTCTTAGACTAAAAAGCTGATTTAGGATGCATTTTATGTTTTTTTCTGAAATGAATAAAAATATCCCAGATTTCCTCCAGAAAGATTTGTATTACTCTTCTAACACTAAAAAGCTAATTTAGGTTGCATTTGACTGCTTTTTCCGAAATGAAAAAAAAATCCCAGATTCCCTTCAGAACGATTTGTATGACTCTTCTTAGAGTACTAAGATGATTTAGGTAGTAGTTGACCTGTTTTTACGAAATAAAAAAAAAAGAGTCTCCGATTACCCTCAGAATGATTTCCAGGATTTTTCTTAGACTAAAAAGCTGATTTAGGTTGCAATTGACTGCTTTTTCCGAAATGTAAAAAAAAATCTGATTTCCTCCAGAACGATTTGTATGACTCTTCTTAGACTAGTAAGAAGATTTAAGGTAGCACAATTATAGTTGACCGGTTTTTTAGAAATAAAAAAAAGGGTCTCAGATTTCCCTCAGAATGATTTGTATGACTCTTCTCAGACTAAAAAGCTGATTTAGGTCGAATTTGACTGGTTTTTCCGAAATGAAAAAAAAATTCCCAGATTCCCTTCAGATCGATTTGTATGACTCTTCTTTGACTACTAAGATGAATTAGGTAGTAGTTGACCGGTTTTTACGAAATTAAAAAAGTAATCTCAGATTTCCTTCAGAATGATTTCCAGGACTCTGCTTAGACTAAAAAGCTGATTTAGGCTGCATTGGTATGCTTTTTTCCGAAATGAAAAAAAATTCCCAGATTAACTCCAGAACGATTTGTATGACTCTTCTTAGACTACTAAGATGATTTAGGTAGTAGTTGACCTGTTTTTACGAAATAAAAAAAAAGAGTCTCAGATTACCCTCAGAATGATTTCCAGGACTCTTCATAGAATAAAAAGCTGATTTAGGTTGCATTTGACTGCTTTTTCCAAAATGAAAAAAAAATCCCAGATTCCCTTCAGAACGATTTGTATGAGTCTTCTTAGACTACTAAGATGATTTAGTTAGTAGTTGACCGGTTTTTACGAAATAAAAAAAATAAGTCTTAGATTTCCTTCAGAATGATTTCAAGGACTCTTCTTAGACTAAACAGCTGATTTAGGATGCATTGTATGTTTTTTTTCGAAATGAATAAAAATATCCCAGATTTCCTCCAGAACGATTTGTATTACTCTTCTTAGACTAAAAAGCTAATTTAGGTTGCATTTGACTGCTTTTTCCGAAATGAAAAAAAAAATCCCAGATTTCCTTCAGAACGATTTGTATGACTCTTCTTAGACTAAAAAGCTGATTTAGGTTGCATTTGACTGCTTTTTCCGAAATGAAAAAAAAAATCTCAGATTTCCTCCTGAACGATTTGTATGGCTTTTTTTTAGACTAGTAAGAAGATTTAAGGTAGCACAATTTTAGTTGACCGGTTTTTTAGAAATAAAAAAAGGGTCTCAGATTTCCTTCAGAATGATTTGTATGACTCTTCTCAGACTAAAAAGCTGATTTAGGTCGAATTTGACTGGTTTTTCCGAAATGAAAAAAAAATTCCCAGATTCCCTTCAGAACGATTTGTATTGACTCTTCTTTGACTACTAAGATGATTTAAAGTAGTAGTTGACCGGTTTTTACGAAATTAAAAAAGTAATCTCAGATTTCCTTCAGAATGATTTCCAGGACTCTGCTTAGACTAAAAAGCTGATTTAGGCTGCATTGGTATGCTTTTTTCCGAAATGAAAAAAAAATTCCCAGATTAACTCCAGAACGATTTGTATGACTCTTCTTAGACTACTAAGATGATTTAGGTAGTAGTTGACCTGTTTTTACGAAATAAAAAAAAAGAGTCTCAGATTACCCTCAGAATGATTTCCAGGACTCTTCTTAGAATAAAAAGCTGATTTAGGTTGCATTTGACTGCTTTTTCCAAAATGAAAAAAAAATCCCAGATTCCCTTCAGAACGATTTGTATGAGTCTTCTTAGACTACTAAGATGATTTAGTTAGTAGTTGACCGGTTTTTACGAAATAAAAAAAAAAGTCTTAGATTTCCTTCAGAATGATTTCAAGGACTCTTCTTAGACTAAAAAGCTGATTTAGGATGCATTGGTATGCTTTTTTTCGAAATGAATAAAAATATCCCAGATTTCCTCCAGAACGATTTGTATTACTCTTCTTAGACTAAAAAGCTGATTTAGGTCGAATTTGACTGGTTTTTCCGAAATGTAAAAAAAATTCCCAGATTCCCTTCAGATCGATTTGTATGACTCTTCTTTGACTACTAAGATGAATTAGGTAGTAGTTGACCGGTTTTTACGAAATTAAAAAAGTAATCTCAGATTTCCTTCAGAATGATTTCCAGGACTCTGCTTAGACTAAAAAGCTGATTTAGGCTGCATTGGTATGCTTTTTTCCGAAATGAAAAAAAAATTCCCAGATTAACTCCAGAACGATTTGTATGACTCTTCTTAGACTACTAAGATGATTTAGGTAGTAGTTGACCTGTTTTTACGAAATAAAAAAAAAGAGTCTCAGATTACCCTCAGAATGATTTCCAGGACTCTTCTTAGAATAAAAAGCTGATTTAGGTTGCATTTGACTGCTTTTTCCAAAATGATAAAAAAATCCCAGATTCCCTTCAGAACGATTTGTATGAGTCTTCTTAGACTACTAAGATGATTTAGTTAGTAGTTGACCGGTTTTTACGAAAAAAAAAAAAAAGTCTTAGATTTCCTTCAGAATGATTTCAAGGACTCTTCTTAGACTAAAAAGCTGATTTAGGATGCATTGGTATGCTTTTTTTCGAAATGAATAAAAATATCCCAGATTTCCTCCAGAACGCCTTGTATTACTCTTCTTAGACTAAAAAGCTGATTTAGGTCGAATTTGACTGGTTTTTCCGAAATGAAAAAAAAATTCCCAGATTCCCTTCAGATCGATTTGTATGACTCTTCTTTGACTACTAAGATGAATTAGGTAGTAGTTGACCGGTTTTTACGAAATTAAAAAAGTAATCTCAGATTTCCTTCAGAATGATTTCCAGGACTCTGCTTAGACTAAAAAGCTGATTTAGGCTGCATTGGTATGCTTTTTTCCGAAATGAAAAAAAATTTCCCAGATTAACTCCAGAACGATTTGTATGACTCTTCTTAGACTACTAAGATGATTTAGGTAGTAGTTGACCTGTTTTTACGAAATAAAAAAAAAGAGTCTCAGATTACCCTCAGAATGATTTCCAGGACTCTTCTTAGAATAAAAAGCTGATTTAGGTTGCATTTGACTGCTTTTTCCAAAATGAAAAAAAAATCCCAGATTCCCTTCAGAACGATTTGTATGAGTCTTCTTAGACTACTAAGATGATTTAGTTAGTAGTTGACCGGTTTTTACGAAATAAAAAAAAAAGTCTTAGATTTCCTTCAGAATGATTTCAAGGACTCTTCTTAGACTAAAAAGCTGATTTAGGATGCATTGTATGTTTTTTTTCGAAATGAATAAAAATATCCCAGATTTCCTCCAGAACGATTTGTATTACTCTTCTTAGACTAAAAAGCTAATTTAGGTTGCATTTGACTGCTTTTTCCGAAATGAAAAAAAAAATCTCAGATTTCCTCCTGAACGATTTGTATGGCTTTTTTTTAGACTAGTAAGAAGATTTAAGGTAGCACAATTTTAGTTGACCGGTTTTTTAGAAATAAAAAAAGGGTCTCAGATTTCCTTCAGAATGATTTGTATGACTCTTCTTTGACTACTAAGATGATTTAAAGTAGTAGTTGACCGGTTTTTACGAAATTAAAAAAGTAATCTCAGATTTCCTTCAGAATGATTTCCAGGACTCTGCTTAGACTAAAAAGCTGATTTAGGCTGCATTGGTATGCTTTTTTCCGAAATGAAAAAAAAATTCCCAGATTAACTCCAGAACGATTTGTATGACTCTTCTTAGACTACTAAGATGATTTAGGTAGTAGTTGACCTGTTTTTACGAAATAAAAAAAAAGAGTCTCAGATTACCCTCAGAATGATTTCCAGGACTCTTCTTAGAATAAAAAGCTGATTTAGGTTGCATTTGACTGCTTTTTCCAAAATGAAAAAAAAATCCCAGATTCCCTTCAGAACGATTTGTATGAGTCTTCTTAGACTACTAAGATGATTTAGTTAGTAGTTGACCGGTTTTTACGAAATAAAAAAAAAAAGTCTTAGATTTCCTTCAGAATGATTTTCAAGGACTCTTCTTAGACTAAAAAGCTGATTTAGGATGCATTGGTATGCTTTTTTTCGAAATGAATAAAAATATCCCAGATTTCCTCCAGAACGATTTGTATTACTCTTCTTAGACTAAAAAGCTAATTTAGGTTGCATTTGACTGCTTTTTCCGAAATGAAAAAAAAAATCCAAGATTCCCTTCAGAACGATTTGTATGACTCTTCTTTGACTACTAAGCTGATTTAGGTTGCATTTGACTGCTTGTTCCGAAATGAAAAAAATATCTCAGATTTCCTCCTGAACGATTTGTATGGCTTTTTTTAAGACTAGTAAGAAGATTTAAGGTAGCACAATTATAGTTGACCGGTTTTTTAGAAATAAAAAAAGGGTCTCAGATTTCCTTCAGAATGATTTGTATGACTCTTCTCAGACTAAAAAGCTGATTTAGGGTTGAATTTGACTGGTTTTTCCGAAATGAAAAAAAAATTCCCAGATTTTTTTCAGAACGATTTGTATGACTCTTCTTTGACTACTAAGATAAATTAGGCAGTAGTTGACTGGTTTTTACGAAATTAAAAATTTAATCCCAGATTTCCTTCAGAATGATTTCCAGGACTCTGCTTAGACTAAAAAGCTGATTTAGGTTGCATTGGTATGGTTTTTTTCGAAATGAATAAAAATATCCCATATTTCCTCCAGAACGATTTGTATGACTCTTCTTAGACTACTAAGATGATTTAGGTAGAAAATGAAAAAAAGGAAATCTTAGATTTCCTTCAGAATGATTTGTATGACTCTTCTTAGACAACTAAGATGATTTAGGTGAACACCTGTTTTTACGAAATAAAATAAAGAGTCAGATTTCCTTCAGAATGATTTCCAGGACTTTTCTTAGACTAAAAAGCTAATTTAGGTTGCATTTGACGGCTTTTTCCGAAATGAAAAAAAAATCCCAGATTTCCTTCAGAACGATTTGTATGACTCTTTTTAGACTACTAAGATGATTTAGGTTGCATTTGACTGCTTTTTCCGAAATGAAAAAAACCCAGATTCCCTTCAGAACGATTTGTATGACTCTTCTTAGAGTACTAAGATGATTTAGGTAGTAGTTGACCGGTTTTTACGAAATAAAAAAAAGAGTCTCAGATTTCCTTCAGAATGATTTCCAGGACTTTTCTTAGACTAAAAAGATGATTTAGGTTGCATTTGACTGCTTTTTCTAAAATGAAAAAAAAAATCTCAGATTTCCTCCAGAAGATGATTTATGTAGTAGTTGACCTGTTTTTACGAAATAAAAAAAAAAGCGTCTCAGATTTCCTTCAGAATGATTTCCAGGACTTTTCTTAGACTAAAAAGCTGATTTAGGTTGCATTTGACTGCTTTTTCTGAAATGAAAAAACAATTCTCAGATTTCCTTCAGAACGATTTGTATGACTCTTCTTAGACTACTAAGATAATTTAGGTAGTAGTTGACCGGTTTTTAAGAAATAAAAAAAGAGTCTCAGATTTCCTTCAGAATGATTTCCAGGACTCTTCTTAGACAACTAAGATGATTTAGGTTGAATTTGACTGTTTTTTCCGAAATGAAAAAAAAAATCCTAGATTCCCTTCAGAACGATTTGTATGACTCTTCTTTGACTACTAAGATGATTTAAAGTAGTAGTTGACCGGTTTTTAAGAAATAAAAAGTATCTCAGATTTCCTTCAGAATGATTTGTATGACTCTTCTCAGACTAAAAAGCTGATTTAGGTTGCATTTGACTTCTTTTTCCGAAATGAAAAAAAGAAATCTCAGATTCCCTTCAGAACGATTTCTATGACTCTTTTTAGACTACTAAGATGATTTAGTGCGCATTTGACTGCTTTTTCCGAAATGAAAACAAAATCCCAGATTCCCTTCAGAACGATTTGTATGACTCTTCTTAGAGTACTAAGATGATTTAGGTAGTAGTTGACCTGTTTTTACGAAATAAAAAAAAAGAGTCTCAGATTTCCTTCAGAATGATTTCCAGGACTTTTCTTAGACTAAAAAGCTGATTTAGGTTGCATTTGACTGCTTTTTCTGAAATGAAAAAAAAAATCTCAGATTTCCTTCAGAACGATTTGTATGACTCTTCTTAGACTACTAAGATGATTTAGGTAGTAGTTGACCGGTTTTTAAGAAATAAAAAAAGAGTCTCAGATTTCCTTCAGAAATGATTTCCAGGACTCTTCTTAGACAACTAAGATGATTTAGGTTGAATTCGACTGGTTTTTCCAAAATGAAAAAAAAAAATCCCAGATTCCCTTCAGAACGATTTGTATGACTCTTCTTAGACTACTAAGATGAATTAGGTTGAATTTTACTGCTTTTCCCGAAATGAAAAAAAAAATCCCAGATTTTCTTCAGAACGATTGGTATGACTCTTCTTTGACTACTAAGATGATTTAAAGTAGTAGTTGACCGGTTTTTAAGAAATAAAAAGTGTCTCAGATTTCCTTCAGAATGATTTGTATGACTCTTCTTAGACTACTAAGATGATTTAGGTAGTAAATGAAAAAAAGGAAATCTTAGATTTCCTTCAGAATGATTTGTATGACTCTTCTTAGACAACTAAGATGATTTAGGTAGTAAATGAAAAAAAGGAAATCTTAGATTTCCTTCAGAATGATTTGTATGACTCTTCCTAGACTACTTAGATGATTGAGGTAGTAGTTGACCGGTTTTTACCAAATATATATATTTTTTTACCATGTCTTTTTATTCTCTATTGTCCATTGAACAACACCTTCTGGTAACCGCATTTCCTAGCGAATTTGCTTTTGGCTTTTCGCTCATAACAGGAATCAGTTATGTGTGTTTATAATTGACATAAAAGTATGTAATGCTTTTTTGCCTTGACTATTTTCCTCGGGACGCTTTGCGTTTGGCATTTTTTTTCTCGGTATTCAGTAAGGCAACAGCTTGTTTTAATACCTGCTTGTTTTACCTGCTATTTGCTTTGTTTCATGCATTAACACTTCTTGCATTGCTCACAAGGGTAATCCTCATCGGCACAACATTGTCTGGACAAAATACAACTAGTGTTTGCAAAGAGGCGAACAATAGTTGGGTCATGTGTCACTTTCCCGGTCCGAGTATAATAATACATTCAGCCCACCTGTTCTAAAAACATCAAAATCACATGATGCATTTTAAATTGTTTTTTTTTCTAGCAATTTTAGCATGTTTATTACTCAATCGTTTTCACATTTGCAAAAATCATGTGATATGCAAAAATGTTGCAAAGTGCTTACTGACTGAAATGACCAAAAAGTTAGGAGGGCCTCAATGTTTCCGATCCTTGCTCAAAAGCAGAATGTCTTTGATAAAGACCAAGCTAAGATCAAAACGTCAGGCCCTCCTAATTTTGGATATTAAATAATCATACTTAGAATTTGTCAACTTGTGTTATTCATGACTCGAAGACCTGCCCCATGAAATGACATTTTTTAACATGTAAAAAAAAAAAAACATCCCACCATACTGGTATTAGGTGGACGGTACCAGTAACAGATCGGTTTTGAGGAGTTTGGCTGTAACAAATTTATTAATGCCACAACGTGCATCATTCATTCTCAACACAATTCTTCTGAAAAAATATTGGCTACAATTGTGTCACTGCAAACCTTCAAGTCTTACCTTACTGGTATCTGACAAATAGCTTTCATTTCTTCTCAAAGCAACTACTGGGTATCAGGAAAATCAGTAATTCATAACTATTACCTAGTTTTGTATCGGTATGTTTGTCACAATAAATGTATGGCTATGTGATGAATTCCTGGCTTCACCTATTTATTGTTTTAAATATATTGGTAAGATCAAAAAAAGAAATGTTTACAGATTTACATGAAACTATACAGTTTGAAGATTGTTATAATACATAGCACTGAAATATTTTTGCCTAAAATGTTTTATTTTGGGAGAAAGAGTAAAATAAATCGTTTACATGTCACCGAGATCTAAAGAACAGTACGGCGTTGAATGCTGTATTTTCGCGAAAAAAATTAAGCAGTTTTCATGATTGACTTGGTAGGCAGATTGAGCTGAAATTTTCACAGATGTGCTATTTCATGCATATGTTGGATCAGAAAACGTATGGATGCTATTCTTTGACCTCGACCAATGTTATATAGGGGCTTTAAAGGCAATGTAATTTCCACTGAGTCCACAAAGATAAAAAATGTGTAAAGATGGTACCGTGTTTTGTGAATCTCCCACGTCAGGGATCGTGAGTTTTGTGTAAAATAATGTTGAACAACACCTAATAATAATATGAAATACACCCAGCCCATTAAATCCATTTTGGTTCAAAAAAGCATTGGCCTTTACTGAAATTGCATGATTAGATAGCTAGTCAAAATACTGCAAATTACTGTAGAGTGCCACTTCCTTATATCTCCTTATATTGGGTTTTCTTTAACTATATTATAAAATAATTTATTTAATATAAATCATTACCTTCTATTTTCTACGCATTTAGAAATAAATGGAAACACCGTAATGAAGTGTCTCAATCAGTCTTGATTCTGATTTGTCACATTTGCATAAGATAGCAATTCAGGATACATGTCAAAATGTGTATCATAAAAAGAAAAAAATGCTCAAATTGCTTAATTAAACATGACAAATGGTTGAATACTCTTTGAATTTTCCTTAAACACTTTGCACAAAGCCACTTTTCAGTGCCAATGACTGTCATACGAATGTTTTTAACAATGTGTCAAAACTAACTTGAAGATATGTGAAAAAACCAATATGGGTAAACTAAAGTAATATGCAAAATTCTTGCAAACTGCGTATCGACTAAAATGACCAAAATGAGAAAGGACATAAAAGATTCTTTTTGATAAGTAAAACATGTGTACAAGTACATATAAGTCAGACCTGGCACAATTTGCAGGTCAGTATGGCTATGTCAAGGGATTACCCGCTCACCAAAAAGGGTCAATTTTGTATAGTTGCGCCTCTATTAATTTTTGGTTTGATTAGCTCCTTACCTGACTGCCTCTGACCAGTTTCACATATACTCCAAGAAACAAATCTTCCAGGTGGAGTGTACAATTTGTAGAGAAAGCTACGGGGGATTTCCACTGGTAAAAGCCCATATGCTGACATGGCAGCAGGCTATCTCTAAATCATCCATAGTAAAGGTCCCAAAACAGTGCAATTGTGGCCACTAATATGGCAAAAAACGTGGCAAAAAAACTGTTTGTCATGTTACATATCAGTATTGCTTTATGGTATGCTGTAAAGAGTGAATTGGGAGAATCCGGCACACCGGGGCTCTCCGAATCCGGGCACCACTTTTGTCCACATTTTGAACAAAGACTCTTTTCTGCTTAGTTCAAAGCAATACGATTAATGACAAAGACCCTTTTTGAAGCAAGTTGCCACGTGAATGTCTATTCACGTTGTAAGTAGGTCTTGAAAAATTACGTGTTACCGCGAGACTCCTGACTTCCGGGCAACTCACATAGGAGGTAAAGCACGGAGCGTCGAACATTTTTGTTTATTTTGTTTGTATTGTGCCAATTTAAGCAGTTTGAACTATTAGAATTACGTGTTTTTGCATGTTTTACAGCGAAAAATATTTAAAATAAATATCAGTTTTCACATTTGAAACCTTATAACCTGTGCAACAAGAGGTGATAGTCGTGTTCCCAGACGAGTGAACTTGTTACCTTAGGCTTTTAAATGCATGTACAGGAGTACTGGCTAACAAAGTGGTGTGTAACGTTGATCCTGTTTTTATTTTGTAAACTCTATCACAACTCTATCCACTTGTTTCTTTGTGCCTGGCCATTAGGAAACGAAACAACTTGCAGTCATTCGAAGATTTGTGGTTACAACCGCAAGCAAAACATATAGGCACGGTGATGAGATCGTACGATTCGTGCTAACAAAGTCGTGTGTAACGTTGATCCTTTTTTTATTTTGTAAAACCTATCACAACTCTATCCACTTGTTTCTTTGTGCCTGGCCTTTAGGAAATGAAACAGCTTGCAGTCATTCGAAATTTTGTGGTTACAACCGAAAGCAAAACATATAGGCATGGTGATGATCGTACGATTCGTAGTTGATGTATACGAACGTGAGACTTAGTGGAAATCACTCAAAATCCATGCTATACAAGGCGCTTATCTGGCCTGAATGCGAACCACACCAACTTCGGCGCGATATAAGTAGTAATGCTCGCATCGCATACCACAGTCGGGCCGTATTCGCAGTACTGTACTTACAACCAGAAGATGAAGGTCAGGTTATATTAATTTGTATTCTCATTTTTTGTAGGTTTTTTTTTAGCTTTTCCGTCGCTTCAGTGAGCGGAAAAGCTATTGCTTTCGTTCAGATTTTTTTTTTTTTTTTAGCTTTTCCGACGCTTCTAGCGAAGCGGAAAAGCTATTGTTGTTGTTCTGGTTAGCTTTTCCGCCGCTTCAAGCAAAGCGGAAAAGCTATTGTTGTTGTTTCTTCCCCCTTCTTCTCGTAAAAATGCCATAGACAAAGCACAGGGGTTTTGTAAAGAGCACTTCGGGCATTGAACTCACTTCGATTTTTTTCAAACATGGCAAATGCATAGATCCCAAGCTGAAATTTGTCCTAACATCCTTGAAATTGTCATGACGTCATCACAGGTTACGTAAAGTCACTTTAAAGGGGCAAATTTCAAATGCCATTTTTAACAAAAGTACAAGTTCCTTTGGTTTCACATTTGCACTATATCTAAGTTGGGAAAAGGTGTATCCAAAAATTGCCATCATTAGATCGTGACCTCATCTCTTGAATATTTATGAGGTCATGACTTTTCAGATTTTCACATTCAATTGCGCATATTTGGCCGACGGAGAGAGTTTTTTTCCCATTTTTTTGTTTATATCTATTGGGGATGTAGTTTAGAAACATCCTCCGGGGCCAAAATTCCATGACGTCACCAAAATGCGTGATTTTAAAGCACATATTGGCCAAAGGTCAATCTTCTCGAAATTTGGTGGGCAATTAGCTATTGGGATAGACATTTCAAATCCCGAGTTTGGAACCAATTAACCATTGTTCAGAATTATTATGATTTTTTGAATATTATAATGAAGTCCCATACACTTTGTGCACAAAGTATGCTTGTGCGTTTTGGGGTAGGAATGGAGGTTACGGGTTCGAATCCCGTTGATGTCAATTTTTAAAAAAATTTTTTTAAGAGAACCACATGCGGAAAAGCTTTATGTTCTGTTTGCCAACAGACATCAATCTCTGGTTGTTTTGTTTTTCTTCTTCTCGGAAAAATGCCACAGACAAAGCACAGGGGTTTTGTAAAGAGCACTTTGAGCATTGGACATACTTCGATTTTTTTTCAAACTTGGCAAATGCATAGATCCCAAGCTGAAATTTGTCCTAACATCCTTGAAATTGTCATGACGTCATCACAGGTCACATGACGTCACTTTAAAGGTGCAAATTTCAAACTCAAATAAAAGCAAAAATGCAATTTCGTTTGCACTTTATGACGTCACCAAAATGCGCGATTTTAAAGCACATATTAGCCAAAGGTCAATCTTCTCGAAATTTGGTGGGCAGTTAGCTATTGGGATAGACATTCCAAATCCCGAGTTTGGAACCAATTAACCATTGTTCAGAATTATTATGATTTTTTTAATATTATAATGAAGTCCCATACACTTCGTGCACAAAATATGCACGTGCATTTTGGGGTAGGAATGGAGGTTACGGGTTCGAATCCCGTTGATTTCAATTTTGTATTTTTTTTTTTTTCATGTGAACCAGATGCGGAAAAGCGTTATGTTCTGTTTGCCAACAGACATAAATCTCTAGTTTTTCTTCTCGGAAAAATGCCATAGACAATGCAAAGGGGTTTTGTAAAGAGCACTTTGGGCATTGAACACACTTCGATTTTTTTCAAACTTGACATATGCTTAGAGCCCAAGCTGAAATTTGTCCTAACATCCTTAAAATTGTCATGACGTCATCACGTGCTACGTGACATCGCTTTAAATGCGCAAATTTCAAACTCCATGAAAAGCAAAAGTAATCTAAGTTGGGAAAAGGTGTATCTAAAGGTTGCCATGATTAGATCGTGACCTTATCTCATGAATATTTATGAGGTCATTAACTCTTCAGATTTTCACATTCAATTGAGCATATTTGGCATACGGGAATTTTTGTTTTCATTTTTCTTTTATATCTATTGGGAACATGGTTAAGAAACACCTTCCGGTGCCAAAATGACATGACGCAATCGTGATGTCATCAAAACGCGTGATTTTAAAACACATACATGTATAAGCCAATGGTCAATCTTCTCAAACATTGGTGGGTAGTTAGCTATTGTGCCAGACTATCAAAATCCAAGGTTTGGAACCGAAGGACCATTGTTTAGAATTATTATGATTTTTTGTATATCATACTTAAGTCCCATGTAGGCTTTATGCACACAATAATGTGCATGCATTTTGGAGTAGGAATGGAGGGTGTGGGTTCGAATCTGGGTTTTGACAATTTTTTTTGTTTTAAGAGAATCAGAATGATGCGGAAAAGCGTTATGTTCTGTTTGCAAACAGACATAGACCTCTAGTTTTTGCTCATTCTTATATTTTTAATATACTTAAAGCATAAACATGGGTTTTCTGTTGGAAAGAGGCTTTCTTCATTATGTAATAATGCATTCAAAATTGGGCACACGTTAATCTCCCATAGCAGGTGGCGCGAAGACTTACACGGTCTGATGCAAGATTAGCAGCAGTAATGTGCTATTGTGGGACGTTTACTGTGGACTGAGGATGATTGAGGGATACAGCGCTGCCGCTGAAAGCACGCGGGGACATTGTGTTGGTATGCCACACAGCCCAACGGTCTTCGGTCAGGCAGTGGAATTCCACCCACATTCTTCACTGCAATCTGTACACTCGGTTGGGGCTGACTAACACAAAGATTTGACTGCCTGTAGTGAAGGTTAGTCTGCGGTAACAGATCGTCAGTACCGTACATCCACACACACACACACACACCCACACACATCCATTACGCTCCATTGACGACGCACCATGGGCCCTTTTTCGAACGGATAACCTCTTGTCAAAAGCCACAACGATGTCCGAATTGTGCCCATAGCATAACCTTGTTGATTGATTTAAATGAAATATATTGTTCTGATTGTTTTAGCGAGATTTGAAAATAACGCATTGTTCAAAAACCCCTGTATGGCGGACATGGGCGCTGTAAAACCACCCGGCGCGAAGTGGTTAAGGAGCATCGAGTCATAGATCTACCTAAAATACTTCAATAATCTTTTTTTTTTTCTAGAGAAATTATCAATTATTCAGTCCTGAATACAAAATGATTTTAAGTCTAAAGCATACAGGTACATGTAATTGAACGTATTTCACATAACTGCACAATATCCCAATTCACAAAAATCCATCAAAATCCATACCTTATTTTTTACAAATATTTGTGCAATGTAAACTGTTGCATATAGATTTGTAGAAGCAATTTATTCTTTGTAAAAAGTTTGGGATCGTGGTTAGATATGGGGAGATGAGATAAAATAGGATTAAGGGAATGAATGTTCTTCAATAAATGTGTATAATTTTAGGAATGAACAACATATACTTGAAAGATGATACCATTCCTTTTGGGAGGATGCAGAAGTCATCAGTTTCCAACTGTTTTAAGCATTTTCAAGATAGTGTTTGTGTCATTTACCAGTTTGTTGGCACTCTTGTACACATTGGTTATGTGACCATCTCTGAAGTATATTTTAAGGGTGTCACTGAAATTCTTAGAAGAGTTGATGAACTCCTTCTTGCGTGCATCCAAAACCTGGATGGAATAAAGGGAAAAAGGAATGAAACCAAAAAAGGGATGGGTTGAGTGGGCTTCTGATAATTACCAGATTCATAAAACCATAGTCGACATCTAACTTAGTAGTTCAAGGCTGCAGCCTGCAGGTGCACAGTTTTTGTTTCGTGTAGGCAAGCCTAAAGTACATGTTCATTAAAAACAACCACACCTGGCAAAGCACACTTTCGTACTCAAGAACATTATTAATTTAAACCATTTTTGTTAGTTTACCACGTTCCTAAATATATCTTGAAAAACCAATTGTTTAAAGGTATATTGAAATCAATATAGGAAGGTTTGCGGTGAACACCATGTATCAGGTCTCTTAAAGGAAGAGGTATGGTTCTGAAAAGAACAATACCTCTTCCTTCTTCCTTTAAGAGTCCTGATACATGGTGTTCACCGCAAACCTTCCTATATTGATTCACCCACCATGCAAAGCCTTAAGTCTCATTTATATTGAAATCAAAATCACACAGAGGGTTAAATAAGTTGGTGTTGTTATGAAACCCAACGTGTCTATCCCCATACAATCCATTGACTGTTCTAAAAAGCTGAGTAAAGTAACAAATTTTAGGATTTTCACATTCAATTGAGCAAATATTGTGGCCAACTGAGCGAGATTTAATTATTTTTGTTGGCAGAAAAGCTGTAGTTTTTAATTGGATTTTTAGCTTTTCCGCTGCTTTAACGAAGCAAAACAGCTATAGTTTTTTGGGGGATTTTTAGCTTTTCCGCCGCTTCAATGAAGCAGAAAACCTATTGTTTTTATTATCTTCTTTTTCTTCTCCCAAAAATGCCTTAGACACTGTAAAGGGGTTTTGTGGAGGAAATTTTTGCCATTGAACAAGCTTCTTTTTCTTTCAAACTTGGCAAATACATAGAACTGTTGCTGAAATTTAATCTACATGTAGTAATGCATGTCTGGCATTGAATATTTTTTGGTAAGGTACATGTACATTGCATTTCTCGGATTAATTTCGTGAGGACTTTTATTTTGCTTTTTTGAGGGTGTCTTGAAGTGGGAATGTGCCTACACTACAGGGAATTTGTTTTCTCTGTGAATACATTATTGAAGTCTTTTGATTCTTTCCGTATACGAAGGCCCATTTTTTAAAATATCGGGATATTACTTGATTTCTAGTGCATGTGAAAGTATTTAGCCCTATGACTTAATATTCTCTGGTTCTTTTTCTTCCTTCGGACATGATAATCAGAGGCATGATGGTCAGGCCGAATGGGGCCATGTCCTATAGGGCAACTTCCCGGGTGGTAAGCTAAAATGGGGACAACTCGGCCAACATTTGACCCGCTGATTTTGGAGTTCTTGCCTATGGTGCGGGCACCTAGAGTACATTGTACATTAGGTGGGTGCCAAGGCTTGCCTGCGGATATTTTGCGGGCGATTATGAACCGTTTGTCATACCAAAGCGTATCTAAAAACAAAAGTAGTCAGTTCCCTGATACAGGGTGTATCCGTTAAGCGTGCATTTGGTACAGGGAACTTGACAAAGCTTCGGCGTAAAGTTCCCGGATGTTAAGGTCTGCAAGATTCAGCTTGGAACACACCATTTTAAAAGAGGTGTATGCACGACTTTCGTTCAACAAATCACAACGATCGAAGGATAAAATGTCACTTTTCAATATCAAACTTGTCAAAACAAAAGATTTAAAATAAAAGACTTAGAAAAATAAAAGATTTATGCCACTAAAAGGTTTCTTTTGTCAGGATTTTTGGCAGATTAATTTTTTTACCCCTCAAAATGTAGCCGATAACTCCCCCCCCCCTTCCTACCCTGTATTTTCACAATGATACAGTCTTCGCAACACGTGCGACCGCTTTGGCATATGGGAGCCTTGCGGAGCTCGACACGGTAAATACCGGGCCGTTCACCCTCGAGAGTGGAGACCCATAAATTTGTGACCTTTTTGCTCTTTCTTACTCCTTAACTTTATTAATATTGATTGTATTGTATTGAAATTTTCACAAAAACGAGAGATAAGATATTAAAAAAAAAATATGTAAGGTAATAATACTATGTTTGAGATCGAGTTTTGTACAAAAAAATTCAGTATAATGTTGAGAAATTCCACATGAGAGCTTGTCCAAACAATTCCGACGTCGCTGAACAACCTACTATAAATAATCACCATCAACTCATCAGAGGCATTTCATTTAATAATTATATAAATAATGTACAAAACATCAGTAACAGTAAATTAACGTTCAGGACGATCACATGAACCCAACGTAAATAATCAATTCAACAAGTAAGCCTACAATGAAACTACCAACATAAGCGTCACATAAACGTGGGGGCAGTGACAGCGCTCCGTTTGAGTTGGTCCATAGTTGGTCGTGCATCTATAGTTGGTCCGCTCAATCTTTGTTCATGGCGAGCCCAACTGGACAGTCAAGGGTCAGTGAATACTCGCAAGCGCTCACGTGCTGTTTTCAAGCGAGTTCGAGCGAGGGCTGATGAGCGAAGGTTTACGAGCACCTGCATGTGCTGGAAAGTTTGTTCGAGTTTGTTCGAGTGCGCTCGAGCGTTTAAGAGACACTTGACAGCACTCGTATCCCCTTGTACTCGCTCGCTCGTTCATGGGTACTTATTCCTAAGCAGTACTGTAACTGTGATTTAAGTTTTAGGCGCTCAGAAAGTGTATAGTTGAGTTTCAATCCCATGTTGGCGCAGTCGCTATAATGTTTTCCAAGCAACATCCACGGACTGCATGTTGAGTGTGCTCTATAATTATTTAATGGTCCTTTGATCATTGCATTGGAGAGAAGTCAAAATTATGAAGGAAGCGAAAAAGCCCTATTCTCTGTTTTAACAACACACATAGACCTCTAGTTAGCTTTTCCGCACGGTTCAGCTAAAAAAGCTATTGTTGTTATTGTGATTTTTTTTCCCTTCTTTTTCTTATCGGAAAAATCCCATAGACTTTGTAGGGGGATTTGTCAACGACACTTTGGTCATTGAACAAACTTGGATTTTTTTTTCATATTTGGCAAATGCATAGTAGGCTTGGGCGCTTCTCCCGGTTCTGAGTGGAACCACGGTTCCAAAATTAGAACCGGAACTGCGGTTCCACTTTTTTGAGGAATCGGGTACCTGCCTTTGACGGTTCCCACTTCACAGACGTTGGTTCCTTTTTCTGTACTGGACGCTCACTCAACGAACACACAGTGGCCTGGCCCCAAACATGAATAACATTTGTACTTGTTCAGTCCGCACGTAATGAAAAATGGGCACTACATGTATTAGCAGTGGTAACGTACACAATATACAGACATCGCGTTTGAACATGGATAAAGAATATTCCATAGGTACGTAGTGTGTATGCAATACATGTACAGCGCGATGTGGAGACGTGCAGAACAGCGAGTAAGTCTCCCAAGGAATTCGGAAACCCGCGTGGGGCTCGGGTAATGCTCGGAATTCGAGACCGTGTGGGGCTCGGGTATTGCTTGGGATTCGAGACCGTGTGGGGCTCGGGTATTGCTTGGGATTCGAGACCGTGTGGGGCTCGGGTATTGCTTGGGATTCGAGACCGTGTGGGGCTCGGGTATTGCTTGGGATTCGAGACCGTGTGGGGCTCGGGTATTGCTTGGGATTCGAGACCGTGTGGGGCTCGGGTATTGCTTGGGATTCGAGACCGTGTGGGGCTCGGGTATTGCTTGGGATTCGAGACCGTGTGGGGCTCGGGTATTGCTTGGGATTCGAGACCGTGTGGGGCTCGGGTATTGCTTGGGATTCGAGACCGTGTGGGGCTCGGGTATTGCTTGGGATTCGAGACCGTGTGGGGCTCGGGTATTGCTTGGGATTCGAGACCGTGTGGGGCTCGGGTATTGCTTGGGATTCGAGACCGTGTGGGGCTCGGGTATTGCTTGGGATTCGAGACCGTGTGGGGCTCGGGTATTGCTTGGGATTCGAGACCGTGTGGGGCTCGGGTATTGCTTGGGATTCGAGACCGTGTGGGGCTCGGGTATTGCTTGGGATTCGAGACCGTGTGGGGCTCGGGTATTGCTTGGGATTCGAGACCGTGTGGGGCTCGGGTATTGCTCGGAATTCAGGACAGTGTTGGGCTCAAGTTTTGCGTGGGATTTGGGACCGTACATGTGGGACACAGCTATTTGCGCTAGCTGTCGGCTCCAGCGATTGCGGATGTTTGAATCAGGGACTGCAGGCGTTAGAATCGGGGACTTGGGAAGTAGCCACGTGGTACTTTTGTCTGTAGCGTACCTGCTGAAATTATCCATGTTACCTGGCCAACCATGCAGGTGCGTGTCCAATAAACAACCCAAAGGTAACGGCTTGACCCTTCCACTTTCTACGGGTGAATTTACTCGAAGGGTTTTATTCCCTGTTCTTAATATGCCATGCAGAATTGCTTTTGAATAGAGGATTGTAAAATTTAAACATGTTTTTAAATCTAATTCAACATCTAATTCCTCCCCCACAGTAGTGTGGGTCGGGTCTACTAGTGAATACTTACCCAAATAACATCTACCTATGCATATTCCCTAGTATTGTTAGATATCACGCTAAGCTTTTGATTGCGCCCTCTATATCCCACAATGCCTAGCGGTGCCACGCCCGAGATCACCCTTCTTTTTCGGAGCGCTCCAATACAGGAGCCGTGAAGTGGGGAGGTGGGCGGGAGTGTTATTTGGGTAAGTATTCACTAGTAGACCCGACCCACACTACTGTGGGGGAGGAGTCTACTGCGTTCAACTTACCCAAATAACATCTACCTATGCAGAGTAGCACCGTTATTAGGAGGTGGGAAAGGCGGTAAAGCACAGGGGCCAGGCACCGATAGGTCATAAGATCTAAAGATATGACAACAAATAAAGGTAAGATATCCGCTAACCTTAACTGATGGTCCTCGCTGTTTTCAGGGAGCATCTCTCTCGGAAGTAGTCCTCTGGATTGCTGACCATGCTGTAGTCATCACTGTCCTGCCAGAGACACCCTCCGACTGCAGAATGTCCCTCAGATAGCATGAGGAGAATGTGGAGGGTGTCTTCCAGCATGCTGCCTTGCAGATGTCCGCAATTGGCACGCCTCTGAAGTAGGCCCATGAGGTGGAGATAGCTCTCACATCGTGGGCACGTAGTTTCTGTCGAACGTGGCTGTACGCGGGTGCCTGCCAGTTAGGATTAGCAAATTTAATGGCTGATACCACCCAGCGTGCTATGGTGTCACATGTCGCAGGGCTGTGGGGACGAGTCGTTACAAACAATTGTTGATTGTCCTCTCTGAGGTGTTTTGTCCGTGACAAGTACCATTTGAGGGCCCTGACTGGGCACCAGAGTTTGTCCGAGAGGACCCCTGATTGTGACCCGATGCTGGGTACGAAGATGTCTGGTGGGTTAAAAGAGGAGGTTTGGTTCTTCTGGAACGAGTCTCACTCCGGCCGTTTCCCAGTGGATGTGACCCTTTGCAATGGATAATGCTTGAAGCTCATTTCCTAGCCGTGATGTTGCAACTGCTAGAAGGAATGCGAGCTTAACACTCATGTGTAGCAGTGTTACTTGACTGATGGGTTCAAAGGGAGGTCCGGTAAGCATATGTAGGACTTGTTCCAAGTCTCACGCTGGTATGAGTTGACGCACAGGCGGTCGCTCAGTGAACACATCAGGTGTTTCAATGGCTGGTTGTCCGAAACAGAGGAGCCATCAGGAAAACCTTGGTGGATAGCAGAAATTGCTGAGCGGTAATTCTTTACCGTTGCTACAGTGAGGGCCGAATTAAAGAGGTAAAGTAGGAAGTCAGCCACTGCTGTTAGAGGTGCTGAGGTTGGATCCAGAGATCGTTCTCTGCACCATGAGTTAAAATGTCGTAGCCTGCTACTGTAGACTTGAAGGGTTGAGGCACATCGCCCTCGTGCGGCCTTGGCGGCAGCGTCCTCAGAAAGGCCTGCTGTCTGGAAAGTTCGTTGCAGAGAGACCAGCAGGTTAGGTGAAGATCCTGTGGCTTCGGGTGTATGATCCCCGACCGCGGCTGTGAGATGATGTCCGGCCTGCGGGGCAGGATCAGAGGGGTCTGAACCAGGAGCCTGATCAGCCTGGGGAACCATGACTGGCGAGGCCAGAATGGGGCGATGAGGAGGACGTGGCACTGTTCCTGCTCTATCTTCGTTATCACTTTGGGAAGCAGCGATATCGGGGGGGAATGCATAGGTGAACATGCTGTTCCATTCTATTAGTAGTGCATCCGTCGCCCACGCTTGTGGGTGCGGATATCTGGTGCAGAACACCGGAAGTCTTGCGTTCTGGGCTGATGCAAACAGGTCGATGTGGGGTCTGTCTGTAAGCATGAAGATCGTCTGTACCACCCCGCGATGAATGGTCCATTCCGTAGGAATAACCGTCCTCCTCGAGAGGGCATCTGCGAGTACATTCTCGTCGCCGGGGATGTGGACTGCGCATAAGTCTATTTTGTTTCTTATTGCCTTGATCCGCCAAACTATGCTATCTGACGTGGCAGATCTACCAGTGGGTGGTTTATGTATGACACCACTGTTGTGTTGTCGGACTTAATTAGCACTTTCCTGCCCTTGATTGAAGTCTGGAAATGACGCAAGGCATTGAATACTGCCTGGAGTTCCAGAATGTTCATGGAACAAGATATACCATGCTTGCCAGTAGACCTAGTAGTCGTAACCATGCTTTCGCTGGTGCTGACTGGCTGGACAGGAAGATATTTACACACTGGAGGAGGTTGATGATGCGTTCCTCCGTTGGTTTTGCTATGCCCCGACTTACGTCGAGGATTGCTCCGAGGAAGGTCGGGGTTTGCGACGGTGTAGGATGAGATTTCTCGTGATTGATGATGAATCCTGCACGTGTCGTTAGGTCGTAGGTGCGCCGAATTGCTTTCACAGTGTCGGCGCTTGACTGCCCAATCACTAACCAGTCGTCGATGTACTGGAAAATCATAATGCTGTTTTTGCGGAGATGGGCTGCCAGTGTCCCGCTTATTCGAGTGAAGACCCTTGGTGACGTGGAGAGTCCGAAGGGAAGGGCCGAGAACTCGTAGGTTTGGCCCTTGTACCTGAACTGGAGGAACTTTTGATGCCCTTGGTAAATTGGAATGTGGAGGTAGGCGTCTTTTAAGTCTAGGGATGCTGCCCACGATGGGATTGGCACTGATCTCATTACGGTTACAAGTGTGTCCATGCGAAACCTGCGAGGACGAATAAACTTGTTCAGTGGTTTCAAGTTGATGATGGGTCACCATTGACTGGAGTCCTTTTTGGGGGTTAAAAAGAAGGTTGAATTCAAAGAGGTTTTGCCCTAACTCGACGTGGTAAACACTGAATGCTCAGTGCGTTGCCCGGTGCCTGATAAAAATATTTCAGGCAGCTCGGGCGAAGAAAATTGAAAGGAATCCGTGGAGTCCCTGCCTCGGGTTGACTATTTCTACAGCTTGTTTTTGGAAGAGGGAGTAGATCTCCCTTTCTAGTGTCATGCACTTCGCCGGGTCGGTTGGAGTTGGCATAGTGCGGAGTATCGTGTCGGATGGAGGGGTACTCGTGAACTCGAGTTTGTACCCTTGACTTATCGTCGCGAGTACCCATCTGTCCGAGGTGATTTCTTGCCAGAACCCTGCGTTAAGCCTTAGATGGCCCCCGACGGGTCCAAGCGCGGGGGCTAACCGTGAATCGGAGTAGTCAACGCCGCCACCCTCCACAATACCGGGGGACGGAATGCCCGCCTCTGCGACCCCTTGTACCCCATTGGGCGTTGGGGCGTGGCTGTTGGGTTGGCTGTGGGCATGCTTCTTTAACAACGGTGCCTGGTTAAGTTCTTGGTACCTGTTGTTTTGAGCCCCTGAATGGCTTGAAGGGTTTGCGAGTCCCGGGACGAAAGGAAGGTCCGGTCCGCGAGGTTTGCTTCGGTAGAGTACGCCCTCCCGTATTGCCGAAGCCCTTGCGCAGAGGCAACTTCTTGGTGGTGTCGATTCGCTTTGCTTTGGTCTCCATTACGTCTTGGAATTGGCCGTGTAAAAGGTCTGTCCCAAGCAGGGGCAGATCCTGTAGTTTATTTTTCAGTCCCTGGAATGGAATATCCATTGCACTTAGAACATTTGCCCAGCGCAAAGATGTTGCTAGCAAGGAGACTCTAGTGAACTGGTCCAAGGTAGTGCGTAGCCCTTCATCGAGGCACTTAAAGGCTGCCACCATTAAGTCGGCGGGGACTGGTGACTGTTCCTCACATGCACAGACCAAATATTCAGAAAGTAGGAGCAGAAAGGTGTTGGTCCGGACTCCAAACCTAGCAGCCCGATCGAGGCTCACAAGTAGGTCTTCTGTTTTAGCTTTCTGTTTATCAGTAAAGCCTGACTTGGGTGTCGCTTTTCCCCCGTCAGCTGATAATTTGTCCCTCGCTGTGTCCGGAAGTTTGGGGACTTGTAGGAACTGTTCAAAATCTGACCATGGGAATTGGAAGTATGACCGTGCCCGCGGCTGGCAGGAACGCCATGTCTTTGCCTTAGCCAGGTTTTCCATTTGTTCTACGCAAAAGTGGTCAAATGGGAGTTCCGGGAAGGCCGGTGATTTCACCTCTACTCGGGCCGTACGTTGTTTGAAAGATTGGTGTGATGTATCAGTCTCTGCTTTCTTTGGAGATGGGAGCTTCAGTACTCTGACCATGTCTCTCTGGACTAAGCGGAGTTGAGTTTCATATGATGACAGGTTGCCTGCATCAAATGATCCCTCTTGGTCAAATGGTACATCCGGTGGGATCTCGAGAGATGGGGCCACTGATGGTTGTTCCTCATCTTGTCCACTTCCCATTTCAGCATCGGAATGGCCGAATGTGACGGATGGGTGAATGGACAGCTCCGCGGGTGACCCGGGTGTGTGCCACGCACGTCCGGGGGTAGCGGGTCCCCTTGTGTCGTTACCCGAACAGGGCGGTGATGTTGCTGGTAGGGTACAGTCCAGTCCCGTCCCCGGTAAATTGGGACCGTGGATTGGGGAAGGTAGCCACTGGGGGTGCGTGATGCGATTCCGCGGTTGGTCCATCCTGTCATTGTGCTAAGACCGATAGCGCATTGCTGATGTTTTGGAATGCCAGCGTAAAGTCCGCAGGGGTCACGCTTTGACCATCATCCTTGCGGTGGGGTCGGTGCGTTTTCTTCTTCTGGGATTCGTCCGAAGAAAACGACGAGTTCTGTTTATGTTTATATCTCTTGCTTGTACGGGCGATGGTGCTGGCAGGAGATGTACCGGTATCCGCCACCGGGATCCCCGATAGTTGTCCATACTCGGATTTGAGTTCCTCTGGGGACTGGATTGGGTTTGCCCCAGATAAGGGCCCGACCGAGTCCGAAATCTCTGCGCTGGGCATATCTCCGTGTGGAGATGGCAGGCGGGGGCCGAAAACCTCGGCGTCGTAATAGCCCCGTGCTGCTATCCTGTGCTCCAGCTCAGCCTTGGGATAAAATCTCCCCCAGGGTGGGCGTGCAGCGTCCGCCGCTGGTGAACCACGGGTGACTGATTCCGAAGTCTCGGGTATCACCGTGGGTGATTGTGGGTCCGGTGGGGCCCTGCTTTTTGGCGTGGCCTTAGGCCTAAGGCCACCCGCTGTAGAACGTGTCCCAGTCCTCTTGGCTGTGTTCCCTTTGCCAGGCGGTCCTGGCGGGGTCGTGGGGGCAGGGGACGACTTGTCCCTCCGGGATCCCACTTGGGCCATTTCGGGGCGCGGTGGTTCCGACCGTTGGACTGACCACGGGTCGTGGGACTGACCACGGCGGCACCGAGGGAGCGGTCCGGAGGAGCGGCCGCTGCCTGTTCGGCGCGTCTGGTTAGCCCCCCGTTGGGAGAGGAACGGATCCCTTTTCCTGTATGGGGACCTCACTGCGGCCTGCAGTTGAGGTGGCTAACAACCCGGGTAAGAGGGCGGTACGAATGTCCGTCGTTACATTCGGGATTAATGAAAGGCCTGCCTGTTGGTGTTTAACGGCCAAGGAATTTGAGCTTCGGAGGGGGAAGCGAGTGCTCCCCCAACAAGGCTCAAAGTGCATACTTAGTACGGTGTTAGCCCCCGTCTGGAAAACTCCGTTTCGCAAATGGGGGCCTCGATGAGGCGGCTAACGCCCCGGAATGGGAAAGGCGATGCTCAAACCGACCTCTCCCCCGGGGAAAAAACAACGGGGAAAAACGGGCTCTGAGGGGGAGTGAGTTTTCCCCCTATGCAGTCCCGGGACCCCGTAAGCAGACTGCACGGGTCTAGCTCCACGTACGTACGTACGGAGGTTAACGAAAATAACGTTCTATCGGAAATGGACGAAGAATACCTTACCAGAATTTCGGATCGACGAGCTTGAAGTAAACACTTTATGTATATTCTTACATTTGATCGTATAACACAGAAAAACTCAGCGATGGAGTCGGAAAAACTCGAAGAATTCGAGAGTGTAGAAATACACGTCCGCTCTGTCTAAAGATAAGAAAAAGAAGGGTGATCTCGGGCATTGCACCGCTAGGCATTGTGGGATATAGAGGGCGCACTCCAGTTGATCAAAAGCTTCGCGTGATATCTAACAATACTAGGGAATATGCGTAGGTATGTAGATGTTATTTGGGTAAGTTGAACGCAGTAGACTCTATATTTATATCAATTTATTGATATCTGTTTATTCATCGGTCTACAGGAATTTGTTTTCCACTTCTCACACGACCTATGGCTGTATCACGTGCACTACCTCCAACATCATATACCTCATTTCTCTTAGAGTTTGTAATATTCAGTATGTTGGCGAGACCAAAAACACCCTCAAAAAACGGATCTATGGCCATAGGTCTACTATCAAAACCGGTAAAATGGACACCCCTGTTGGGTATCACTTCAATCTCCCTGATCATTCGATTTCAGATATGAGTGTACTGGGCATAGAATCACTTGGTCACCGTAGTAATGCTGTCCGTCTTAGCCGTGAGAAAATGTGGATGAAGCGTCTTCGGACTATTCAACCACATGGTCTCAACATACAGGAGGGTAATGACTAACACCATGCAGCTTTCTGATAATCCTTCTTTTGTGTTCAGTCCTTCACACTTCTCTCTTTCATCTTTCCCCCTCTTCTCACTAATCCCTACCCTACTCCTTGCTCTTCTCTTTGATCTTTCCCCATCTTCTCACTAATCCCTACCCTACTCCTTGCCCTTCCCTTTGATCACTCCCTACCAGCTTCACTCTTTGTCCTTTGTTTCTCATCCGTGTCCTATTCACTCTCTCCCCCCTTCCTTCGTGTACATGTATCTGTTTTGTCCTTGTCACTCTGCCTTTGAGAAAGGTCCTGCTAGGATTGAAACATCAGGCCCACTAAATTTTAAGAATTTGTTTCCCATCAAAATTAAATCAAATCACCCCCTTTTTTTAACCCTTTAAACTCAGAACCATTTTTGTGAGTTTTGCAAGTCCACTTTTCTTGTCAGAAACCTCAAATGTTACATTATATACCATTCTAAAGCTTACATATTGAGCTACATTTCTGTGAGGAAATAAATCCTCCAGGGGCTTTTGATAAAAAAAGGGCGGCCATTTTTAATCTCTTATTTGAATTTGAAAATTTCATTTGTTTTCATATTTATGTAAATTTCAGAATAAAAAAAAAATACTGAGAAAGTTTTGACTTCATTTTTGTATTCTACAACTAATACTCTTTCTATCCATATAAAAATATGTAGACAAAAGTGAGTATTTCCCCCCAAATGATGCCATTCAAATGATCCATTACCATGCCTGTAAACGTGTATTGGTCAATGTACATGTACATGCATGGGTAGGTAAACAAATCATACGTCCAGCTAGTGTGCCACTTCAAGATCGCCTTTTCTTCGCTCTCATTGAAGAAATTCAACATATCTGAAATGTCTTCTTCTCCATATGTTGTTCTGGAACACCTGCCAATATGTAGTTTCTTTTCAGGCTTTTTGGGGGGCATTCTGAAGCTGTAGTATGAAGTGTTTTACGCGATAATTCAACTGGAAGTTGCACACTTTGTGCCGAAACTCGCGAACGCTTGTGAATGACAGAAAAAGGATTGGTCTGGCTTCTTTTTCATCCTGTATTTATATGTTTATACCTCCGACAAAGGGTACCATACTATGGTTAGAAAGCTTGTTTATTCACCTTTCCAAAGGTACCAATTTTGACCAAAAGAGGGCGGTAGATGAAGAGTTATAAGTGATTTATTTCATCGGACGCCTGCGTCTGATATTGTACAGGGCTGAGTTTAAAGGGTAAGAATGGGAAGACCCGAATTTGGGTGTGGATGATTCCATTCGTTTAACGGTTTCGTTATTGAACCGCTTTGTATTTTCCGTTAAAAATATTGAGCAAATGAGCAGCCAAACAATTTAAGCAAATCTTTTAAACATGTTTCATACATCCTATTGATACATAAATGAAAGTCAGACTGCCAAAACAGTATTCGGTATACTTTATCAATACATTGAAGCAAAAGAAAGTCGCCATAAAAGACGTGCGAACCTTCCAAGCTAATGGCGGCATCTGCGAAACCGTGCTCACTGAGGTCTTTTTGTTTTTTATTAAATCTTATGTTTTTCTATGTTTTTTGAGGAACCAGTTCTATCTCGGAACCGCGGTTCATAACTGGAACCGGAACCAGCTCCAAAAATCCCGGAACCTGGAACCCACGCCTTATGCATAGAACCTATGCTGAAATTATGCACAGTACTCTTGAAAATATAACATCATCACGGGTCACGTGACAGCGCTTTAAAGGGGCAAATTTCAAACAGCCTTACAAGTACAAGTAGTGACAAGTTCATTTCAACTTGCACACTATGATTACAGTATTTGGCCAACACAGTGATAGTATTGTCATTATTTCTTTGATATCTATTTGGTAGATGGTTAAGAACCACCCTATAGGACCAAATGTACGGTAGTGATGTCATGATTACGTCATCAAAATGCCTGATTTTAAAACACATACATGTATAAGCCATTGGCCAATTTTCTCGAGACTTGGTAGGTACTTAGTTATTGGGCCAGACAGTCAGAATCTTACGTTTGGCTCCGATTGAGTATTGTTTTGAATTATTATGATTGTTTCAAGTCTGCCTTCGTGTACATGTATCTGTTTTGTCTTTGTCACTCTGCCTTTGAGAAAGGTCCTGCTAGGATCGAAACGTCAGGCCCACTAAATTTTAATATTCTTTGACATGTTAAAGAAACAGTTGTGGAAAAGCTCTATGCTTTGTGTCAGAAACAGACATAACGGTATAGGCCTAGTTCTCTTTTTACTTCTACTTTTTCTTTGTCCCCCTTTCCCATAGACAAAGCACTGGGAACATTCTGAAATTAAAGGCCTGTTAGGAGCCAAACTTTGCCAGAACATTGTCCACAAGGTCCTTTGGTGTCACGATCCTGAGAGGTTGATTTTAGCTGGAAGATGGTCACATGACAACCCTTTAAAGGTGGAAACTATGACATGCATTTGTGACCCCACCATACATCCGGAGAGAATCCTCACTTGGCAATCCCCTGCTTGGCATGTATCTAAGTTGGGAAAAGGGGTATCCAAAAATTGGCCCATGTGACTGTGACATCATCTCATGAATATCAATGACATCATGACATATTTTAAATTTTATTTTATTTTAGCATTTTTGGCCAACAGAGGGATATAGTTTTCATATTTGATGAAATCTCTGGTCCTAGGTATACGGGATCAGCACTCGGGAATAGGTGTATCAAAAAAATTGCCATCACGTGACTGTGACATCATCTCAATAATATTAATGAGCCAATGCATTTTTCAAAATTTTGGGAATATTTGGCAAAATAGGGACATTTTCACTGAGCTTTCTTTTGACAGCTATGGGGACAGACTGTGGAAATTCTCTTTTAAAGTTTAGGGCCCAAAATATGTGATCATCAAAGAAAGCAATTTCAAAGCACACGTCATTAGCCAATCTTCTGGAAACTGGGTTATTCGGTGAGCATTCTATGACGTGTTAAAAAACAAATGTGGAAAAGCTCTATACTCTGTTTTCAGAAACAGACATATATTTCTTCTTTCTTTCTTCTTCCATTTTTTTGCACAAAATCCCATAGACTTTGTACACGTTTATCCTACACACGACCTTTGTCATTAAACTTTGTCGCACAACTTTTAAAGTTGGCATAGACATAGTCCTTAGAGCATAGAAGTGTGCCCTCACAGTGATGCATGGTGACGTCAAAGGATAGTCATGTGACAGCCCTTTAAAGGGGCAAATGGCAAAGTGCATTCATGACGCAAGCTTAAGTTTACTGCATGAAGGACAGATAAATCGTATCATTTTCCTTTTTTGTTCTGTTGCAAATATACCCTAGAGTCAAAATATTAATATTTCATAAAAATTAATTAGTTTGAGCGCAAAGAACCTGCTTTTCTCCATAGGTTTAGTGCAAGTACTGGAATGTCAAATACTATGGCACTCGTTCACTTGACTGACTTTGTATGAGGTGCTAATGGACAAAACTTGTTACTCTCACTTCATTAGCAGTCACGTGACATGAGATTATATTTGCAGTTATCTCCATAGGTTTTGTACACCATACAATTCACTGCTTCCCTAAATGGCATCAGACTTTGTACCATTTGATCATCAGCCTCCTGATCTTCGAACACATTTGTCGGTGTTAGAGTATATTATCATGTGATTTGTCACGTGACATGAAAGCTGCATTCTTTTAAGTGATATATTGTTTGAAGAATGTACTGCATCAGGTTGAAACTTTGCTTGAGTTTATAACCGACAATATTAAACATGAAAACTTACATGATTTTCACATCATGTCAACCCTTACTAACATTTTTACTTGACTATTACTATTAATGACCATGTATGCATTCATTAATTATAAATTTAGATAAATTATACCTAACATTTGCTTCGAACTGATACTCTACAAAAGAGAATCGGTGAATCTTGTTTCCAATTATTAACAATAATAAACTAATACTCACACTTTTACGATCTTTGAGATGCCCTGAGCCATGCTTCTTAATGAGTCTGTTAAGAGCTTCTAGTAAGTCTTTAATTCCACTTGCAATGTCTCTGCATTAGGGAAAGATAAGAGGAAATGTTAAAAAAAAACATTCACTTCTGTGTGAAGTAAAACTTATTTTTGGGGAAATCAGAAGTACCAAGCTGGTATGGAAACAGTGCTTGCTTTATTGCTCGAAGTAACCCCATAGACAATAACCTATGACATAGTACAGGATCACATATACTAGGGCTATTCGTTTGCTCAGGATCACACGCCAAAAATTTACAATGCAAAAGATTATGACAAGGTTGTGGTTAGAAATGTGGTAAAATGGTTCATGTGTCTTTAACGGTGCTACAGGGTGGCCTACACAGGCAGATGTCAACAAGCACGGAAGTCAGAGTGCAAGCAGTGCACTGTTGGATTGAAAACTAAAATTGCATTAAAAATCACGATTCCAATAATCATCGCATCTACACACGCCCAAAAAAACCTCGGACTTTGAATCGTGATACAATATTATTATCCTTATTAAAAACAAAATGGTATTTTCAGGAATATTATAATTATTTATTCAGACAAAAGCAATAACAATCACTGTGGTCAAAGACCTGTCTCCCCAAATCTAATTGGGCCCGGAGGTACGGAGAGACACACGACACGTGATTACCACTTGGACACAACTACCTCCGCTGGGTTTTATTGAGTGCAAAATGTATACACTGCTAAACGTCCAATTCCAAAATAAAACAGGTTTAACCAGGCTTTGATTGTCTGGACAACACAATGAAAGGTCTCAAAACAACCCAATGCCTGCGACCAGCAGTAGGATACCTTTGCCAAACTTAAACACCATAAGTTCTGATGTACATGTCACTTGTGTGTGTTTAACATGTGTCTTTACAGAGACTAGCACAACTCAAATTAGGCAAGTGCATGTCTTGCCACAATTTGTTATGCGGCCCACCCCACCCCTCAGGCTACAAAGAGGGCCCAAGCAGAGAAATGCCAAGGCCAGGGCAGGCGGAGCCCCATGTGCTCAAGGGAACAAACCGCCAACAAGTTCCCACTTCCAAAGGGGAGTCCTCACCGCTGCACGTATCGCATGACTGTCTAAAAACTGAACAATCATGTCTGAGACCAGTTCCCCCTGACGGATCACTCCGTACTCCCCAACGTCTGATCTGCACTGCAGACGGCACCCGCCGGTTAGAAACAAGCGACACTCCCAACTGAGCAACTCTAGTTCAGCTATTCCCCCAATGCCCACATCCACGTCCGCCGAAGTGGACGAGCCCCACTCCCAACTGAGCAACTCTAGCCCAGCTATTCCCCCAATGGCCACATGCACGAAAAAAAAAATCCAGTCACGCGTTGGAATGTTTGGAGGGAATGGAACAAAGGAGGCCCGGGGCTGAGAGCCACTGCCCATTGTAGAGTTCCCCGAACCTGTCCCCCACTAATGTCTGTAAAGAACTGCACATCAGGGTATAGCACCCAATAATGGATAACAAGAACCGAAGTGAGCGAAATGGTCATTTTTTTTTTTTTTTTTTTGCGTACCTTAAAAAAGCGTATCATCAGGACCCACGGATAGTGCCTATGAGTAAATTTCCACCCCCCCCCCAGAAAAAAACCCCAACAAACTAGCTGGGAAGTAGGTTCAACCACTTTGGTTCACCATGGGTTCAACTGTCTTATCCTCAGCTAGCGGTACCCGCAAAACTCAAGCACTGCGTTGTATGATAAGGGGCAACTGACCCTCCTACAAAAGGAAAATCATCGGCGTAATGAGATATACCTCCTAGGCCAAACCCGTCCGAAAAATAGAGAAAGAATCAATTAAGCCAGTGCAAAGGAAGCTCCCAAAAGAACAAACAAGCACACTAAGACTGCGTTTACACTTGATCCCGCAAGGAGGATCAGATCCCGCGAGGGCGATCAAAGGGCGATCAACGCAAGTGTAATCGCTCGCGCGATCAGGATCAGATCCCGGGATCTGATCCACCTCTCGGGAAGGATCAGATCCGGGTCTGATCCCGCGTGCGGGATCAACATGCAAGTGTAAACACAACGCGGGATCTGATCCTGCGGTTTTCAGCGACCACATCCGGCCCATGCCTGGAAAAACGCACGAAAACAAGCATCTTGCGTGTACGTGTGCAGTACATGTTCAGTGTACGTGTACATGTACTGTACAGGTGTACATGTACATGTACAGTACATGGTGTACAGTACTGTACATGTACATGTACATGTACATGTACACACAATGTACACGTACGTACACTCGGCAAACAATTTGTCCAACTTTACGCTGGTTACCAATACTAGACAGGGTCGTGTGTGTGTGGTCGTGTGAGTGGGGGGCGGGTGAGAAACTGGTATCCGCATACAGCACGGTAGCTGCAAAGTGGCGACGGACACAGAGCGCGGACGGCTGTGGACCGATGAAGAATTGAAATTATTTTAAGACATCTGGGCCAGTGAGGAAATACTAACGAAACTGGACGGTACCACCAGAAACACAGCGGTGTTCAACACCGTTTCAGAACTGGGAACAAATCCTCCATCTTGATCGTACTTTCAGTGTCAGTTGTCAACATGCAACGCGGCAAGCTGGTACACAGCTGCATGTAGTGTGCATGTATGTACACAATTTATGTGTGCACGTGCATGTGTGCAGTACATGTACACATGTACAGTACATGTACATGTCGTGTACTGTACAGTAGGCCTACATGTACTGTACATGTACATCGTATGCATAGAGGTTGTACCGTTGCAAGAGTCCATCGGATTTCGCGCGTCATGGCCGGGCTGACGTTCTACTGCGCATGACTACTGACCTATGTGGATAACCTTTGGAGAGCGCTTCCGCTGCTCCACGCGCGATCAACGCGGGATCAGGATCCAGTGTAAACGCGGCACTGGATCAGATCCTTCGTGACCGCAGGATCTGATCCTCCTCGCGGGATCAAGTGTAAACGCAGTGTAATGTGCCCTTCGCTTGACTGTATGCTTGACCGACCCCATTGTTGGACAGCTTTCAAATATCCAGCGTTCCTGGGGCAAGCACGTGCTGCATGCGCAACATCGCCTTTGTTAACACGGGCACTCTCCCTCCCCCGTTCCCAAAGTGAGTCTTCGTTCGACAAGCGCCCAAAAACAGAATTGTATTAAAATGCAATAACAATGTATGATCAAGTTCCCCGACACTGTGGTAGGAAAAATTAAGAGTGACAGTGTCCAATCTTTCAAACAGCATGTCAACAAACAAATACTTGAACATGATGGGTAGCATTATACATATGTTCCATGCATTGACTGGCAAGTTCTCATGTGAGTTATATTTTTTGAGGAATGGTACACGTGTCTGGATGAGTCATTGTGTTTTAGTTAAACCACCAGCCTTACTAGAGCACACATGTGAGTTATGAGCTGGCTGGACTTGATCCTTAAATTGCCGGAGAACAGTGCAGTAAGATCTGGTTCTGTTTCCTTTTTTTCCTTTCTTTTGTCCCCCGGCAGGGCTTAGTTCTTCACGTTTCAAGCCATGTGTGCTTCCTCCACCTCTTCTTGTGTTTATAATTTTATTAAGAATCCTTTGTTTTTTGTTTTTCTTTCTGAGCAGCAGCGAAGCATTTGATTGGACTAATTTGGAACTCTCCTAAGCAGGGATACCTGAATTAGCTATTGTTCGCTTATGCACAATATATAAAAAAAAGTTCAGAGCACTTCAACTGATGACGTGCAAAGATAATTGGATGTAATTTTATTCAGTGTGACTTGTATAAATACTAAATGCGTTATAATAAATTATCATTTTGGCAGATGCCTTCCATTTTTTTTTATTATTAGCACATGCCTTCCATATATTTTTTTAAGAGAACCAGATGCGGAAAAGCGTTATGTTCTGTTTGCCAACAGACATAAATCTCTAGTTACCAATGTTGTTGATTTTTTAGTTCATATCAATATCAATTAATGATGGAAATCAGCACCCTGATAGCAATCAGTGGGCATTATGCACATACTTCTCGGTTCTTAATTTCTTATATCTAACATTGATTTGTTGGTATCCGGGTACCGATGATTTCGATATTCGGGTACCCGGTTCCCCCCCAAAAAAGATATTTCCCAGCCCTACGCACATTAACCATGAACAAGCTCCAGACGACTGCTCTAAGGCCCCCCAAAATAATAGTTCTGTTTCCAGTTACCCGACCGACCCTATTTTTAACCAGTGACCCTAAAAATGTTATCGGGAAATAATGATGTTAAAAATTCAATTGATGTGTAATTTAATCGTATTAAGGCTTGACCACATGCAGATACCTCCATATGATTGTACAAAAAAAAATTGGCACAAAAATTCCCTACCTACATGTACCTACCCTATTTAAAAATGCCATGTAATCGGAAGCAGAACTATTCATTTTTTTGGCCCAAAATAAACAGTTTATTTGCTTCTTTCAGTTAAGGAATAGGATGCTACTGTAGTTTTACTTACTTAATGGTCTGCAGGAACTTTGGTCTATCTCCAATTTCATCAGGTAGACGTGCAAGGATTTCCTTCAGCTCCTTTGCCTGCTCATTTAGTCTTTCAAACACATCTTCTTTCCTTGTTAAGGTATACTCTAGAAAAAAAAAGGGTCTTCTGTTAAGTCTCTCATGCTTCTGATGAACAATAAATTTAAGTTAAAAAAAAGTGCAAACAAACAAATGAAATACTGACTGGGTACTTTTGAACAAATTGACTTCTTTTGTCCTTTGACTGGACCGGGACTTGAACCGGAGACCTCTTTGATTAACATACCAGCACTCTCCCATCTGAGCAATCCAGCCTTTAGATGTTGGCTTTCCCAAATAGTCAACTAGTTTTTGCCGCAATTTACTTATGGAATTTCAACAAAAAACAGTTTTGTATCTTGAAAATATGTTTGTTGAGAGGTGAAAATCTTAATAAAACAAATTATAGTAAAAATCAACAATCAAGAGATTGTCGGAAAAAACCCATGATAACTCACTGGTTTTCATACCAGAAAGAGCCCTACCAAGGCTGCAACCCAGACAGCGACTGCGCCATCAGCACGTGGAGAGCACTAGCAAAACACCAAACCTGAGCAAAGCGGTTTTGTCAGTATTGAAATCATGTAAAACATGTACTTCTGCAAGCTACAATTTGACTACCAAGTGGGACATTCTTTTGTGGAACTTTTGTTAATAGCTTACCTCATTTTGGGGGTCAAAATATACATAAATCAAGCCATATATTGTATAAGCCACAGTAAACATTTTAATGGGCAAAATCAATATATACCGGGTAGCTGTGGCTTATGATTAAAAAATTATGTTTTTTGTTTTGTTTTGTTTTTAATAGATATTCTTGCACTTTTTAATGTTTGATTACCTGTTCCCAAGAAAATCATTTTACAAACCTTCATTAGATCAAAGGGCGGCTGTAATACACAAATATCTATGATTTACCTTCGCTATCATGGGCTGCAAGTTTCAAGAGGCACTCCGTGTTCAGGTTGACACCAGCTGACCGTGCCTCAAGCACCCCAGAAATTATGTCTTGGCTGATGCCAGGGTTCTGCTTTTCAGCCTTCTCAAATGCTGCCCTTAATGTCTGTGCAGCAGAGAGGTCAATCTCTTCCAACTGGTGAAGCGGCACAAAAAAATAATAAAAATGTAATGGTAAATTGGTAAATTTTAAATCAAGCAATTTTGTAAATGAGATAATAGTTGAATTGATACTGACACAAAGTATGAAAAAGATGGTATATACAGTGTATGTATATCCATTAACCACTTCGCGTCAAGTGGTTTTACAGCACCGATGACCACCGTACCAGGGTTTTTGAACAATGCATCATTTTCAAATCTCGCTAAAACAATCGGAACAATATATTTCTGTAAAATAAATCAATAAGGCTATACTATGGGTACAAGAGAGTAAAACCTGCGGATGTGCATTTGGGGCTACAAATTGATGGTACAGGTTCCAAACACAGTGTTGGTTTTAAGATTTTCAAGTTGGTCTTTCTTTAGAAAGAAAAGAAAAGGAAAAGCTACACGTTCTGTTACAACAGACGTATGCTTCTAGTTAGCTTTTCCGCAAGCTTCAGCGAAGCGGAAAAGCTATTGTTGTTGTTCTGATTTTGAGCTTTTCCACCGTGATGCGAAGAAGCTATTGTTTTTGTTCTGATTTTTCATTTTATTGGCTTTTCCGCCGCTACAGCGTAGCGGAAAAGACATTCCGTTTGTTCTGATTTTTTTTTTTCATTTCTTCTTCTGTATCCTCTTTTTCTACTTCTTAGTCTTCTTCCTCATGTGCCGATTCTTCTCACCTCGGAATCTAGAGAACTACAGAAGATTCTTCAGCCAAACTTGACACACAAAGTACATGACCCACCCTTGTGCCTCAAATTGGTTTGAAGTGAGTTGTTCAAAAGGCAATCACGTGACCGCTGTTTGAAATTTGAACTTTAATACCTTCAAAAAATCATAACAAATCAAAGGTTGGCTCCCTTGTCTTGCTGTTTGTGGCATGTGAGAAGTGTTTCCAGCCGCTACAGATCGATGACCTTTGTAATGTCATCTGACCTCGTCTTCCGGTTGAAACAGGAAGCGACTTTGTAAGGGCTCTTATTCAAATTTGAAGACAGATATGAACTTTGTGTTAACGTTGTTAGGTCAAGGTTGACTCACTTTCTATAATTCATTAACATATGACGTCATCAAGTACTCAAGCGCCCTCTAGCGGCAGGTTCAAAATGACCGAAAATGTAATTTAATTTGATGCCTGTGGAAAAGTTTGAGGAAATCGTTTCAAATTCGGCAGGAAGATTGCCACACAATCGGACAATGCACATGACAAGTTTTAAAGACATGACGTAAACATAACGGAAATCAGAAATGCAAATCTTATTTCAAAAATTCATAAAAATTCATTAAATTAAGTTACGTGTTTAATTTCTTCACCACATGAAAGAGTACAAGTTTTCCTTTCCGATGATACCTTACATATGCTGCCAGTAGTTTTAAAACGCCTGTGGTGATAAAAAATACATTGCCTCAAAGTGGGTCGGAGAGGGGTGTTCGGGTAAATGCCCTTCTACTACATGTATACAAGCTGTATACAGCAGGTGTGCACAGTGTTTCCTAGGCTGGCAGAGCCGAGAGAGGGGCGGAGGGAGGGCAAGGAGAGCGAGGAGTTTCGGGGAGAGGGGAGAAGGGGATGGAGTGAGAAAGGGCGGGAGAGACGTAGAGAGGGGAGAGAGGAGGTCTCGGGGCACAGGGCAATAAAAAATGTTGTCAGGACGTGCTGCTGAGGTAGCAGCCATTGATAAGCCTAGAGCAGGGACAGAGAGAGGGAGAGAGAGCCGAGAGAAAGGGAGAGAGGGGGAGAGAGGGGGAGAGAAGGTAAAGAGAAAAGGGGGTAGAGAGGGAGAGGGTAAGGGAGGGAGGGAGGGGGTGCGAGAGAGGGGGAGTGAGAGGGGAGAGAGAGAGGCGGAGTGAGAGGAGAGAGAGAGGGGGGCCCGGGGAGAGAGGGGAGAGAGGGGAGAGAGGGGAGAGGAAAGAGAGAGGGGGTAGACAGAGGGGAGACAGAGTGGGGTCCATCCTTATTTATTCAAACATGTGTGTACTGTACGAATAGGTTTGATGGCCTTGGTCAGTTGCTCTAACCTCCATGATCTAACAATGGAGGAAGAAGGGCCTAAGGGAGTTGAGGTTCAGTGGGAGAGGGGTGGTTTAGAACATTGAGGTTAGAACAAGGGGTACGGAGTGGGGGACGAGGGGAGACCACACGGATGTCTTGATAAGGCTCGGGCTTTAGGTTAGTGTGCAGTCGTCAGTCAGCACACGTGAACCAAGACAAGAGAGAGAGAGAGAGAGGGGAAGAGAGGGGGAGAGAGGGGGAGGAGAGAGAGGTGAGAGGGGGCGAGACGGCGAGAGAGGGGAGAGGGGGAGAGAGTGGGAGAGAGTGGGAGAGAGTGGGAGAGAGGGGAAGAGAGGGGTGAGAAGGGGAGAGAGGGGGAGAGATGGGGGAGAGAGGGGGGAGAGGGGGAGGGGGGAGAGGGGGAGAGAGGGTGAGAGAGGGGAGAGAGGAGAGAGAGGGTGAGAGGGGAGAGAGGGGAGAGAGGGGAGAGAGGAGAGAGAGGGTAAGAGGGGAGAGAGGGGGAGAGAGGGGGAGAGAGGGGGAGAGAGGGGGAGAGAGAGGGTGAGAGGGGAGAGAGGAGAGAGAGGGTGAGAGGGGAGAGAGAGGGTGAGAGGGGAGAGAGGGTGAGAGAGGGGAGAGAGGAGAGAGAGGGTGAGAGGGGAGAGAGAGGGTGAGAGGGGAGAGAGGGTGAGAGGGGAGAGAGAGGGTGAGAGGGGAGAGAGAGGGTGAGAGGGGAGAGAGGGTGAGAGGGGAGAGAGAGGGTGAGAGGGGAGAGAGGGTGAGAGAGGGGAGAGAGGAGAGAGAGGGTGAGAGGGGAGAGAGAGGGTGAGAGGGGAGAGAGGGTGAGAGGGGAGAGAGGAGAGAGAGGGTGAGAGGGGAGAGAGAGGGTGAGAGGGGAGAGAGGGTGAGAGAGGGGAGAGAGGAGAGAGAGGGTGAGAGGGGAGAGAGGGTGAGAGAGGGTGAGAGGGGAGAGAGGGGGAGAGAGGGGAGAGAGGGTGAGAGGGGAGAGAGGGGGAGAGAGGAGAGAGAGGGTGAGAGGGGAGAGAGAGGGTGAGAGGGGAGAGAGGGTGAGAGGGGAGAGAGGAGAGAGAGGGTGAGAGGGGAGAGAGAGGGTGAGAGGGGAGAGAGGGTGAGAGAGGGGAGAGAGGAGAGAGAGGGTGAGAGGGGAGAGAGGGTGAGAGAGGGTGAGAGGGGAGAGAGGGTGAGAGAGGGTGAGAGGGGAGAGAGGGTGAGAGAGGGTGAGAGGAGAGAGAGGGTGAGAGGGGAGAGAGGGTGAGAGGGGAGAGAGGGTGAGAGAGGGTGAGAGGAGAGAGAGGGTGAGAGGGGAGAGAGGGTGAGAGGGGAGAGAGGGGGAGAGAGGGTGAGAGAGGGTGAGAGGGGAGAGAGGGGGAGAGAGGAGAGAGAGGGTGAGAGGGGAGAGAGAGGGTGAGAGGGGAGAGAGGGTGAGAGGGGAGAGAGGAGAGAGAGGGTGAGAGGGGAGAGAGGGTGAGTGAGGGTGAGAGGGGAGAGAGGGGGAGAGAGGAGAGAGAGGGTAAGAGGGGAGAGAGGGGGAGAGAGGGGGAGAGAGGGGAGAGAGGGGAGAGAGGGGAGAGAGGGTGAGAGGGGAGAGAGGGGGAGAGAGGGGAGAGAGGGTGAGAGGGGAGAGAGGGGGAGAGAGGAGAGAGAGGGTGAGAGGGGAGAGAGAGGGTGAGAGGGGAGAGAGGGTGAGAGAGGGGAGAGAGGAGAGAGAGGGTGAGAGGGGAGAGAGGGTGAGAGAGGGTGAGAGGGGAGAGAGGGGGAGAGAGGAGAGAGAGGGTAAGAGGGGAGAGAGGGGGAGAGAGGGGGAGAGAGGGGGAGAGAGGGGAGAGAGGGGAGAGAGGGGAGAAGGGGAGAGAGGGTGAGAGGGGAGAGAGTGGGAGAGAGGGGAGAGAGGAGAGAGAGGGTGAGAGGGGAGAGAGGGGGAGAGAGGGGGAGAGAGGGTGAGAGAGGGGAGAGAGGGGAGAGAGGGGGAGAGAGGGGAGAGAGGAGAGAGATGGTGAGAGGGGAGAGAGGGGAAGAGAGGGAGAGAGAGGGGAGAGAGGGGGAGAGAAAGGGGGGAGAGGGGAAGGAGATTGAATGGGGGAGAGGGGCTTTAGATTTTTTGGGGGGGACACCGAGATGGGGAGGGTTAGAACAAAGGGTAGCGAGTGGGAGAAGGAGGGGAGATAGAGGACATGATGTTTATGTCAAGTCCTAATAAGGTTGTGGCTGGGTAATGTGCAGTCGTCAGTCAGTACTCAGTAATTGCACTGCGATGACGATCGACCTGCAAGGGTAGTTCTTCTGGTTTTCCGATTTCGTCGAGAGTCGGTCATTCCCCAGATAGAAAAATAGAAAAAAGCTTTACGATCTAATACAACAGACGCAGAATTCTCGTTCCTTCTTCTTCTTTCTTGAGTTGTGCTGCCAGGTCCCGTTATGTTAATGTTTTGTATTGTATAGTGTTTGGGTATAGTGTTTTGTATTGTATAGTGTTTGGCATACCTGATGCTTTATGATAATCAAAATTCAGAAAGGTTTATTAGGCGCGTCGTTAAATAGGTCAAATACGTCATTCTATGACCGGAAAGTGTATCATGCGTCACTTATTTGACAGATTGGCTGTCGTGCGTCAGCAAATTGTTGACGGACGGGAGATCGAACGTCATTTAAGATGGCCAATTAATATTTAAAAAACACAGGAGACAGAAATTTATCGGTTTATTTTCTATTTATTTGGATTATAAGACAAGTTAAAAACCAAAATAAAAAATAGTTCTAGCTTATGCCCCTTGATACAGCCTCCTAGGCCAATATCATTTTATTAAGAGGGGCCTAGGCTAGGATTTTTTTATAGACCTACGGTAACAATTTAGAAAAAATTACCATTAGTTTTATTAAATAAATTAAACAAGTTTACAAATTAATTACATTAAACAGCCACAATGTATATCATCCAATTAATAGTTGGCTTTCCATTTTTTTCCACTATCATTTAGACTCATCCGAGGTCCACCACTACCTCTGCTTCAGGCTGAATAGCTATATCAGGGCAATCTTTTGCACCATTATCCACTACCTATCACCTCACTAATTCTCACCCGCTACCTAACCCGTCTTCCCTTTTGTAACATGACAAGCAAAGCAACGTACTACAGAACACGACTAAAACAAAAGGATCCTGAAAAATATGCAGAGTACCTAAAAAAAAAAGCAATAGCTAGCAAACAGAGATGCGCCAAGCTGAAAGAAGCGCTTTCAAAATCAAAACCTTCCAAACAAAGTGTTACTACAAAAGCAAAAATAAGGGAACAAGGAAATATTCCACAAAGATCATACATGGAACGAAAAAAAGATAACAAGGCAAAACAACATGACACCTACTACGGTAAACACTACTACGTGAGCGGCAACCGATGCCAAGCGTGCATATTGGCGGGAACGTAAGCAAGCCGAAAGAGAAAGACTCAAAAACCGACCACAAAAGCTAAGACGCATTCGAGAAAAGGGCAAACAGCGAACACGGGATCAGCGAGCAAAAGAACAACCAAAGCAGGTTAAACAAACAAACACAGCAATACCATCAGCAGGATACAACTCAATACACCCACTCAGAAACCACACAATTTTGGCCTGAAAAAATCTCCTCCAAAACCCCTCAAAAGTTTGCTTCGGTTGTGGCAGGACTGGTGAATAATTCAACACCACGAAAAAAAGGGCCCTGGAAAAGCAAGGAGTTCTAAAACCTTGCGCCTTTGGTTCAAAAGTGCAAGCGATCGCTGTGAAGTCTTGGCCCAATTTTTCTGTGTGTGTTTGATAGTTTTTCTTTGGACCTCGCTACAGAAAATAAACGAATATTTCAAGTACATTTATTGTGCCATATTTGGATAAAACAGAAAGGAGCCCGGATTTCACTGATTGTGACTAGAAAACTTGAAATCCCATAGCAAGATGATCATTTCTGTATACCTGAATGTATGTGGGTCATTCCACCAGGTTGGGTCGCGCGTGAAAACTCTGTCCATCATTATTTCAAGGTGAAAAAAAAACAACGTAATACACTATTTCTTCAAAGTGAATTAACTTAAAACATGAAGTAACATCAAACTTATCATATTCCATCCACTTATTTCACACGCAGATGCGTCCGCGTATTTTTATGATGCAAAATGCTATTGTGTCCACAGCACTTTTGGAGGTGAAAATTGTGACATTTTAAGCTGACATTTCTGACAAGGAACATCGGACTGAAAACATTGCAGAAAACTACCACGGGGTTGTTTATTTATTCGAGGGACTTCATCTTCCCCAAACAACGCGGACATTTCCAAGCCAAAGCCTTATTTTGTGATGTACAACGAAGTTAGACTGACCCATTCGACGTAACAGGGGGTGTCCACAAAAATATGTGCACGATACGTCGAAAAAGGAGGCTGTAGTTTTCAGCTTTAAATGCGAAACACGCTAGTATTACTTCTATTATATCTAGTTATTCATTGTTTGACAATATAACCATATAAAACAGGAAAATACTCCATGCCCACAAAATGTGCCTCGAAAATGAGCGACGCGACGACAGTGGTTGTCCAACACAATGGTTGTAACGTCGGTGCATTCGGGACGACATTGCGAACGTTCCACCCCTATATAATAATGGAACAGCCTACAGAAATATTTGAGGGGGGTGCCTCACAGACCACGTGTGACGCTGCAGTGGCTTTTCGTTCGTGATTTTTTTCTGGGGCGAAGTAAAGGTGGAAATGTCCACATGTAACGTCGTTGGCTACGGCAGTCGTCCGTATGGTTCCCCGACTTCACAGTATTTGTCAGGATGTTTAGCTCTTGGAACCAGACTATCAGCTAATAGACTGGTTCAACCAACCTGCAATGCTGACGAAATACAAACGTTGACAAGGAAGATTCCTCAGAGTGATCGTGAAAAGGTAAGATATTAAGCTAATCTATACAGTAATTTTAACTCTACTGTCGAGACTTAAAATGCGTGTATTTTCAGTATAAAAAATGCCTCTTGTTGTTGTCTTTCAAAAAAACATCGCCAGGGTTCTCCCCACGTACAAACGTGCGTATCGGGCCGATACGCAACTTTTTCTGCCCGATACGCAAAAAAACGGGTCGATACGCAGTTTTTCATCCCCGATACGCACAATAAAATTGTTATAGTATGGTTTAGAATTATCTTAAATGATGCAGCTTGCATGTCCAGCAAAACCTAGACGAAAAAGCAGTACAAAAACCGGTGCAAAGGATCTATAGTCCTGCATTTTTCCGTGCGGTAGGAGCGGTGCGTGCATTGTGCACCGCGCGACGGCCACACTGCACACAGTACATGTGTACATGTGTACAGGCACCCAACGTTCCTCGTGGTCGGTGTCACATGAAATCTGACCCTCCGCTATGGACGTCCTAGTACATGTACATGTACACGTACAGTATACAGTGTACAGTGGTGACTACTGTACATGTGTACACATGTACTGTACATGCACACGCGCTCGTGTGTTTTCTGCTAGTCGGGCCTACATTTACGGAGGTTCAAATGTTATACTACACCATTCGCAAAACTTACAAGATCGACCCCACACACGGGGACGGTATTTCTCGTTGCCATGTCGCCGCGTTTTGTTTCGCGCACGATGGCGGAAAAATAATATTTTCATTAATTTAAGCAGGGCTCGAAATTCACGGTGGCCAGTGCCGTCGATGCCCTTCGAAATGTATTCGACAGCCAGTCTTGCCGTGCCCCATTGATACTTTGGTCGTGGTGCCCTTCTGAGGCCGGTTTGATCGTTGTCAAAAACTAGCCGATCGGATTATGTGTATATATTGTTCGCATTTTTAAGATTATTATTCCGAAAAGGTGGAGCTTTTTCGTTTGCTTACAAGCGCACACAAGCATTTAAAATTCTGTACTATATCCTACAAGGCTAAACAGTGTATAGTGACCGTGCACACGATTGTATACTGTACAGTGTATACTGCTACGGTCCAGTGGCATATCCTATTCGCTGGTACACATTCGCCCCAGAATGCGTTTGGATCGGATCGGGTACCATTGAGGAAGGCTAGAGATGGCATGCCGCACGTGCGTTGTAAACGGTGACGTCTTTCCAGTCTTCGCACTTCGAGTTCGATCCTGTTCCTAATTTTGTATCCCTAATTCCTTAGACTTAAACATAGATTGTATTTTAACAGGCTTTATGGAAAAAACGTCGGATTTGAAATGAAACTTTTTCACGCACAGGGAAATAGATAAACGATCGGATAAGGTAGGGAACACTTGTTTTAATGCCCAAACACGCAGGGTGGACCAGTAAAAGTTGTTCAGTACTTTTTTGGCGGTGGCGATCTTCCTTCTTCAATTGTACGGTCGTAGCGTAAAATCCACAATTTGAAAAATACTTGGACGAAATAATTATGAAAAATGTGCCACGGAAGTAATATACCTTCTCGCAAAAAAAATTGTACAGGGTGGTGTACATGTGTAGTTGGATTTTAATTGTTCCCTCAGATTTTTTCATTTTGTAGGCTAAAAAATCACGTCTCAAGGGCCTCAATCAAATACTGTATATTGGACCCCAAATGACGAATTTCGATACCTTACAACTGAATGGAGCTCATGGTTTCAGGTCTGATCAGCATAAACCAAAGGTTGAAGCATTTTACTTCATTATTAATATTGTGTTCAATTGAAACTGAATAAACAGTTGTTTGAATCGTTGATTACTTCAGCCACGTCTGAATCTTGAAATGACTAATTTTGTGCCTCCACCCTCCAGAAAGAAAAAACGGTCATTGGTTGAAATATTGATGTCAATAAATATCTGAAGAAAACAAATCTTCAAATCTCTTCATGTTTTTTCCTGAGAAAAAGTAATTAAAAATCCCAGGAAATGCTCTAAAATGCAGCAGAGAGCATCTAAAAGTCCAAAAATTCCGGGGCCCTTGGGCGGGCCCCGAACCCCACGCCATGGCTTTGCATATTGTTTATAAACCACAAAGAAAATCCCCCACACTTCTGCAAAATCCTGGGGAGAACCCTGATCGCTATCGTCATGACCAAAGCCGCGGCGTCAATTGCATCGAAATTAGTCCGAGTAACTTGGACCCAATCGCCCTTTTAAAAATAAATTACAAATGGCGATTGTAAATGTAAGGATCCAAGATCGCTGCGTGGTGGGTTTTGGGTTGGATAATTTTCAAAAAAGTCACGTCGGGGGCAGATTCGAAAAAAAGGAATTGCCGGTGTTACCCTGCGGGATTGCTTGTAATGTACCCTACTAGTACTACTATCGGCCCAACCTCCTCATTTTTTTTGAATCGCCCAATTTATATAATTAATAAAAAACTTAATTATACAATACATGTAGGAGACAAAATCTGGACATTTTTATTTTTTAAAGGACGTCATTGCAAGTAATTTTTTTACAATGATCAACAATGATCCAATTCAATAATTGTTGCTATGACACTTAAAATATAAACAATAATTATGAAGTGGGACGGGCGCTCCATGTTTATCATCGATCGTCTCAGTCTGGTTGAAGGTTGTACAACGTAGGTCGTCGGGTCATTTTACAAGTGTCTTGTAGAAGCTAAAATGTATCAATTTGATAGCCATAGATTTATGTGATAATGTATAATGTGAGGAATGTTTTGTACGCTAATTTTGGGGGTAAAAGTAACGACAATCTGTCGTTGAAGTTAGCCGTAACAACCCGGAAGTGGACGCAGAGTCTCGGTACAATGCAGTGGCTATTGTGACTTAAGGCACCCCACATGCACAGGCAGCGCCGCCTCATGCTCAGTATCACTACTACCATGGCGAATTCTCTGGCTTGTAGGCAATAAATTTGCTTATTTTGAAGCACTATCCCTGTCATTATCTGAATTGGAAAAGGCGACATATACAGCGCATCCCTGTAATGATAATATAATTACTAAATTTTAAATGGTTTTGTGCAACAACAAAATAGACATTTTTCAAAACTTACTGGTTTTCTGATGTATAAATTTGTCAAAGATATGTACATACCTACAGTATTTAATATCAATGGTCAATTTTCTTCAATTGAAATTAACAATTCATTTTCTTGAATTCTGCAGTGGATTGCTTTTACATGTTTTCCAAACTCTGGCTTTCAATTTTAAAAAGATGTAAAACTGGTTGCTATTATTAGATATTCCACTTTCCTTTCAACAGGGTATCTTATGTATTTTTCTGTGAGTTTTTTTTCTCATTTCTTTTTTATTGTATTAGGCCCTGAAGGAAATTGAGGATGACGCCAAGATCCAAGAACCTCACTAAGGGTAAGACTGCAGCAAGTCCAAATGTGACAAAGCCTAAAAATCAAACTGTTCAGCAAAACCAAACATTAGCTGATTCCAGTGTTGTAGTCGAGACCCATTAGTTCGAGACCGAGACCAAAACTTTGCAAAAGGTCGAGACCGAGATGAGACTGTAATGAAAGGATGACACAGTAAAAGTGAAGAAAATTAATTAATTACTACGAAACAGTACGATGTGAGTGATTTTACACAGTTTTTTTGTTTAACATTTGTCAACTCCAAGGTTAGATCGAAGGAAAAAAGAAAAAAAACCAGTCTCAATCTTGTTAGGAATGTTAGGATATCTATCTATATACATAACAGACTTCCTAAGACCAAAACGGCAAAACAGGTGACTCATTTAAAGTAATTCCCCTTGATGGAAAATTCTTCAACAAAGTCATTGATTGGTATTCCCTTACGTCCCACATGCATACATAAGATTGCATGTGCTCTCATTATTTTACATGTGTATTGCATTCTACACAGTACCAGGACCCATGGTATTGGTACGGGGAAGTTTGTGGAACCATACATGTAGAATGAGGCCCCGCATGATATGAGTATTGGTTTTGCGTGATGTTTCCAACCTTCCACCCTCTGATGCATGGAGTTTACAGTGTCATTATCTACTCATCAGCCCTGGGCAAAATGCCCTATGTGTAGTTCCCATAAAGGGTTTTTTGTTTTCAACAGACCGGGAGCTTAGAAAAAAAAGATAACAAATTAATTTCACATGTTCACATGTAAATAATGGCGGTCTCGAACCAAGACAATATCCGAGACCGGAAGGGTCCAAGACCGAGACCACAGGGTAACGAGACCGAGACCAGGGAAAAATGGTCTCGAAACCTACAGCACTGGCCGATGTAAAAGCCAAAAGCAAGCCAAAAGCCAAATCTAAAGCCAAAAATTCCCAACCATCAAAGGGAAAAAAAATGTTGTGCTGATGTAACATGACACGGTGTCCACGTTACGTCTGCACAGGAGTTAATGAGTAAACCACATTTCAATATTGAGTAATTCCAGTTTTAATATTTTCCCAAACTATGATTTTCTGAAGTATATCTGTGCATTTAAAACCAAAGGAATGTTTGTTTCTTTGCTAACTTGAGTTCTATGTGACTTTGTGGAAATAAACATCATGCATGTGAAAATATTGAGAAGAAATTAAGTGACAGTAGTTTTTTCTTTCCTCGGTCGATGATTGTATTCGTAGGTCAATCTAAAGTTTTGTTTTGATTTTTACTTCTAAAATACAATTATTTTATGATTAGTTGTTAAGGAAATTCTATGCCTATGTATTATTTGCATTAAAATGATTTATTGGCTTTGGTGTCCACGTTACGTCTGCACTGTTGGTGGAGCACTGCAGATTCTAGAAGAATTTATTTTTATTTTGTATATCAACGCACCAAAAACATATGAGATTATGAAACTATGACATGTCACACACATAACAAAGGCAAAAGAATTGCTTTTCAACTAATTTGAATTTTTCACTTTCATGTCACACATTGTGACCCAACCTGGTGGAATGACCCATATATACTATTATTCAAAACAACTTAGGAAGTTATAACAATATCTTTATAAAAAAGCATTTGAGGTTGTGAAATGGTTCACATTTTTAAAAACATGCCATAAGCCATTGGTCAATCTTCTCGAAATTTGGTGGGCAGTTACAGTTGGTAACGAAAGTCCGCTAAGGTCGCGGGCCCGCGAGGCTAGCGTGCGGGGGCGTGACACGCACTAAAGTGGGGGGAATCCATCGCACCCCCACACACACACACATTTGTGGGTGCGCGGGGTAAGTGCGCGGGGGCGTGACAAGCACGCCGGCCGCACGCTAAATGCGTGGAGGAATCAGAACCCGGCACGGCCCAGGTCAAAACGCTATAGTAACGATGCCGAAAACTCAACTTTACACCCTATAGGTTGGCCAAATCCAGCCAATAAGACAGTAGTATTTCTATTCAACATACAGGAGTGCCGACAGTTCCCTTTTTTCTCTGTGTGCACCGCCACGGCTTTTCATGTCGACCTCAAAGGTTGCGGTTAAAAAAATCTCTCCCACTCCTGCACCCCCCCCTTTCTGCCCAGTTTTCTGGGAGTGCGGGCGGTCCCAACTCTCATTTAAATCACCTGTAAGAAAAAGTGGTCAAAATGACTCCAGATGGATGACGTTGACGTGGACTAGAAATTAAATATTCCCACTGTTAGTCCATGACAGGATCAGAATTTTTGGTTCTGCCAAGCGGTTTCTCCCAACACCCAACAAAGTAGGCATATAGCTTGAACCCTGGCTCTGAAGTTTCAGCTACTTTAGCAACAAACGAAAATAAAATAAAACAAAAAGCAAAGTACTATGTGGCTAGAATTATACAGGTTGGAAAAAAATCCCATCACAGAGAAAGCTGACGAGTATCTTTTTACAAGAAATCCGCCCATTTCATTGGCTAGAAGCTTTTTTACCTGTCAGATACAGTTTTCAAGTTCAAAATTTGAACTGAGGTCACATGACCATCTTTTGAGCAACTTATTTCAAACCAATTTTAGGACCAAGAGTACATCATGTACTTTGTGTTTGTCAAGTTTGGCTGAAGAATATGATCTGTAGTTCTCTAGATCTCGAGCGTTGAAAAAATCAGCACAAGATGAAGAAGACCAAGAAGAAGATGAAGAAGCAGAAACTGGGAAAAAAAAAACCTACGCCGTAGCTGCAGAAAAGCCAACAAAAAAAATAAGAACAAAAACAATTTAGCTTTTTCTCTTCGCAGCGGACAAAGCTAAAAAAAAAAATCAGGACAAAAAAATATAGCTTTTCCGCTTTGCTGAAGCGGCGGAAAAGCCAACAAAAAAAGCCAAAGCAATAGCTTTTCCGCTTCACTGGAAGCGGCGGAAAAGCTAAAAAAATCAGAACAAAAACATAGCTTTACGGCGGAAAAAATAAAAATCAGGAAAAAAACCAAAAGCTTTTTTTTTCATAGGGGGGCTGCCAAATTTGGTGGGGGGGGGGGGGCTGCCAAATTTGGTGGGGGGGGGCGGACTGTAGTTTGGGCGGTTTTTCGGTTTTTCAATTTTTTGTTGATTTTTCCTAAACCGTGAATGTTTAATCACATTTGCGTTTTTTGTTTTTCACATGAGTTAAAAATGCAAATAATTAAGGCATTTGGTGACCAAATCTTCATCAAAAAATGCCTTGTGGGATTGTACTCGTTCTAATAATTTGTGCACACTGCGAGACCACCGTCCAGTGTGTGTGCACTCAGTACGTCCGCAATGATTAGTAGACTTCCACCAGTCTTTACACACTTGTTTTGTAACAAATATTTATTGCAGGCATAGTTCATACAGCTCCGTATAATAACAAGTTACCAATGATGTTTTGCGTTTTGCGGTCACCGAAGTACATGTACATGTATGCACTCCGACCAGTCCAACAAATCAATGCCAAACGTGTATATTTGTCTACCGGATATAAACTTAAGATCACTCGACTACTTGTAAAGGTTTCTCAAAAACTTGGGCTTGTGAACAGGTGAAAGCATATCAAATGTAAACTTCTTGTCTTCTAGAGCAGTTTGAGAGCCGTTATTGCGTGACGTAAATTGTTCAACTTGACCCCAAATCCGCACATTATGAAACCTTGGACAAAATGGACGCGCAGTAGGCTTGGACGGTTCTCCCGGTTCCAAGTGGAACCCCGGTTCCAAAATGGGAAACGGAACCGTGGTTCCGCTTTTTTTTGGAACCGGGTACCCGCTTTGGACGGTTCCCGCTTCAGAGGAACCGGTTCCAAACTCTGTGGCCAGCGTGGCCCAGCGCACATTTAGGAACACGCAGTCACGCAATGGATAACTTATGCAATGTTGGTTTGTACATATGCACAGTGCAATGGGTGCATGACACATGTACATGTACATGTACATGTACAATTTACTTTGTATGCCTGTAAATTCACAACAATCAAACGCAGGCTGCTACTGTGGTACTGCACGTGGCAGCAATAAGCAACGCATTGAATGACCCCATTCGATCATGGATAATTCTGTACGCATACATTGAACTACACCCTACACGCACTTGTGTTGCCATGTAGGGCTCCCAAGCATGTGTGATTTCATCAGTATTTCATCGGCTACCAATGCCCAATCACGCGATTCGTTTACAGACCACATGGTTGTGACGGGTTCACTTGGCTCCCTAGGCAGAGATATATTTATCTCGTCTTGTTACTTCTGTTCTTACATTGTTCTGCACGTACATACGGCCGGACTCGCGCGGCTCCAGCGTAGGACTCGGCTATTGCACGATTGCATTGGACTCGGACTCGGTTCCTTCGCGGGGGGGAGGTACCAGATTTGGAACCGGGTAATGACTCGGGAGGTGTCCCAGTTTTGGAACCGGTCCCAGGATTGGGACCGGTTCCAAGTTTGGAACCGGGTAATTGGCTCGGGAGGTGTCCCAGGATTGGGACCGGTCCCAGGAATGGAGTTTCGGTACGGCGTGGGGTGGGTTGGGGTTCGTGTTTTGCTATGGCAGCGGATTCGGTACGGCGTTGTGTGGGGTGGGGTTCATGTATTGCACGGGAGCAGATTCGATACAGCGTTGTGTGGGGTGGGGTTCGTGTATTGCATGGGAGCGGATTCGGTACGGCGTGGGTGGGTTGGGGTGCGTGTATTGCATGCATGGCAGCGGATTCGGGACCGCGTGGGGCTCGGGATCGTGTATGTGGGGCCCCGGTGTTGCTCGGGATTCTGGACTGCGTGGGGCTCGGGTATTGCTCAGGATTCGGGTCCGCGCGGGGCTCGGGTATTGCTCGGGATATGGGACAGTGTTGGGTCCGAGTTTTGCGTGGGATTTGGGACCGACACGGCTATTTGCGCTAGCTGTCGGCTCCAGCGCTTGCGGGTGTTTGAATGGGGGACCGGGAAGTAGCCACGTGGTACATTTGTCTGTAGCGTACCTGCCGAAGTTATCCATGTTACCTGGCCAACCATGCTGGCCATAATGTACTGATGAATATTAATCTGAAGACCCATTGGCTCTGGCCAGACATGTATTTGTGACGTCATATGTAAGCATCGAGTTGCTGAAAACTGCCTGGGATATCGTATTTTTTTAATGTAATAACGTATTCTTAATACATCAACAAAAAATAGTTTTGTTTTGGCGTATACGTTTAAAAGAGCAACCTGGGATAGTTGTTTTAAATTATTTTTTTCGTTGATAAATGTGGAGATTAAGGGGGGGGTAAACAATTGGTAACTATGGCTTAAAAGTTAGATGCATTTGCTACATATAGGTTTTCGGCAATCACAGTGTGTATTGAATGGAAATCCAGGTCGCTACCTTGACTTCCGCTTACGTACCAGATATCGCGATAATCGCGAAATATTCCTGACGATATATCGAAACCAAAAATTCCGGATATCGAACAACCTTAGTGGACTTATTTCCATGCTGGTTGTTGGCCTTAGGCCGTTATGGGTATTTTTTTAAGAATGGAGGAGGGGACTATGCTGAATGTCTTACTTATGCGGGCTTATTTAAAGGACACGTGTAGATAAATCCCTAGGAATACATGCCTCGCGTTGAATATTTTTTTGGTAAGGTACATTGCATTTCTCGGATATATTTCGTCAGGATTTCTATTTTGCAAGAAGTGCGTGCGTGGACGTCCCCAGTCCAGGTCTTTTGTTAAGATTTGGCTTGCACTAAAGGCCGCGACTCATACATCGACCGTGCATGGATCACTTGTGGTAACTCAATTCATGCATTTATTTTTGGTTATTTTCCGTGCGCTAGTAAAAATTTGTGGTTTAGCCCTGACGTCCGGCTCTTGGAATTATTTTCCGTGACCCGTTGAAAAGTTGCCGATAAAATAAATGATATACTTTCCTTTCATTTAAATACACTCAATCCTCCCTTTGAGACCGCATTCATGTCCTATCATATCTTCTTAGGCTTTGCACTGAAGTATCAGTTGTTGGTTATCGACTTTTTCCTGAACTAAATCGTAAACCTAGCAAGACGGCTTTCATCAAAGAAAAAAAAGGCCCGGTACCGCACCGAAGCGTTCCCTGCTCCAGACCTGCTAATGTCGTATAGTGCCAGGCATTTAGCTGCGTGGTCTTGGGAGTGATATATTCCTTTCTTTGGGGATGGAGGTGGACTTACTTTCATGCTGGTTGTTGGCCTTGCCTTATGGGTATTATTTTTTTATGAATGGAGGAGGGGGCTAAGCTGAAAGTCTTACTTATGGGGGCTTTTTTAAAGGACATGTGTAGATAATTCCGAAGGAATACATGCCTGGCGTAAGTGGCGTTGAATATTTTTGGTAAGGTACATTTCCTTTTTTCGTATTAATTTCGTGAGGATTTTTATTTTGCGTTTTTTAGGGTGTCTGGAAGTAAGAATGTGCCTACACTACAGATAATTTGTTTTCTCTGTGAATATATACATTATTAAGTCTTTTGTTTTCCGAATATAAAGGCCAACTTTTAAAAAATGTCAGGATATTACTTGATTTCTAATGCATGTGAAATTATTTAGGCCTATGACTTAATAATATTCTCGGTTTAATTATTTTCTTTCGGACATCATAATCAGAGGCTTGATGGTCAGGCCGAATGGGCCATGTCCTATATACACACACTGTATAGGACAACTTCCTATAGGGGCGGTAATCTAAAATGTGGACAACTCGGCCAACATTTGACCCACTGATTTGGGAGTTCTTGCCTATGGTGCGGGCACATAGGCGGTAGCAAGTACATTGTACAGTAGGTGGGTGCCAAGGCTTTCCTGTCGATATTTTGCAGGCGATTATCAACCGCTTGTCATGTCAAAGCGTATCAAAAAACAACGCAGTCAGTTCCCTGATACTGGGAACTTGACAAAGATTTGGCGTAAATTTCCCTGATGTCAAAGTCTGCAGGAGTCAGCTTGGAACACACCATTTTCAAAGAGGTGTACGCACGACTTCCGTTCAAACAATCACATAAATCGAAGGATAAAATGTCACTTTTCAATATCAAAACCTAAACGAACAAGAAATACAAGACAGATATGTCAAGACAGATATAAAATATGCCACTAAAAGGTTCCCTTTGTCGGTGTTTTCGGCCGATATATTTTTTTTACCCCTCAAAATGTAGGCCATTAACCCCCCTTCCTACCCTGTATTTTCACAATGGTAGTCTTCGCAACACGTGCGGCCGCTTCCGCATATGGAGCCTTGCGGAGCTCGACATTCGTGACCTTTTCGGTTTTTGTCTTACTCCGTAACTTGATTGTATTGGATTGAAACTTTCCCAAACGAGAGATAAGATATTCAACAAAAATTATGTAAGGTAATAATACTATGTTGGAGATCGAGTTTTGTGAAAAAAAATTCAGTATATTGTTGAGAAATTCCACATGCGAGCTCGTCCGAACAAATTCGACGTCGCTGAACAACCCACTATAAATAATCGCCATCGACTCATCAGAGGCATTTCATTTAATAATAGTATAAATAACGTGCAAAACATCAGTAACAGTAAATTAACGTTCAGAACGATCACATGAACCCAACGTAAATAATCAATTCAACAAGTAGGCCTACAATGAAATAACCAACGCAAACGTTACATAAACGTGGGGGCAGTCACAGCGCTTCGTTTGAGTTGGTCCGTAGTTGGTCCTACATCTGTAGTTGGTCCGCTCAATCTTTGTTCACGGCGAGCCCAACTGGACGGTCGCGGGTCAGTGAATACTCGCAAGCGCTCGCAGGCTGCTTTCGAGCGTTATCGGGAGAACGGCCAGAGCATACTGGTCGAAACGTCGAGTTACCACTCGGGTTCTTTTTCAGAACCAAACCTCTTCCTTTAAGAGACCTGATACATAGTGTCACCATAAACCTTCCTATATTGATTCACCCACCATGCAAAGCCTTAAGTCTTATTTGTTAGAGAGGTTGTCAAGTCTAGGTCTGGTTTCCATCTCTAGGTAAAGCCATAGCGACGTGCTAAAGGATCGATGGGACCGAAACCAGACTATGTGCAGCATTGCAACAAGACACAACAAGGCCTTGCACACACTACATTGTACATTCTACATTGTACATGTGTACATTGTACAGTACATGTAAATATGTACAGCGGCAGCATGGCTGCATACACATACGTATACGCTGCGCTACTGAAGCCTCTCTGCTTGATCAGCGCTCAGTAGCTACAAGTTATACGCTGCGCTACTGAAGCCTCTCTGCTTGATCAGCGCTCAGTAGCTACAAGTTATTTTACTACCTTAAAAAAAAACCATGAATTGGGGTAATAATGGGGTTCTTTCTTTATCTTTTGAATTGTGTGGTTTTGTTTTTCTTGTTTTTCATTGAAAAATTTCAAATCCCAGTGGGGGCGAGTGGGGGGGGGGGGGTGACGATCTTTCATGGGAGGAGGGGGGGCGTACACTATTCCCTATACCAAAATAAATATTATTTTGAACTGCAGGTATCTATCTAATGCCTAAGTCACATTTGCCGCGGCCGCAGTGGATTCTAAAATAGCAGTCACATAAACTGTATGTTAGGGTTGCCGCATGGCGTATTCTTAATTTATGGTATGACAGAAAACCTGCGACTGCCGTACACACTTTGAAGTGATGATGCACGGTCACCCTAGGGCAACCCTGCGGCGGCTGTAAGTTTTTGACAAATACCATGGCAGACGCAAGCTGTGCGCAATTCGTCTGCAGGGACAGCATGCGTTGGGCGTATGGGAGCCCTGCGTGGGCCCTGCGCTGCCAGCAGGGTGTGCAAGTGCAACAGTATGCAAGGCTACCATGGAATTATTGCAGCCACACGGAAAATGCAAGGCCACCATACACCTCGACGTACAGCTGCTGTTTACTGTTTTACAGCATGGCAACAGCGAATCTTATTGCTACGGCGAATGTAGAAATGAATGTTATAACTCGGCAATATAATTCTACAGCCACCTCTATGGCCTGTAAAAAATCAGGATGCGCCATAGGGCGACCCTAAGGCCGCCGCAGATTTTCTGTGGCTGGCGCACGTATCTCTCGAATTTAGGTAAGAACGGCCGCCGTAGAGCAATTGTGACAAAAAAATTCATATTTTGTGATTAAAATGATGAACATATAAATAAATGATTGTTGAAGTTACATGTACTGTATACCAGTAATAAGAAAGCCCATCATACCTCATCCAAAATGGGAAACAGCACAACATGAAGTGCAAAAGACTCAACAGAAGAGGCGTCATTATCATCCTCCATGGTCATGCTTAGGATGTCAATTATCAGATGTGTTCTTTGAAGTGTTTCAAGTTGCAATTTAGTGTTGTGACTTTTTGTTCACCTGTAAAAAAGCATAATTAATGAAATCAAATAAAACTAGAGCTTTAATGCATGTTTGAAAATAGGGTAATTACCTGCCCTGAATGTGCTTGATTAATTTTTTTTTTAATAAAACTTTTGAAAACTTTACTTTTTTCTCATAAATATTCATTAGATGAAGTAACAGTGACATGGTGACAATTGAGGGATAAACCTTTTCCCAACTTAGATGCATGATAAGTTATGATCTTGTAGGACCGAAGATTGCGTCATGATTGTCGTTTGCACCTTTAAAGTGCTGTCATGTGACCATCCCTTTGAGCCACTCCGTGAAAACACATCACAACCACAACAGAATAGGGATACTCTTTAGGCCAGGTTTTGCTTGAATATCTCTTTTACACCATAGTGCTTTGTCTATGCACTTTTCGGTACAAGAGGAAGGTGCTTCGCGGCGGAAAAGCTAAAACAAAATCAGCTAGACAGTAACAAATCGGTAAAAACAGTAAGACTTTTCCTCTACAAACTACATGTACATGTGTACAGGACCTTGTGCGCATATTTTCATCCTTGCACATATTTTAAGTTTCATAAATCAAAACATATTTCCTGAGTACATCAGATTGATACTGAGAGTCATATACGAGAAATTCACTGCCTTGGAACTAGTATCCTTTGCTCCTTCACAAGAAGACAGTGTATTTCAGAAATGGAACATTGAAATCAGATTTAATTTGATTTTAAAAATTATAAGTTGGTATTTTTTCTAAATAATGAATGCCTAAAGTCCAAAGTTACGACATTTGTCTTCGTAGATTATCATTATTTTTTAAAAAGTTGATATTCAATGGCACTTAAATTATACAAGTGAACAATGAACAATATGAATATGAACATGTTCAATGAACATGAACAATATATTTTTGTATCAGGATTTTACGTTACTGTCCTAATTTTCTTCAAAAAGTGTAAAAAAGGAATGTTCTCACTGCAGGAAATAATCAATATTCATGAAGCAAAAGTTGGTAAAAAAAGTGATGTTAAGGATCCAGCCACAACATGGAAGAAGAGGCGGTGAGGTACGAGTGTAATCACAGGTGTCAAATAGAAAAAGGAGGGACTATTTGCCCGTAGCTTGTGCTACTGCCACCGTGCAAGTAGGGAACCAGACAGAAGACTCACTGGATGAAAGAGAAAATCTAATTGAGAAACATCACAGACTGCGGAACACAAGTCACATGGAACTCTATGAAATAGCTATAGATAACATTGTTGTTGATGAGACTCACGAACGTAGTGTTTTAGGTTTATTATTACTAGGCCTATTATTTTTGTCTTTGCCAACATCTGAAAAATGAAGATAACAAGATACCTCTGTTGACAATAAAGTTGACATAACACAGGTCGACAACAGCCTACATCTAAGCAATACAAAAGAAGTTTAGTACATAAAAAACAAATTATGTAAAAAACCTTTAAAATGAGTACAAACACATACAAGTTCACAAAATAGCTGCTGTGTAAATGCAGGCACTTGCCCTCGCTTATTCTAATGACTTGAACTGAGAGTTAGAGGCCTTGAATTCTGAATTTTTTTAAAGCAAGACCACTTTGGCCTTGGATGGAACAAAATCAGATAGGTCACCAAGACCAATAGGTAGGTCACCAAGACCAGTAGGTAGGGCACCAAGGCCAGTAGGTAGATCACCAAGGCCAGTAGGTAGGTCACCAAGGCCAGTAGGTAGGACACCAAGGCCAGTAGGTAGGACACCAAGGCCAGTAGGTAGGGCACCCATGCCAGTAGGTAGGGCACCAAGGCCAGTAAGTAGGACACCAAGGCCAGTAGGTAGGGCAACCGGGCCAGTAGGTAGGTCACCAAGACCAATAGGTACAGTAGGTCACCAAGGCCAGTAGGTAGGGCACCCATGCCAGTAGGTAGGGCACCAAGGCCAGTAGGTAGGGCACCCATGCCAGTAGGTAGGGCACCAAGGCCAGTAAGTAGGGCACGAAGGCCAGTAAGAAGGACAAAAAGGCCAGTAGGTAGGACACCAAGGCCAGTGGGTAGGACACCAAGGCCAGTAGGTACCGGTAGGGCACCAAGGCCAGTAAGTAGGACACCAAGGCCAGTACGTAGGGCACCAAGGCCAGTAGGTTGGGCGCCAATGCCAGTAGGTAGGTCACCAAGGCCAGTAGGTAGGGCACCCATGCCAGTAGGTAGGGCACCCATGCCAGTAGGTAGGGCACCAAGGCCAGTACATAGGGCACCAAGGCCAGCAAGTAGGAAACGAAGGCCAGTAGGTAGGACACCAAGGCCAGTACCGGTAGGAAGTTCTAGGTTTTTAAAAAAAAATCTTGGTGCAAAAAAACCAAGAAGATGGAAGTGCAAAGACAATGAAAAGACGTCGCCGTCTAGTACAACCAAGGAGGTGGTACAACAGTATAACGCATGTGCAGGTTGTCTTCCCCATTGCTGCCACTTCCACTGGTACTGGTACTTGTTCTGCAAATAGACAGATAGAGCGTATGCATACAGGGAAAGCATGCAGGGAAAGGCCAGGCTTTAATAATACATGTACAGTACATACATGTACATGTGTACAGGGCTGGGTAAAAATATTACTAGCACCCCAGACAGAGGGATAAGGGACCATGGGTGGTTGCACTGATCACTTGTGATAGAACCTGTGGCAGGTGAACACTACTTTTATTCAAGGTGTTGCCTTCTGCCCTTTGTTTACAGAGTTTTACTGAACCCATCTGTAGCTACATTGTACCCATACATTTAACACATACATTAGGGCCGATCCCACTACACCAAATAAATGCGATTATTTGGATCGCGATTCAAACTCCACTCTTTTTGCTTGTGGGGACACAATAAACGCGATTATAAGTGGGATTTGAATCGTGAATTGGACTCCGCTCAAATCGCACCGGTTTTTTTTCAAGCCCACGATGCATTGTGCAAGCTTGGCATTTCCTGCCAGCAGCTTACTGCCAGGACGTGCAACACAGGGTTTGTTTACATTCGTCAGCGAGTCCCACCATTCCCGCTTGCGCAGCGCGACCACATGCTAACGGCAATTGGCTCGCATTTATTTGCGACGCGATTATTTGGCCTGTGTGGACACGACCCCCCCCAAAAAAGGTTTTTGAATCGCAATTCAAATCGCGATTATTTTTGTAGTGGGAACGGCCCTAGAGTATACTACTGTAAGTAGTGTTCCATATGTCAGGAAAACAAGTGCGATGCAAGATTTTCTTGGTCGACAAATACAACGCATTTGAAAATATGGTTTATTGTGATTTTTTGGGGTGGGGCAAAAAGGGCATGGCGGCTAAGGCAAATGTAGGGCACGGCCAAACTGGCTGTAAAGAAGGGGTTGCAATGTGGGGCACCTCAGCCAGAAAGAAGGACAGCGACGGTACTAGTCGTCGCTCATTTCAAGCCCTGGAGTTACAAAAAAATGTAATTTAGTCTTCCCATTATGAAAAAAAATCAGGCCCAAAAGATCAACGTGTGTGAGACTGCTCCACAGCTTGCCCAACTGACCTTACGATTTGCATACCAGACACAACATGCCGACCATCGCTGGTACAAGGTACACATGTACATCCCCCTCACAGAAGCAGTTTGGGATCCTCCATTATCAATAATAGGTACATAGCGGAAACTGAGGGACACTTCAATTCGTCCACCTGCTACTTTCCAGTCATAAGCCGTGTTCCCACTGGACTTAATTTTGTCAAACTACCGAGGCTGAGCGGAAGAATGACAAAATTAAGTTCAGTGGGGATGCTCGGTAAACTGACATCCCTGTCAAGTTACCACTACCGTGATGTAAAACTTACAGGTCGAGAGGAGTCGCGGAAGACTTCTGCTCAGCCACGGTAACTTAACAGGGACTCTAAAAAGTCCTGTGGGAACAGCCCTGTGATGTTAAAATACCATGACCACGCTGTAAAACGCTATATAAATAGAGCAGCTTCCTGTGTTTTGTCACCACTGCACAGAAATAGCTAGCGGGAGCGCGCAAGTGGTGGTATGGTTTCCTGACGCTAACACGCCAGTTCAGTATACAGTACATGTACAGTGTGCACATGTACATGTACCATTCAATCATTTGTAATTGTACGCTGTATCGTTATACATGTAGTGTACTTCTCGTCTTCAAGCTCCATGAAATCATCAGTGAAATATGTCAGGTTTGATTGATTTTGTCAGGCTTTTAACTGGCTCTAATACTAGTGAATATACTGAAGAACAATTAAAGAGGAGAGCTGGCAGATCATCAGTCAGCTCAAACCCGGACATCGTACTACCACTGGTAATCGAACTAGAAGAAGAAACAAGGACTTAAGTCTTTACCCAACGATATTCACGTGGCGTGTTGTATCCAGTGGCAGTAGTACTAGTCAGTTTATGTACATGTCGGTAGCTGACTATACAATGTTACGATTTCAGCGCAAAAAGTATGTCATATCCCTCCTAGGGCAAAGGTTACTGTACACAGCACCCTCAATAATCGGTCATTCTCCTCGCTCCACAGCGAATAAACATTATGTCGGCGTAAAAAAAGTCCATGTGGGAACACGCGGTAGACTAGCATTCAGGAATGTTGCGGTGTACATGTACAGTAAAATCCTGGGTATAATGCGCACTTTTTTTCACCGCGGTAGAAATCAAAAGATGGAGGTGCGCATTATACACGGGTACAACGATGTCCTGCCGGTTTGGGTTTCAGTCATCAAACAGAAGCCGACCTTACATTGTATAACATTTGAACAATGGGGCTGTCAATCATTGTCCCCATTGCAAACTCTCCTGGGTTTTTTTTTTCCCCACGAGGTTACTTGGGCTCAAATTGATTTTCTTTTATTAGGAGGGCGATCCTCCTGTGATCAACCTTCCCATATTTTTTTTTTAAAGGAAACAAATGGAGGCATATCTGTGAAGCCACCATGGATGTGCATTTTGTTCAGTCTGGACACTTTTTATGGAAACCGATGGTATTGTTACATTGTATCACATTTTTTTTAAATTGGAGCTGTCCATCATCATCCCCAATGCAAACTCTCCCAGTTTTTCCCCACTGCGAGGTAACTTGGGCTCAAAATTAAAATAGATGTTTTTAATCAGAGGGCGATCACCCTTCCCGCTGTGAGATTTTCAAGTTTTCCGTGTTTGGTTTTTCCCACGGCGAGGTAACTTGGGCTCAAATGGATGTTTTTATTCGGAGAGCGATCATCCTTCCCACTGTGGGATTTTCAAGTTTTCCGTGTTTGATTTTTTCCCACGGCGAGGTAACTTGGGCTCAATTGGATGTTTTTCATTGTGAGGGCGATCATCCCTTCCCACTGTTGAAGATTTTTTTCAGTCAATAGACATACTTTTTTTTTAAGGGAAGCTGACCTTACATTGTATCACATTTCAACAATGGAGCTTTCATTCACTCTCCCGGGTCATGGCGAGGTGACTTGTGCTAAAATGGATTTTTTTATTCGAAGGGTGAGGATCCTCCCCACTGTATGCTCTCTTCTCGTTTTTTTTGCCTGGGCCAGGCTCGAAATAATGGACTTTTTTATTCGGAGGGTGATCATCCTTCCCACTGTGGGATGGAAACAACTTTACAATGGACTCTGCAATTCATGCCACGGATTTTTTTTTTCCTCTCGGTGAAGGCGAAAGTTGGGGGTGCGCATTATACACGGGTGCGCATTATACCCGGGATTTTATGGTAGTTTATTTCTAACCAATAAACAGCTTGCTACGGCTTGCCACGGCACTTATGCAATTGCAGTTCAGTTGTCAGATGTAATTTATGGGTGGTTTTGCGAAAGCGAAGGTGTCTTTTGTGAAGTTAACCACTTCGCGCCGGGACCTCCGAATCCGGAGGTCAATTGGATTGCCTTTGCAACGGGGCCCACTATTGTCCACATTCTAAACAAAGACTCTTTTCAGTTTAGAACAAAGCAATATGAATCAGTACAAAGACCCTTTTTGACGCAAGTTGCCACATGAATTGCAAGATTAGCAGCAGTAATTGTGCAATTGTGGGACTTTTACTTTGGAGGATCGAGGGATACCGCGCTGCAGCTAAAAGCACGCGGGGGACATTGTCTTTGCATGCCACACAGCCCAACGGTCGTCGGTCTGGCATTGGAATTCCCCCACATTCTTTACCGTAATCTGTACGCTCGTTTGTGGCCGACCAACTCGAAGATTTGACTGCCTGGAGTGGAGGCTGGAGTCTGCGATCAGGGATTGTCAGCAGCGTACACGCACGCACACACACACGTCCGTTATGGTCCATTGACGACGCACAAAGGGCCCTTTTTCGAACGGATAATCTCTTGACAAAAGCCACAACGACGTCCGAATTGTGCCAGGTTTTACTCTCTTGTACCCATAGTATACCCTTATCGATTTATTTCACAGAAATATATTGTTCCGATTGTTTTAGCAAGATTTTAAAATGATGCATTGTTCATTGATGCATTGTATGGCGGTCATCGGCGCTGAAAAATCCCCCGGCGCGAAGTGTTAAGGGCTCTTGGTTAATTTGTATAATGAATACTATACTACATGTACATCAATTAATTAATGTTATTGGAACATGGGGGAAGATTTCCAATTCAAGTTTTTTGCAAGATGTCCACTTGTTCATGTTTCATGCCCTACATGCAGTTCATGTTTCCCACCTTTTTGTGATCTGGCCCATTTAAAGAGGAAAGTCAATTCATCTCTTTCCTGTGTTCCTCCCAATTTCCTTCCCTCCTTAACCCTGAATCTACATAGAGTGGCTTTATAGCCTTGTATTGGGAATAATTGCATAAACAGAGCAGGAAATTCACGGCAGCCATGCAGTCAGTTCCGTGATGCACCTTCTACATTTCATACCTTCAAGCCACTTTTATTGTGACTTGCAATCCTGCTGGCCACCATGCCCTATCCGTCAATGACGAAATAAAAGAGGGAACAATTTTGAAAATTTTCTACACCGGTAATCCGACAAAATGTATCACCAATAACAAACTTTGGAATGTGGGGATTAATAAAATGTATGGACCAGCAGTCGCCAGAAGCAATGAACATAATAATTGGGACTGCTAGTGCAAACTGCTAGCTAAGGCTTTGGTGCAAACATTACGGATGATTTACATGCAGTAACTTGGTAATACGCTGCCATGATCAGCATACTGACTGTAGCGTGAATCCAGCAGGGTCGGTTAAAAGCAGGTAAGGCTTTCCTTAGGTTTTTATTTCTGAAACCAACACAACTCTTTCTCGTGTGCAAGTCCCGATCCACTCACCTTTTATGAGTGATTACCCAAATATTCAAAAATAATGTGAATGACAAGAATAACATGCACAAATCATTGAGCATAAAAATACTGAGAAATCATTTCAATGCAACACAAGAGATCTGTTTCAATAGAATGGGAAACCAGTTAGAGTAAAACATCAATCGTCAGATAGCTTTCGTAAAAACTTATCATGAAGCAATAATAAGGGATACCAGTGCCAAGGTAGTGATTTTCTTAGTATGCGACTCTCAGTATCAATCTGATATTCATAGGAAATGTTTTGTATTTATTGCGCAAGGATCACAATACAGTACATACATGTACCCACGTCGCACAAGTTCCTTTGCACAAGCTTTAGGCTCACACATGCAGACTAAAAATTAGTTAAATAACTTTAACAATACAAGTCGCCCTTTTTTTAATTTTGGAGGGGTCCGACGACTGTAGGACTGAAAACAGCCATGAAACAGTCGCAGGGCTCAACGTGTGCATGCGCGCGCACACAATCACACAAATCCACTGTGCACCCAGACCTGTCAGAAGGTCATGTTTGAAATCAAAGATGGCAGTCTTCTTTTGGCTCGTCACACAGGAGAGAGATCTGCTCGATCAACTGAGGGGAAATTTAAAATGTTTTCCCAAATGCGAGTAACACAAATTACCAGTATAGGAATCCAAAAGTGGGTGTGTGCGGTTTCATGGGAGTTTTCAGAGTAAATTTGGGGATTTTGGTCGGGTAGACAATTTTATTTAGACGAAGAACCATTTCGCATGCTGGCGAACTTTGACCCTACAGTCACCTGATCCCTTTAAATTTCAAAAAAAGGGTGACTTGTCAGGTCCAAGTTACGCAGACTAGCTACAACAATATGGCGGAGAACGGCGGATTTCTATTTGCTACCCCATCGTACCGTTATGTCATTATATGACAATTGGTGGTCTATTTTGGGTTTAGGATTTTCCTACCCATTTACAGTGACGGTATTACAGTGGAATGTCGCTATACTTTGACTATACTTTTTTTTTCTAATACACTCACTATAAAAGTATGGGAAAAAACCTCAACTCAAATTGAACCACCAATAAGAATGTAGACAACATGATCATCCTAATCTTACAATCGGCCTTTAAAAAAAAAATTGAGGGGGTCGGGCGATAGCAGGGTCCAAGCATTTTAGCAGGCTAACACAGGCTGTTAACAATTTTTCGACTACCATGAGTACCCCCGACCGAAATCCCCAGATTTTACCCCCCAAACACAAGTGAAACCATCCCACATGCCTACTTTTGGATTAAGTGAGAATCACAGATTTCAAAACTGGTTATTATTTTACTCACATTTGGACGAGCCAAACAGAGGCGGCCATCTCTGATTTTGAACAGTTCGATTGATTTTATGACAGGTCTGGGTGCGCAGTGGGTCTGATCGAGTATGTGTGCGCGTATGCACGCATGGAGCCCTCCAACTGTTTCCTGAACAGCACGAGGCAACCTGCACTGCGCAGAAAATCATTAATTTGCATGTATCTGAAATCAAAGATGGCCACCTCATTTTGGCTCATCGGACGGGAGAGACAAATTCTTGATCAACTGAGGTGAAATTTCTCCTTTTTTTCCCAAACGTGAGTAAAGCAAATGACCAATATTGGAATTTTGTGATTCTTACTAAATCCAAATACACTATCCATGGGTACATCGGATGGTTTCAAAAATAATTTTGTTATGCATAGTTTTTTAATTAAAGGGGAGCAGGTCAACTCGTACACACCCCAACATGTACATGTACGCTTGCCAACTCGTACGCAAATTGGTCAACTCGTACGCAGGCCAACTTGTACTTGTACGCCGCTTGATCAACTCATACTCAGATAATGTCTCCCTGAGTTGTTCATTGCTCGATCTTTGGTTGTGAGTATAACTAGTAAAATAAGCCTCTCTTGAGTAATTTTTCCGTGAAGGTTTGAACCATGATTTTGAAGTCTTTTTGTCTTTCGTAAGGCTCCAGACCAGAATTGAGGACAGTGTTATAGCTACGCTGGTCGGCGGTGGACGGGGCCGACCAGCACGGGTAATTTCCGTCCACCACTCATGGTGAAAAACAATGCTTCCAACCAGCACTAATTTCACATTAGAACTGCATCTAACTTTATACAAAGTACATCATTATTTATATCTTTAATCGTGTTTTATGTGCATTTTTTCAAGAATTATGCTTTCAATTCGACAATAAATGATTACTTCTTAAACAGGGCAGGAAATTCACGACGGCAATTTGAAGGCAATTTGAATTTGGCTGATGCGATAGTTGGGCAGATCAGACTGCTGGCCGGCGTGCGGCCCTTAGCACAGCACGCATAATATAGAATCCAGACTGCTGTGTGCAGCAGACATGGAAGCTTGACCGTACCGAGCGCACTGCTAGCTAAACATTGCGCATTCTATGCACAACAGTACGGACTGTGTATGGGTGTACAATGTACATGTACATGTACTGTACATGTACATGGACATGGACAATGCGTACATATCATGTACAAAGGGACAACAAACTTTTCGTCTGTGGGTACTGGCAGTAAATCTTGGACAACGCTGGCTGTACCAACAACGGGTACCAACGCGGTAGTTGGGGGCGATTTGCGTTGAACGATAGATTGCGCAACAACACGTGGTTGGGTTGCGTGTGAAAGTAAAATCATAGAGCTGTCAAAAGTTTGCGCGTTCGCGGGTGCCTTTTCAAAGTTGTAACCATGCCCCGAAAGGAGAAAGCCAGACAGCAAAACGAGCTACATGTACTACTTCATGATACAGCACAAAAATGTTGCAAACTTTTTTCAGGTACATGTAGGCCTATGAACTTGATCTTTTAATTGGTATCTACAACAGTACATGTAATACAAGTTTTATTGTCATCATTTTGACTGCAGCCGCTAATCGCGAGGCTCCGTCCACCACTAAAAATACCCTAGCTATAACACTGGTCGAGGACCCCGTGTTGCTGCACCTATTCGAGTATGTGCGACACACATGGGTAGAAAGCAACACATGGCAGCCCTCAACCTGGTCAGTCTTTAATACAAGCATCCGCACGAACAATGACGTGGAAGGATGGCATCAGCTGCTGAACACCAAAGCCTCAAGACCTGGCCTGCCGATGTCCCAGCTAATCCCTCTCCTTTACCGTGATGCTCAGCTGGTAAACCTACATACAAGGCTGGTGAAGGAGGGGAAGATGTGTAGGAACCAGCGGCGGGCTACCTGACAGATCCAAGGCAGGGTATTTCAGCTGTGGGACCGGTACTTGGCTGGTGGCATGAAGATGTCTGAACTTCTTGCCGCCTGCAGTTATCTGCATGGGTTACAGCTGTGAAGCATCTCCATCAAACACCCGGCCCTTTTCAGGGCCACACATTTTTTAAAAGAGCAATTTGACAACGGTGTGGTAGAAAAAAAAGGTGTCCCAAACAAAACATAATGCAAAATGTCCATATCAGTTGATACCCCCACCCCCCAAAAAAGAGTGAATAAATAAATCATTTTCTTCCAAAGAAAATAAATAATAGGCTACAACAAAGAGAACACCAAGTCGATAAGTCACCCAACACAAATTCATTACTACACACGTGTACTTTCTACTCAAGGTATCACAAAAAAGGAAAAAGAAAAGCAGGCACACTAGAAAAGCCTTCAGGCAAAAACACAAGCACCAAATGCCAAGCAGCTGCCAGCTGCTATATTTTGGTTAAAAATGATGCATACAAAGCTTAATGTCCAGCACTCTTGCTGTAGATTTCACAAGTGATCGTTTTCGTTTCGGCCACCATGATTCTAATGATCGCAGAATGTTAAAACAATGCTGCTTAATTGTTTTGGTCGTCAAAGAAACCCAGGAAAACCTCAAGTAAAGGTCTTTTTTTTATCGATGTTGCTTGTTGCCGATTTTATTATCTATGTTGCTTGTTGCCGATTTTATTATTGATGTCCCTTGTTGCCGATTGTATTATCGATGTTGCCGATTTTATTATCGAGGTTGCCAATTTTATTATCGATGCTGCTTGTTGCCAATTTTATTATCGATGTAGAAACTGAAAGCATGCCTGGCGCGGTGCTCCAATACTGCGATAGTGACCAGCGGGCATTACGCAATGTACTTCTGGGTTCTTAATTTCTTGTGTTTTACATTGAATGGCGGGTATCCGGGTACCGACTATTTCAAAATTTGGGTATCCGGTTCCTCAAATACCCGATTTTGCCCAGCCTTAAAAAAGGGTGACTTGTCGGGTCCAAGTTACTTGGACAAGACCCTACAGTCACCCGACCCTCCAAATTCCAAATTTCGATTAAAAAAGGTGACTTAATAGTAATATCGCCCGACCACCTAAAAAACTAGAACAGCAAAGCTGTCATGGCTCGCTACAACCTTATCATTTACAGTAAACAAATCAATGTAGACGTTAACATGCACATAGTACATGTACATGCAATACATGTATAGTGTAGACGGTAATATTTAAAAGCTTTAACATTACTACAGCGCCTTACCCCACCCTAATGTAAACCATACATGTATAAAACCATGAACCCCAAACCAAACCTATCCCAACCCTCAACCCATAACCCTACCACTTATTCTCCACCCAATCATCCCTACACAACCACCCTACCCCAATACATCCCCAAATCTATATCTCTAATCCTATTATTCCATCACCCTAGTACTCTATCATACCAAATAGCCCCCATCCACCCATTCACCCCTACCCATCCCTAGTCCGAGTAACTTGGACCTGACAAGTCACCCTTTTTTTATCAAATTTTGAAATTTTGAGGGTAGGGTGACTGGGTACAAGGACAACGGGTATGGAAATGCTTGAACTGGCACTTTGACAAAAACAACCCTTCCGAAATCCCCAGATTTTCCAAAAAAACACCCTTGAAACTGTCCCACGTGCCCATTGAGGATTCAGTGAGAATCACAGATTCCAATACTGGTCATTTTGTTTTATTCACATTTGGGAAAAGGAAGAAATTTCCCCTCAGTTGATCAAGATTCTCTCCCGTCCGACGAGCCAAATTGGGCCATCTTTGATTTAAATTGAAACGGTCTACTGTACACGTATACACGTAAAGCAATGACGTTTTGACAGGTCTGTGTGCACAGCGGGGTCTGTGTATTGTGTGTGCGTGCGCGCGCACAGATCTGCCAAAACGTCATCTATTTTTAATACCATTGGGTAGGGTTGACAATGGATCATCGGTAGTCCGATTAACTTGGAGCCGACAAGTCACCCTTTTTTTATCGAATTTTGAAATTTTGAGATTCGGGTGACTGTAGGGTCCAAGTAAAACAGAGTCCCAACATGGCTGATGTGTACAAACCGGCAAAACTTTTCGACCGAAAAACTACTTGACCGAAACCCCCAGATTTACCGCCGAAAACACCCATATCACCGTCCGACGTGCCCATTTTTGGATTCAGTGAGAATCACAGATTTCAATAATGGTCATTTGTATTACTCACATTTGGGGAAAAGGGAGAAATTTGATCGAGAACATTCTCTCCCATGCGACGAGCCAAAAGGCGGCCATCTTTGATTTTAAATTGAAACGGTTACAGGATTCTGTGGGGGATTTTCTTTGTGGTTTATAAACAATATTTTTGGACTTTTTGATGCTTTCTGCTGCATTTTAGAGCATTTCCTGGGCTTTTTAAGTACTTTTTCTAAGGAAAAAACATGAAGAGATTTGAAGATTTGTTTTCTTCAGATAATTATTGACATCAATATTTCAACAAATGACCAGTTTTTCTTTCTGGAGGGTGGATGCACAAAATGAGTACCGGTAATTTCAAGATTCAGACATGCAATAACAGGTAGTGGCTGAAGTAATAAACGATTCAAACAACTGTTTATTCAGTTTCAATTGAACATAATATTAGTAATTAGTGTAGCGACATCCCGGTTATTTTCAAAACCGGGAACCGGTGTCGCTGAACCGGTCGGGAACCGGTGTCCCGATTTTCTCCAACCATAATTTAGCCAAAATCTAACTCTATAAGGAATAGCGTGTGCTCCAAATTCATGGTTGTGAATTTGTAACATCTTTTTTTCCTCATAAATATCGTGAGTTTTCAATTAACTACTCAAGCTGTGATTTGTCTCACATATTCCCTCACTGAAATTTGTTTGCAGCCTTCAGCACACTTCAGCACCCTTTTGATCACGTTTTTTATTTTTTTTTATTCACATTTATTTCCCGAAAATACACTTTGAATGACATTCCACTTTCGTGACGTCACTGAGATCAATATATTCACGAGGCATGATTCTTGGAGGGAATGTCCCACACACGCCCGATAGACGTTCAGCTGTGTTTGGATTTATATTTTTTCACGAGGAGCAAAATCACCATCGTCATCACTGGGGCAACAAATCGACAATAAAGAGTTCGACTCCGAGGACAAACCTCGCAAACACGCGTTACGCGCTGTCATGTTCGGTCGTAACTGCGCGCTGTCCAATCAACAGACGTCCGTCTTGCGTGAGACGGACGTTCTTTTTCAGCTAACTTCAATGCCCCCACTTGGCGCCAGCGTCGCAATACTATTTCATGGAGGAACAAAACCAAACTCAATCATGTCGAGGGTTTCGTGCCCGATCCTGGTCGGATCGAAAAGTTCGTTCGTTTAGAAAAAAATATTGCGCAATGCGCGCTGTGGCTGCAACGCTGTGTGCCTGCCATAGAGCTCTATGGTGCCTGCATACAACCATGGAGCACGTGTAGGCCGCGCTGGGGTGAGTGCGCGCGCAACTCGCTAGCCAATATGACCTTCCGTATGCACAATTCATTTTGCGAACAAAAAGGAAATAAAAGCTGCCTCGACTTTTGTACGACATTTATGAGCAGTTTAATTTTATATGATGGAGGGACTTTTGAAAACCTTGACTTTAACATACTTTTCGATTTTTTATTTTTTATTTGGATTGACTTTGAATTTTTAAAAATTACTATGGGAAACCAGCAACCATAGCTTTGATGCACACCGCTATCAAATATATACTACCCTATTGGCTAAAATTAATAATCCAACCGACTTTGCCGTATTTTCTTATGTGTTTTATTATTTTATCGGGACACCGGTTTTGGAAAACCGGAACCGGGTCCCGATCGGGACGGTCGGGAACCGGTGTGACCGACCGAACCGACCCAGCCTTATTAGTAATGAAGTAAAATGCTTCAACCTTTGGGTTGTGCTGATTAGACCTGAAACCATGAGCTCCATTCAGTTGTAAGGTAATTTATTTTTAGCTTCAACAGGGCTCGAAATTCGTAATTTGGGGTCCGATATAATAGATTGAGGCACCTGAGACGTCATTTTTTACCCTACAAAATGAAAAAAATCAGAGGGAACAAAATCCAACTATATCATTCAAAGATCCTTGTTGGTGATATACAAAAATGTTGCAAACTGCTTACTGACTAAAATTACCAAAATGTTAATCTTAAAATTTAGTGGGCCTGACGTTTCGATCCTAGCAGGACCTTTCTCAAAGGAACTCTGCCTTTGAGAAAGGTCCTGCTAGGATCGAAACGTCAGGCCCACTAAATTTAAAGATCCTTGTTGTTAGATTAGAAGAATTAAAGGTTTGGTTTGAAAAGTTGTTTGAGATGATTGAAGAACTAACTTCGTAGAGCTATGGAGTACGGAGGGAAATTGACCGGTCGACATGATCCGTGCAGCAGCAGTAATCTGACCATGCGCCACGGCCGACGTCACTGACAACAACAAAGTCAAACCGTGGAGCTTCGTAATTTTAGGCCGACACAGAAAAACAGATTCATGCATGTACACCACCGTGTACATTTCTTTTTTTGTCCAAGTATTTTTCAAATTGTGTATTTTACGCTACGACCGTACAGTTTCACCGAGGATCCGGAACCTGGGCCTACCACGTTACAACGCACCATTGAAGAAGGAAGATCGCCACCGCAAAAAAGTACTGAACAACTTTTACTGGTCCACCCTGCGTGTTTGGGCATTAAAAACAAGTGTTCCCTACAATATCCGATCGTTAATCTATTTCCCTGTCCGTGAAAAAAGTTTCATTTAAAATCCGAAGTTTTTTCCATAAAGCCTGTTAAAATACAATCTCTGTTCAAGTCTAAGGAATTAGGGATACAAAATCAGGAACAGGATCGAACTCGAATTGCGAAGACTGGAAAGACGTCACTGTTTACAACGCACGTGCGGCATGCCTTCTCTAGCCTTCCTCAATGGTACCCGATCCGGTCCAAACGCATTCTGGGGCGAATGTGTACCAGCGAATAGGATATGCCACTGGACCATAGCAGTATACAGTACAATCGTGTGCACGGTCGCTATACACTGTGTAGCCTTGTAGGATATAGTACAGCATTTTCAATGCTCGTGTGCGCTTGTCAGCAGATGAAAAAGCTCCCCCTTTTCGGAATAATGATCTTAAAAATGCGAACAATGATCTACACATAATCGGCTCGTTTTTGGCAACGATCAAACCGGCCTCAGAAGGGCACCACGACCAAAGTATCAATTGGGCACGGAAAGACTGGCTGTCAAATACCGCATTTCAGAGGGCATCGACGGCACTGGCCACCGTGAAATTCGAACCCTGCTTAAATTAATGAAAATATTGTTTTTGCGCCATTGTGCGCGAGACAAAATGCGGTGACATGGCAACGAGAAATACCGTTCTCGTGTGTGGGGTCGATCTTGTAAGTTTTGCGAATGGTGTAGTATAACATTTTAACCTTCGTAAAATGTAGGCCCCACAAGCGGAAAACACACATGAGCGCGTGTCTACAGTATGTACTGTATACATGTGTACACATGTACAGTACAGTAGTCAGCACTGAACTGTACATGTACAGTACTTACTACATGTAGGACGTCCGTGGCGGAGGATCGTTGGGTGCCGATGCATGTACACACTGTAACAGTGTGGCCGTCGCATGGTGCACAATGCATGCATGTACCACTCCTACCGCACGGAAAAATACAGGACTAGTATAGATCGTTTGCACCGGCGGTTTTTGTACTACTTTTTCGTCTAGATTTTGCTGGACATGTAAGCTGCATCATTTAAGATAATTCTGAACCATACTATAATAATTTTATTGTGCGTATCGGGGATAAAAAATGCGTATCGGGGATAAAAAATGCGTATCGGCCCGTTTTTTTGCGTATCAGGCAGAAAAAGTTGCGTATCGGGCCGATATGCACGTTTGTACGTGGGGAGAACCCTGGGTTATACTATACATGTAATTATGTATACACGCAAATCAGTGACGTTTTGAAAGGTCCGCAAGCACACTGACGTCATCAGTTTACGTGTATACGTGACAGTAATAGTAATAGTAATAGTAATACCGTTTCAATTTGAAATCCAAGATGGCCGCCTTTTGGCTCGTCACACGGGAGAATGTTCTCGATCAAATGAGGGGAAATTTCCCCCTTTTTCCCCAAACGCGAGTAATACAAATGACCATTATTGAAATATACATGTGATTCTCACTGAATCCAAAAATGGGCACGTAGGACGTAGGTGTTTTCGGCGGTAAATCTGGGGGTTCTGGTCGGGGAGTTTTTCGGTCGAAATGTTTTGGCGGTTTGTACACATCAGCCATGTTGGGACTCTGTTTAACTTGGACCCTAAGTAACTGGCAGTCTGGTCCCCTGTAGTACGGTATAGCGGCTAGCTGCGAAGACATACAGGGGACCAGACTGCCAGTTGCGGCGCTGCCGTTTGAATCTTGCGACCATTTTTGTGGGTAAATCGACACATTTTCGCCACATGGACAGTTGCACACAGGTGCGTGCGTGCGTAAACCACAGTTGCTAGAAATCTTGGGCCGAATGAAGCAGTATTTTATGAGATATATGCTGAACCTGCTGATCCCTATGCCACAGCACTAGTGAACGTTACACAGAAGCCTATGGGAAAAAAGCATAGTTATCTGTGGGGTTCCGTTCGGGAGAGCAGCGGACGACGTAGAACCCCACAGTTCTGTGGGTACATACATGTGCAGTACATGTACAGTCTGGAATATGTACTGTTTTTGTACATTTTGTACAGACTTATTCTAAAACTTTAACATTATTATATTGTCTTTCCTGATAATAAAAGTATAAACTCTAATTTTAGGTTGCAGAAATTAATGTTATTAAATTCCCCCAAAATATAAGCACTGAATTGTATGAAGGGTTTCCTATGAGTATGAATGAAAAAACGCAGTGGCTGTTGTTACGGCAGTCGTCTGTGTGGTTCCCTGACTTCACAGTATTTGTCAGGATGTTTAGCTCTTGGAACCAGACTATCAGCTAATAGACTGGTTCAACCAGCCTGCAATGCTGACGAAATACAATCAACTCAGGGAACCACACGGACGACTGCCGTAACAACAGCCACTGCGATGAAAAAAACAACTTTAACATCCGAATGCGGACGGCCGGACATACGGACGGACGGACGGATGGACTGACGGACAGAAGGACGGACATCGGCATTACATAGGCTCGCCCTGCTTCGCAGCTAGCCAATAAACAAAAGGGCGATTGTAAGGGCCAAAGTTACTTGGACCATGCTTGGACCATACATACATCATTACATGATGATGTACAGTACTAGTACTAGTAGCTACCTCCATGGACGAACTACGCCTGAGCCCCTCAAAATGTTTTTAAAAAGGACGATTGTAAGTTAGTTTTTTTAATGTAAGGGTCCAAAAGTCCCATGGCCATTTTTTTTTAAAGGACGATTGTAAGGGTCCAAGTTACTCGGACTAAGTACAATACTACTATTTACTAAGTAGTCAGTACATGTAACTCACTTTTCAAGGTTTCATTTCCGATAGTCCGAGTAACTTAGACCCGACAAGTCACCCTTTTTTATCGAATTTTGAAATTTGGAGGCCCTCCAAATTTCAAAATTCGATAAAAAAAAGGTGACTTGTCGGGTCCAAGTTAGTCCGAGTAACTTGGACAATCGCCCTTTTAATTCTTTGTTTAAAGGGCGATTGTAAGGGTCCAAGTTACTCGGACTAGGTCCAAGTTACTCGGACTACATTCCCGACTGTCGATCAAAATCCTCGTCTTGGCTCTAGGCTAATACTAAATTCCAATAATAGTAATACTATTAATAGTACTAGTAGTAGTACTAGTACTAGTAGTACTAGTAGTAGTAGTAGTAGTAGTAGTAGTAGTAGTACTTTAGTACAAATAGTAGTAATATTTATTTTAAATAATATTAATAATATTTGGTTAGTTTTCTCACCTTTACTTGTTCCTAAGACTTTTTTGTAAAATATGAATGAAGGAGTTCCTACTCTCGACTCAGCAAAAGTACCGGGCAGAGTCAAAACTCATGTCATCATTCAATAATAGAGATTCAATCAACGAATTACTTAGTACGTACATGCATTATCACGGTAACTTTACTGATTAATGGATAGCATGGATATAATGTAATCAGTAACGTACTGCAGAATGCAGAATGGCGACGGCGGCGTTATAGGGAAGCTGCACTATCACTCCAGTAAACATGTATGATGTACATGTACATATTATGTACGTATACATGTGTACATGTGTACATGTACAGTACATGTGTACATATCGATATCATACGTGTACGTGTCGTGTACCCGCTATACTGGATTGAAACGCAACAGCTAGAGGAAAGCTGGCCAGGTCTGGCCGCACGAGGGCGCGCCTATCCTCTATTATAAGTGCCGTGCTCAAGGCGTGCGACTAAGCCGTTTACGAATTGAAGACTTCGGCTCGGGCTTAGGCACTGGCAGGCATCTAAAAACAAGCGTTTGGTCCCAGTTTCTTGGTAAATACCCTGTACCTATCAAGGCAACAACCTTCAAATTCGGAAACAAACCACAACCTGGATTTTCAGGTTTTGTCAGACGGAGACGAAGTCTGAGCCCGAGCATAGTATAAAGTCTTCATTTCGTAAACGGCTTTTAGTCAGTGGTCCAGTTGTTGTCGGTGGTCAGTTGTTGGCTCAGTCATCAGTTGTCAGTCGTGCAGTTGTCGGTCCCGTCACGTAGTCACGATGATCCAGTCACAATCGTCCAGGGCTTAGTCCACGCAGTCGTCAGTCGAGAGTTACAATGTATTATATAGCAGGCATGTAGTCCAGTCAGTCGTCTATAGGCAGTCGTCAGTCGAGAGTCAGCAGGCAGAAGTCCAGTCAGTCGTCTAGGCAGTCGTTAGTCAGTCAGTAGGCAGTAGTCCAGTCAGTCGTCCAGGCAGTCGTCAGTCGAGAGTTAGCAGGCAGTAATCCAGTCATTCGTCTGGGCAGTCGTCAGTCGAGAGTCAGCAGGCAGTAGCTCCAGTCAGTCGTCTGGGCAGTCGTCAGTTAGCAGGCAGTAGCTCCAGTCAGTCGCCCCACGCAGTCGTCAGTCGAGAGTTAGCAGGTAGTAGTCCTGGTGAGTCGTGCAGGTAGTCGTTAGCCAGAGTCAGCAGGCAGTCGTCCAGTCAGTCGTCCAGCAAGTCGTCAGTTAAGAGTCAGTAGGCAGTAGTCCAGTCAGTCGTGCAGGCAGTCGTCAGTGGAGACTCGAGAGTTAGCAGGCAGTAGTCCAGTCAGTCGTGCAGGCAGTCGTCAGTCAGAGTTAGCAGGTATAGTAGTCCAGTCAGTCGTCTAGGCAGTCGTCAGTCAGAGTCAGCAGACAGTAGTCCAGTCAGTCGTGCAGGCAGTCATCAGTCAAGAGTTAGCAGGCAGTAGTCCAGTCAGTCGTGCAGGCAGTCGTCAGTCGAGAGTCAGCAGGCAGTAGCTCCAGTCAGTCGTCTAGGCAGTCGTCAGTCAGAGTCAGCAGGCAGTAGTCCAGTTGTAGCGTTTCATTACAGACATTGAATATATTTCCTTATATGCATTTTCCTCTGTTACTTTTTTCAATTTGCTGATCAATACTATATATTCTTATTTCCACATAAGACATGTACCATGTAATTGTTTTGCCACATGTCCACCATTTCATAGAATTGTTGTTACTCACTACTTCCTGGACCTACACTTACACTGTACAGCCTCAAGCAATTACTTGCACACATTGTTTTACACCAGTGAGGCCGACCAATGACCCTGAGTGGTCATGTGCTCTCTCCAGTGTTGCACTCCTGACTATGAGTCATCATTTTTTATTAGAAAGCTACTCTGACTTGTTTGTTTCTCAATCTACCAATTCTTTCTCCTAAGACTATTTCTCGATCACTTCTCCTGCTACCTTCATTCGAGCCACATCACTTTTCTTAGCGCTCCACCTTTCAACTTGGGCATTCAAGTCAGGGTAGCATAGCTCTGTACATATACACTGTCTTGTACATCAATAAAATACTGTACCACCATCTCAGCCCAAGAGTAAATTAGTGTGTTCATTCCCCTTAACACTAAACAGTCAGTCGCGCAGGCAGTCATCAGTCAGAGTCAGCAGGCAGTAGTCCAGTCAGTCGTGCAGGCAGTTTTCAGTTGAGAGTTAGCAGGCAGTAGCTCCAGTCAGTCGCCCACGCAGTCGTCAGTCAAGAGTAAGCAGGTAGTAGTCCAGTGAGTCGTGCAGACAGTCGTCAGCCAGAGTCAGCAGGCAGTCGTCCAGACAGTCGTCCGGCAAGTCGTCAGTCGAGAGTTAGCAGGCAGTAGCTCCAGTCAGTCGCCCACGCAGTCGTCAGTCGAGAGTCAGCATGCAGTAGCTCCAGTCAGTCGTCTGGGCAGTCGTCAGTCAGAGTTAGCAGGCAGTAGTCCAGTCAGTCGTCCAGGCAGTCGTCAGTCAAGAGTCAATAAGCAGTAATCCAGGCAGTCGTCAGTCAGAGTCAGCAGACATCAGTAGTCCAGTCAGTCGTCTAGGCAGTCGTCAGTCGAGAGTCAGCAGGCAGTAGCTCCAGTCAGTCGTCTAGGCAGTCGTCAGTCAGAGTTAGGGCAGTAGTCCAGTCAGTCGTGCAGGCAGTCGTCAGTCAGAGTCAGCAGACAGTAGTCAGGTCAGTCGTGCAGGCAGTCGCCAGTCAGAGTCAGCAGACAGTAGTCCGGTCAGTCGTGCAGGCAGTCGTCAGTCAGAGTCAGCAGACAGTAGTCCGGCCAGTCGTGCAGGCAGTCGTCAGTCAGAGTCAGCAGACAATAGTCCAGTCAGTCGTGCAGGCAGTCGCCAGTCAGAGTCAGCAGACAGTAGTCCAGTCAGTCGTGCAGGGATGCAGTCATCAGTCGAGAGTTAGCAGACAGGAGTGCAGTCACTGGTGCCGCCCAGCTTCCCGTATCAGCCGGGCTTCCCGGAGGCGTAATGTTTTTTTCCCATGACCGGAAAGGCCATAATTAGCACAAAGCCGCGCTATTGGTTGCATTTTGTGTACTCATGGTGAATTATTCATGAATTATTCATGATAATCATTCCACTTACCCACTCATTGATCGAGTTGAGTATAACGTACCGCATCAGCACTTTCCCACCTCTTTGAGCTGCCGCCGCTCTTTCGGGGCTAATTCCAAGCCATAGAACCGCATCTCTTTGAGGGCAGCAATACCACCTCGCACTCCGCGAATAGGCTACTTTCGATAGCTAGTAATTCACCCGTCGCCTTAATTAGCACAGAGAGGTCTATTGAGAGCTCTTCATCATCCATTAACACGAACTTTGACGTGTCTAATGCCGGGGGCGGCGTCAACCCCCACCCCTTTTCCGCAACTTTGTAGAAATCATCAACCGCGCCCTTGAGATTTTCCCACTTCAGCATAGAGATGGAGGCACCCGGCGGCTCCTCCAATGAGGGGGTCCCAAAGACCTCGTCGAGGGCTGCTACAAATAGGTGTGGCGTGGGATCGTCACCTATAAGCGCAGTTTCAGCATCATCAGCGCCAACCTCCCCATCGCCACCTCCCTCAACGCGACCACTAACGTCATCCATTTCAATGTCCATATTGAGTTATATTGAACATTCGCCGTACGTCTAATATAGCCATGGCCTCCTCTAACTACGGACGTAAGCTCAACCCTTACCGCAGACTGAGAGACACCCTATGGGTCAAGGGGTGCGCCAGAGCATGGTAGTCACCAACAAGCCCTCGACCATCGATCAAAACCAACAGCTCCTTCTCGGTGCCAACGATGTTTTCGTCCCAGGGACCACCTGGCTCGCATTTACGATCAGCCTGACGTCCACCGACGCCAACCGAACCGTGGTTCAGAACATCGGCCGCGCGATTGTAAGAAAAACCACCATCAAGATCTCGGGCAACTGCTACCTGCTACCTAGACCTGTGAAAGACGAGGCAGGAGAGGGGAATGCCCACTATCAGGGTATTGATCCTACGGAGGAACGGAACGTGACGAAGCTGCGCGTTGGCGCCGGCGACCGCGAGGATGACCGGGGGAGGACGCCGCCATCTCAAACGCCTACGGCAATCGTTTATACACGCCTCTCGACTTTGAACTACTCGAAAGTCACATGCCGTTCTACCAGTCGGCGCTAGGAGACAGACTCGAGTACGAACTCACCTTCAACTCCCACGACCGCGTCATCCCGTCCACCGGCGATGCCGCTGCTATAGTTACGACATAGAAAACATTTCGCTCGAGTACGACATGGTCACCCTACCCGCGCTCGCCAGGTCGATCCGCAATCAGTTTTAGCTGCGCAACTTATAAAAACGCTTAAATGAAAGAATGGCTACTTCGCCAGGAGGAAATTAAAATGGAGCTAATAGCTTGCGGCGGGCTTTTGCCTAAAACTAAATATTTACCCTTGCTGCAGCAGTCACCGTGGCTTTCCTATTGGCTGTATACTACTGCCAAACTGGTAGACCACAGTGACCGTGCAGCTGGATATAGGCTGGTGAGCAGTGCTTGCTGGAGAGGTGGCTTGAAGGAGCTGCCTGGTGTGGTCACGACCGTGTCTCGATGTGGAAAGCAAGGTGGAGCAATTGTGCAACCACCTTTTATTAAGGCCAGCCCCTGGTGTTATGCAATAACCTAACTAAAATAGCGCATGCCGACTTGGCTCACACAAAAGGGCACAGAACACAAAAGAAAAGCACTCGGGGAGAAACCAGGACAAATAAAGGACTACTACATCAGTCTCCTCCTAATATGCTGGAGGCATTTGTTTTAATACGGTATATATTTATTCTGATAGTTTTTTTTTTTTTTTTTTTTTTTTTTTTTTAATACCATTTTATTGTGTTCATTACAGGGATTTTCTTTAATCACTCTATAATGCCTTTAATCATTAATAACTTGAACGAATCGTTTAGGCCAATTAACTTGTCTGCCTGAACGTGTCGTATAAGGTGGTGTTGATGTCACTTCTCGCGTTATGTCTTTTCTTGAATTAAAAGTGGAAGGATTAACTACGTTTGATTTAGAAGTTTTGCTATCAGTGAATTTAAGATCATCTTCTAAATATGCCACTTTAAGCCTGTCAATGCTGACAGTATCACGTTTTCCGTGAACATCTAAGACGAAATATTTGTTTTTACGTTTCAAAACTTTGAAAGGTCCTTTATATGGCGCTTGTAGGGGTTTCCTGACGGAATCAACTCTAACCCAAACATGACTACAACTATTAATATTTTTGTCCAAATACGATGTTTTACTTGACGGTCTTGTGAGTACCGGCTGAAGTTTAGCCATTTGTTGTTTAAGTTTCTTAACAAAATTGCTTGGATCGGGCACTGAGTTGTCTTTGGTAATTGTTATTAATTCGCCAGGTAATGTGAGGGTAGTGCCAAATACCATTTCTGCAACGCTTGCATTAATGTCAGTTTTGAGAGCTGTTCGAATGCCCAATAGTACAATTGGAAGGATATCTGCCCAATTTTTAGGTTGGTCATATGCTTTGATGGCAGCTTTTAATTGACGGTGAAATCGTTCGATTAAGCCGTTGGCAATAGGATGGTAAGCGGTTGTTCTTAATCGCTTAACGCCTAAAAGTTTCGACAAATCATTGAAAAAATTGGATTCGAATTGCGAACCTCGATCTGTTGTTATATAGGCTGGAACGCCGAACATCGCGACCCACCGACTTAGGAAAGCTTTGACAATTGTCTCAGTAGTGGTATTTGGAATTGGAATCGCTTCCGGCCAACGAGTATATCTATCAATGATAGTTAACATGTGAGTAAAATTATCACTGGGAGGTAAGGGGCCCACTATATCGATGTGGATATTAGAAAAGCGTGCCTCGGGTTTGGCAAACGTTGCGGCGGGAGCCGTAATGTGTCGATGAACTTTGGCTCTCTGACATGCCAAACATGCTCTTGCCCAATTCCGTACATCTTTATTCACACTGGGCCAAACGAATCGTTTGGCGACTAATTGCTGTGTAGCGCGTATTCCTGGGTGTGCCAAAGAATGCAATGCAGAAAATACAGTCTTTCGAAATTTGTGCGGCACATAAGGGCGAGGAATTCCTGTCGAAGTATCACAGCTGATTAATTTATCAGAAGTATGGACAGGTAGATCAATCATTCTAAGCGACGACGATTTTCGAAGTTTTTCTAGTTCTTCGTCACCCGATTGTTCAGTTGCAATTTTGTCTAAATCAATTATTTTGGAAGGTTCTACATGAAATGCGTCAATTGCACAACGCGACAGTGCATCAGCGACCACATTTTCTTTACCCATTATATAACGAAAATCAGTCGTAAATTGGGAGATATAGTCGAGATGTCTAATTTCACGAGGTGAATACTTGTCAATACGGGCATTAAACGCATGAGTGAGTGGTTTATGGTCAGTGTAGACTGAAAAATCGCGACCTTCGAGCATGTGACGAAAATGTCGAATGCTTAAGTATACAGCGAGCAGTTCTCTACTGAAAGTACTATATCTAGTTTCAGCAGGTTGCAATCGCTTTGAGAAAAATCCTAATGGCTGCCATGTTGAGTTAACTAATTGTTGCAATGTACCGCCAACCGCAAGGTTGGATGCATCAGTAGTGAGACTCAGCGGGGCATTTGAGCAAGGATGGGTCAATAGCGTGGTTTCAGCTAATGCTAACTTACTTTTCTCAAAAGCCGCAAGTTCTGTTTTGCCAAAGTTGATTACTGATTTTTTTGATTGACTGTTTTTATTCTTTAGGATATCCGTTAGTGGTTGAATAATATGCGCGCAAGATGGGATAAATCGGCGGTAAAAATTCACTAATTCACTATGAGACGAATGACTATCCTCTACTTGCGCGTTTTCCGGCACCGCAAAATCGTGACGGACAAATCCGACGCCCTGTGGAACATCAACTTAAATACCCCACCCGCAGCATGAAGGGGATCCTGATGCTGTTCGAGGACCCAGCAGCCGCCTTCGCGCGAGACACCGCGCTCATCAGCAATGGGACGAAGCCTAAAAATTATTCCTGAGCGGTGGCAAGCGGCACCCCGAAGCGGGGATGGTCGCGAAGGATCTGGAGCTCGCCAACGTTACGCTGGCAAAGTTCCTGACGACGAAATACGCTCTGTGGCTCGATCTAAGAACGTCCGACGACAACAGATTCCACGGCAGCGGGCGAAGGATCGAGAACGCCTCCGAGGGCGTTACCATTCAGATCGCGAAAAAGGTGGAGGCCGCGGGTCGTTTGAATATATACCTCTATATCATCATGGACGCGGAGCTCAACATTCAAGATACCCGATTCGTTAGCACTCTCTACAAACGCGCTACCGCTGAGCCCCCACTCGGCGATCATCGCCGGTCAGACGGGGTGCGCAAAAACCGTATTCGTTCTCGATCTGCTGGAGAAGGGGCCCTATCAATCTCTCTTAAAACACATCGTGATCCTGTGCCCTACGATCAAGCACAATCGCTCCTATCAGCGGCGCCCTTGGATATGGGGCAACCCGGATCGAGGTCAGTCGACTCCCGTTATAACGTATTCCTCCGGACTTCCGTTATTTCGACGTTATAACCGAAAAGGCGTTGTAAACGAATCCCACTTATTCCCATTGGTTATGCACAGCCGCCGATGATCGTTGTTATGTGCACGTTTCCATGTGTATTGTACACGTGTAACGCACGTTTGGAGTCGAGCCAATGCATTGGAGATTATTTTTACATTACTGTACATGTATTTTGGGATACACATCTGTTGAATAAAAGAAATAAAATAAAAAATTATAATGATTTTTGACGACCTTTATCCGGACACCATGCGATGAGAAGAACCTAACGATCGAGCGCGTAAATCCGGCCCTCACACCATGCTCCGTACATGCAGTGCCGGTTGACAATTCGTTTTGCTGTTCTGGAATCAGTCAAGAGAGGGCGCCCCAATACTATGAATGTTTTAATTATTCATTTTTTAGCATTTTTTTATTAAATCACGAGGACACATAACCTTTGTCTCTTTTTGGAATATGGGGTGGCTCTGAAAAGAGCCGTTTGGTTTTAAATGCTGGTGAATGGTTAGTTCCAGAAATCGGTAAGCTTGGTCTGGATTTTCCCCCGACTGGAAAGGTAGTCTACGATGGCGGTCGCTTTCGAATAGACGTCAGTTCGGATTAGCGCGGATTAAAATGACGGTCACTAGAGTTCCCTGATTGTCTAACTTTTGCGGCATGGTGCCGCAGTCACTCGTCGGGCACCGCCCCATTGAATCGTAACGGCGAGATGAAACAACGCCGGGTTGACTAGAAACCGCAGCGTGCCCTCATTGTGTAAAATGTTGGCGGCATGGTGCCTGCAGCCACTCGGCAGACGTACTGAAGAAAACCGCAAGGGGGAGTCGTGGGTGCGCACCGCCCCGTTGAAGCCTACGGCGAGATGAAACAACGACGCGTTGACACGAACCGCGTTACTGCGGCATTGGGAGGACGCGATTCCCGATTCGGACAATTAAGGTTTGGTTTTTGACACGCCGCGGTGCCCGTACTTTCGAAAGAAGTCGTTGTGAAGGGGTCGAAAACAGGCTTTTTGTTCGTGTTCGGTCGGCCAAAATGTACGTTGTAACCGAAGTCGTGTCAATTTCGTGTTCGCTGTAGACGAATTTCCCGCCATACAAATGTGCACAAAGAATTCGGGACTGTGAAAAACTGTACGTTGTAGCCGAAAAACCGTTATAACCGAGTACGATATAACGGGAGTCGACTGTATATCGTAGACCGGGGCGAGCGGCTCCACGATTGACTGCGCGTTTTTTACAAGTTATTTGAGGGAACGCCGACCTTGTATATAATCGATTTCATGCTACGTCGCTGCGCTCATACGCATGAAAAACAGCATACCGGTAGAATTAATAGGTCGCCATAAGAAGGACATTTGGCCCTGGTTTGAGTTTTAAGACTATTTATTACAGCATGGGATAATGGTGGTACACAAACAGATTGAACGGGATTCGATCTCCTTGATAGCTGCTTCTATAGCGGCGAGAACTTTCTTGTGCTGCCCGCCGGAGAGCATGTCGACGTCTATCTAATCGAGGTGGGCAATGGCTCCCAAACCGGCCTTGCTGTAGTCGGCAATGCGGAATTTTTGCTTTCGGTCGGCTAGGAGTTCCAGTGCTTCTTGCAGGGATAGAAGGGCCTTTTCTGGGTTTTGGTCAGCCTCGAGAGCAGATTGGATCTTACAAAGCAAAATTTCCAATTTGCCGAAAAACTCGAACTGGGCGATGTTGCCTGGTCTAGTGAGCTCTTTTGCCTGCAATTTTAGGTTCAGTTCTTTTATTGCGGTGGATTCGTCTTGAGGTTTGGATATAGTGCTGATATTTGCGTCGAAGTAGTCCTTAAATTTGCTGAAAATAAGGGAAGCATCTTTTTCACTGGTCGTAGACATACTGTAGATCGAGTAGACTGAAGACGACTTGTATAGAACCAAACGTAGAAACAAAATCGAGGTTGGAATTTCGTGAACTTGAAGGAGCAAAAGATATGGACTCGGTGTGCGTGAGTTCAACTGAATAGGTCAGGACGTATGCAATCTATATGGGAACGCATGAATAGATTACGTAATATGGGTGGGGTTACTAAGCGTGTAAGAAATGCTTAGTATGCGATCGGACTTTTTTGCTTATGGCGAGCCAAACACACAAAACTAAATTGACTGCAGCGGGAGGAAGGCGTTAACGAAGAAGAGGGACATACTCTCCGAACTGGCTTTCTCCGGCCGCCACGCCGAGCAGTCGGTCTGGGTCCTCTCGCAGCGATACAACTCTGTTTTCCGAGACCTACGCGAACAAACTCACTGGGTCGGCCTCTTCCACTGCAAGGATCGTGTCAGCTTCAACGAATGCCTTCGCGAAAATGACATCGTCCCTCTAGAGAATTAAGCGGGCCATAATTCGTCAACAGCTCGCTAAAACGAAGCACGCTAAACTTCTGTTGAAGACTAACCAACCAGCTACATACAAAGTCATTGCTAAGAGCATTACTGAGCATTGCTAAGAGCATTTGTAAAGGGGTGCCCCCTTTAAGTAAAGATTTTTGTTTTATGTAACGTTGTTTTAAGAGTGAACTTTAACCCCTTAGATACACAGCAATCGACGCATACCCACTGTATAGCTGAAGGATTGACCCCCGATCTTCTAAGAATGGAGTGACCCTTGAGCTGGGGCAGTGTTGGTCTGGGTGGTGTGGTCTGGCATGCCTTAGTGCCGTTCCACCCACCCAACCAACCGCCCCGCTCTCTGTTTCCTCCTTCCAGATGTAACCCCTACCCAGAGGACTGGTCTGTGGTTATAGATTTGTATTTATATGGCTTTGGTAGTTTCTTTCTTTCCTTTATCTCTCACTCCATGTTTCCATCTTTCCCTCTTTGAAGAGCTGCCCTCATTAAGCTCTTTGATCTTTCCCTACTTCCTTTTACACTTTACTATCCCCTTCTAAAGAGCCTGAGATTTCTTTGTGTACTCTGTGACTAAGCAGGATGCAGGTGCCATAAACCTCTCCTGTGGGTCACACCTCTCCTGAGCTGGGAAACCACGAACCTCAGTGGAGATGGTCATCCCCCAAGCTACACGCTTGACCAATCGGATGTCATTCCGCGTGTTACCTTAAAGTTGGCCAATGACAGCTTGAGCTGATCATGTGATCAACTCATGTTCTGGGCCCTAGCTTGCCCCAGAATTCGGCGGAGGCTGGCATTCTTGCTCATGCCGCCGTGCCACACACACGAGAAGCTGTTTCCCTCCACCGCTATTTTCTACTCTCATGCACAAGTGCTGGCTCTCTGTTTTAGCCTCTGGTCCTGGGTTTCGAGTTTCGACTAATTTATATTCGGTAATCTGGCGCGGGGACCCCAAGAAACTGCTGTGGCCATCGGCCGTCAAGCCTCCCAGGGAGCGGCGGGCACTTCAGGCAGATCAACCTACAGACCGATCGGCGCAGAGATCCGAGGTACCCCAAGACGATACGGAGGCCAGGTACGTTTCGGCTTGCTCCACGTTCGTGGTTTTGGGAATCACGACCCCATCGGACGGCTTCCCCGAATCACTCAAGACCTCCGCCATGACCCTGCTGGACACCGCTCACGTCTCAGGAGTCGGCACGCCGGACCACCACCTGCTGGACACCGCTCACGTCTCAGGAGTCGGCACGCCGGACCACCACCTGCTGGACACCGCTCACGTCTCAGGAGTCGGCACGCCGGACCACCACCTGCTGGACACCGCTCACGTCTCAGGAGTCGGCAAGCCGGACCACCACCTGCTGGACACCGCTCACGTCTCAGGAGTCAGGAGTCGGCACGCCGGACCACTACCTGCTGGACACCGCTCACGTCTCAGGAGCCGGCACGCCGGACCACCACCTGCTGGACACCGCTCACGTCTCAGGAGTCGGCACGCCGGACCACCACCTGCTGGACACCGCTCACGTCTCAGGAGTCGGCACGCCGGACCACCATCGCGAGGCACCGCTCTGCCAGAGCATCCACTCCCGGGAGTCGGCACCCCAGACCACCACCGCGGGCCCTTTCACCGGTTGGACCATTCCGGACACTATGCCACGCCATCAGCTATTTAATTTTGTCTAATCTCATGCATATTTTGGGTGTCTGAATAAAACTGTAGTTACCGCAAATGTACACAATCTTGGTCTGCTCACTGTGTTTCTTTTCCAAAAGGGGTCGACACTCAAATCGGTTCCTAAAAAATTGGTGACGAACCACGGGTTACATTTTGGGGCCTGTCCGGGAATTTCTTTCGTGGTATCCTCTATGATGAGATGATACTTGTAAATCTCCAGCTGCGTAGCAAGGTGAGCCAGCCACCATCTTTCCTGAACCTGCTGTCCATGTTTCGGAAACAGAAGGATGAGGCCCAACTTAAGCAGAAGAGTCGTGGCTGTCCCACCATTGGGGCAAGGCCAAACATCTTCAACACTCTGCTATACCCCAGAACCCCTATCTTCTACCCACCCCTCCTTCTACACCCTATTCGTACTCTGCCCATCTTGAGGCGCATTATCTTTATCAGAATGCTGGTCAGAGCCCCTCACCCTCGGGACGCCCACCTACCAACAATTCCCCCCGAGACCACACGAGCTGGAAATCGCCTCGCCAGGGAACTCACCATGAGAGGGGCACACTGCTCGAATCTGTTTCTCTTGTGGTCAGGAGGGGCAAATTCGTCGAAGGTGCCAAAACCCTGCCAATGTCGAGGTTGTCAACAGGAAGTTGATAAAGTTCGTTTTCGGAGGGCAGTCGGGAAACGGGTCAGGACGTCTGCCAGCGGGGGCCCAGATGTCCGGCCAGTAGACCCCAGCATTAGATATGAGGGAGAATCTGATGTTCCCCAAGGACTTGTTGGTGATACTATCACACCACAATGTTGGGTTGATGGGTATGACATTCGCTGTTTACTGGACAGTGGCTCTCAAGTCACCCTGATATCCAAAAGCCTCTTTCAACGTCTCAATCGTGAGTTGTATCCACTTAAGGATTTTGTTTTGTTCCATGGGGTGACGGTACGATGCCATACTTGGGTTGGACGTATGTTTATATGGGCTTTGATGATTCTTCAGTGGAACCAGCAGTCGGTTCGAGACTTTCGCTCTTGTTGTTCCAGATGGCCGTAACTCCAGCACACAACCTGTTGTAACTGTTTTGAATCTTGTAGGAAACAAGCCGGTTGTCGGTTTGCACAGAGTCTGAATACCAGTGCTACCTGCCGAGAGATCTACCAGCACATCGCCTATATATGAGAGGAGAATCCCAGACGATGGTCGGCTGGGTACGATTAGGCTTAGGTCTAAACATATCCTTTCCTTTCAGCCTGGGGAGCAGAAACCTGTCTGTGGGTTTATGCGGAACTTCCTACGCAGGCCTGTTAAGCCCATTTCACACACAACCGAAAAACTAGGGTCCTTGGTTACAGGCGCCAGTTGTCTGTCACCTAGGTCGTTAGCGATCACGAAGCGAGCTTACACACACAACGCTGTCACCAAAACACCAACGTCCCCCGTTTCGGAACTTTACGTGCACTCAGTACGTGTGCAATGATTAGTAGACTTCTGCCAGCGCAGCCCTTACAGTTGAGTTGTTTTCTAACAAATAACTAATGTTTATTACAGTTATATTAGCGATGTTTTAAGTTTCGCGGGCAACCATATTCTAGAAAATTTGAGAAGGAATTTTTCATTCATTTCTTGAGATTTCGGAAGTTGAACATTGCAAAATTTTACCCTCAAATTGAAGCCTGTGTTCCCCTTCTTTCTATTCACACCACTATTCATACCACAATAGTAACGAAGGGAATAATATTAAACTACGCGGAAACAACATTCGGAGACAAACGATGAGTAGCGTACACTATTATTTTTTTTGTTATGACCGATTTCCCTTCGCGACGTTAGCGAGGTTGGCAAGTCTAGGTGTGGTTTCCGCCTCTAGGTAAAGCCATAGTGTGACACTACAGGAGCAGTAGGGCCGAAACCAGCCTACGCGCGGCACATGTGACATGACACAACACGTCTTTGCACAAACTGTATACATGTACTGCACGGTGCACGTGCACAGCGACCGCATGTCTGCATACGAGTTACGATTACGATCACGCTGCGCTATATAGGCTCAAGCCTGATCGGAACTCGGTTACGCTACAAAAAAAGTACAATTTATTTTACTACCGAAACCATGATATAGATTGGGATAATAATGGGGTGAACACAGTGCCGGTCAGAAGCATTGTTTTTCACAAGGAGTGGTTGACGGAGATTACCCGTGGTGGTCGGCCCCGTCCGCCCGCCGACCAGCGCAGCTATAACACTGGTTCCAAACATAAACACGCGCAGTGCGCATGCCCAGTGTCCCTGCCAAAACCAGGGTCCGTGGTTACGAACACTGTTCACGTTTCACACACACGATCACGGCGATTTTGACAAGGGTGCGAAATTTTGTAGGAGGTCTGGACCTCGGAGATCAAAAACCAAGGTCCCTGGCGATTTGTTTCGCAAGGGTCACTTGCACACACCACAGATTTGAGATTTCATGACATGGTTGCGATTTCATCGCCAGGGACCTCGGCGATTTCGTCTAGTGTGCAACGGGCTTTACTGTACTGATAGAGGCTCGAGAGAGGCATGGACTCCCGTCCGGGCTGGAAGGGACACCTGTCGTCACTCAGCTTCCAATGGAATCGACATGCACAGTGAGTGTAGTTGTTACGAATCGCACTGACCGAGTGATCTCAATCCCTATGTGACAGGAGGACAAAGAGAAGACTGCATTCATTTGTCCTTTAGGTTTCTATCAATTCGAACGTATGCCTCAGGGGGTCAAGGGCGCTCCAGCAACTTTCCAAAGGCTGATGGAGAAATGTATGTCAGGTCTCAACATGATAGAAGCTCTGGTCTATATGGATGACTTGATCATTTTCGGCAATAGTCTTGAGCAAATGGAGCAACGCTTGATGAAAGTGTTGGATAGGCTAGCTGAATTTGGGTTGAAGGTGTCCACAGAGAAATGTCAGCTCTACTGTAGATCTGTAAAGTACCTTTATCTGTAGAGTGCTTTTCTCACACTGAAGCAATGCCTTGCAACTGCACCTGTACTGGCATTTGATGATCTTTCTAAACCTTTTGTACTTCATATAGATGCCAGTCGTGATGGTTTAGGTGGCGTGCTTTACCAATATTGTGTTGTAGTCAAAGCGATCATCAAATCTGACTGTAAACCCGCTAGAACAATGGCGAACCGACTTTCGGACTGTCAGTCCGTGTACATGTATACGCAAGCAGCACGATCATGAGCTGTATAGCGTTGTATAGGAACGCTTGAACTCGTTGCCAGGGTGGTACGCCCGTTCCATTGTGACCCGCATTCCTGGCGAGAGCGAATCTGCGGTTAATCCCCCGGTAATCCCTTACAGTCATACCGGAAACGTACTGGAGAGTCGACGCATTGTTCCCTCTTCCGTGGTCACATTCATTGTGCCACCGCAAGAAAACTCACATCTGGACATTAGGAAATCAGGGCACGGTCGAGGTGTTGTGGTTCCGTGAGGCAATTGCCGAACCCCTAGTATCTTTCGCTGAGCATTTCCTGTGCCGTTATCTCTGGGGATCATTTTGATTGTTCTGATTGAATTGTTGATTGATTTTTATGACCTGCATTAACTATAAGTATTTGTCTTTTTTCTTTATAGGTATCGACTGCTAAAGGTCATGTCGATATTACTGATTATTTGCATTTATTACGTACTTAGGTTTCATTGCTATATACTTTGATTCCAATATCGTCCTGTATTTCATTCCCGTACCCTATATTGACCTTTATCCTTACTTAGATTTAAACTGTCTATTGTAGTTCTCCAAGGTCAAAATGTCCACTTCAAACAGACACCCAACTGGGCTCGACTTCATGTCCTCGACACCCACCACGACGAGAGGCCATCCCAATCGCACGCCTATTCCACAAGCAGGAGCTCGCCCGAAACAACCTGCTAGACATCGCCACCAATCATATAACTAGATGAGTCTCAGTCCCGTAAACCCTTGGCTGACCAGATTTTGCTGAACTAGATTTTGCTGAACTAGAACGTCGCTTGTCACGCACGGTGCCTCGTCTTTCAAATCAATTTAGACCCAGTTCATCTCATCTTGACGCTACCCATGAATCGTCCGCTGAACCTAGACCAAACACCCCGTCAACGCAGTCCCCTCGCTATCGCACGAATGGACAGCCACAATCACCACATCCAGTACACCTTGTACCTTCCCACCAGGTGAAGAGCCTACCAGTCTATACAGGCCATGAAGGCGGGAGTATCTATGTAGAAGATTGGATAAGAGACTGCAGGTACCTTATCGAGTCAACCGCGATGCCAGTAGAGATACAATTTCCAACCGCCGTTAACTATAGGTACCTTGGAGGCGCAGCACGCAAACTAGTCCTCAACCTCCCAGCAGAACAGCAAACTCCAGATTTTGCCTTCGCTGAGCTCAAGGAACAGTTTGGTGACAACCTGACATCCGGTTACCCTCTGCCAGAAATTTATGAGCAGATTAGACTACCTAAGGAGTCTGCCAGCATATACGCTGTAGAGCTGAAAGCAACACTTAGGGAGATTGAAGAAAACCTGCCCCAAAAACTCCCACGCAGAACCGCAATGCGATGCTCACCCAGCAGTTTATTATATATGAGAGGTGTACGAGACGAAAAGATCACCAATAGACTGGCCCCAATGAGACCACGTGAAATGTAAACTACCAAGGCCCGCGGCAGTAGTATATAATGTTGCGATCGGGCCCCTTTTGGAGGAGCCGAAGGAGCCGTGTGTGTGTGGCAAATCGAGGAACAAGTGCAGCGGAGCGTGCGGTGTGGGCTTACATGAGGTGGGATGTGGGGTACCGGAACAATGGGTGGGTACTCAAAACAATGGGACCGCTCCTTGTGGGGTACTTTTTTGGTACCCCATAAGGTTTTCACGAAACTGGTTATTTAGAATTACCTCAAAAAGGAGGAATTTCCGAGGTATGTTTATCCGTCGATAATAGAACTATATTATATAAGGGACGTTCGCTAGAAATTTCAGCTTAGGAAAGTGATTCTGGTTCGAAAGGGAGCGATTTGAATTAGCTTTTCTGGGAGTGTTTTTTTAGTACACGAGAACAAAGGGAATACCCCACAAGTATACGCGTGTAGGGGTGTGTGTGTGTGTGTGTGTGGGTGTGTGTGTGTAGGGGGGGGGGGTAAGCTATGAAAAGGACTGTTTATATTGTGTATTCCCGTAAAAAAAAAAATGACGTTATTATTGGGCAAACGGGTGATGAGGAAGACAATGCAAACATTTCTCTTTTTTTGAAAATGTGGGTTGTTTAAAGATGAATTCGACTAGATGACCTTCCACAGCCCATTTTCCTGAGAAAGAGGAACATCTCCAGGTCAATAAACCGATTCTTTAATTTCCGGTAACGTCAGCGGGCTTCTTGCTCCGAGATGCGGGGATCTTGCATGATGATACCTCGTACTCGTAGGAGCAGACTGATGAGATTGATTTTGCTCCGCAACTCTTCGAGGTGGAGATACGGGTAGCATTTTTCCGTTTCGTCTTTGTACCTCCACACAAGGTCGAAGAGCCGGGCAGGGGAAAATACCTCGTCTGGGGTTTTTATGAGTTTACTGTATCGGAAACGAGCCTCTTCTGCCGGAATAAAAAGATGATGTGTGACGACCGCCTCATATTGAAGTAATCCCACGAGGGCGTTGATCTTCCGCCTGATTTCCTCTAGGTGGATGGGTGAATGCCCGTCTTCAACATCTTGCTCATACTTCTCTAAAAGGTATTGGAGACGGTTCTGGTGGGAAAATTCTTCCTATTGTTGTCCATATTGTAGGCCGGTGCAGTTGTGTTCAGTCCGAAGATGGAACGCGTAAAGATCGTCTGCGAGGGTGACAGGGGAACGTTGAATCGGTCGATATCGGTGCGTTGTTACCTCAACGAGTCAAGGGGACACGAGTCTCAATCGAACAAAACAAAGAGGGCTTAATCAGGGACCTGCACGTCTCTATTGGAAAAAACGATGAGGGGGTTTTAGGGTTTTGGGGGCTTTACGCAAAATAATGGACGCTTACCCTAAATCTTCACGTTGAAGTATGTCTACTGCCGGTCACTTGCTGGTCGCTGTAGACTTCTCGGTTTTTATATTTACAAGTAGGCCTATATTTATTTTTCACCTAAGTTTATAATGATTAGTTAATATGTACAGTTTCGTACTTTGTAGACTTTGTAGCTAATTTGGTCTTCCACGGGGGTGATCGCCGTGTAGGAGTGAATACTGCCAAATCGGTTCCTATCCCCGCTTCAGACCAACTGCTCACAAGTATACTAGAGCTAACAGGGGTAGGTGCTCTGATGTTGTCTCTCCGAGGTGTGGCTGAAGAGTGTGGTCTCTAAGAATCGAGGAAAGGCATGGGCTTTTTCTCCTCAATGGCCTAGTGTATAATAATAGCTATTGTGCCTAACTGGGCTGGACAAAAGAAGGGTTGAATAACTCCCTAGCCAGGGTGGAGTCCAAACTATTTACAATAGGACCCTTGTGCATTTAAATTGGGTACAGTGTGAGGAGTGGTATGGGCATCCTAGGCTATCACACACCTGGAATCAAAGCTGACCCAAGGAATGTGCAAGGGATGAAGGGATTTCACTACATCAGGGTAATGAGGGACCGGCACGGCTCTATCGGACCAAACAAAGAGGGGATAATCGGTGACCTGCACGCCTCTAGATATTGGACAGAATGACGAGGGGTAATGATCTGTGAGTGTCTATCGGACAGAACAAAGAGGGAATCTAGGCTTAATGTAATTGATGACGGTTCACTGCCACGAACAGTGTCAGTAATGTTAAGAAGGGTATATTGTCCGATTGACGTCTTTGAGCTCGGTCGTGGAAGTCCACGGGACTTGACAAGGATCCCACCTCAGAGTGTTTATCGGACCATAGAGCAAGGAAATATGATCGGACTGAATAGAAAGGGGATAATGAGGGACAGTGTCAGACATCCGCTTTCTTTCTTCTTGTTGTTTTCCTTACGAGATTTGGGATACAGGCGGAGATTATTGGTAATTAATGATTTATAGGCCTAAAAGTTGGAACAGTTGAAATAACGACTGCAATTTGTCACGGTTTGCGGGGAAAATGCACAAGAAGAACTGTCGAATAATACTGTATGGTTCATTTTTGCAAAATAAAGATTGTACATTTGAGAAACGTCAGACCCCTAAACTTTTTGAGAAGTTAACATAAAGAAATGCTCTGCCTTTGAGAAAGGTCCTGCTAGGATCGAAACGTCAGGCCCACTAAATTTTAAGATTAACATTTTGGTAATTTTAGTCAGTAAGCAGTTTGCAACATTTTTGTATATCACATAAAGAAATAGGATTCGCTAATCTTTACTATCTCCCATGTTGTCTTCCGCTTTCATCATGTTGGATCAAGCCGAGAAATTCGGCATGGTGTTTAGCAATTACCGGGGTACCCTGTCCATGGACTTGTCAACTTCCACGCCTTTATCTATTTTTTCTTTGAGATCTGCGAGAATAACTTGGTGGGTATCATTTTCTTCAAGATGCAAGTAACTTGACAGGAAATCCTTGTAGCTGTCGAAGAAGATTCTCTTGACTGCCCAGAGGGTTTTCCTATTGGCTTTGTCTTTGGCTTGATCTTTGTCCATACCATTGTCGATGTACTTCTCTCGTGTTTTTCATTCCACAAATCTTTTGTTGCTTCTTTGGCTGCTTCCAACCAGTCTTGATAAGCGATATTATCTTCCAATTCAGAGCTGGACCCATCTTCTTCCGACAAGTCATCGTCAGTTTCTTCCTCTGATTCGTCATTACTCTCCTCTAAATCGTCACCATCAATTTCTTCCTCTGATTCGTCATCACTCTTCTCCAAATCGTCACCATCATCCTTAGATTCAGTCCCGTCACCATCAATTGTAGATTCAGTTCCGCTGCTGTCTATTTCCGAATCCTGACATCGACGCCTTTTAAATCCTGGTTGATAATCTTCTACGTTAGAATTGGCTGATCGAAATGTTCTTATGTTACGATCATCGTCAATGTCGTCCATTTTCGATTCACCCGCACCGTGTGCGTTTTCTTCATGTCTTCGAAGGTTATATCGCCGACTATAGCTTTAGTGCTGCAACGATGACAAGCATAGCGTCTTATCCAAGAATTAGCGTTCATGTTTACTCGAGGAGTGTCGATCTCCAAATGGGAAGACAGTTTAAAATTAGGGAATATATAACGTCCTGTGTTCTGTGCCCATTTAGGTAAAATGAGCACAAGAGTGAGCAAAATGAGCAAAATGAGCAAAATGAGCAGAAATGAGTAAAATGAGCAGAAATGAGCGCAGGAATGAGCAAAAATGAGCACAGGAATGAGCAGAAATGAGCGCAGGAATGAGCGCAAAAATGAGCAAAATGAGTGCAGGATTAAGCAAAATGAGCACATAAATGAGCAAAATGAGCAAGATGAGCACAGGAATGAGCAGAAATAGCGCAGGAATGAGAAAGATGAGCAAGATGAGCAGAAATGAGCAAAATGAGCGCAGGAATGAGCAAAAATGAGTAAAATTAGTAAAATGAGCGGAAATTAGTAGAAATGAGCGCAGAAATGAGCGCAGAAACGAGCAAAATGAGCAGAAATGAGTGCAGGAATGAGCGCAGGAATGAGCAAAATTACCAGAAATGAGCGCAAAAATTAGCGCAAATATGAGTAAAATTAGCAAAATGAGTAGAAATGAGTGCAGAATTGAACACATAAATGAGCAAATTGAGCACATAAATGAGCAAAATGAGCAAGATGAGCGCAGGAATGAGCAAAATTAACATCAATGAAAGCAGGATGCCTTTTGGCTTACAGAATGCGTCAGCCACCTTCCAGCGATTAATGATGACCTGCCTGGGTGACTTTAATTATGCCACATGTCTTCTGTACCTTGATGACATTGTCGTTTTCTCTTCAGACTTCGATGAACACATCAAACGACTAGGTAATGTTCTGTCTTGTCTACGAGGCCATGTTGAAACTGAAGCCTTCCAAGTGTATACCTTCTTCAAGATGAGGTCCGATACCTGGGTCATATAGTTTCTAGCAAGGGAATTGCTGCACTGATCCCGAGAAAACGGTCAAAGTCAAAGATTGGCCTACCCCGACGAATCACAAGGAACTCCAACGATTCTTAGAATTTACCGGTTACTATCGTCTTTTTGTTAAAGGGTATTCGCATATTGTATCTCCCCTCTGCAAACTGACGTCTGGTGATCTACTAAGGAAAAAGCGAGGAATGAAATGCAGGCCCCCTCCACCCCTCCACCAAATGGACCGAAGAATGTCAGACGGCAGTAGATACATTCAATTTTATAAATAAAAGATAAAATATCTTATTCCAAGGAGACACACGGTTTGTTTACGCGCTTCGAGTTTGCAGGCGGTCAGCTGTTTTTTGTTTTGGTCTGTGGATCTGTCAACAAGCTCCAGTGAGCGGCACAACCACTTGGCGCGACGCCCGCGCGCGCGCAGAGTTGACACTTTGTATAACATTTCGGCTCGCCCGCTGGAAAAGAGCGCGGAAAATCACTTCGGTGTGGTTCTCGAGCACTCAACACGCAAAAAATCATCTTCTCCTTTAATATCTTTAATTTCCTGCCAGATTGTTCTGGTAGTTGTTGTGACAGTATTGTTTTTTTGGCCTAGAGGACTCCCTGTCGTCTTGGACTGTAATTTTTGAAAGTATTTTTTCGTTCGGGCGAAAATAGGCGAGATTTCTTCATCATTTTGGCATCCGGCAATCTGCGGTCACCATTCTGGGGCAGTAGGCCTGTGGCACGCATATACTACTGCTAGCCCGACTACTCCGTATAGACTCCGTGGGCGGTGATATGCCGAAACGTCGGGCCGAGAAGGCTGCTCAGCAGGCCCCTGGGTCTAAGGGTAAGGCCACCGCGAGCTGCCGTCGTAAGGGCCGCCCCAAGATTCGTCCGGAGTCGGCGGTGGATCTGGAGAGCGCCCTACCCCTGAGCGACGTTCCATCGACGTCTGGCACCACGGCGGCCGCAGGGAGGGATGGACGTTCATCTCGACACGGTAGCGGACCGGTTTGCGAGCAAGCAGCGGAGGAGAGCGGAGGAGCCGGAGGTGGAGCGGTCTCTTCTTCGGCCGGTGAGTCCGCATCGTCTGCGAGGAATGCGAACTGGGACGCCGCAGGCTTTGGCTTGGGCGTGAGTGTTCATGCGGTTGGTTCTGGTAGTAGTACTAGTACTAGTAGGGTTAACGTTGGCGGGCCGGGCCAAAATAATGTCGGTGCCACCCCGGCCACATTGGCAAGTCCTTCGTCTCCTTGCGTTAGCGATGTAGTAGCGCCCTTGCAATATCTGGGAAACGAGGCCCCCTTGGGCACCCTTGTTCCTTTAGCTATTAAGGAAAAAATTTGGAATGGGAACTACGTGGATATGGCGTCATTATACATGTACGTAGATAATGCAGTCAAGATTTTGTCCGCTTCCAATAATGGTGCGGAGGGCGCCTTGGTTGTCGAACAGGGCAGGGTGGTCCTTCGGCCGTCCTCAGCTAGGGTTAGCCGTAAGCTTGATTCCATAGAAAAGTGGACAAGCGCTTTCCATGTGTTCATCGCTGTTTTTGCTATACGCCACCCGGGTCGTGTCATGGAACTCTTGCGATATGCGGAGACGATTCACACGGCCGCCTTACAGTTCCCGGGGTTGGGCTGGCACAGCTATGATGCACAGTTTCGTTTGCGTATAGAGGTGAATCCGGCACGTTCTTGGGCAGGTATATATGGATATGGAACTTTGGGTAACGGTCGCGGCGGTCGGCAGCGTGGCGCCGGCGGTTGCCGCTACATCGGTTCCCAGTCGCAGCCAGGCGCAAAAACGCATTTGCTATGCTTTCAACTCGCCTACCGGTTTCCGGTGGTTTGATTGTCGTTATGTGCATAGTTGTCGCCGTTGCGCTGGAGGGGGACACGGGGAGTCGTCGTGTAGAGTGGGTGGGAGACCCCCTACTTTCGGCACCACTGCTAGTGCTAGGCCATGGGTCGACCAGCCCAAGGCTGTGTACACGCGTTACACTAAGACTCCCGGTGTCTCTTCGGGTGTGAGGCGTGCTGGGCCATCCGCCGCTGTCACTCCTGGGCCTTCAGGCCCAAGCGCAGCTAATGCACCTGAATTGAGGGGAAAGCGCTATAATTTTCGCTCTCCCAACGCCAATTGACGTATTCATTTTACAGCAGTGGCTGCTTAGTTACCCCGATAGGCCAGCGGCTGTTTTACTCGAACAAGGGTTTACTCGGGGTTTTTCACTGGGTTTTCAGGGTCCTAGGGTGAGCAGGGAATCTAGCAGCCTGAAATCTGCTTTGGACAATCCGGAGGTTGTTTTGGAAAAGTTGCAGAGCGAGATTAATTTAGGCAGAGTCGCAGGGCCGTTTTCCTTTCGGCCATTGCATAATTTGCAATGCTCTCCTATCGGGCTGGTTCCTAAACACCTCCCCGGCTCCTTTCGCCTGATAGATAATTTGTCCTTTCCTTCCGGGGATTCACTGAATGATTTCATCCCTGAAGAAGATTGAAGAGTGACGTATGCATCTTTTGATACGGCCGTTGAGTTGGCTATGTCGGTAGGAGATCATTCATATTTGGCCAAAACTGACATTAAGTCTGCCTTTAGGCTACTCCCCGTCGCTCCGGCCGATTATGAACTTTTGGGCTTTCAGTTTCAAGGACAGTTTTACTATGATAAGTGCTTGCCTATGGGATGCGCAAAATCGTGTGCATTATTCGAGTTGTTCAGCTCCTTTTTGGAATTTCAGGTTAAGCGTGTTTCGGCCTCTGATGCGATCACTCATTATTTGGATGATTTTCTCTTTATTGGTCCGTCGTTGGATCAGTGTGCATTTCTTCTTGCATCATTTAAAGACATATGCGCCCCACTGAGGGTTTCCCTTTCAGAGGAAAACACTGCAGGTCCATGCCAAGTTATAACCTACTTAGGTCTAGAAATAGATACGATTAAGCGCATAATTCGAGTGCCTGTCGGGAAGGTGTTGTCCCTCAAAGAAAAAATTAGGTCGGCGTTGGCACGAAAAAAGTTATCTTTGAAAGAAATTCAGTCGTTGGTTGGGTCGTTAAACTTTGTTTGTCGCGCGGTTGCACCGGGCCGCGCATTTACTCGGCGTCTGGTTGGCTTATCCCGAGGTTTACGGAAGCCTCACCATAAGGTACGCATTACAACCGGCGCAAAATTGGATTTGTTGATGTGGTTGGAATTTCTAGATCATTTCAATGGTGTGTCGCCTTTCCGATTGTTGGGATGGCAGGATAACCATGTTTTGGAATTGTTCACCGATGCTTCGGCTAGCATTGGTTTTGGTGGGTTTTTTGATGGGCACTGGTTGCATGGGCGTTGGACCCCTGAGTAGTTAGCACTGTCGCCATCGATAGCGTTTTTTGAATTTTACCCTTTAGTGCTCGCAGTTTTTTGCTGGGCCTCTCATCTCGCTAATCGTAGGGTGCGTTTTCGTACGGATAACGAGGCGGTGGTTGCCATCATTAATAAACAATCGTCAGGCTGTGATAGGATCATGCATTTGGTGCGCATGTTCGTTTGCCAGTGTCTAAGGTATAATATCACCTTTAAGGCTGTTCATATTCCTGGGGTACACAATGACATTGCTGATTCACTCTCGCGTTTCCAGGTCGCACGCTTCCGCTCGCTAGCCCCGCAAGCGGACTTGACAATGACAGCAATTCCCGATCTCCTCCGGGCTTGTTAGAAGGTGAGACGAACCGCTTGTTTACGGTGGCTTCAGCCCCAAATACACATAAAGCCTATTCGGCGGGTTGGCGGGCTTTTTGTTCCTTTATGGGCTCCCACTTTCACGGGGAGGCTCCCTCCTCGGTAGCGGACGTTAGAGCATTCATTGCGTGGCTTTCCCTGCGTCATTTGTCCCCTGCTACTGTCGCTTCATATGTCTCGGGCGTATAGGTTATTTTCATAAGATCCACAGTTGGCCGGATCCCACCCGGGACTATGTAGTATCCAAACTGCTTGCCGGTTGTCGCAGGGATAAGGTTGGTAGCGATCGGCGATGGCCTTTAACCATACCGTTGCTTACCCGTTTAATGCAGATTTGACCAGGGGTGTGTCTTGACCAATTCGAGGCGCTCCTGTTTCGCGCAGTTATGTCATGCGCGTTCTTTGGGTTCATGCCTATCGGCGAATTTGCCGCCATTTCAAAATTCCGCACACAAACATCCCTGCTGCTTGATACTGATGTCCAATTTCAGGATGTAGGCCAACCCAATGCTTCGGTTCTTCTCACTTTTCGTCATACGAAGAATAACCAATCAGGCCGCCCTCAAGTGGTGTGCTTAGTCCACTCAGAGGACGCCCAGGTCTGTCCTGTCCGCGCTTTGACGGCATTTGCGCAGGTTCGTCCCAATATCCCAGGTTGTTTTTTCTGCCATTTTGGTGGACAGGCTCTTACTCAGTATCAGTTTAACGCTACCTTCAAGAAGGCGCTATCATTTTTGGGGCTGGAACAGTCTTCCTTTCGCGCCCATTCTTTCCGCATAGGGGCAGCCTCTTGCGCAGCGGCAAGAGGGGTGAAGCTGGAGGATATAAAAGCAATGGGTCGGTGGCGCTCTGAGGCTGCTCGAAGTTACATTCGCCCCTTAGTGCATTGCCAGTTGCCGGGGGTGTAATTGGAGTTGTTGCTCCTGAGCATTTCTTCTTTCTTTATTTCTTCCCATGCGAAACTAAATTGTATGCAGGGTCGGTTTGGATTATTGGAGACTCGATTGTACGCAGAGCTGTCACGAACCTAGGGTGTAAGCAGCATGTGCGATGGTTTGGACGAGGCGGAGCTGGCTACAATGACGTCCCGGCATTATTGGCCGAGCTCGCTGCGCGAGGGCGCCAGCCCGATCTGTTGGTAGTACACATTGGCACTAATAATTTAGCCAATACTGACCTTTTCTGTATGCGGCAGCGCGTGGCAGTCTTCATGCAGTATTGTATTGAGACATTCCGTAGGTCTAAGCTCATTTGGTCCGACATTTTGCCGCGAGCTTGTTACTTTGGTGCTAAGCAGCCAGCGAAGATGGAAATGAAGAGGCGGGCGGTTAATAAATGGGCTCGGTCCTTCAGTAAGCGCATCGGGGCTTCTGTCCTACATCATCCGCAATTTAGATGGTCGGAATTTGCTTTATTCCGATATGATGGCGTTCACCTATCGCCGTCGGGGAATTCCCTGTTCCAGACCAATCTGCGCAATTGCATCTGTTCGTGTCAATGAAACAGGCTCACGTTGACGTCACTAATTTGGGATTCGGCCCGGTTAACTTGTGCGGAGGTTGTCCGGTCTTTCCAGTGGGGCGCGCGCTGCGCGTTTGGCGGTTTTGGGCTGGAGACGACCGGAAGCGCCTCCTTGTTAAGTGATATTCATTAGATCGTAGGTGGTTGGACCAATTAGAGCATGAATTTTAATGTTTAAATTTAGTAAATTACTCTTTCTGTCGTTCGTGTTTTACGCCAAGCACCCGCTTGTACCAGCGGGGCTTATTCCAACCGTATGTGCGAACGGTGGAAAATCGGCGTGACGTTTACCCGTACTGTTAAGTTAGAATTTTAAATAGGTAAGGGGACAATTCTTAAACAATGGGGGTTTACCCACTTTCGGTGGGGGCCAGGGCTCACGGCTAGAGCTTTGCCAAGCATGGCATGGTTAGGGTCTTGCCAAGCGTGGCTTGGTTAGGGTTTGGCCAAGCGTGGCAGGTGTGAAGGTTGCCAAGCGTGGCATAGTGAGATGTGGCCAAGCATGGCCCGTGTGTAGGTTGCCAAGCATGGCATTGTGAGGTTTATCCAGGCGTGGCATTGTGAGGTTTGGCCAGGCGTGGCTTTCTAGGTTAGGCCAAGCGTGGCCGGTGAATGTTGCCAAGCGTGGCCTGTGAATGTTGCCAAACGTGGCATTTGAGTTCTGGCTGAGGTGGCCAGGTGTGTTGGGAATTGAGTGTTTCGGTTTTTATGGTTGCCAAGCATGGCATTTAATTAATGAAGACAAACTCATTTAGGCATAATTTTGCCATTGCATTCTTCTTGGAGAATTAAAAGCGAGGCTCGAGAACCAGGCCAGGAAAGTCAACTCCTTGTCTCACTGTGTGCTTTGTGTGTGGTCTTGGAATAATGAAACAGCATCTGTGTTCCCCACCTATTCTCGCATATGCTAATTTTGGACAACCATTCATTCTGCAAACTGATGCTTCAGGTACAGGACTGTGAGCAGTTCTAAGTCAGCTACAGGATGGGACAGAAAGGGTTATTTCGTATGCCAACAGAGGCCTGAATCCTGCCGAGTCTAGATACCCTGCTCATAAGCTAGAGTTCCTAGCCATGAAATGGGCCATCACGGACAAGTTTAGAGACTACCTATACTTGGCGACAAGTTCACTGTCCTCACTGACACAAACCCCCTAATGTACGTCACGACAACCGCCAAACTCGACGCAACAGGTCAGAGATAAGTTGCGGCATTTTCGCAGTTTGACTTCACTGTGAAGTACAAACCCGGAAAAAATAATGCTGCTGCTGATGCACTCTCGCGGATGCCTCATGGTGACTCTTTAAGAGCATCATGTCCCATGCCGGATGAGAAAACGACTATCCCTTCCCAAAAAGTGCAACACTGGAGCCCCACGCGGTCCCAAGTTCCACGCGGTCCTGAATCCCAGAAGCAAGTCGATGCGAGTTAATCAACGTGAAGACAGACGTCCCTACCCATATCATCCAACGCATTTCTCATAAAGATCTCCAGATATCTCAGCGTAGTGATCCCGATATATCCACAGTCATCCATCTCCTATAGAGAGGTAGAAAACCAACTGCAGCAGAGAAATCCGAAAAGTCAACGGCATGTCGACAGTATCTCCGTCAGTTGGAAAAACTTCAACTCAAAGATGGCATACTCTACCGCATGAGAGTGGCACCAGAAGGAATGTCCCGACAGTTGGTCCTTCCCAGTCAACTCAGAAACACTGCATTGTCGTCGCTGCATGATGATCTTGGTCACCTTGGTGTTGATAGAACACTGGAAATGGTGAGAGACCGTTTTTTCTGGCCTAGGATGGCACAAGATGTAAAATCCTGGTGTGAACAGTGTCAACGGTGTTGTCTCCGGAAAACTCCATCCACAAAAACACGAGTTCCACTTACCTCTATACAAACCAGTGAACCCATGGAACTTGTCTGTATAGATTTCTTGAAGCTTGAACGAAGCAAAGGTGGTTTTGAGAATATTCTAGTAGTTACTGTCCATTTCACTGGAAGAAAGAATTTCATGGAAGATTCAAATAACCTTCTTAGCGGTATTAGAATCCGGCAATATTATTGGACGGACTTTTCCCGAGCCTTGGGAGTGATGCCTGAGTTGGCACCTATCGGAATGGCAGATGAGCGGATCGAAGGGTTGGCAACAAATGTTGATGCAGCTATTAACGCAAACCCTGAAGACATTGATACGAACATTGATAATCTTGTATCAACAATTGAGACGACGCATACCTGGACACAGAATACCCTCTGCAACTGCCGTGGAGGGAGATTCTAGGATTCGACGAAACCCTGAAAACATTGCGCGGCGCAAAAGCGGTGCAAGAGAGCAAAACAGTTGCTCTCCAGGAGGCAATTGTGGGCTTCTGCGAAGATCTTAAGATACCTTTAATGCACGAACAAGCAGACCAAATTGAGCGTGAAATTCAAAAAGCCGAAGAACAGCTTGCAGCAACCCGAGTCTTTGGTCGACTCACTCAACCTTCGACTCCGGACACAGGTCCGCCCAATCCGTGAAACTACGCTGGCTGAGCGTGTCCGGACCTTATTTCGCGAACAGTGAATCACCATTGCGTCTATCCTCACCGCTACTGGGATGGCAATCTCTACCCTCGTTCTAGCTCTGACTAGGGTGGTGATGGTGTACCTTCACCATCCCCTCCTCCTACACCCTCCGACAAGGGCGGGTTAAAAGAATGGGTAAAAAACCCAGCTGCAAGCTCTTGGGCGTGCCCTGGCTAAACTAGTGGTGAAAGCGGCCGCGGCACTTCCGGGGATCATTGGGACTACCGTTTCCTGGCTCCTCCCACCTATTCGCCAGAGACTGGTTATCGAAGAAGCCAAATTGCGGCTAACCCTATCGCGACCCCACCCACGATCAGGGCCGTCTTTTCAACATCACTGGTGACGACACTATGGGTTGTCTAGCTGGTACAACCTTCGACCACATACAATGTCGGAAGGCAGTAATAAAGAAGTATTGCAGGCCATTCAAGCCTTGACCAGCTCTCTCGATTCTCGCGTTGAAAACGCATGCAAAAAGCAGCGTCTGCTGTCTAATACTCCATCTTTCAAGAGAGAAGGCAACAAGCAGCAGTACATACGAGCACAGCGAGAAAGTGCTGTCATTTCTAGAGCCTGCCTTACAAAGCATCGAATCCATGGACATTGACTGTGCCAAATCCAACTTCTCCGACGCCATCAAAGCAGTTCAGGAACGACAGAAGCTCATCCGTATGGCCGACCGATCCGAGCTCGGCTGGGGCGTGGTAAAGGAGTATGTGGCCGACGTTTTGGCAACCGATTCTGTCGACGAAAAACGAATCAAGAAAGCCGAGAAAGCCGCAGCTGCCAAGAAGCCAGCCAAGAAACGACCTGCCAGCAGCAGATTCACTCCTCTTGTGCCGCGCTTTCCCACTCGGGCTCCTCCTACCTGCACTCTTGCTGCTCCTCAGCGCCAGCCCTTTTTCGTCCCTACTACCGAAACGCGGTCGACAACCGCTTCCAATGCGGAATCCACGGTCACGTCCGCTCCAACTGCCCCTCTCTTCGAGCACTTAAACGTCAGTAAGGACAGGGAACGAAACCAGCCGATGGGAACTAGAGAATGGGATCATCGCCAAGGAGAGATCAATCCACCAAAAGGAGTGAAAGGTAAATTGAAGCCCTGTTTGCCGTATTGGAAGAATGTTCTGAAGGCTATAGTCAATTTGTTACATTATTGAATCTGGTTACAAGATCCCTTTCGTTTCCACCCCGCCCCAATAATTTGTTTTATAGCGCCCAAAACAACAGGTCTAGTTTAAATCACCCCGATTGTGTTGCATTGGCCATTGCAGTTCTCTTACGAAAACAATGCATAGCAGAAATTGATACGCCACCCTATTGTTGCAATCCTTTAACTATTGCCGAGGGGATTTGCGTCATCCAAATGAGTTAATCTTTAAGATTTAAGTATGAAGACCTCAAGCACATATCCCAAGCCCTGGACTATAACCAGTATTATTTCAGTTTTGACCTAGAATCCGGCTATATACTACCACGTAGTGGTATCCCATAAGAAATACCTAGGTTTTTCTTGGCAATCCGCCAACGGTTCCATCAAATATTACGTCTCGATTGTGGGACGCCTTCGATAACCCGTACGACCGCCGAGCGTATACGAGCGTTTCTATCAATACTAGCCGGCGTGTTAAGACACAGAACAACGGTCTGGGACGAGCGTACTTTCCTTCCTCCATTCTTCCGGACAAAGTTAATTTCTATTTCATTTCTCCTTAGGTGAGTAAAGGAACAAGACATGAATAAGTGACAATGAAACAACTGATTTCACTGTTGGTAAGTCACAAGCGAGCCGTACCGAAGAGACTTGTGCGTGACAGGGGATGCAAACCGATCAAAAGTATGTGGTCCCCAGAAACTGTCGATTAGGGAAAAAAATATCTTGCTCGATTGACCAATCATCGTAATCGTTTACGGTAATTACCCTACTGATTCTGTCTGCGACAGTGTTTAATTTACGCGGAATCCATTCAGGTAAAATAACAATGTTATACCCAAGACTCAACGAGAAAATGCGTAATGCGAGATCGTGCAAATCAGCTTTCATGCTACCATGGACGAGAATACTGGGGACGCTGGTATTGTCAGTGTACCATCGAACTTTTTCTCGTGCGCGAGTTCGTCGCATAATTCGGAGAGAACTCTATGAACGGGTGCGAGTTCGCGCCATGTGGAACTATGTGAGCGTTCCGAAACGGTCCATGTACCGCGAGTTTGTGAAAATGATGGTGTAATCCCATTCAGTGACACCGCCTCTCTGTTGACCCGTGGAACAACAAAATAATGTACGAGACACTTTCACACCACTTGCCGTGTTCTTTGCTATATTCCATAGGGGTTAGTCTGTTTAACCATAAAGCAAGAACCTTGCTATATGCGTGGACTAGGATTGGCTAATATAGCAGGCCATAAGATCGGAAGGTGCTCTCATGGAAGGAGACTAGGTACGCTTCGCAGCTCCCATGGTCTCGCAATAACATGTTTTCATGCCATCTGGGCAATCATCAGTTGCGGTAGTGATCTTGGCAGATCAGTTCATCTCAATATGGGTGTGCCGGTACAGAAATTGTTTGGAGTGGCCGGACTGGGTATTATTGGCTGATTTGTTTCTCAAATAAGGAGAGCAGATTGTCCAGGGTTTCAACTAATTCCTCAAAGGAACTAGAATCGTCTGGGACGGGGGTTGTTGTGGGCTTGGGAAGGTTAGCCCGGATGAACATTCCCGGAGGTTTTTGGTATTATTATTCAGCAATGAGGGTTGTATTTGGGTAAATATCCCTGAGTTGTTCATTGCTTTGGAATTGCTGCCAATGTCTATACTGTCTGCTCGTTGCAAATCACAGTGGTAAATCGCAGAATTATGGTGGTGCTATAAAAATACCAGAGGTGCTGGCATCGTTTGGGTTCCAGTTTGTGGTTTGTGAACCAGGGGTCGATTATTGGGAGATACATTCCTGGTTGAGCAAGTTTGATCTCGGGTTTCGAGTAGCCTCTGTTGGGTAGGAGTTTGAGGTGATGACCGTTACTTCGAAGTCTTCACTGTTAGTTGTATTCCTTGCATATCGGAGACATTCTCCGTAGATGAATGCGTTGAATACGTGAGGGGTTTGGGAAGACATTGAGTAGGTTGGGTAGGTTTCCGTGGGTTCTCGTTGAAACTTTGTATGGAAACGATTACCTTTGAAATTGGTTCAGTCAAACGGGAAGGTCTCGTGGATAAGGTTGAAGTATATTGGGTTCAAGGAACGGGGTAGTTTGCCAGGGGTATACTGTAGATGGTTGTACAAGGGGTAGCGATTAGTGTGGGTAATTGGAAGGTAGTTGCCACATTGTGAGTGATATTGGTTAGTGTAGCAGAGGTGGGAACACAACTTCGAATCGCACAACCTCGACCGTTGCCAATGTAATTTTCTTAAATGGAGAAAGATTTACAATGGTTAGGTTTGTTGTGATGTTTTCCCTGTCCTCCGCTACTAACGTCAATAGACTGGCTGTACATGTATATGTACAATGTTACAATTAGAGCTATGGCGGGAGAGGTTTGCCCTGTGATATATTACGTGACTCGCAATATTGTCTCTCTTTTGAAGAGTGGATAGTCTTGAGAAAGAATGTTGGGTTTGTCACGCTGGTAACCGCCTCAGGAATCTTGCTTAATTAGGACTTCATTGCACATTACTCTGTGATGCGAATGAGTTTTAGTGTTCATAGCGTTAGTCATGTATCAAACACTCTCTAATGGTCAAAGAGGAGGTGCGGTGAGCCTTCAGCAAAACATCGATAACCTTGTCGGAGACCTGCGTGTTGGCCTCAGCTTTATCACCTATACGGTAAGATGGTTTTAAAATACATAAAGGGGAGAGTATCGTATGGTCAATAGGACGTTCCGACGTCAATTCCAAAGAAATTACCCCGGACTGTTTGGCTTCACTGAAATACAAGATAATATTAATAATACTAATAGCCCTAGCATAAAAACCGTGCTGGAGATGAGCCGCGTGAACGGGATCATCACGCATCTTTTCAGACGGACTGCTTAGTCTACTTGGATTGGATGACGGGTTGGGAGGTCGGTGGCTTGACACCGGCACGTGTAGTGGTGACCGGCCGGTTAATTTTACAAACACGAAAGAACTGTTCGTCCAATTGTAGCAAAACATGGTGGACGGGGCTCCATCTAGCCTTTTGACTACGGTTGGACTCGGCCGTCACTAATTTGGCGACATTGTTACTGCTAGGGTTAACCATCCCGAATTCAAGCATCTCCGAAATAGGACTGTGGATGAATTAAATATTACCGTTATAGATGAATTAGGAAGGCCGATCAACAACCACAACCTTCCAATACACCTAACTCTCGAAATAAAATGAGCATCTACGGGCCCGCGTATAAAAAAGAAGTTGTTACGAAGGAGTATGTTGATATGGCCATGAGGCATAAGTGTTACGCACCCGTCATGGTATTAACGGGTGGCTGATGTAAAACCGTAACTCTGTACGCAAAGGGCAGAAGGAAACACCTGACTTGAGTATTGTGCTGGTTTACTGGTCACAGGCTCTGCCACAAGTGACATTTATTGTCTCACAACTCACAACAAAGAACACTTGTTACTAAACCCTATCTAAAACATGCAATTAATACTAAAAACTAGATATACAAAGTTAAACCACTTCCACTAGCCAAAGGTGGAGTAACAACACAACGAATTCCTCTGGCCTTGTCTTCAGGTTGTTACCATGGCAACACTGCCTGGCCCTGCAGAAGACTACCCACAACTGTTATGTAATCACACTCTTGGCCTTGGCCAAGACAGCTGGCTTACATAAACAAACTGCGACCCATCGGTGTCCAGCAGCGTTTAAATGAGCAGTGGACAAGACGTACGTCAATGGATTGTCTGTATAGATGGTGAATCCAGCAGAATAGAACAAATAATCTCAGAATTTTTCTGTGATGGCCCACTTTAGTGCCAGGAATTCCAGTTTACCAGAGTGTAGGTGGTAGTTTTTCTCGGGTACCGTCAGAGTTCTGGAACCATATGCGATGACCCTCATCTTTCCCTGCAGTCTCTGGTAGAGGACTGCACCCAGGCCTTCATTGGACGCATCTGTGTGCACAACAAAGGGTTCAGTGTAGTCGGGAAAGGCCATGATAGGGGGTGACACCAAGCAACTCAGGAGCTGATCCAGATCTCGTTGGTGCTCGGCCGTCCACTCTACTTCCTGTTTGGACAACTTCTGTCCCCCTTTCTTCCTGGGTTGGGTCTTTCTGCGATGGTTGGTTTTCGTCATGCTCTGTGGACCTCTCTCATCAGTGTGCTGTGCCACCTTTAGCAAGTCATACAAGGGTCTGGCGATCCTGGAGAAGTCCTGGATATAGCTCTGGTAGTATCCAAGCAGACCGAGCAGCTTCCTGAGCGCACCTACTGTTGCTGGACTCTTCTCGCTCAACGATTTGACAGCAGCTACATCAGAGGGGTCGAGACGGTGACCTTCAGATGACACCAGTCGACCGAGGTAGCGTACTTCGCTGCGGAAGAGGTGACACTTATTAGGTCGGAGCTTGATCCCGTGGTCGGTCATGCGTTTCAGAACGGTCCGGAGGTTGGCCAGGTGTCCTTGAAATTCTCTCCACAGCACTAGGATATCATCAAGGTAGGCCAAAGCAACATCGTCACCACGGCCATCGAGACAAATCTCCATGTGGCGTTGAAAAGCAGCTGGGGCGTTGGTCAGGCCGAATGGGATAAGCACCCATTCGTACAGCCCCCACGGTGTAATAAAGGCTGTAAGGTGCCGGCTCTCCCCAGACATGAAACCTTGGTGGTAGGCTTTTCCTTGGTCGAGTGTCGAGAACTATCTGTTACCACCTAGGCCATCGAGTACGTCTTCGATGTGAGGGATCGGTTGACAATCAGGAACGGTCTTTCTGTTCAAACCTCGACGCACAGTCTGAGGGAACCATCCCTTTTCCTGACGCACACCACAGGGGAGGATTACGAGGGACTTGGTTATGACTTGGTTATCCACCCACGTGTAATGAGGTCGGATAGGTAGGGTCGCACCTCTTGGTACATGGGGCGGGGAATAGACATGTATGTCTTCTGGACTGGTGCAGAATCGGTGAGCTGGATCTTCATCCATACCTTTCATGCAGCCCATATCTGCTTCATTCCTGGCAAATGCGGCTGAATGCTCCTGCAGAACCTTCTCCACTGCCCCTGTCTGTGATGGGGACAGGTGGCTGAGGTCAATAGGAGGTATCCACCCTTCCTCTGTCGGTGCTGCAACTTCAATAGAGTTGGTGTCTAGTGCTGGGTTGGGTTTCTCCTTCCAGTCCAACAGAGTGGAGGGGTCTATAGGGCAGGCTGAATGAATGACTTGAATCTGCCCAAGCTGGCTTCTATGGGGTAGGGTGATGTCGCGGTCAGTGGGGTTAGCGATGCCAATGATGACCGGGCAGACTGAGCCTGGGGATACCGAGACAACTGACTCTTCAACCACCAAGCCTTCAGGCCACTGTTGCTCTAGATCTGGCTCGAACAAGGCTCTTCCTTTGTTTCCCCGCAGGCCTGCAAGGACCAAGCACTTGACTCCAACCTGGGCATGCTTGGGGACGACTACGCTTTGTCGGCCAGTCCTCACAGTGGCTAGTACATCTGTTTCCGAAGCTTGCACGGCATTCACCAGCTGTTCTGCCTCATCGTGCCGCAGACCGGTAATGGCACCTGACAGGATCTCGGTTGCATCTTTGCCGGTGCCCTTCACCACTTGCTCAATAACATTGTAACCAATGATGGGAAACTGCAACGTTTCAGTGGTCACCAGGGCGGGGAACTGGATGGTGATTGGCACAGGTCGATGGGATGACAGGGTCAGGCTAGTATCCACCCAACCGATGAATGGGATTGGTGTCCCATTTGCTGCTCGAAGGTCCAGTCTATTAGCGCAATCAACAATTTCCGATATGGGACGGACCGGAGTTCCCTGAAGGTTGCTCTGCACCCAGGATGTGTCAAAGATTGACACTTTGGCACCGGTGTCCCAGAGAACTCTTGTAGGCGCATTTTTGATTGAGTAGTGGATTGTGCACTTTCCGACAAGGCTGGTGACTCTGTCCTGCATGTGTTGTTGTGACCTGACACAAGGAGATGGTAGGGGAGGATGCATCAATAGGTGGATTGGACTGCGGTGAACAGGGCCTTATGCTTGGCTGAGGTCACTCCCTGTCCCTTGGGGGCAACCCTCCCTCGTTTCCCTGTTGAGTAGGTCGACCTTGACGACATCCTTGTGCGAAATGCTCTGTAGATCCGCATCTGAAGCAGTGATTGCACATAACGCCCCTGTTGCGCTGTTGACAGTCGCGGCAACCTCGCTTGACGCGTGTCTGTGGGCCTCTTGATGTCGAGGTACACCGGGTGGTGTCATTCAGGGATGCCTGCAGAGCTGCCACCTGGTCTTTCAGAGCGGACAGGTCGGCTATGCCACTCTTCAGGTTGTTGATCTCTGTAAGAAGGAGACTTGCTTTGGGGAAGATGTTTTCCCAGAGCACTCCTCCTGTACTGAACTGGCAGTGGCAAACTTGCCCAGATGAAGCTTCTTTCTGCCTCAATGCTGGAACAAGCATTGAGCTTCTCAAAGAGGGCTTCATCCGTCACATTCAGGTCCTCGAGGTGTTGGCGGAGCTCCATCTTGATGGCGTCACTCCGTAGCCCCGTGAGCACACTGTGCCGGAACATCTGCTTCACCAGCTCAGGTTCATACCGAAGAAGTGAGTCGGCCTCCTGACTGGCGAAGATGACCTTTTGGCGTAGGTCAAGTGCACGCAGCAGGAAGGCCTGTGACGACTCCTTCTGGTCCTGGGCTAGTTGGGACAGTTGCTTGTAGAGGTCGGTGGTGTCCCTCTCCTTGTAGTGACATCCCAGGATGCGTCGTAGGCTGGCCAAGGTCATGTGCTTGCGTCCCTCCAGGTAGCTCCGAAGGGCCGATCCGGGAGCAATGGCCCGGATGACACTCTGGACGATGTCAAGGTCTTGGTGACCTCTTGCCAAGCCACTCTCGATCTGGTGGGCCAGACTGGTGAAGCTTAGCCAGTCCTTCTGTCCAGGCTCTCCAATCTGGCCGGAGATCTTGAACTCCCGACGCACCACGTTCAAGACATCAGCACTCGTGAGTGGGTAGATGGGTGCAGAGGTCTTGGTGGTGTCGGGCTGCACGCTGGCTTGTTTGGCCGGGGCGGGATCTCTGGGAGCTGGGTCGTCTGGTAGGGTGGGGGTCATCTCTTCGATGAAGGTCTCCAAGAGTTAGAGGCCCTCCAAGTCTCCATCATCACTGTCATCGTCGTTGAGATGACGCAGGATCTTCCTGATGAGCTTCAGGCGACTCTCTCCCCCTCAGCAGCATCTCCCGCATCTATCTTCAGGCGAGCGCAGACGCCGAGAAGGTGTTCAGTGGAGAGGCCACTGACTCGTTGTGTCACTCGCCCAAGGACTCTGATGAGCTCCTCCATGTTGGCTACGGCTAGAAGAGAGGGTCAATGACGGCACCCCGACGACAGTCTGTGCTCAGTGACACGCCCGACTTCACTGATGGTTCACCTGGTGCTGTCCGTCTGGCTTGATCTGCGTCCCTCTCTGAAGCTGTCTCTACATGGATCGGCTGCTCAGGTCCTCCTGGTTCGTTTCACTGGATAGACGCATGTCGTCTGACGAGGAGAGGCTGTCAGACGCGTCTATCCCTCTCGTGCCTCCAAATGTTACGCACCCATCATGGTATGGGCAGAAGGAAACACCTGACTTGAGTATTGTGCTGGTTTACTGATCACAGGCTCTGCCACAAGTGACATTTATTGTCTCACAACTCACAACAAAGAATACTTGTTACTAAAGCCTATCTAAAACATGCAATTAATACTAAAAACTAGAAATACAAAGTTAAACCACTTCCACTAGCCAAAGGTGAAGAAACAACACAAGGAATTCCTCTGGCCTTGTCTTCAGGTGGTTACCATGGCAACACTGCCTGGCCCTGCAGAAGACTACCCACAACTGTTATGTAATCACACTCTTGGGCTTGGCCAAGACAGCTGGCTTACATAAACAAACAGATTAGGGACCACCCTTCCTGTCCATGGACTGGGCTACTGGCCTCTGCACTACACACATACATGGGCCCACTGACACTGGGCTTACATATGTGGAGTGGTGGTCCATGCACTGTAGCATTAGGGCAATGAAATGTTCCCTCTCAGGAAAATACCAAAGTAACTTTATGGGCTAAAGAACTTGATACTTCCCTGACCTAAATGCATTCTGTGCTAATATGTGCTTTTGGTGAGAGACTTCCGAAACCAAATACCAGTATCTCTCACAATCAACTGACAAAACAAAGATGGACAATAAGGTAACAGGTCTGTAAATATAATAGAACAATTAAAATGCAATAAGGAAACAAGAAAACTGTACATACCTGTACGCAAAGGGCAGAAGGAAACATCTGACTTGAGTAATGTGCTGGTTTACTGGTCACAGGCTCTGACACAAGTGACCAGCACAACCACCCAAGGCAGCCATCCCCCTGTCCCCTGCCAGCACAGGCATCTCCCATTTCCTTTGGAGGGGTGTATTTGGGCTGGACCATTCAAAAAAATAGGGGTGCTATATAGTAATCTCTTCACCAAGCCATCTACACAAGCACGCTCTAAATATAAACGCTGTTATCGTGGTCGACAAAGTCCTTTGACTCACGTTGATTAAAAATACGATGCCAACGGCGTATTGTTATAGCGCCACCCTTTGGCCGACGATAATTTTTGTTGTCAAAAAGATGGCGCCGAATTCGATTGCCAGCATCGCGTATTCGTGTCAAATGTGCCGTGTTTGAAATTAAATGGATCCTTGGATGGTTTATAATACCTAAGAAGGCAGTAAGGAGGTACTTGGTCTACCTTAAGAATAACAAATGTGTGTAAATGTTTATTTGTGAGATTTAAGAACCTAAAATTCTTGATTGTACTGGGCATGCATGTACACCCAATATAAATACACACTGTTTACTACAGTATAATCATGGAGGTGTGATAATGTCCTTAGCAGAGCTATACTACAATGTAGGACGGTGTATACATCATGTACGATGCATAAGACTTATATAAATTATACGCATACAGACTGATTTGATTTATCCATTCAATTTAAGTAAAGCAAACTGTTCATTTTATTTAAGAAATTGTAATAGTAAACGTAAGCAATTGATTTATGATCCTTGTTTTATTATATGTTCACAGTTTTTATGAATGATGAAAGAGAGAATAGAAAGGTGCTCGCCAAATTACCAGACTGGTTAGTATCTAGATGGTCACGTATAGTCACCAAGTGGATAGAAGAAAATAGAAGATTTCCACCCTTCTATGTGTTCACCAATTTTATAAAGGAGGAAGCTAAGATAGCATGCTACCCAGTCACATCCCTTCAAGGCCTCAAAGATGGACGAACAGAGAGAGATAAGCCTGCAACAGATGCCAGGGCTCTTCACGCTAATGTCACTCCTCAAAGGGATAAGAAGTCAAATGAAAGGAAAAGTTATACACCCTTTTGCTATCTGTGTAAAAAGAATCACATACTGGATGATTGCAGTGAATTCAAAGCAAAAGAAATGGAGGACAAAAAGAAATTCATCAGAGAGAGAGGTCTTTGTTATGGATGCTTGAAGTTTGGACATCTCTCTAAGGACTGCAACAGGAGACTCACTTGTGGAACCTGCAGAGGGAGACATCCTTCATCCCTTCATGCAGAAAGGACAACAACTGAAATGAGAAAGAATTCTGAAAGGGAGGAAGGACAAAGTGATCTTCAGACCTCTAATTCTCATGCATCTGTCAATCATCAAGATGCCTGCAAGCTGAAAGGCAGAAAGAGCACAATGATTGTACCAGTATGGTTATCACATTCCGCCCAGATGGATGAACGAATGATATATGCACTTTTGGATACCCAATCCGATACAACATTCATCCTGGAAAAAACAAAAGATGAGATGGGCTTACATGGAGTAGAGGTGAATCTACTGCTTTCTACAATGTCTTCAGTTGATGAAAAGATAGCAAGTGAAAGAATTGATGGCCTTACTATAAGAGCATTTGACGGAAAGGAAGACATTTCACTGCCCACAACATATACAAGGAAGTTCATACCAGCAAATTGTGAACACATACCAACTCCTGAGATGGCAAGAAATATTCCTCATCTTTCCAGTCTAGCTAACCACTTAAAGCCTCTACAAAATTGTGAAGTGGGACTGTTGATTGGTTATGACTGTGCCCGCGCACTCATTCCTAGAGATGTTATCCCTCCTGAAGACAACGATGGACCCTATGGACTCCGAACAGACCTGGGATGGAGCATTGTAGGCTCTTTCAACAATGATGAATATGTGTATAAAGATGATCCTATCGGAATCAGTCATCGCATATCAACCTGTGAAGTTCCTGATGATCTAGGAAAAAAGGGAAAGAATGTGTTTTTTGCACATAAACTGTCAATCAAGGAGGAAATAGCACCTTCAAATGTTCTAAAGGTGATGGAAGCTGATTTCACAGATGTCAATAGAAAGGGAGTAGCATTCTCACAGAATGATGTCAAGTTCATGGACACCGTGGGAGAAGAGATCCACAAATCTGAAGATGGACACTATGAAATGCCACTCCCCTTCAGAGATGGAAGACCGCACTTAACAGATAATCGGTTCCTTGCAAAGGTGAGAGTGGAACAGTTGAAAAGGAAATTCAAGCGAGATGAAGAATACCACAAGAAGTATTCAGTTGTAATGAACACTCTTTTGGTGAAAGGATATGCAGAACCTGTTTGAATCACACCTCAGATGAGCCAGTGTGGTACATACCTCACCATGGTGTACTGCAACCTAACAAGTTGAGAGTTGTATTTGACTGTAGCGCACAATACAATGGGCAGTCATTGAATTCACACCTTCTCACTGGACCAGATCTGACTAACAAGTTGGTTGGTGTTCTCTGCCGATTCAGACTTGAAGATGTTACATTTATTTGTGACATACAAGAAAAGTTTCACCAGTTCAGAGTTAATGAAAGAGACAGGGACTATTTACGATTTTTATGGTGGAAAAATGGAAACATTGATGAGGACCCCTGTGAATACAGAATGAAGGTTCACTTGTTCGGTGCGGCCTCTTCTGCAGTCTGTGCAAACTAGGGTTTACAACAGGTGGCCACGGACCATGCTGCTGAGTTTGGTGAAGATGTGAAGAATTTCATTCATAAAGAATTCTATGTGGATGATGGGTTGAAATCCTTACCAACTGCAGAGCAAGCTGTGGATCTCATATCCAGAACCAAGCAGTTGTGCGAGAAAGGAGGCCTTCGTCTACATAAATTTGTGTCCAATTCAATAGATGTCTTGCAGTCAGTTCAGCAGGATGAAAGGTCAAAGAAGGTACGAGAGGTCAACCTGCTTCACGACGCCTTGCCTCTAGAGAGAGCCCTAGGTGTCCAGTGGTGCGTTGAATCTGATTCCTTCAGATTCAGAATTACCCTTCAAGACAAGCCCCTTACCAGAAGAGGTGTCCTCTCGACAGTTATGTCTATATATGACCCTTTGGGATTGTTAGCACCAGTTGTGTTGACAGGCAAACAAATTCTTCAAGAGTTATGCAAGATGGCAGCAGACTGGGATGATCCTCTACCAGATGATTTGAGAGAAAATTGGGAAAAATGGAGGCTTGACATCCTGGAACTGAAATCAATTCCCATAAAGAGATGCTACAAATCTGCAGATTTTAAAGCTGTCAAATCTGTGGAAATGCATTATTTCTCTGATGCAAGTACCAACGGTTATGGCCAGTGTACATACATGAGATTGATTGACGCAGAGGGAAAAGTCCATTGCACACTGGTGATCGGAATGGCCAGAGTAACACCTTTGAAGTCTGTGACCATTCCCCGTCTGGAACTTACAGCTGCTGCTGTTTCTGTGAAGGTCAAGACATTTGTTGATGCTGAATTTGAACTTAAAGACGTTCAACACACATTTTGGACGGACAGCAAAGTAGTGCTCGGGTATATCAAGAACACTGACAGACGTTTTCATGTGTTTGTGGCTAACCGAATTCAACAGATCAGAGATAATTCATCTCCTTCACAATGGAGATTTGTGGAATCCAAAAAAAATCCTGCTGATGAAGCTTCCAGAGGCTTGACAGTACAACAACTGAAGAAGTCGAAGTGGCTGCATGGACCAGATTTCCTGTGGGAAAAGACAATCTCTCCAGTTGACAGTGACGAGAAATTTGATGTGCTTCCAACTGACTCCGAGGTGAAGAAATCCAATGTTCGTGCAACAATGACAAACAAGTCGGCCTTCGATTTGAACAGACTGAAACGATTCTCATCCTGGCACAGTGCTAAACGAGCAATTGCAAATTGTTCGCTCTTCATCTCACGCCTAAGACAACACTGTGTAGAAAGAAAGACTGGCCACGGACATGACAGCACTCCTCTCAGAGATCTTACTGTGCAGGATCTTCAACAAGCAGAACTTGAAATTCTGAAACATGTGCAGAAGGAAGCCTTTGGAGATGAAATCCAAACCTTGAATTCCATACAAACTAATCTTGCTCTGAGTGACAGAATGAAGACACGTGAGATAAAGAAAGCCAGTCGCCTCCATGGACTAGACATATTCCTAGACGACAAAGGAATCCTAAGATGATGATTCATATGAGAGAAAGCATCCAGCTATTCTCCCAAAGAAACACCATGTTACGGACTTGGCGATACGTCATTTTCATGAACAGACTGCGCACCAAGGTAGAAGCATGACACTTAACCAGATCAGAGGGAATGGTTTCTGGATTTTGCGAAGCAGCAACCAAGTATCCAAATTCATAAAGAAATGTGTCATATGTAACAAGCTGCGTAGTCCAGCTCAAATTCAGAAGATGTCTGATCTACCTTCTGACAAATTGATACCTGCATCGCCCTTCACAAACTGAGGAATGGACTGCTTTGGACCATGGCTTATAAAAGAAGGTAGAAAGGAAATGAAGAGATATGGCCTTCTCTTCACTTGTATGGCCTCGAGAGCAGTACATCTTGAGACACTGAACAGCTTGACCACTGATGCGTTCATTCAAGCGTATCGTCGATTCACTGCTGTTCGAGGACCTGTTCGACAATTGAGATGCGACAGAGGGACAAACTTTGTAGGAGCAGAGACAGAATTCAGAAAGGCCTGGTCTGAAATGTATCATGATAAAATAAAGAACACTTTTCTGAAGGAAGGCTGCGACTATGTTAGATTTGCCTTCAATGTTCCCAGTGCGAGCCACATGGGAGGAGTCTGGGAAAGACAAATCAGATCCATTCGCAGTGTACTGAAGACCTTGATGTACCAATCTGGAAGACAACTCGACGATGAATCTTTACGTACCTTGATGTGTGAGGTGGTTGCAATAGTAAACAGCAGACCGCTGACTGTGAATCATCTCAACGATCCGACACATTTAGCGCCTTTGACTCCTAATCACCTCCTAACAACCAAGTCAAGAATTCTTCTTCCTCCTCCAGGATGTTTCCAAAGTGCCGATCTGTATTCCAGAAAGCGATGGAGGAGGGTGCAGCATCTCCTAAATGAGTTCTGGAATCGCTGGAGAAAGGAATTTTTTCAGAACCTACAAATCCGGCAAAAATGGACACACCCGCAACGAGACGCTATGATTGGAGACATCGTCATTGTGAAGGACAAAAATGCCCTGAGAAACCTGTGGCCTTTAATGAGAGTTGTCGAAGTCTTTCCATCAGTGGACGGATGTGTTCCCAAGGTGAAGATAGCAGTGGGAGACTCTGAGATCGACGACAATGGTAAGCGCAAAGGTCCCATGCAAGAACTGGAACGTCCAATTCACAAGCTGGTGCTGCTCTTATCGAAGGAAGACCAGAAGGAATTCCCAGCCAAGGAGCCACATATTTGAATGTACCCGAATTAAGTTTCAACAGTTCTCTAAACTTCCCCTTGAGTCTGAAAGCAAGGCTAGGCAGTTGAATTAGGTCTTAATGTAAGATTAATTAAGTTTATGATGACCCATTAAATTGGTCACTAATGAATAAGTTAAGAATTCTCTTGAGGGTCTGAAATAGAGGCTACTGAATATGCCTTTAAATTGCAGTGATTTCATAGAAATGCAACTTCAATTTGTTGAGTCAGTCAGTTCTATAAATAAGTTATGTATAAAAGATCATATTGATTAACTGCATGGTGCAAAGTAAAACACAATTGTATTCCCTTGTTGATTCAAACCTTTGAAATAATTTATTGTAATGGCTACACAGTTGCGGTGACAGATTACGTGATTACATGCAGTTTGGTAGTCACAATCATGAATATTTTCTTTGATGTTCTCACATAAAAAAGAAAAAAAATGGACTTAGATCCACTGTCGAGTTGACATTGGATAAAATTAACAAAGTACCAAGAGTAACACTGACATATTACTTATGTTCATGTTTAAGATTTAAGTCAACCATCCTTTCATATGAGCTTGATATTGAGTTGCATACATCGCAACCATTATAACTGATAAGATAACTTCAGTGACGGTAAAAGAGATTCCAAAAGTAAGAATATTGAATTTGAATCGCTTTGAAGATACGATAATTTTCTGATCTATGATTTTATAAATTATATAATAATTTAAGGGAGCCATGTTATCGTGGTCGACGAAGTCCTTCGACTTACGTTGATTAAAAATACGATGCCAACGGCGTATTGTTATAGCGCCACCCTTTGGCCAACGATAATTTTTGTTGTCAAAAAGATGGCGCCAAATTCGATTGCCAGCATCGCGTATTTGTGTCAAATGTGCCGTGTTTGAAACCAAATGGATCCTTGGATGGTTTATAATACCTAAGAAGGCAGTAAGGAGGTACGTAGTCTACCTTAAGAATAACAAATGTGTGTAAAAGTTTATTTGTGAGATTTAAGAACCTAAAATTCTTGATTGTACTGGGCATGCATGTACACCCAATATAAATACACACTGTTTACTACAGTATAATCATGGAGGTGTGATAATGTCCTTAGCAGAGCTATACTACAACGTAGGACGGTGTATACATCATGTACGATGCATAAGACTTATATAAATTATACGCATACAGACTGATTTGATTTATCCATTCAATTTAAGTAAAGCAAACTGTTCATTTTATTTAAGAAATTGTAATAGTAAACGTAAGCAATTGATTTATGATCCTTGTTTTATTATATGTTCACAGTTTTTACGGAGCAATTGATGGAGCCAAAATAGATAAAAAGAAGAAATAAAATGGATAATTGGCACTAAAGAAATGAGTAAAGGAATCATTTCAGTGGATGCTACAAACGCTCTTGGTAGATATATCGTCTAGTACGATGAGAAAAACCCCAAAACAAATCTACCCTCCTTTTTCGTCAGGGCGAGAAAGAACGTCGACCTTGACCGGAGCGATTCTATCGGGATCGAGAACGGGGCCATCCACATGTCCACATCAACATTTCCTCGTTGTGACAAACAGATTCAAGCTCCTACCCAACGAAGGGAAGGATCTAAATATCGTGCAGCTCGATAGTCCGCTATCATTCGGATCCGCCAAGCCCGTCTCCCAACCCTGGAACCTCATCTTCTCAGCTAGGTCGAGCCAAGCCGCGAACACCATCTTCTTATCATTCCTCCAAACCCCGCAGAATTTCCTAGAAGTTCACATTGTTTATACTACTTCCTCTGTCTCAGGAAAATGGGCTGCAAAAAATTCATCTAGTTGGTTTCATCCTAAACGGTCCTTTTTATGGCCACCATATTTTCAAAAAACAAATGTTTGCATTGTCTTCCTCATCACCCATTTGCCCGATCATAATGCCAATTTTTAGGGCAATTCCATGGTAACGGGAGGACATTCACAGGCAGTTTTCAATTTCTGAGAACATATATTTCCAAAACTTTACCTAATATTAAAAACAAAATACCATAGTTATGTGACCATTGGTGTTACCTTTCATTTTCACTGGAAAAAATATGAGTCAAATCTTACACTGACAAAATATGCATATTTAATGAAGTCGGTAACGGAAGGACGCAAAATGGACATGGGTTTTTCACTCAACATGTATTTCCTTTAAACGCTCTGAAGTGTGAGAGTCAATGCTATTGAAAATGTATTGAATATAATCCATAGCCTGTGCCACAATACCTAATCAGTTCCACTTCAAAACAAAAATAAGTTGGTGAATGACAAAGCCAATTCTAAATTTGGTTTCGCCGGTAACGGAAGAACGGAAACAGAAGGACTATCGAAATTTACATAGTCAATGTATAGGAGATGAGGCAATTGTTTTTTTAGTGCTTCAAACAAATACATACTGGAATGAGTGATGTACAGTTATGTGGCATTTCTGCATGAGCATGATGTCAAAATTGCCTATTGGTACTTATTTTACACAAACTGTACTGTTCACTTAAAATTAATTACATGTAGGCCTAATTAATGGCTGTATGCACAAGAACAGATTTATCAGAAATGTAACTATGAATACTGTGACTTTTCATGAAAGATCACAAAATAATAATCAAAAGGCTTTTGCTTCCACAATTTAGTCAATGACAACACTACTACTGTAACTAGAACACTTCTGGGATAACTTCTGCAAAGTGGTATCTCTCCCTGTTGTCCGTGACTGGCGCTGAAAGAATCTTCAGAATTTGTTCATTGGAAATCACTTATCCGCTTCTATATCTTTTGCAATCAATATATACAGCAACCCTTTGGTCACTTTTGTGAAGATACATGGCAGAAAACTCTTGGTCATGAATCTCTGTTATTGTGTTATAAATATGAGCAATATACTTGAATTAAATGATCTGGCAACTTTGTTTGCACAAATATATTTGTCCGTCTTAGCCGTGAGAAAATGTGGATGAAGCGTCTTCGGACTATTCAACCACATGGTCTCAACATCCAGGAGGGTAATGACTAACACCATGCAGCTTTCTGATAATCCTTCTTTTGTGTTCAGTCATTCACACTTCTCTCTTTGATCTTTCCCCCTCTTGTCACTAATCCCTACCCTACTCCTTGCCATTCTCTTTGATCTTTCCCCCTCTTCTCATTAATCCCTACCCTACTCCTTGCCCTTCCCTTTGATCTCTCCCTACCAGCTTCACTCTTTGTCCTTTTTTGTTTCTCATCTGTTTCCTATTCACTCTCTCCCCCCTTCCTTTGTGTACATGTTTCTGTTTTGTCCTTGTCACTCTGCCTTTGAGAAAGGTCCTGCTAGGATCGAAACATCAGGCCAACTAAATTTTAAGAAATATATTTCACAACGAAATCCCCGCATTTCAGATGTGTGTAGTGATTGTAGTGCATGCATCTCAATGAAAAGGCATGTACATGTAGGAATGGAAGTTGGCATAAGCTGTGTAGTTATCAAGTGTACATTGAGCAACAGCACCACACCAAGGAAACATATATTTCCATTTTAATCCATTGGTTCACAAAAGACTTTCATTTAAAATTTTGACAATATATAATTTCCTGTATGTGTAATTGCACCCAGCTGTCACTGCTCATGATTGAGACTTTGGAGACTAGACATTCAAAATCTCAGGTTTGGAACAGATTGATTGTTTAGAATTAATATATATTTTTTAATATTATAGTCAAGTCCCATATACTTTGTGCACAAAATATGCACGTGCGTTTTTTTTTTTTTTTTTAAGAGAACCAGATGAGGAAAAGCGTTATGTTCTGTTTGCCAAGAGACATAATCTCTAGTTTTTGTTTTTATTTCTACTCTACATTCATTTTTCATTTTGTTACTTGATCTCGACACGAATGATACTCAAATCCAACAGATCACCCTTGTATACATGTATCATCGTTCACTTTCCTTTCGCCCATACCCGTAAGGTTGCTAAAAACTGCTTAATATATTCAGTTGTTTTAAATGTATGTCCTTTGTTTTACGCAAATGTAACGCTCAATTGCGTCAAGAACACCTCCCATCCATCAAACTATTATTTACCCAACACATCCATTCTCCCACACACTTCGCCACCAATGGCAAACAAGGGTCAAATAGCCTTATAAACTGGTTTTGTAGCACCGACCGTACCAGCACCACACCCCTCACCACCGCCAAACCCATACAACCCACACCGCCGCACAACCGGCAACACCGCCCCACCCCCAGAACCCTCACCGCACGCACCGCCACCACCGTAACTACCCAAAACATTATACCGAATCCGGGAAAGTCCCAAAACAATGAACTTACACAACAGCGGTAGCTGATTAGGACTGTCAGTATCTTATTTTCTTGAGTATGACTGATATACTTGTTAAAGAAAAAATCATCTGAAGGAACCAGCGGTAAAAACAGGGGATAGAAGTCAGGAAAGTCAAAAATAATAATTCTTCCCACCCCATTCGGGATTCCCGTAGTTATAAAAGTGAAGTGGTAAACGTTCGGACCTCGTTTTTATCCTATAAGAATTTGATTACTCCCTAATTAACAACAAGGAATCGAAGACAGGAAAGTTCCAAATAAAAGTCCCACTCCCAGAGGGTCACTGGATTGCACTACCATTGACTATCAAAACTCTGCCGGGGTGGGGGCGCCAGTCAGAAGCAATTCGACCATGGTTGAATTGCTTCTGACTAGAAAGATCTATTACAGCCGACTACAACATTTTAATAAATGGTGCAGGAGCAAGCATCTTTAACAACCATTGGGGACTTTCAAGCAGTAGCTACAGTAAAAGGATATTGATCTGCCATCGCAGCTATTCATGGAGGTTTTAAAGACGGTTCCTCCATTTCCAATAATGCCTACATAAAACAACTTTTACAGGGCATGTTCCTTCAGTGTACGAGGACCTAGCCAAGGTATCCCTGATGGACTTGTTCATTAAGATCATCTTCCTTATTTCTACGACTATGGCTTGGAGACGGAGTGAGCTTCATGCCCTGTTGGTATCCGATTGCCACAGGTTCGCCTGGTTCCCTGCCAGGGCTTCTTGACAAAGAATCGTTCATCTTCCAACCATCTGACATTTTCACTCCTGAAATCAAGTCCTTTCCTCCATTCCAAAGGATAAACTGTAGTGCCGAGTTCAGGCCCTAAAGTGGTATCTTGCCCGGACTCAAACACTTAGTTAGGTGCACAATCTCTCAACTGTTTACCGGAATATCGAAACATTGGCAAAGGAAACTTTGACTGGACCAGGACTTGAACCCGAGACCTCTGGTGACAAAAGGTGACAACTGGTAAGAGCATTTTTTTGTGGTCAAGTTCTTTTGTGAAAGGGGGCTTTCTTAGGTCCTCTGCAAGATTCTTTTGAAACAGTATATCACCAGAAGGTTGAACAAAAGGCAAGGGGCTTGACTTCCGCTGGGTTAGGAATTTCACTACATAAGGACCAAGGTAATACATAAAAGGTCAGGCACTGCAGTCAGTGACATAATTGCAACTAGACCTCACCAGCAGACTTGTGACTAAAATATTTTGTTTTATCACGTTTAAAAAGAAACGTTATTTAAAGTAATTACAGTATTTTCGTCTTAATCATTCCTATAAATGGCTCATAGGTTCCATGAATGGGTATTAATTTCAATAAAGAAAAGTTGATTCAAAATGGAAAGATGCACATTCAAATTTTCTCAGATAACTTTAGAAATGGATCTTATAGTACAAATCTCTTTGAGAAATAACTGAAACAATGAAAATAATAATTAATTTATTAATAAAATAATAAATTGAGGATGAAGAAAAAGGAGGAAGAGGAACCATTTAACAGAAAGACTTTAATGTCTCCCCTAACAAAACCCCAATGGGACAGCCAATTACAAATCAATTTTTCTTCCTGACTGAACATATATTGTAAGTATGCTTTCCTATTAAAATTGGGATATCAAAAACACATACTTGCAGTAATTTGTATTTCAATTTATTTCTTCAATAAATAGCCTGATGAGAATACATTTCACGGAAAACCTTGAGGGATAAATATAGAAATTATATGAAGTTTAATAATGCGGCCAGATTAAAAGTAAGAAGATCCATGATTTCACTAATGTAAAATGTCCTAATCAAATAAATGAATTCGGCCTTATGTGAGATATCTGGAGCAACTGCCAAGATTCCAACACCAATGAAACACACTTTAATCTGTGAAATTGCAACATATCAGTTGCACATAATGAAGTTTGGCTAAATGGTTGAGGATACTTCAAGCAAAAGCATTGTGTACAAGTGAAAATGAGTCCTCCACAGGCTTATCATAATGTGGCAAAGGTACAGGATTGGCACAATCCTGCAGTTTTGTTTGTACTGGTACACCTTTCTTTGATGCTACACTACATGATGATGTACATGCGATGTGGATGGCAAACTTATCTGTCCTTATGCCAGTCTTTGATATGTTTAACTTTTTTGGCCTATGGTCTGTGGTACAACTGCTAGAATTAGTGGAGAGGTACATATACATGAGAGCTGAAATGAGGGTCTCATGCGAAGAAATCGCATTAATGTCAAGAATGCACAGATACCTTGCCGTGTAAAAGTGTATCTCTGTCACAGATCGCATGGGCCCCATGCGATTTGTGACAGGGATTGATACCTCCAGGGTTCTTTTCACTTCCTATGACAGTTATAGTTTTGTCAAGATAAACTTTCAAAGTAGACACAACACAAAGTAAATCATCATGTGGACAGGCCATTAGGTTTACTTCTGTGCGAGGCTTTCCTTGTTTTGAGAATTGCCTCAATGATAAAATTTTAAACACAGTTTGTCCCAACTTGGACAAAGTTTAGGTTCATAAAAGCCAGCGCCTGACAGCGTTGACCTGAAGAGAGGACGACAAGAAGTTCTAGTTTGGTGATATTTTTAATGAGTGTACTTCATTAGGCCCTACAGTTTATAAGTACTGTAACACTTTACAGTTTAGCATCCCATGTGTGTATAGTAGGCCTTTGATGGTCTCAGGTGAAATACTCCTTTCATCAATCTTTTCACAAATGGATTAGCTCTAACTGGAGTGCAGATCAGCTGTGCTGTGCGGATAATTTCCATTTAAACATTGAAATATGCCACATTTATGATTTGGCGGAAGGATCCATCCTGTTTAGGTTTGATGAAAAATAATGGAAATAATTCACCAACTGTGTGGATCGTTTAAACTATAGTTCCTTTTCCCATTCTTTCAGAATGCGTGTTTGGTTCAATGTAGTAGTGCTGAATAGCATTTGGTACACATTTATCTGATGTTATCTTGAGCCATTTAGCTATGTTCTGTGCGAGTTTACCTGCTAGATTGAATCCAGTAGCATTGTGCCGAGTGTTATCACATTGGTGCTCACTTACTGCATTACTTAGACAAGGGCCGCTGTCTCATCCAGTATCATTGTACTGAGTGTTATCACATTGGTGCTCACTTACTGCATTACTTAGACAAGGGCCGCTGTCTCATCCAGTATCATTGTACTGAGTGTTATCACATTGGTGCTCACTTACTGCATTACTTAGACAAGGGCCGCTGTCTCATCCAGTATCATTGTACTGAGTGTTATCACATTGGTGCTCACTTACTGCATTACTTAGACAAGGGCTGCTGTCTCATCCAGTATCATTGTACTGAGTGTTATCACATTGGTGCTCACTTACTGCATTACTTAGACAAGGGCCGCTGTCTCATCCAGTATCATTGTACTGAGTGTTATCACATTGGTGCTCACTTACTGCATTACTTAGACAAGGGCCGCTGTCTCATCCAGTATCATTGTACTGAGTGTTATCACATTGGTGCTCACTTACTGCATTACTTAGACAAGGGCCGCTGTCTCATCCAGTATCATTGTACTGAGTGTTATCACATTGGTGCTCACTTACTGCATTACTTAGACAAGGGCTGCTGTCCCATCCAGTATCATTGTACTGAGTGTTATCACATTGGTGCTCACTTACTGCATTACTTAGACAAGGGCCGCTGTCTCATCCAGTATCATTGTACTGAGTGTTATCACATTGGTGCTCACTTACTGCATTACTTAGACAAGGGCTGCTGTCTCATCCAGTATCATTGTACTGAGTGTTATCACATTGGTGCTCACTTACTGCATTACTTAGACAAGGGCTGCTGTCTCATCCAGTATCATTGTACCGAGTGTTATCACATTGGTGCTCACTTACTGCATTACTTAGACAAGGGCTGCTGTCTCATCCAGTATCATTGTACCGAGTGTTATCACATTGGTGCTCACTTACTGCATTACTTAGACAAGGGCTGCTGTCTCATCCAGTATCATTGTACTGAGTGTTATCACATTGGTGCTCACTTACTGCATTACTTAGACCAGGGCCGCTGTCTCATCCAGTATCATTGTACTGAGTGTTATCACATTGGTGCTCACTTACTGCATTACTTAGACAAGGGCTGCTGTCTCATCCAGTATCATTGTACTGAGTGTTATCACATTGGTGCTCACTTACTGCATTACTTAGACAAGGGCTGCTGTCTCATCCAGTATCATTGTACTGAGTGTTATCACATTGGTGCTCACTTACTGCATTACTTAGACCAGGGCCGCTGTCTCATCCAGTATCATTGTACTGAGTGTTATCACATTGGTGCTCACTTACTGCATTACTTAGACAAGGGCTGCTGTCTCATCCAGTATCATTGTACTGAGTGTTATCACATTGGTGCTCACTTACTGCATTACTTAGACAAGGGCTGCTGTCTCATCCAGTATCATTGTACTGAGTGTTATCACATTGGTGCTCACTTACTGCATTACTTAGACAAGGGCTGCTGTCTCATCCAGTATCATTGTACTGAGTGTTATCACATTGGTGCTCACTTACTGCATTACTTAGACAAGGGCTGCTGTCTCATCCAGTATCATTGTACTGAGTGTTATCACATTGGTGCTCACTTACTGCATTACTTAGACCAGGGCTGCTGTCTCATCCAGTATCATTGTACTGAGTGTTATCACATTGGTGCTCACTTACTGCATTACTTAGACAAGGGCTGCTGTCTCACCTGCTTTGAGTTGTTGCTAGATGAACTTGCAGCATGGGCAACTGTGTTGTGGTCAATCTGCTTCTTGGGTGATGGGATGTTTCCCATTGATGATAGCAATGTAGAATGAAAAGTTTGTATTGGTTCTGCCATTTATGTCATGATGCAAACTCTTGCAGAGTGACCGATTACCGAGTCTTGTGATTTAGACCTCCGTGGCTTCGGCTTAGTCTTCGTAACAGCTGGATTATCAGTAGGAATAGAGCAGGAAGCTGACAGCTGGATGTTGGGAAGTGCTGCTGCACTCAAGGTCCGAAGGACTGTCAAGCAAGCTTAAGATGTCTGAAGATACGGTAGTTCAGTCATTGTACAAACTATAACAGTCACAAAAAATGCACTTAGACTTGGACTGTTGGGCTCACTTACATACACTATGAACATCTAAACCGTGAAAATGGGGTGAAAATGACATTTAGCCGTGAAAAGAAAATTCACCGTGTTTTCACCCCTATTTCATGGCACACCATTAGCCAAGTCATTTTCACGGTGTTTTCACCAGTGGTCTCCAAGGCTACATTCCTGGTGGTAAATGGCTAGAGGCAATTTAGAAGTATCTGGGAGTGACAGGTACAAGGACACCATACAGTACCTCTATGGGGGTTGGTGGTCCGTAGTGGTAATTGAATTAGCCATCCCTCAAGGCTGGAGCTTGCCACCCTAGATATTCACGGTTTTTTTCACGGTCTCTTTAGTGACCTGAAGATGTCCTTATCAGGTCATAGAAGCGATGAATTCACTGTAAAATGTACCGTGAAATCACAGTGACTTTTTAGTTTCACGGCGAAATGACATTGTCACCCCTTTTTCATGGTTTAGATGTTCATAGTGATAGGGAGTGGCCTCTTTTAACAAAAAAATCTCAATTGTGGTGAATTAATACTGGTGGCAGGTGCATTCTCACATAAAGCCTAAGTGCCATGTTGTTCTGATGTAGAACCACAACTTCAGAATCATATTATTAAAAAAAAAGGTAATTCTTTTTGTAAATGGGGACAACATGAAATGGTCTACAATGTTAAAATGATGCTTGAGCATTACATCTTGACTTTCTAGGGAGTCTAGGCATCTTTGTCCCATGGGGGATTGTGAATGTAGTGGAACAAGGGAAAATACATTACACAGTCCAATCCCTTGACACAGTCAGTACATGTATGTGGGTGTAAAGACTATTAAGATGTAGTGCTGTAGTAGGCCTCCAGGTAACCTTGAACAAACTCTTCCACTATGGAACGATCTGGTATACTCTCAGCCATCCCGTACACTGCAGCCTTGAAGGGGGGAGGGGATAAAAACCAATCTAAATTAGTGACTAATAAGACTTGGAGGCTTTGCATGGTGGGTGAATCAATATAGGAAAGGTTTGCGGTGACACCATGTATAAGGTCTCTTAAAGAAGAGGTGTGGTTCTGAAAAGAACCTGGACTGGGAATTTAATTAAGCAAATTGGGCTTCGCTGATGATAATTCTTATTTTTTTTCCATTTATCTGAAGCTTGCTTTCTTATATCCAATATCTCAAATAACCATTCCATGTCACTTTTAAGACGTTAAATGAGGAATGTTTAAGATTTCCTTTTTAATGCATCGCATTGTGACACACCCACATTCAGATGACAATGTAATTAGTATCTGAGGTAAAATCTATTCAGATTCCTTAAGTGTAGGTATACCCCTAACCACCCATAGAAAAGAACTTGAGATTTATGTCTGTTGGCAAACAGAACATAACGCTTTTCCGCTTCTAGTTCTCTTTAAAAAAAAAAAAAAAAATGACATCAACGAGATTCGAACCCGTAACCTCCATTCCTAACCCAAAACACATGTGCAATACTTTGTGCACAAAGTGTATGGGACTTCATTATATTTTTCAAAAAATCATAATAATTCTGAACATTGGTCAATTGCTTCCAAACTCAGGATTTAGAATGTCTAGCCCAATAGCTAAATGCCCACCAAATCTCTAGAAGATTGACCTTTGGCAAATATGTGTTTTAAAAACACGCATTTTGATGACGTCATGATTGCGTCATGGCATTTAGGCCCCGGAGGGTGTTTCTAGACTACATTCCTAATAGATATAAACAAAAAAATTAAAAAAATCTTGCTTCGTTGGCCAAATATGCTCAATTGAATGTTAAAATCTTAAAAGTTTATGACCTCATTAATATTCATGAGATGACATCACGATCAAATGAGGGCAATTTTTGGATACACCTTTTCCCAACTTAGATATAGTGCAAACTTGGAACAAAACGAAATTGTATTTTTGATTTTATTTGAGTTTAAAATTTGCCCCTTTAAAGCGCTGTCACGTGACACGTGGTGACGTCATGACGTTTTCAAGACTACGACGCAAAAAGAAGAAACAAAAAAACAGAACAACAACAATAGCTTTTTCGCTTCGCGGCGAAAAAGCTAAAAAAACTTGCAATCAATTTAAAATTTTGGCATTCATGTCACAGTTGGCGTGGAATTGCCCATATCCAAGGTCACACAAACCATGCCCAAACCAGTTTAAGCCCCCCTTCCCCTAGCCGACTCATGGATCACCTATATCCACAACCTCCCCACCGCCATCTGACACACCCTAGTGAGCACCCACAAGTTCCCCCCCTCCCCACCAGGCCCCCTTAGGATTATCCTCACCAGAGGATTATCTTTCCCGCCTTCCCGCCTCAGTGACCACCGGCATATAAGCAGATCCACCACCGAGTTCAAGGCATTCTCCTGATGACGACCAGAGCCTACTGGTCGAAACGTCAAGTTACCACTCAGGTTCTTTTCAGAACCACACCTCTTCTTTAAGAGACCTTATACATGGTGTCACTGCAAACCTTCCTATATTAAATTAGTGACCTTCTTGCCTCCATGATGAATAGTTTGGTCAAGTTTAATACATCAATAACCGCAACATCATTAAACATTTGCCATTTACAGCATCAGACGTATAATATTATTCGACCCTTGGAAAGTCGGGAATTCTTTCGGAACGTAAAAGTTGCCATCAAAGCATTGCATCCACATGTTAGTGTACAGAAATACGTATACACACACTGTTATACTGGACCTGGCAGGCACCACTTACATGTCATTATAATGTGCTCTACGATCAATGAAGATTCAAGCATGTCGAAAATGAAAATGAGAAGCAGCACCCAAATAAAATCTAATATCTGTTCGACGATATAGTTACGGTATTGAGACGTGATTTTTTTTACAATGATAAAACAAAATCCAGGGGGAAATACACCCACGGTATAGGCTTTTGCAGGGGAACTTGGGACCCACCACGGAACAACGGACCATTGAGGAAGGAAGATCGGACCACAAAAAAGCTCAACTTGGCATAGTCCTGGACAACTTTTACTGGGCCATCCGTGCTTGGGCATTTGTAAAAATGTACCCTACCTTATCCGATCGTTAATTATATTTCCATGTCCATGTAAAAAAAAGTTTCACTTCAATCCAGAGTGTTTCTTTTCAGGTGAGTAAAATACATTAAAATCTTTGTTCAAAATTCGGAATACAAAAACAGAAACAGGATCGAAGTGGGAAGACTAATGAAAAAGACGTCGCCATTTACAACGCAAGTGCGACCTGTCTTCCCCAATGGTACCCGGCGATGCGATACGCCCGAACGCATGGCACGAAGGCATACCAGTGAATAGTATTTATCACCGGACCATAGAAATGTGTGCGTGCAAGTTCGGTGCACTTACAGTACAGTAATGTGCAGAGGTGGCCGTTTTGTTGTGTGTGCTGGCAAGTGGTCGCGCGGTGTGTCACGCCCGTACCGTACGTTCACACGGTACATGGCGCATGCTGCTTGCATGGACGTCGCCCGGGCCGGGGCTGCGTGTAGCTTATAAAATGTGCACATCGATTTTCCCACACGCGCAGCCAATTCGCGAAGTAGAAAGGGAAAAATATTAGGGAAAGTTCAGTCCGATTTTTTCTAGACTTAAATCGGAAGAATATCATGCCTGTTAATACATAATTGTTCTTTAGTTCAGTTAAGTTTGTTGGTAGTTTCTTTTTGCTACTTTCTTCTTGTTGATGCCAAATCCATTGACAAAGCACTTTGACATTCTGTGCTAAATATTGAGAAAAAGATCTTAAAGTAAAAATCGGCCAAAGCAATGTTCCTATTGTCCTTTTGATCTTGCCAAGTTGCTCAGAGGATTGTCACGTGACAACAGTTAAAAATTGAAATGTTTGAAAATTAAATTTTTATTTAATTCAATATTAAATTAACAGTGGACTTCCCTGTCGTGCTATTTGTTGCATGTGAGAGGATACGTCAGGCACTTTCCGGACTGTGCTATATTTATAGGCAGCGCACAATAAAAATTAGTTTATCATTTAACTCTTTCAGAAAACAGTATACACTAAAAATAGAACAAATTAAAGAGGCCCACTGTATAACATTCGACCTCAGATTTTTTTCTCTTGTAGATTTGTGAGCATTTTAATTACGTATACCATGGATTCTAATTACCGCAGAATGTTAAAACGATGCTGCTTGACTGTTTTGGTTGTCAAAGAAACCCAGGAAGACCACAAGTGAAGGTTCTTTTACCGATGTTGCCGATTTTATTATCGATGTTGCTGATTTTACTATCGATACTGGAAATGAATGCATGCACGGCACAGTGCCCTGATATAGCAATAGCGACCAGCGGGCATTACGCAACGTACTTCTGGGTTTTTAATTTCTTATGTTTTACATTGAATGGCGGGTAGCTGGGTACCGATGATTTCAAAATCCAGGTACCCGGTTCCCCAAATACCTGATTTTAACTGAATGAACTGTAGGCCCTGAGATGTTCTCTAAACATGTGATAAACAGCAAGGCAAGGGAGCCCTCTTTTGATTTAATACTGAATTTCAACAAAATTTGAACTTTGTAGAGGAGGAAGACTAGGAGGAGGAGAACTTATTGAACAAAGTGAATAGAGTAACTTACAATGCCTTGGGCTTTGGCCTTTGGGTCTTCCAAGATGTCTGCGGTGCACTCCTTTAGAGAAGTCAGAAATTGATCTGCAACACCCTGTGTTGTATGCATTTTTGTCACAACAAAGTTTACCCTGCAAAGTAAAAAGAAATACATAAGAAGAACAGTTTTTCCTCAAGGATAGACAATAATTTCTTACTTTAACCACTAAAGGATGAAGGATGAAGTAGGAATTGGTGAGACTGCGTCATCAATACAAATATGAAACAATATGAAAAAGTGAGCACAGACAAATTTGTCCAAATACTAGCCTAGTCTTTTAATGGTGCAGTACAGGATTATTGTGTACTTATAATGTAATTCTTGCCTCTTTACCACTTGGCAGCAGGGCCTACTATTTTGAACCATTGGTTGCATTGTTTGATGCTGCAGTCTTCAGTAACAGCTATTATCAGTTATTATTTTTCCAAAACATGAAGGCTTTTCAGAATACCTTTCACAATTTAGCATGCTACACAGCTTCTGTGCAGTTTAAATGGAAAATACTGTTGTGTAACCGTAAGATCAAATACATGATTTCTAAAAACACTTTCAATGATATATAAAGATGAATTTTAGCTGATGCCTTGAAGACATCATTACTGGAAATGATGTATTTCAATAATGTATTTCAATAGATATTACAAAACTCCATAAATTGTACACAATCCTTCCATTACTACATTATAAACAAACTCATGATTCTTTGTGATCAAATGGTGGACACACATGTATGTACCTGTTTAATGGATGCCTCATTGAAACTAAGCTTTCATGCAGTTTCCCCCAAATCAGAAGCAATTTGAGAGTCCACGAAGCGGAAGATACTTACCTATTAAACCTGCAAATGCATATTTCTCTGTACCGTACCCTTAACAACTTTGCGCTGGGCATTTTTTTCCAGTGCCCATGACCACCATAAAGTGCTTTTTTATCAATGCGTCATTTTCAAATATCACTAAAACAATCGGAACAATATATTTCTTGATATATTTCTTCTAGTGATATACAAAAATGTTGCAAACTGCTTACTGACCAATATTACCGAAATGCAAATCTCAAAATTTTAGTGTGTCTGACGTTTCGATCCTAGCAGGACCTTTCTCTTTGAATTTTGAGACAATATATTTCTGTGAAACAAATCAATGAGGGTATACTATGGGTACAAGAGAGTAAATTCTGGCACAATTCGGACATCGGAGTGGCTTTTGTCAAGTGATTGTGATTGATATATGCCACAACTATGGTGTTGTCGCACTTGATCATGATGGACCGATCGTGGATGTGCGAGTGGAAATGCCATAGGGCATTGAATACTGCTAGCATCTCCAACACATTGATGTGGAGTGTCACGAAGTTGGTGTTAACCACTTTGCGCAAGGTGGTTTTACAGCGCCGATGACCGCCATACGGGAGTTTTTGAACAAAGCATCATTTTCAAATCTCTTAAAGTGATATACAAAAGAGTGACTCTGCCTTTGAGAAAGGTCCTGCTAGGATTGAAACGTCAGGCCCACTCAATTTTGAGATTTTCAAATCTCGCTAAAACAATTGGAACAATATATTTCTGTGAAATAAATCGATAAGGGTATACTATGGGTACAAGAGAGTAAAACCTACATGTAGCACAATTCGGACATTGTTGTGGCTTTTGTCAAGAGATTATCCGTTCGAAAAAGGGCCCATTGTGTCGTCAATGGAGCGTAACGGACTTGTGTGTGTATGTGTGGGGTACTGTCAATCCCTGACAGCAGACTCCAGCCTCCACTCCAAGCAGTCAAATCTTCGAGTTGGTCGGCCACAACCGAGCGTACAGATTGCGGTAAAGAATGTGGGGGGAATTCCAATGCCTTACCGACGACCGTTGGGCTGTGTGGCATGCCAACACAATGTCCCCCGCGTGCTTTCAGCAGCAGTGCGCTATCCTCAATCATCCACAGTAAAGGTCCCACAATTGCACAATTACTGCTGCTAATCTTGCAATTCATGTGTCAACTTGCGTCAAAAAAGATCTTTGTACTGATTTGTATTGCTTTGTTCTAAGCTGAAAAGAGTCTTTGTTTTAAATGAGGACAATAGTGGTGCCCGGATTCGGAGGGCCCCGTCGCATAGTCAAGCCAACGGAGCTCCGATTTTGGAGGTCCCGGCACGAAGTGATTAAAGTAAATGGCGGACTGGTGCATGTCTATGTTTGTGTTATGTTGGTCATAGTCACGTCTTGTCATTCATGGTTGAGTGGGTCTGGTCACAAGGGAGGTCTGTTGCAGGAAACTTTGAATGAGTAGTGGTCCTGGGGGAATGTAGACCTTTTGTATTTATGTAAATTGTGTGGTTTTGGATGGTCACCAGATCAGATGGTACGAAAGGAATCGCGGTAAAATAGCCCTCTGTCTGTTCCTGGCAGCGAGTATCTTTACTTTGGAAAAAACACCAGTCTGAATGACTTTTCTAGACTTTTCTAGTCGGAATTTGGATGTGATCTCGCTGTGAAACTTTGCTCTTGTTAAACTGCGCGTGAGGGACACAGGGAGAGACCTTATTTCAAGGATTTTTGGAGAATCAGTCCTACATGTATGCGACTATGGGGCCAATCTAACCAACGCCCATCTAGGGTAGTTCAGAGGCCCAACCTCTATCAGCCAGTGAAGTAGACTGGGACACAGACGAGAGCTGCCTAGGGAAAACGCATGTCACCCGCAAGCTCCTGCAGTCTGTGAGTCATTCGGGAATACAGAGACAGAGCAATACTTCAGTGTGATGGACTCGAGTCAGACACCAATGGAGCTGCCCGCGGTAAATGGATGTCACCCCAACTGCGGAAGGCAACATAATTATTGTCTGGCCAGACATGTTTTCTACCTGTTATAAACCTTTTGTGTAATGTTTACTTTTGTTGTGTGATTAAGTCTCAGGGTGGGAAATCCACTAAGTGCTTATTTTCTTAAAGTTTCATTAACAAGGGTGGAGAAGAAAGAATTCATCTGGGTTCTGTTTCCTTTTTTTTTTTTTTTAAGTTCCGGTGTAGCTTTTGATATGTATTCCATTGAAATTTCGGGGTCATTCTGACATGGAATGACTGGTGACTCCATACACCTGCGGCATGTCGAGGTGGAAGTGTGGCACCCCAGCCCGAGCCTGAAGCGTCCATTGTTATGGATGTCGCTGGCTGAGGTCAGAATCGGGAAGGTTGCTGTACGTCTGGAGGCAGCGTTCGACCCAGTGTGTCATTTGAATGACTGTTGGGCGAGAGGTTTGGGTTCTTTGGCTGTCGTGTCTGACAGGCCTAAACTCCAAATCATGTCATGCTGAATCAAATACAGTTGCATCTCAATGGGGGAAGAGATGTTGGGTATCGAACATTCTCTTCCCCAGAGGATGGCTGATCTGAGCGTTAAGGGTGCATGAACTCACAAATTCATGTGGCAACTTGCCTCAAAATGGGTCTTTGTCATGATTCGTATGGATTTATTCTAAGCTGAAAAAAGTCTTTGTTTAAAATGTGGACAAAAGTGGTGCCCGGATTCGGATGGCCCCGTTGCAGAGTAAAACCAACGGCACTGCGATTTCGGAGGTCCCGGCGTGAAGTGGTTAAAGAGGATGTCCCTTGCTGGAAACTTTCTATTAAAAACACACATCAACACATAAACCAGACATACATTTAACCAGAAACCACATCCGTGTAGTTCTGGAGTGCGAGGAAATGAGTTAAAAATGATAGTTTTTCATGACCCCATTCCATTGCCTTCTCGAAGCAAAAGCTAAACAAAAGCAGTCGGATACCGAGAGTTAAACCCAAGAATCGTGACTTAGCTGAATGGAATCCTTTAGCTGGCGACTGTTAAATGTACCCAAAATACAACAACAGCATGCTATATTATCATGTCTAACTCAAACGACAACAATTCCAGCATATATGTTTTTTTCCGATAATGACAGCGATCAGCTGTCAACTTTGTCATATTCAGTTGACGAGGAGAGCAACTGTGAGGAAGCGGAACAGATTTTGCTGCATCAGTTTGAACCTGAATACACCCAGGACCAGGAGAAGATTTTGCTGGAAGGTGAAGCTTCAGCCTCAAAGATGTCCTGCAGTGGGACACCTTTGAAGTAGGCCCATGAGGTAGCCATGGCTCTAGTTGGAGTCAGCAGGTGGAGGCCAGTTTGGGAAAGAAGATTGGATAGCTTGAATGATCCGACAAGAGATGGTATCCCGAGACACTGTCCTTAGTGTCCCATTTGGTTATGTTGTTGAAATAAACAGTTAAACAAACCAAAGAAAAACTGACTGGGAACTTTTGAACAATTTGAAAAATTGATATAAAAAAATGTTGCAAACTGCTTACTGACTAAAATTACCAAAATGCAAATCTTAAAATTTAGTGGGCCTGACGTTTCAATCCTAGCAGGACCTTTCTCAAAGGCAGAGACCTTTCTCTGCCATTGAGAAAGGTCCTGCTAGGATCGGAACTTCAGGCCCACATCTGTTTCTCTGAAGGGGACCATGTCCCTGCAGTGAAAACTGTGCCCATGTGTGCTCCTCTACTGTTGTGGGAGGCATCCGTTACTATGGAGGCCATAGGTCGAGTTCGCAGGAAGGTCATGCCGGCCTTGAGGTTGACCGGTTTGAGCCACCACAATTGGTCTGGAGATTAGATGGATATGAGGGTGAAAATGCCCCAGCAGGTAAAGTTGTAGAGGATGCATTCACATCCTGCCCCATTGGATAATGTCCACCATGCTGGCCATGAGCACTAGGAGGAATAGCCAGGCCATGGCTGAGGCAGTATTGGCACATATGAAAAGATAGGTGCACCTTAATAGGTTTTCTATATGTTCTTAAAGAGGATGTGCTATGTTGGAATGTTTTTTTTAATATGCATCAACACATAGAACAGACATACAATGTATACCGTAAAATCCAGTGTATAATGCGCACCCGTGTATTGTAGTGAATTTTCATTCCCAGACCCCTATTTTAACCATTTTGGAGGAGTCCAGAGGACTTCACTCTTGTGGGCATGGCTCAGGCCACAGAGGGTTGAGGAGTGGGAGGAGACATTGTGGGATGAGGGGTATAGTAACCCATTGTGGGTGCAGGGTGTGTAAGTTCATTGTGGGAGTGGGGGGGCCCTTTAAATTCCTTATACCTAATCCCCACTTTACATAATCCCTGCATGAGCAGAGGCTCTTGCCCCAATATAAAACCGGGGACGCCTGGAATTTGAGGGAGAGTCCAGCAGTTGGGTCGACTGGAGGTGGAGGGCGTGGTTTTGGCTTGAAGCCTTGAAGGAACCTTGAGTGGGCCTGGGATTTTATGTAAGTTGCCTCCATTACTTTAACCTTCACCAGTTGCTTTCCTTGCCCTTATTTCCTGCTGTGTTTCCTCTAGTTTTCAAACTCTGTGCTCTGGGGTCTCAAGTTTGTTTTTCCTTATTTTTGATTCGTACTCTGTTACTCTTAGGGATCGTTTTGGGGTTCCAAATTAAATTGTAATTGTATTCTCCTGAAATCCTGTTTAGTTCTTTTTATTTCATGTTGTCCATTGCCCAGTCCCGCTACAATTTGGTGGCAGCGGTGGGATTCTACGTCACTTATCAAAACGTAGATGGGCAATAATTGACTTATGCTACACTTTGGTGGCACTGAATGACTTATCATGGCCGAAGCCAGGTTCAATGTATTGCCTGTGCCTGATCAGTGCCGAAGCCTAAAAGAGACCATCAGAGCATTAGAGCAGGATATAGACAGGGCTTATGAGGAGGTGCAAGCAACTGGTGTTGAGGCATTTGATAGTGGCTCCCTCATGGTTTCTTCTCCAAGCCTGCCCTCCACCTCCCAACTCAAGGCTGACTCCACCACTGGGGTGTCAGCAATGCCCCATGGTGATAATGGCTCACCATTGGGACATTCCGTAGATTGGGCAACTCGAAGTACCAGTCCCTTGCTAGGTCAGAGGACGGTACCCGCTTGTACCAAGCAAGTTACCTTTGAGGGTGGAGTTGGACAGATGCCTCGTATTCCACAAACGGACCCTGTTCAAACCTCTACCCCAAAGTTGAGACCCCTGTACACACCCCCACCCTCTTATCACTTGTCTGATACAGGGCATGTGAATGTACGATCCAGTGAACCTAAGCCGATTGTTATGCCTGAAGCTTTTAACGGCCAGTCTGTCACACTTGAAGATTGGCTGACAAATTTTGAATTGTGCAGTAGCATTAATGGTTGGACAGACAGTCAGAAGTGCACATTCCTTGCAGTAAGGTTGAGGGGTGCTGCTTTACATGTCTATACGGACCTGTCAGCTAACGATAGAAGCAGTTATGAGACTGTTGTTAAAGCGCTGCAGAACAGATTTGACAGAAGTAGACAAACCGATTTGTATAAGGCTCAGCTCCGAGCCCGGGTTCGGTTACCAGGTGAAAATCTCTCTGAAATGGCAGGGGCCATTCGTAGATTAGTAAACCGGGCATATCCGTCCGTGCCACAGTGGGTGCGTGATGATATTGCTAAGGACCAATTCTTGGAGAGTCTTGACTCTCGAGGTACTCGGCTTCATGTGAGGCGTAGTAAACCGCAAACACTTGACGAAGCTTTGGCTCTGGCCATTGAGGAGGAAACATTGGTTTCCTTAGAGGATAAGAAAGTTAACATGCAGCCCCTGAATAAGACTATGGGTGCGTGTAATTTCAGTACGAACCCAGTCGATACCGGGGGTCGTCTAGAAGAAATAAATAGGAAAGTCGAGCAACTTGCTGAAGCAGTAAAGGAGCTGACTTTGAAATGCCAAAAGCCAACTGATAAATTATGCTGGATTTGTAAGGAAAAGGGACACTTCAAGGCTAAATGTCCACATAAGAACAAATTCCCCACTAATTATCAAGTTAACGAGGAAGCTTACTCTGGGAGAGTTGGACAAACAAACCAGGGAAACTAGATTCGGCTGGGATAGGGGCCAATTCTCAGTCGTGTGGTGATACAGAGGCCCAAAGTTGTCAATATAAAAATGGTCAACTATTGTATGTACAAGTACATGTACAAGACTTTGATATTGAATTTCTAGTTGACTCGGGTTCCTCACACACTATTATTCACACCAGATTGTGGAACCAATTTCCTGATGAGGTGAAACAAAACACTCGACCTCACCTCACACCCCTGGTAACTGCTGGTGGGAATACACTGAATGTAGTAGGTGTCTTAACAGTCAAATTACAGCTAGGCTCTATGTATTTGAATCAGGATGTTGTAATTGCTGATATAACACAAACAGGAATTTTGGGTTCAGATTTTCTGGAGAGGCATCGAGCAAATATTGATTTCTCTCAATCAAAATTGTCGATTGATGATTGTAATTTCTCACTAAAAAGGGATGATGGCAGATTTAAATGCTGCAGAGTTAGTGCTGCTAGGACAGTTACAATCCCTGCAAAATCAGAAGTTGTGCTGCCAGGGAAAGTTCAAGGTAGAGGAACATTAACCGATACGGGTATTGTTGAAGCAACTTCTCAGTACAAAATCAAGCCTGATAGTGTCATAGTAGCGAGAACTTTAGTGAACCCTCAAAATATGGTAGTCCCTTTAAGAGTTATTAACCCAACTTCGTCAGATCTTATATTGTATAAGGGAACTAATGTTGCTCTTCTTAACTATGCATCTGAGATCTCACTAAATACTGCTAAGACTGCCTCCTCTTTATCGACCACCTTGGGCCCGTCATTGGAAGACCTTTTAGAGCGGAGCTCTGAGGGCTTAACGAACACCCAAAGAAACGCCCTGCATGGTCTGGTGGCAAAGCATCTAGAAGCATTTGTAGGTGAAGATGGAAAATTGGGCAGAACTGATCAGTTCTTTCACAAGATAGATGTAGGGGATGCTAGACCCATTAAACAACGAGCAAGACGACTACCCATTAGTCAACGCCATACGGCTCAACAACAAGTTGAAGACATGTTGAGGCAGGACATTATCCGTCCTTCCTATAGTCCCTGGGCTTCCCCCATAGTTTTAGTACAGAAGAAAGATGGAACCTTAAGGTTTTGCATAGACTATAGACGCCTGAACCAAATTACTAAGAAGGATGCCTACCCCTTACCACGTATAGATGAGAGTTTGGATGCGTTAAGCGGTTCTCGTTGGTTTTCAACCTTAGATTTGGCCTCGGGTTATTGGCAAACAGAGGTTCATCCAGATGATCGTGAAAAAACAGCATTTACCACTGGGACAGGATTGTATGAGTTTAATGTCCTCCCTTTTGGCCTGTGTAATGCCCCTAGCACTTTTGAGAGGCTAATGGAAGTAGTTCTCCATGGTTTACATTGGGAGATCTGTCTTATTTACTTAGATGATGTGATAATTTACTCTAGAACATTTGAGGAACATTTAACAAGACTGTCCTTGGTGTTAACAGCATTGCAGGATGCTGGGTTAAAATTGAAACCAAAGAAGTGTTCGTTGGTTCGCCCAGAAGTCTCCTATCTTGGGCATATCGTTTCAGCTGAGGGTGTGCGTACTGACCCAGATAAAGTTAGCAAAATTTGGAATTGGCCAACTCCCTGTAGCATTACAGATGTACGTAGTTTCTTAGGCCTTTGTTCTTATTATCGGAAATTTGTAGCTAACTTTGCCTACATTGCTTCACCCTTACACAAACTAACCCAAAAGAATTCAACATTTTTGTGGACGGATGAATGTGAGGCCGCTTTCCTAAAGTTGAAGAATTTTCTCACTACCGCTCCAATTTTGGCTTATCCCGACTTTGAAAGGCCCTTTATTTTGGACACTGATGCTAGTAATAGAGGCATTGGAGCCGTACTCTCTCAGATACAGAATGGTAAAGAAAGAGTTATCTGTTATGCAAGCAGGACCCTAAGTAAAGCAGAACAGCGTTATTGTGTCACACGAAAAGAGCTGTTGGCTGTAGTTACCTATGTACGACATTTTAAACACTACTTGTACGGGAAGCACTTTACCCTGCGCACAGACCATGGTTGCTTAAGATGGTTGTATAATTTTAAAGAACCTGAGGGCCAAACAGCTAGATGGCTTGAATTTCTCAGTACTTATGATTTTACTATTGTTCATCGACCCGGTACTAAACATAGTAATGCGGATGCGATGTCTCGCTATCCAACTTCACCTGATCAGTGCAATGTTATCCAAATGCCTAGTTGGGGTACAGATGAGTTAAGGGAGGCCCAACTAGCTGATCCTTTGCTGGCACCCGTTTTGAAATGGAAAGAGGCTGGACAAAAGCCTGAATTGTCTTTGATTAGTGGGATGGATAGGGTAACTAAGGCATATTGGTTTCAATGGGATCAATTAGAATTGTATAATGGGGTATTGTATCGACGCTGGGTACTCCCTGATGGTGGAGAGCAACAGTTGTTGCTGGTGGCCCCACAGACACTTCAAGCGGAAGTAATGGAACAGGCCCATGATGGGTCTGGTGGTGGTCACCTTGGCCTTACAAAAACAGTACAAAAGGTCAGAAGACGTTTTTATTGGATAGGGTGTGCACATGATGTGAAACTCTGGGTGAGGCAGTGTCCTAAGTGTCAAGGCAAAAAGTCCCCGAATCCTAAACGTAGAGCAGCCCTAAAATTGGCCCCAGTCGGTGCTCCGATGGAGAGAATTGCTATCGATATTATGGGTCCCTTGCCTCTGTCTTCTAGGGGGAATCGCTATGTGCTAGTAGTCTCTGACTATTTTACAAAATGGACAGAGGCTTATGCTATACCTAATCAAGAATCGGCTACAGTTGCCCGGGTGCTGGTAGAAGAATTCATTTGTAGATATGGTGTACCTTACTCTATTCATAGTGACCAAGGGAAGAATTTTGAGTCTTCACTTTTTCAGACTGTTTGCGAGCTGTTGGGAATCCGGAAAACCAGGACGACTGCCTATCACCCACAATCGGATGGACTCGTCGAACGGTTCAACAGGACATTACAAGATATGATCAGCATGTACATCAAGGAGGACCAAACAGACTGGGATGAACATCTGTCGTATGTCATGATGGCATACAGGGCCAGTGAACAGGCATCAACCAGAGCTACCCCTAATTCCCTAATGTTTGGAAGGGAGGCCAACATCCCCACTGATCTCCTCGCTGGTGAAATTCCAGGGGATCACCACCGAGACACAAATGAACATGCTTATCAGATACATCAGAGGATGTTAGCAGCATATGAGCATGTGCGGCAACACAGCCAATCAGCACAGGAACGACAGAAGAGACTCTATGATGTTAAACAGGTTGGATGCCCATTTGGTGTTGGGGACCTGGTTTGGCTGTACACTTTCCGAAAAAAGCGTGGGAGAAGCCCCAAATTACAGGCTTTTTGGAAAGGTCCCTTCCGGATTCACCAAAAACTCTCTGATGCAAACTACCAAATTAGACCTGTGCATGGTGGACGATCTCAGATTGTTCACTTTGACAGACTCAAACCATATGAGGCTCGCCCTGCTTCTGACCCCACACGGCAGAGACCAACTCGTCTGGAGGACACTCCTATCAGATCGGATGTGGAGGATACCCTAAACCAGAGGAGCAAGACAGCCGACGATGTGACAGGAAACGATACTTGGGACGGTGAAGTTGCTGAAGATAACTATTGGAGTAGTGTAGATGATAGTGCTGTGGGACAGCCTAGCCCCGTACAACAGAAGCGCAGACGCAACCTCCCAGTGTGGATGCGAGCTGGCGATTTTGATCTTTGCGGTGGTAGGGGTCATCATTATAATGGAATTAAAGTGACAAATCATTGTGTTTCCCGGGTATGACTAAAGCTACGTAGGGACCTTATACGCTAGTGTGGAAAAGAAATTATGAGCCCCGTATTTTGTGCAATATAAACGGGAAGAGACGCGTCTATAAAAGAAAAAAAAAATAGTGTTTTTACCATCTGGGCACAACTCCGGAGTGATTGTAGATACCATGTGTAAAGTAAATTAGATTAATAATAAGTAGAATAAAACGGTGAACAAGAGAACAAAGTGTTTTCCTAATGTGAATGCAACAGATCACCAGTAAATTAGATTAATAATAAGTAGAGTAAAACGGTGAACAAGAAAAGAAAGTGTATTCTTAATGTGAATGCACCAGATCATCAGTAAATTAAATTAATAATAAGTAGACAAGTAACTGTAATGTAGGAGTAAATTTAGAGTATTTTGTAGGTAACTTTTAAGTAATGAATTAGTATAAAAGTAGCAACTGCAGTTTCCCTAACTTGAATGAGCCCTTGGAAAACAAACAGAAAAGATGCAAATGAGTACGTCTGAGTACGTCTGAAGGGGTGATAATTTTGTATTGATTAGTAAATTAATGTTAAATTTGTTTGTATAATTTTCTGCTACAAATTTTAAACCTGGTCCTAAACTATTTCAGACGTGGGGACACGTCTTTCAGAGGAGGAGGCTGTGTAGTGAATTTTCATTCCCAGACCCCTATTTTAACCATTTTGGAGGAGTCCAGAGGACTTCACTCTTGTGGGCATGGCTCAGGCCACAGAGGGTTGAGGAGTGGGAGGAGACATTGTGGGATGAGGGGTATAGTAACCCATTGTGGGTGCAGGGTGTGTAAGTTCATTGTGGGAGTGGGGGGGCCCTTTAAATTCCTTATACCTAATCCCCACTTTACATAATCCCTGCATGAGCAGAGGCTCTTGCCCCAATATAAAACCGGGGACGCCTGGAATTTGAGGGAGAGTCCAGCAGTTGGGTCGACTGGAGGTGGAGGGCGTGGTTTTGGCTTGAAGCCTTGAAGGAACCTTGAGTGGGCCTGGGATTTTATGTAAGTTGCCTCCATTACTTTAACCTTCACCAGTTGCTTTCCTTGCCCTTATTTCCTGCTGTGTTTCCTCTAGTTTTCAAACTCTGTGCTCTGGGGTCTCAAGTTTGTTTTTCCTTATTTTTGATTCGTACTCTGTTACTCTTAGGGATCGTTTTGGGGTTCCAAATTAAATTGTAATTGTATTCTCCTGAAATCCTGTTTAGTTCTTTTTATTTCATGTTGTCCATTGCCCAGTCCCGCTACAGTATAATGCGCACCCCCAACTTTCGCCTTCACCAAGAAAAAAGAAAAAAAATCCGTGGCATGGATTGCAGAGTCCATTGTAAAGTTGTTTCCATCCCACAGTGAGAAGGATGATCACCCTCAGAATAAAAAAAGTCCATTATTTCGAGCCTGGCCCAGGCGAAAAAAAGAGAAGAGAGCATACAGTGGGGAGGATCCTCACCCTCATAATAAAAAAATCCATTTGATCCAAAGTTACCTCGCCATGACCCGGGAGAGTTTGCGGTGGGGACGATGAATGAAAGCTCTATTGTTGAAATGTGATACAATGTAAAGTCGGCTTCCCTTAAAAAAAAAGTATGTCTATTGACTGAAAAAAATCTTCCACAGTGGGAAGGGATGATCGCCCTCCCAATGAAAACATCCATTTGAGCCCAAGTTACCTGGGAAAAAATCAAACACGGAAAACTTGAAAATCCCACAGTGGGAAGGATGATCGCTCTCCGAATAAAAACATAAATTTGAGCCCAAGTTACCTCGCCGTGGGAAAAACCAAACACGGAAAACTTGAAAATCTCACAGCGGGAAGGATGATCGCTCTCCGAATAAAAACATCCATTTGAGCCCAAGTTACCTCGCCGTGGGAAAAACCAAACACGGAAAACTTGAAAATCTCACTTGAAAATCTCCCTGACGAGCCCTATATCGGGGGCTAAGGGAAAGTAGATGTCAGTGATGCCAAGGCCCACCCCAGTAAGACCCAAGAGTAGCTTTAGACCAGGGGGGTAAATACTCGACAAAACCATGGGCCACACCCACGTGCTGGTGCCAAAGTATGATAGGTGGTGACAGAGGGGGTGAAAGAGGTAGAGTTAAGCTGACAAAAGGGTTTCAGTGGCCTACAGAGAAAGCATTGACTCCTACCCTGATGATTGTGTCCCATTTTGTTGATCACCCACTGACCTGTTGGGCAGGTTTGCCAAGATTGATCTTTTCTGTGGCCTGAATCTGTTTTGCGTCAGATTTTGTAACCTCTTGAAATTTCCCTGCAAAAAGGTCTGGTCCCAGCCGGGGAAACAGGAAGGAAGAAAGATGGACTCAATGGCATTAGATCTCTGAGCCGCTGTCACTAGCATAGACACTCTGGTGAATTGGTCCATGCATATACAGAGACAATCATCCACAGCATGGAAAACAGGACCGAACCAGATATTCAGAAAGGAGCTCGAGAAAACATGAGACACAGAGGCCCTCTCGAGAGGCCCGGTCCATTTTAATTAAGCTTCCTTGAAAGGTATTCTTATTCTGACTCTGAAAAGGATTTCTGACAGAGGGACGGAACCCGGCATCAGCCATAATTTTATCCCAGGTCGACGATACTGTTCAGGTTGAGACTGATAAAAACTTGTCATAATCTACTCGTGGAACTCTTAAGGGTCGAGTATCTTGTTTGTTAACTGGACTAACTCTTTTCATGTTGGAAAAGGTTTAGATACACTCCGTACAAACCTGGTCTATGGGTAGACATTAAAATAAATCAGCCTGAGCTCCCACTGGGCCATGCATTGTTTAAACGACTGGTGAGGCTATTTCCAGCTGGTTTGTCAATTGGTAGAACCCGTATTTTTTCATCAATTAATGATGTCTACACAAACTGCACGGAATAAAATTAGGGGGTACCAATACCACACTTGCTTTTGCGCGACTCCGCCATCTTTGGAGCAAAAGGGAAATAATCTCTTGGAAATTGCAAGAGAAAGGCAAAACAAATAAATAATAAGAGTCTTAGATAGATAGATCCGTTTTTTGAGGGTGTTTTTGGTCTCGCCAACATACTGTGTTTTTAAAAAACACCCTCAAAAAACAGATCTATGGCCATAGGTCTTCTATCCAAACGGGTAAAATGGACACCCCTGTTGGGTATCACTTCAATCTTCCTGATCATGCGATATCAGAAATGAGTGTACTGGGCATAGAATCACTTGGTCACCGTAGTAATGCTGTCCGTCTTAGCCGTGAGAAAATGTGGATGAAGCGTCTTCGGACTATTCAACCACATGGTCTCAACATCCAGGAGGGTAATGACTAACACCATACAGCTTTCTGATAATCCTTCTTTTGTCTTAAAATTTAGTGGGCCTGACGTTTCGATCCTAGCAGGACCTTTCTCAAAGGCAGAGAAAGGTCCTGCTAGGATCGAAACGTCAGGCCCACTAAATTTTAAGATTTACATTTTGGTAATTTTAGTCAGTAAGCAGTTTGCAACATTTTTGTATATCATCCTTCTTTAGTGTTTAGTCCTTCACACTTCTCTCTTTGATCTTTCCCCCTCTTCTCACTAATCACTACCCTACTCCTTGCCCTTCTCTTTGATCTTTCCCCCTCTTCTCACTAATCCCTATCCTACTCCTTGCCCTTCCCTTTGATCTCTCCCTACCAGCTTTACTTTGTCCTTTGTTTCTCATCCGTGTCCTATTCACTCTCTTCCCCCTTCCTTCGTGTACATGTATCTGTTTTGTCCTTGTCACTCTGCCTTTGAGAAAGGTCCTGCTAGGATCGAAACATCAGGCCCACTAAATTTTAAGATTTACATTTTGGTAATTTTAGTCAGTAAGCAGTTAGCAACATTTTTATATATCACCTTAAATAATAAGAGTGTGAAAAAAGAAGAAATACATGTATAAAAAGGTAAATAAACAACAGGAAGGTAAACTGCCATAACCAAACTATATAAGAATTCTAGGTAAAAGGTATGTATACGTTATGTTGAGCAGAGCTATAGAAACCATGTCTTAACTAATAGCACGCAAGATAAAAAGTGGATAGGTTACCCGACTGTAGGCGGGTGGGAGCAGGGCTCATGACGGCACCCTTAGTGTGGTATTTTCTTTACTCTAGATAGTGTTAAGGGTATGGTATAAAGAAATATGCATTTGTATGTTTAATAGGTAATATTTTCTTAATTGGACACAGATTTGGTTGTGGAATTGCCCATGTCATGCTGTGTAGATCATGTATATTCCTAAGCCAATAACTTCTTACCCTGATGGATACTGGACAGTGAACATGTGCCATCCTTTAGATGTCAAGGCTGAACCGAGGCGGTAGATGTCAAAACATTCCGAGCCAATAGATATTATGTTCACATCAGGCTTGCCGTAGACATGCAGCCCTGGAATAGCACGGATTCTATCAAGGAATAAAAAGGAAAAGTTATAGGGGTCGGAGAAAGACAAAACAGGGCTAATTCATTGAAATAAAATAAAGAATATACACGTGTAACGAAGTCGAGCCATACCGAAAGAAAAGAAAACTAGGAAATGCGGGAAAATTTAACTTCTGGTGCAAGGGATTATTTATTAAATCTAAGTAATGCAGAGATAACTACAATGACAAAAAAAGAGACTACAGTAGAGAAATCAGGCTAGGGATAACGCCCCTAATTTACAGTAGATAAATGGATGTAGCCAGGGTGTATGTTTGGTGTCCGGTACAGAGAGAAAGAATCAAATATTGACCCCAAATTTCCCCTAAAAAGGAACGAACTTACTTTAATTGGGCAAATGAGAAGAAAATGGCAACCCAAGAGAAGGTTAGAAGCAGAACATCTCCGACCAGGGACATGCCGAGGGTCCACACCCTCCACCCGATGTTGTTTCCACAGAACCCCAGGACTGACTCAACCCAACATTCCATTCCCTGAGGTTTTTAAACCACCCCGCCAAAAATGCCCAGGTTTACACAAAGGAGGACCCAAAACTCCCTCTGAGGAACACAAAGGCTTCATGAATATGTTGCCCAGAGGATACTGAAGACTGTAGCAGACTAGTCCACATCTTCCCAGAGGGGAGTGCAGTGTTCGCCCACACAAAGTGGCCTGTGGGGGGGGGGGTGGTTTTTTACACATGTACCCGTACAAGGTATTTGGAAACATTTTTGGACAGAAAATGCATTGTCTTTATTTCTGATTGGGTGGTGAAGCTGATCCATGAAAGTGTATAAGTATGGAGTGTACCAGTTTTATCATGTGTTTTCAAGAATTTGGTCAGCTGTAATCCAGGATCACCAATGATTGGTGATATGAACTCCATAGTGGGTTCTGACAATACTGACTTGGAGAGACTGATGGGAACAAATGAATGTGGTGGAATGAATGACAATGGTGAATGCCTGGTCGATTTCTGTATGAACAATAACAGTTATTAGTGGAACCATCTTCCTACATAATGCCATTGATCAGTACATGGTCTTATACACAGCGTATAACTACATGTACATGTATGTGCAGTTTCCCCATCACCTGGCTGTCCATCCGGCATGTTGATGAGCCCTTCACTCACTATGCATTACGCATAGCCACCCGGCGCGAAGTGGTTAAAAGCAAAAGTTTGTTTGGTTTCAACTTTGCACTGTATCTAAGTTGGGAAAAGGTGTATCCAAAAATTGCCCTCATTTGATCGTGACCTCATCTCATGAATATGATTTAGAAACACCTTCTGGGGCCAAAATGATGTGACGCAACCATGACGTCATCAAAATGCGTGTTTTTAAAGCACATAATTTATTGGCCATTGGTCAATCAGCTCGAAATTGGTGGGTGGTTAGCTATTTCACTATACATTAAAAATCTTTGGTTTTGGACAGAAGAAGCATTGCTTAGAATTATTATGAATTGTTGAATATTATACTCAAGTCCCATAGGCTTTGTGCAGAAAACAATATACATGCGTTTTGGGGTAGGAAATTGCCAAAACCCGGATTTTAACCTATACCCCCCGTAAAGGTTAAAATCCGGGTTTTGGCAATTTTTTAAATTTTATTTTAAGCGGAGCAGAATGATGCGGAAAAATGTCATTTTCTGTTTGCAAACAGACATAATCCTCTAGTTATGATTGATTGTTATGAAGATTCGCAAAATCCAGCAGCCATCCATCAAAGGAGAAACTACCGGTCCTGGAAGTCATTTCTTTCGGGAAGATTACTGCGAATTTTCGCGAATTTCAGCAACAAGCAACAAGGTTGTCTGGCTTTTGCCCCGAAGTAAAATGACAGTTATATTACAGCACTGTAGCTGGGGCCAGTTCGCTAAGTTTGCATTCAAGAATTGCCGTGTTCTGCAGACCAACAAGGTTTGTCTGTTTGTGAGCATTTTATTTAATTGAAGTTCTAGAAAGAACCCTCCGAAAACCAGGCTCCCTTAAAAATATTAATAGCAAGCTCTCCGGTGTCAAACGCTCTTGAATCACAGTGATCTTCACTTCCTGTCCAGCTGGCATTGGGGATTACAGTCATGTAAACGTTCAGAAACTAACGAAACTATTCGAAACGAATCATCTCGAATATCCGAATGGATAATATTGCCACCCATCTTCCATGGTTGTTTTTTTCTTGGGGGGGGGACTGGTCACATGGGCAATATTGCCGTTTGTTGAGTGGGAAATGAAACTTCAGTTAACCGAACCCCCCCACCCCTATCAACCAAAGATCAATCCTGTCTTTGTGAGCACAGAAAGGGCTTTAATAGTAGCCCTATCCTTGCTCCACGCTCAGAGCTTGCGGTTGTAACTCGGTCCTTGTCAAGGTAGTGCTGTGTGAGCACCGCCAAGGCTTTTCAAGCTGGCCTTAGAGCTCTAACTCACAGCACAGAGCAAAATTACATGACAAAACTGTCTCCCGCCCGAGACATCGTGCTGAAGCCAGTTTCCAATAAAACATTTTTTTCTTTACATTACCTCATAAGAAACGTGTGTCCTATACATATTCCAGATTTTTTCAGAAGTTTTCGTCTTTTATTGTTCGAAATCTAATAATCACCCGGTAAATAGTGCAGCCCGGTCACCCTAACCGATTTTCCATACTGGTACCGCACAAAGAGAGAAACTGATTTGCAAAAATCACTATCGCCACTGACGATTGCCTAGATGGTATGAAAACATTACTTGTTATTGCCACCGACAAAATGGGAGCTACGAAGCGTTCCTACTCCTAGTCTCGCCTACCAATCTTGATGATTAAATGGGTGAGCTTGCTTTTTAGGGGGAAAAAAGGGCCTCCCTCCTTCCTTGTTGCCCAAAAGGCAGGACGCTAAACATGTTTTGTATTGCCTGAGCTGAAACATTAATTTTTCCCTTTCTACGTTCACGGATACGACGCATAGTTTTATTAAGTTATTCTGAGTACGTCAACTACCGGCAGTATAAAACTTTTTCGAAAATGAAATGTCTTTCACGTGGTCGGCCTACACATTTTGTAATTTGTATGAAAGTTTATTTCTGTGCATACTTGTATAAAGAACCTTCAAAGAAACTTCATAGAACCTTCCTGAAATCGTAATAAAAAAATTAAAAAAGGGTGAGTAACGTCCCGATTTTTATTTTATTTCAGGAAATGAATCAATGAAAACAAGACACAGTTGACAGACAGTTCTTGTGTGAAAGCCCCTAAAGGCTAAAGTGGGAGAAAACAAGCTTCGATTTGAGAGTATATCATCCAAATTGGGCGGAGGCCGCACAGAGTGATTTTGCATTACCCACTGATTTTCAGCTTTCAATATTTCAAACAATAAAAAACGAAACATTCTGGAACATTTAGGACACTTTTTTATGAGGTACCCGGTACGGTAAGGTAAAACAAGAAAAAATTGTTTAATTTGGAAAATGGCTTCAGTACAACGTCTCTGGCAGGAAGATCTGGTCGTGTATTTTTAAATTAACCCCAAGCTCTGAGCATGGGGCCGGCTTGAAAAGCCTTGGCGTTGCTCACAAAGCACTACACATTGGCAAGGACCAGTGTTTCAACCGCAAGCTCTGAGCGTGGAGCGAGGATAGGGCTCTTAAAGCCCTGGCGGTGCTCACAAAGACAGATTTAAAAGCAACTGCCGGTGCTCAGTCTGGATTGATCTTGGGTTGAAGGAGGGGGGGGGGGTTCGGTTAACTGAAGTTTCAATTCCTGCTCCACAAACGGCAATTGCCCATGTGATCATGCCCCCCCCCCAAAAAAAAAACCCCACAACAACAACAACAACAACCATGTATCTCATTGGCGTACGTTTTTTCTTCTTACATTTTTAGGCCTTAGGTCGCAAATTGTTGCGCTTTCTTATCAGATCGTTCGCGCACCGTTTGCGCATCGTTCGCGAAGAGAGGTTCTTACGTTGGACTTGTGAACCCTGTCTCTCCCAACTCTCCCCACACCCCTGATCTATTGCCTCTGAAATTCGCAAATCGGAAGTTATCTTCGCGAAAGAAATGACGTCCCGGGGTTTTCTCCTTCTACCATACCCCGAGCTGGGGTAAGAATTCCCTGGGGAAAAGCTTATCCACTGTGATTTCTTGGGTTCTGTGAAAAGACAGATCGAAATTCCCGGGGATTTCGTCTTGTGTGAAAGCCCCTAAAGTGGGAGAAAACCACCTACGAATTGAGGGTACCGGTATATCAACTGAATTGGGCGGAGGCCGCACAGAGTGATTTGGCATTACCCACTGATTTTCAGCTTCCAATATTTCAAACAATAAAAAACGAAACATTCTGGAACATTTAGGACACTTTTTTTATGAGGTACCCAGTCTGGTATTAAGGTAAAACAAGAAAAAATTGTTTAATTTGGAAAATGGCTTCAGTACAACGTCTCTGGCAGGAGAATCTGGTCGTGTATTTTTATATTAACCCCAAGCTCTAAGCATGGGGCCGGCTTGAAAAGCCTTGGCGTTGCTCACAAAGCACTACACATTGGCAAGGACCAGAGTTTCAACCGCAAGCTCTGAGCGTGGAGTGAGGATAGGGCTCCTAAAGCCCTGGTGATGCTCACAAAGACAAATTTAAAAGCAACTGCCGGTGCTCTGGATTGACCTTGGGTTGAAGGAGAGGGAGGGGGGGGGGGTTCGGTTAACTGAAGTTTAAATTCTTGCTCCACAAACGGCAATTGCCCATGTGATCATGCCCCCCCCCCAAGAAAAAAACAACCATATATCTCATTGGCGTACGTTTTTTTTCACCGTACATTTAGGCCTTGGGTCGCAAATTGTTGTGCTTTCTTCGCAGATCGTTCGCGCATCATTCTCGAAGAGACGTTCGTACGTTGGACTTGTAAACCCTGTCTCCCCCAACTCTCTCCACACCCCCTAACGTTTGCCGCTGAAATTCGCGAATCGGCAGTAATCTTCCCGAAAAAAATGACGTCCGGGACCGGTAGTTTCTCCTTTGATGGATGGCTGCTGGATTTTGCGAATCTTCGCAAAGGAAATGACCCCCCAGACCAGTACGGAGTAGTTTCTCCCTCGGTTTTTGGCCGCTGGTCTTTGCAAGTCTTTGCGGAGAAGACGACTCCCCGGACCGGTAATTATTTTCTCCTCAGACCTATGGCCGCTTCAGTCGCGAATCGATGGTTCTCTTCGCGAAGGAAATGACTCCCTGGACTGGTAAGTATAAGAAATTGCGGACGTCTTCGCGAAGAATCATTCGCACCAAATTGGTCGCGAATGGTGATAATAATTTTGATCAGTACCGTAGGTCGATGTTTTGCATAGGTCGTGTAACTTAAAGGAAAATGGGCTTTCAAAGCATTGATAGCACAGTGACATACATGTACGGTAGAGTATGTGTCAGTAAAAGCACAAGACCATACATAATGTATGGTCATTGTAAACTGCTGCATGCAACACACAGCAATCTCCGCATGCATTTAATCCTTAGCATGCTACATATTTTCATACACTATTCCCTTGATGCTGCATTTCCTGTGGTAGGCTGCATAAAATCCACCTACATTTTGTCTAACACTTTTTACAATGTAAAAATGCAAAACGGCATAACATTTCCTATCATATGAGATAAAAAACAGTTTTCTCCATCAAAAATACGCTGACAACGAGGGTGGGTAAAGTTGACAAGCCAGTGATTGTCGTAGGCCTTCAGAAAAACATCACTCTGCATGGCATTACGGACCACCAAGCCAATATCCCTCTGACTTTCCATGGGGAAGTCGTCCGAATCATTGCCATATTTGCCTTATGAAGATCCAGTGCTATGTAAAGCACATGTATAGGAACATTGTTACCATTATTGAGTAATGGCACCTTCCTCGTAGTCAGACTTACTCCGAAAAAGCTCCTCAGTGCTCAAAGTTTGATTCTCCGCACTCCGATTCCTCAAAAACTGCACAAAATGCAGCCTGGCAGCCCATTGTGTCCGTCTTTTGTTTCAGTGCACGTAATTTTAATCAGAAAATATGAGAAATTTTGCAAGAAATAACCAATGTTTTGTGATAGAATTACAGTTGTACACGTGTAAGTGAAGCTGTGTGTAGCTTATTGGTGGTCAGGGGTCATGCATTTCACAGAAATCATCCTCACTACTATGCACACGATAGTGCTGGGCAACTGGAGTCGCTGACAGCATCCAGGGAATAAACAGTGTGGGCGAATGGAGTCGCTGATAGTGTGCAAAGGGTTAAGCGGGCACATTGCCAGTGCATATTGAGAGATAAAACTTGTACAAGGTTAGTGTTTGCTTTCTGCAGAGATAAGTATGTTGAACTGTGTATGCAATCCTGGTGCATTAGGTGTAACCCTGGAATGGTCCTAAGATATGTAACTTTGGCAAGTGGACCATCTTGTGGTCAGTGTAGGCAAATACATGTGCAAAACACAGCATGAGTAGTGTGAACAAACTGATGCTTAAAGCTAAAGCTCAAGCAATAGACATTTGACATTTTAGACTATTGGTGACAGGTGAATCGCATTCCTATAAGTTATAACTCCCTTTTTATATTGGCTTTTTCGTCTCAACGGAAAAGGCATATCATTTGATCGTGATATCATCTCATGAACATGATTTTTTCAGATGTTCACATTCAATTGACGATATTCAGCTAACGGAGCGAGATTGTTTTTCATTTTTTCTTTAATATCTATTGGGGATATGATTTAGAAACACCTTCTGCGGCCAAAATGACATGACGCAATCATGACGTCATCAAAAATGCGAAATTTTAAAACACATATTAGTCATTGGCCAATGGACTTGAAACTCGGTGGGCAGTTAGTTATTTAGCCACACACTCAAAATCTAAATGTAGTAACCGATTGACTATTGTTTTGAATTATTATGAATTTTTGATTATTGTCCAATAGACTTTGTGCATAAAATTTGTGCCCGGCATCAAAGAACGTACGCTGCAGCCTGGCAAATTTCCTCACGTTGCGCAATCAGAGAAACCGCCGTGATCTCTGCGCTGTGTGTCAGGTCATTTTCACGTGCATGCGTAACTCGGCTATCAAAGCGCAGATTGAATCTGCTAACTGTGATTTCAGATTTAGGCAATGTAAAAATGTGTAGTTGTCCTATTAGCATTGCATTGGAAAGAAGTCAAAAGATATAAAGAAGGCGGAAAAGACCTAAACTCTGTTCTGACAACAGACATACTGTAGACCTCTAGTTTTTTATGAATTTTTGAATGTTTGAAAGTATTTTCCTCCTAACACCCAAGTCTGTTTACGTCATGTTTGTCAAACTTGCCACATGTATTGTCTGAATGATAGTAAATGTTTCCACTGATTTTCAAATGATTTCCACAAACTTCACCACTGATAGAGTGAAAATGCCTTTCTGACATTTTTCAATCTGGCCTTCTAATGTCCCTTCTAATTTTTGAATTTTGATAAAATTGAAAAAATCCTCTGATTAGTATATAGATTTGTTGATGCTACTGTATATTTAAGTCCTGCAGAGTTTGTGCCCATAGACAAGGGATGCCATTTCAATAGATAATCAAAATGTACATGTCATCAATATAGCCAAGTAACAATCAAATGGACATAATTCACTGACAGAAATATCAGTAATGCCTTACCTTTTTTCAATATACTGCCTTGTTTGGATAATCTGCACTGCATTGTCCATATAGCCATTGACACCAACTGACATCATGGTGGCCCAACACGTTGCTACAATGGCACCTGACCGTGTTCCTACCAATCAACCAAAATATAAAAGCTAATAGATAAGTTGGTGGGATTTTGTTCTGATAATATCGTAATTTTGATTAATCAGATTTTCATTCATGATTTTTGCATGACTGCCTGCTGAAAAAATACAGGCAGCTTAGAAGTGATTCAAACCTATGACTCATGCTTTCTAGTGCTCTCTTGACTGCTGGACCACTGAGCAGGCTGAAATTCCTTGTGAGGCAGATTCAAATCTGTATAGTGGTGGGTACCATGTGTATTATAGATATACATGTAATATGATTTTTACAGAGCAGAATGTAATTTAATATAAAAATATTATACACGTACATGTATCTATATTTTTATTAACAGGAGGGCCTTCTGGATTTCTCATGTGGCTGTGGGCATTTTGTGGAGGGTGTAGCCAGTTTTCTTGTCCCATTTGTGTTCTTAGCAAACCTAAGTCAGAGTCACTGCCTCTTTGGATAGCACCCCACCACGAAGTACTGGGGGTATTCATGTAGTCACTGCTCGGCCCATTAGACCCACGACCCTACAATAAATGCACATTTTCACTTTTTCGGGTGTTACTTTTGCCATTAAAATGCAAGTTGATTCCGAATGAATATTTTAATTCCTTCAAGTAATAAAAACCATTCCAAAAATGCTGGATTTGTCCAACCTGTGTGTTGTGGTATGCAAGTTAGGAACTACATTGCTTTGCACAATTATATTTGTGAGTTATATGTTCTCCCACACCTTGGGCGTGACTCTGTTTTAACCCTCCATTGATATCGCATTAAAGCCAATCACGGCAGTGAAACCCAAAACCATATCATGAACCATACTACTTCACCTTGTTCACCTATTGTCAAATCTTCCCATTTTTGACATTGGGGTTTCATAAGTCATGAAGATATCAATTACTGAGACTTGGTCTCTGTTTAAAGCCGCCACACATGAGAGCTATCTGCTGAGCAAAAAGTCTCTTGAGGTCATTAGCTCAGCACGAAGCTCCCTGTGTGCGCCTAACTTTGCTGAGATTTCTGCCTCAAGAGGCAGTGAGACCAATATCTATCCTGCACAGTGGTTTAAGACCCAGACATTTTTCCCAGGTTTTTAGCCCGTATTTTTGGTCATGCTTTCTTCTGACATTGTTGGACATCTGATCAAAAGTGAAAAAAATCCATTTTGATGCCTAAATCACTTTGAAATTGTCATGTTATCATCGAGACCCTTATTTTGTTAGTTAAAATCTTACTTCGGCTACAAAAAATGTTAGGTGTTGCAATGTCCCCCCCAAATTTTTTTCAATTCTAATAAACCATTTTTCTCATTTAGACATTGTTACTTTTTCACTTTATGTATAATTTAGTTTGCAGAGTATCGCCAAAGATTTGTGAAATATGCGTAAATTTAATGAGTTTATGGCGAGTTTTAAGGGAAAATGGGAAAAAACAATACGTTGCGTATTTTCTCAATCGGCCACTAACGGCCAAGGTATTTTGTATATTTTTCCTTATAAAATGATAAAGCAACTACTTGGGAATGAAACTAAAATAGCGCAAAAATCCCGCAAAGTCATCTTCGTTCTAAAAATCGGTCATTTTGCACCGACCTCACGACCAGAAAACGTGCTTCGCTGCGAGAAAAAGGGCGCCCTCTATTGACGAAATCCTTCCTTTCGTACATGTATAAACAACGTGCGTAGCACAAGACAGTCGCGAAGTGTATTCAAATTGCTGCATTGAAGACGTTAAACTTAAAGTTTCGAGAAAAGCAAAGTCCAGGTGAGTTTTAGATCAATAGATGTCATGCTGTACTGATAATAGCTTATGGATTAACTGCAGAATACTGCACTTTATATTATTTATATATTTATATACATCCCACTGTCTGTGAAACGTGTACAGTCAGTCAAGTCATTGTCTATTGTGTGCGAGTGCAGTCAGTCAAGCACAACATCGTGTGGGAGAGGCGAGTGGCGGGGTATTCTGCAGTAGTGCCGTAGCTTAATTCTTTCCAAGAGGAATAGCTTAACTCAATAATACAACTTATAATTATTTGCATGGTTCGAGACATGTAGCACTGTGGGACAAGATTGTTTGTTTTTTTCATATCGCAAGGGGGGGGGATGCATTATTAGTTTAATAACAAATACCTATCCAAGAGTAAAGCACGGCCATCTCAAACCTTTCTTTTCACTTTTTCATTTACTATTTAGCCACAATGGCCCAAGCTGAAAACAAAGGTCCGTCAAAGCGTGAAGTCTTTGAGAAGTATCTTAAAGGAAAGCGAGGGCACCCTGCTAATACCGGCTTCACGAATGTTGCCAGGGAAATCATAAGTGATTATAGCTTATCTGGGCCACAGTGTACCGAGGAGAAAATAACGCGTCGCATCAGAAAATTGGACATTGATGTGAAGAAAATGAAAAAATCACTAAAGCGACCGTCAGGAAAAGCCAAATTTGATGAGCTCCTGGAAGAACCGTTTGTTGTCGTTGAAGAATATTCTACCGGGCTACCAGACACATCTTCACTGACTGTGTTGGATGCACTTAATGTTTCATCTGTAACAGTTGGCTCACAAGTTGATATTGAAGAACTTGAAACGGAGTGTGAACACACGACAGTTCCTCTTGATGAATTAGGCAGACGTCAGCAGTTCCGTCGAACAAATGCTCTGCTGGAAGAACTGCGACAAGAGGCTGACGACAACGGTGTTTCTCCAACACAACTCTTGGGTTTTCTTCTTCACAAAGAAAACTATGTGAGAAATCGTAAAATTGCAGATGTTGGAATGAAATTGTTTAATAACACACCGGTTGTTAATGAGTTACCTGAAGACAAGGGACTTTACTTTCTATCAACATACAACCTGGGAAGAACCGCTTATACAAACATGAGGAGAGACCTGAAACAATATGTTACATTTCCTGCTCACTATAAATTAATGGGAAAAAAACGTGAAATAACACCGGATCTGAATCGTTACAGCATGGGCGACTACGAAGGTGTAACAGCTTCCTTAAAACAATCGTGCAGTCTGCATATGCAACGATTCATTGAGGCTCATCAACCGATAATTGAATCAGCAGGACACTACATAGTGAAATGTAAAGATGGCTTGGATGGCTCGGGTCGTCATGCCATTTATCACCAGACGGCTCAGACTCGGACATACAGCATGCTTCTCTACATGTGGATACCGCTTGAGATCTACAGAGAAGATGGGTCCTCTGCATCAAGCTCATCAATGGCGTCGGGTAGGCCTATTGATATATTCCAAAATCAGTCACGGATATTAAAAAGAGGTTGACTTTTAACGACCACGATTACTATTGATCATCACAGCGAAGTTATATATAGATTTTAGGTTTGTCATCCTAAATGTTTAATACAATTTGTAATTCTTTATATTTTTGTTTATTTGGGTCAATAGTTTGGAAAGAAGGAACACCAAACAGTCCTGAAGCTGCTATCCCCCTGCTCCTTTTGAAAGGCAAGGAGGATGGAGAACTTCTAGAATCAATCATTCCGGGGATTGAGGAGGAAAAGGCAGCTTTGTCTAATGATGGTATCCATGTAGATGTCTGTGAGAAACGGGCCCATTTCAAATTTGACTTTAATCTTACTATGGTGGATGGGAAAATGATTAAACTGCTGACAGGGAGAGGAGGAGCCTTCTGTGTTCTTTGTCCTGCAAGTCGAGAAGAATGCCACAACTTGCAAAAAATTCATGAAGGATTTCCAATCGGGGAGGTTACCAACGAGAATCTCAGGAACCTCTTCCAAGACCTACAACAAGAAGGGCAAATCAAGACCAAACCTGGGGACTATAGTAAACGTCTAGGACTCACACAAAAGCCCATAACCACCAGTGACATCAAGGTTTTTCCAGTTTTACATGCCACTCTCAGAACAATGGACTGGATTCTGAAGACAATCTACCATCTGGCAGCTGGAGTTAGAACGTGGAGAGAAAAATTTCTAAATGAGGAAAAAATTAAAAAAGCCAAAGACAAAGTGAAATCCCACATCTATGGGAAGACTGGCATCAGAGTTGATGAGCCTGACCCAGTTGGTAAAGGAGGCACTTCTACAACCGGGCCCATATCCCGACGATTAATTCATGAAAGAACTAATCGGCAAGCTCTGATAGACTGTATTCCTGAGAAAGGGGACGACCGCAAGCAGCTTGCACAAGTAATTCAGAATATGTCTGTCATCCTGCGTCTCGTATCCTGCACGGAACAAATCAACCCCACGAAACTCGATGTGTTGTGCAAGTGTAGCAGGGGTGCCTGCTACATGTATGTACAGGCTACATGTGCTTTGTTTTTGTTCTTTTGTTTTAAGTTGCATCTATTCACTCTGTTTTGTTTTCCAAGTTATGTGCATGTACTTCGATGTTTTTTTTTAGTTACTTAGTTTGCCCCTTCCCTTAGCCAGTAGAGATAAGATCAGGGATTATCTTTTTGGGAGGAACAGTGCACCCTGTGTTGGTGGTTTGGTGCCCAACACAGCAGCTGGGAAATGTAGATTTAGTGAAGGTGTGAGACTGACTGATTTAGGCTTTTCAGGTTCAGTGGTACCATGTCCTGTACAGTACATGTGTACTAGGCCCTCCAGTTTGCAGACTGGCAGAGGAGGGTGAAGACCCATTTTGGAGATCTGGAGCTCTGCCCTGAAAGTTTGGTCTGCCGAGTGGCTCGGTTACTTTAGTTGTTGTAGCCTTTGAGCTTCATCTCATTGAGTGCTGTGTTGTATAGTGTTGTATATTCCTTTTGTTGTTTTGATATAGAGTTGTGTTGTATTCGGTTATATTTCATGGTTTGGTCTATCTCTTGGTTGGTCATTTTGTTGTTTAGGTTAAGTCTGGATTTGGTCAATTGGTTTAAAAAAGGTCTGAGTCTAAGGTTCTTGGTCATTGGTTGGTTTGGTCATGGAACGTGTCAGTTGGATTTTGTTTTCATAGGGTTTGTTTAGGTTAAATTAAGTTAGTCGGGTCGTGTTTGGCTGAGTCTATTTTTTTTTCTTGGAACTTGTATTTTTTTAAGTTGAATAAAGTAGTTAGTGAGTTTTTTATGAGCCAAGATAGTGTTGCATTTCGGTTTTTTTAGAATACCCTGCGTTTTCTCCTTCTCCGATCGCTGGATGGTTTTTTATTTTTTATTTAGGCTGTTTGCTAGTTTTCCCCCACATAGTGTAGGTTTTCCGGGTTACACAAAGACACCAGCCGCGTTTTCCTGGATCAATTTCCAAACTTCAGATTTTCCTGTTCAGTGCACCAGGTTCTTGCTCACAGCGCAGAATTAATTGATGCCAATAAGGGCCATGGGTTGGGAACCCTATCAGAGGAAGCACTGGAAAACAACAACAAGAACATTCGTCGCTACCGTGAGCAGCTCTCAAGAAAAACTAGTCAGGAGGACAATCTGGTTGATGTATTCCATCGTCTTTGGGTGAAGTCGGATCCCGTAGTACGTTCATTTCGACATACTGCAAAGTGCACATATTGTGATGGCGATCACAACGTTCGCTCTTGCCCGAAGAGAAAAACGGATTTCACAATGACCACCGAAGATGAGTTGTATAACTCTTTCCTTCAGTAGGCCCAGAGGAGGTAAGTAGCAAAGCATTTAAAACTAAATATTTGAAATTTAATGGCATTTTTGTTTGAAAAGAACAATGATAGTCATACATGGACGAACCTCTATAGATACGCGACACACCGTTATTTTTCGAAAATAGGGAAATAAATTTACAAATCCATTCTAAATAGTTATATATATTTTCTAAAGTCATCAGGATTTTCAAAAAGCCACATGGCTGCATTTGGATTCGCAAAATGCTAAATGACCGTTCCCGAGTATCAACGCGAATTATTCGGCAGTAAAACTGCGGAAGGCGTGTCAATAGAGGGCGCTAGTCGTGTCATAGATTTTGAAAATACGCGCTCCGACTGGCAAGAGCCACGTAATTTGCACGTACGGACGAATTGTGAGCTATTTTGTGGTCGACTGAACATATTCTAGCTTGTTTGTATTGGTATATTTCCGGTAAATACATGAACACTGGCAATGTCTGGGTCACATACAGTTTTAAACCACTGTGTCCTGTTTGATTTTTTTCGCCTCGCGTGGATGAAAACTCATCGTGTGCGGCAACTTGAGCTGTGTGCTGAGCACAAAAATAACAACTGGCCAATGAAAGCGCACGCTCTGTTCAAGTGATGGTTTCCAAGAAGATATTTTTGTGCTCAGTTAAGCGCACACGGTGAGCTACGTGCTGAGCTAACGGCCACGAGAATTTTTGCTCAGCAGATAGCTTTTGTGTGCGGCGGCCTTTAGTCTCTCTTACTGTATTGCACACTGATTGTAGCTTTTAATACAAATACATACAGGCAAATTCCTCGCTTATTGACACTTCACCAGTCAGCACTCAGTTGACAATATTGTTGGTAAACCATGTCAATGGCATACTTCGGTATGAAATATATTCCTGCCTTCAAAATATTCCCCATACATCATTCATTTTCCATACATCTTTTGACACATTCTTTTATATTAATATGGGCTCCATTGGAAAAGGCTTTGTTGAATGTTAACTTTACATGAAGTTTCACTACATGGTGTCAATAATTATTAGTAAGTTCCTAGACAAGCATTCACCATTGTGACCTAAACAGTGGAAAACATGGATGATGGCATTGTAGAAAATATAGAGTCCTAGGCTTGGAAGGTTTTAGAAAAAAACAAAAGGGAAAAACCCCTTGAACCCTCAACTCGGTTAAACCAAAAAACATTTATTTTTTCTTTAAAACAAAACAATACTACACATTTCCAATGGTAAAGAACCCCAATGCTTGGTAGTAAAATTGTTACACTTCAGGATATTGTAGTGAGTTGCGTAATAAAGCATTCAGGCATGTCCATAGCTGGCTGTGTGGTTCGCCCACACGGACATGAGGGCAGTCTGGTACAGAGCACACTTGAGTCAAGACTTCTGCTCTTCTCCCTGTGTCCTCTGTGTGGCTCAGACTCAGCATTACCGATACCATCGAGGTTTGGTTTGATAGTTGTACACCTAAAAATGAACATAAATAAGGCCACCACTAAAGAACTTACTACCTTGCCAAGTATTGGGATCAAATATGCACAAATTATCGTATCATTAAGGGATGGAAAATGATTTGTAACTATTGATGACTTTCACCTGACCCCCGCCTTAGAATAAAAACTGAACAAACTAGCTGACAAACTCCTTATAATTGTAGAATATGCTGATAACTGGCCTAGTAGAAACTCCGAAAAAAGAAACAACAGCTCGGATACAAACGAAACTGCTATTTCACCGCACTTGCAAACCAAATGCAAATACTCATGCAAGCAAGGGATATCAACACAACAAAAAATATCAACGCCATTCAACACCTGGGCCAAAGACTGGACGCGAAGGAATTTCCAAATCCTACTCCTGCTTCTATAGGAAAAGGTCAGAAACTCCTTGCTACGCATACGACACAACGAAGCACGGGAGATCAAACAATAGACACCATGCTAAAAGTCATCGAGGAAAAGCCCCGCCACTACCGCCGCACCTACAGTCCAATGCCCAATGGCACGATAATAATGGTATTATCATCATCATCATCATCATCATTCCCTCGACTGGATAGTCGTCGGGGGGATCTGAGCGCAAGATGCTGACATCTTTTGCCAGGCGGGTCTGTCGAGCACTGCTGTGAGGAGCTCAGGCATAGTCAGGTCAGTCTAGGTCTTCACGTTGTCTGACCAAGATTTTCGTTGACGACCACGCCTGCGCCCACCCTCGACGGTTCCTTGCATTGATGGTCTTGCAGAGGCTGTTGTGCCGAGTCACATGACCATACCAGGCTTGTTTCTTTCGCTTGACAGTGGCATTATACAGGGAAACAAAAGTATAATCCCGCTCAGCAATCTGAACACAAACTAGTTCTCAGCGCTCCAGGAGTTTACCCCCTGACCTTTCAAATGCGTCAACAAATAGGGACAAGTGAACAAAAGCCTCTTCTCCCGAAGCAAGACGGCACTCAAGATCAACCTATTCAACTTTAACACTGAAACCGCACTCAGCCTCAATGTATGAATATAGGAAACATGACAGCGGACCTGAATTCTACCCATCCTAGGAATCTTCACATCCCGAAAATAGCACCATATGATGGAACCAGGGATTTCCATGGCTTCATAATGAAATTTGAAATTATGGCCGAATGTTGCCAATGGGATGAAAAGGTAAAACTACTGCCGTTAATTGGAGCCCTCACTGGGAAAGCGCTCAATTGTTATGCGTGGCAAGAGCCTCATACTATGCAAAATTATCAGCAAGTGAAAGCATAGCTGATGAAGATGTTTGGGGAGATACAGGACCCAATTGTACATCGTTCTGAACTGAATTCTATCTGCCAAAGAGAAAACGAGTACTTACTAGAATTCAGAAAGCAAGTGCGACAATTAGCCATGCGAGCATATTGCTCAGCTGCATCTGACGTATTTGAAATGATAGCCAGAGAAGCATTTTTGAGGGGGTGTAATAATGTGGAAGCAGCGGGACTAGTGCTTCATCGCAACCCAAAGACCCTAAATGAGGAGATCCAGTCCACACAAACTGCACTACACAACCACAAACTGCTTTCTCGATCCAGAACACGAGTATGACATGTTTCATTTAATGAGAATATTCAGACCAATGTACCAACAGTACAACAAATCCATGTTATGAAGGCAGCGAATGACTAGTCGACACCCCCTGAGAGTGGTCAGAACTGAATCAAAATATGCGTGAAATACTGACCCATCTTAAGAGCATAATGCTGGCAAACCAAACTGTAAACAACTTTCAGCAAACAACTTTCACCTCGTATGCCCCCGCAATGGCATACGTCATTGCCATACCACACAAGCTCTGAAGCCCCAGCCAATCGACCCTCCTGGTGACCCAATTTGAGGAACTCTAAAACAAAGTGGCCCCTCACCAAATGATAAGATAATGCCGAAGCATGCCCGAAGACAACCAGGGCATTTCCGTGTAAAAAGGGAAATGGACTAGAAAATATTTTTAACTGAGTTTCTTAATTTGGTTGTATTTTTTCAACAGCATATAGATCGTGTAAGTTGGCCTCGAGAATGTACGTGTTACCACGAGATTCCTGACTTCCGGGCTCCTCGAATAGGAGGGTAAAGCGTGGAGTGGCGAACGTTTTGGCTAAAATATTTTGTATCGCGCCGATTGAAGCAGTTTAAACTATTAGAATAGTCATTTAGGAATAAAATATTAAAATACAATGTGTAAAGTATGCGATTTTGCATGCTTTACAGACAAAAATAGTTAAAATAAACTGTCGTTTTCACGTTTGAAACCGTAGAACTTAGTCGTGTTCCCAGACGAGCGAACTTGTTACCTTATACTTGTAAATGTATATACATACGTGTACTGGCTAACGTCTCGCGTTACGTTGATCGTGTTTTGATTTTGTTTACATATTGTACGGTATCAACATGTACAGTACAGTACAAGGCACTTTTCTTGCCCGAATGCGAACCACACCAACTTCGGCACGATACAAGTAGTAATGCTCACGTCGCGTACCACAGTCGGGCCGTATTCGCAACACTGTACTTACAACCGGAAGATGAAGGTCAGGTTATATTTATTTGTTTTCTCTGCCGTATTCTCATTTTTTGGTAGGTTTTTTTTGCTCACTTTTATATTTTTAATATACTTAATCCATAAACCTGGGTTTTTAGTTGGAAGGAGGCTTTCTTCATTATGTAATAATGCATTCAAAATTGGGCACGTGTTAATCTCCTATAGCAAGCGACGCGGAGGTGCCAGGAAGTGTACGGTGACAAAAGCTATGGACAAAAGTCCATAACTAATCTTTGCTTGACGTTTAACTAGAAATTTCGCCTTTTGAACATTATGCGTGGTAAATATTTAGTTTTTACCCGAAAAAGAGCTATTACCCATTCTCTCTAAACAACCCCATTTTAATATTCATTTGGGGATAGTTTCATAAGACCTTTCTCTCATTACATTTTATGACAAACATTCCTTTTCTGTTCTAGCTTTTTCAGGATAAACCCGCTAAATTCCCCTCCACAGAAGTGGGGGGTCTACGAACGAATACTTACCTGTAGAGCGATCTACTTATGCATATACTGTACATGTATTCCTATACCGGTAGGTATTCACGCTAAGAGTTTAGTACAATAGCGCCCTCTGTAGACCTCCCATAATGCTCCACGGTACATGTACTTGTCCTCTTTTCTTGAGGTATTAAGGTTGGTACACTCTTCGGAACCGAGCATAGTGGGGAGGAGGGAGGGTTGCTCTACAGGTAAGTATTCATTCATAGACCCCAACCACACTTCTGTGGGGGGGGGGGGGGAGTCTACTTCACTTGTCTTACCTGTAGAGCCATCTACTTATGCATAGACTGACACCGGTGGGTATGCGAGATGCTATTGTACATGTACATGTACAACCACATGTACTAGTGAGTTCTACTGGCTTGCTCACCCCAAAGGGGGATGGAGCAATGGAACCCATAGACTGCTTAATAATACAGCTGCCAAAGCATTACTAGTCATAAACCCTGTCTAGGGGTTCTGTGACCAACTATGTACGGGGACGGCAAACATGGTTATTTGCATGCCTAGATACACAATATACTACCGAGAGGAACTCACCTGGGCTCTATTTCATAAAAGTTAGGAATATTCTTATCTGGGACTTAGGTAGAGTAATCATTCCTAACTTAGGAAGATTCTTTCTTCCTAAGTTAGGAATTTTCCTTTGCAAATTGTTCCTAAGTTATTTAGGAACAAATATTTAGGAATATTCCAAAGTACTTTTTATGAAATAGAGCCCTGGTCTAGTGATGTTCTCGCCCGGAGAGTTCCTGAGATTGCAGTGAGGATCTGGGGGCCGCCTCCAGCACTGCCCTCCCTGCACTGCCTTCTGTCTGAAGAACATCCTTCAGGTAATACTCAGTGAAAGTGTTGGGAGTTTTCCAACATGCAGCCTGAGTGATGTCACCTAAGGAGATACCTTTAAAAAAGGCCCATGAGTCGGATGCTGCTCTGACATCATGAGCATGGACTGGGCCACCTGCCCCTGTCTCTCTGGTATTAGGAGCTGATTCAATAGCTGAGACCAGCCAGCAAGAGATTGTGTCACGAGAAGCCGGCCGATGTGGCGAGGTTGTCGTGATAAACAGTGACTTAGTGCGAATGACGTAACACTTCAGCATCCTGACCGGACACCAAATTTTGTCATCGAGAACTGATGAAAAGGACTGATGTCTGGAACAAAGATGTCTGGAGGAGAAAAGGATTCTGACTTGTTCTTCGTCAAAAATCCTATTCTCGGGATAAGGCGGACACCCCCCGGTTCCCAATGGATGTGGCCTGCCTCCATTGTAAGAGAATGCAGCTCACTACGTCGTCTCGACGTGGCAACAAGAAGGTAACCTTAATGGACAAATTTAACAGTGTTGAATTGCCCATCGTTTCAGAAGGAGATCTCGATAACAAGGATAGAATGTTAAAGAGGTCCCATGAAGGTATCAGTCTGCGTGTCTTGGGGCGTGAGACAAACATTCCCCTGATTAACTGGCAGATTGCCTTATTATCCGACATTGAGGTCCCATCTCGGAAGCCTATGTGGATAGCTACAATAGCAGAACGATAGTTCCTGATAGTGGATGCAGAGAGGTCTCTTTCGAACAAGTACACTAAAAAATCTGTGACCTCCCCTACAGAAGCATGGGGGGGTGCACAGACCCGTTTCTGCACAAGTTGTTGCCTTTGAGAAAGGTCCTGCTAGGATCGAAACGTCAGGCCCACTAAATTTTAACAGTTGTAGAAATGACGTAGTCTACTATTGTAGACCTTCCTGGTGGACGTTCTATGACTGCATGCTGCAATAGCTGCAGCTCGTCGAGAAAGGCCTGCCGAGCGGAGGGACTGCGTGACAGCACCCAGGATGTCAGGTGAAGCCCCTGCGGAGTCGGGTGACGATCCGAACCGGGCTGATACAGAATGACCACTCTCTTCGGAAGTACTACTGGCTGAAGAACAAAGAGTTGGGTCAGTCTCGGGAACCAAGGCTGGCGGGGCCAGAATGGAATGGATGGATGAGGGAAAAAGGGGGAAAGGCATATGCCAGTAGGCCACCCCAACTTATCCCTAATGCATCCGTCTGCCATGTGTAGGGGTTTTGAGCCCTTGCGCAGTATACTGGCAGTTGGTGATTGGCTCTGGATGCAAACAGATCCACCTGAGGTCAGTCTATCATGAGGAAGAGTGATTGAGCAACCTGTGGAAGAAGTGACCACTCGGTTGGCACAATCCAACCCCTGGAGAGGGTGTCGACCGACACGTTCTCCTTTCCCGGGAGATGTGCTACTGACAGTGTGACCTTGTGTTCCAGCACCAATGGAAGAGAATCCATGTGAGTGCACACAGCTGGGCAGACCTTGTTCCCCCTTTGTGGTTGATGTACGCCACCACTGTGGTGTTGTCGCATTGAACCAGGACCGACCGGCCCGCAACAGAGGGTAGGAAACGATGGAGGGCTTTCAGCGGCAGCGCGGTATCCCTCGATCATCCTTTGTAAAGGTCCCACAATTGCAAAATTACTGCTGCTAATCTTGCAATTCATGTGGCAATTTGCGTCAAAAAGGGTCTTTGTATTGATTTGTATTGTTTTGTTCTAAGCTGAAAAGAGTCTTTGTTTAAAAAAAATGTGGACAATAGTGGTGCCCGGATTTGGAGGGCCCAGTCGCATATTCAAACCAACGGAGATCTGATTTCGGAGGTCCCGGCGCGAAGTGGTTAAGGTTTGTAGAATACAAGTAGGTAAACTTGTAATGGTTACATAACCTGTAAGTGATGATGTTCGTGTGAGGTTAAGTGTACGTCCCCTGCTCTCCCTCGTTTTTATCAAATTCTGCGTCTCCTTGCATACAATTTTGCCACTGACATTAACAACTGACGTGATTAACATCATCGAATCATGTCTGACAACGATTCGCTGAGGAAATCAGGCCGAAGCCGTCGAAAACCAAGCTCAAAAAAAGATACTACGAATTTGATTGACAGCGACCAAGATGGCGATAGTGGCAGTGGTGCGTCATGGTCTTGCGGTGGTAATAAGCTATCACTCATTGATGGCAAGCTGGATAGGATCCTGGTGTCTATCAACACAATAGAGCTACGGATTAGCTCCTTAGAAGGCAAGTACCAAGATGTCCACCAACAGGTGTCGTCGAATGCCGCTGACATAGCTGACTTGAAAACGTCTGTCACGTTTGTCCAAGAAAGCCAAGAAGCCATTACATCACAGATCGACAACAAAACCGGATTAAATCTCGAGATCTTCAGGAAGCTTGAAGACAAGATAGATGATATCCAAAATCGAAGCCGCCGCAACAATGTTGTCATACAAGGGGTACCTGAAGGTTCTGAAGCTGCATCGGGATCATGTGAGAGCTTTGTCGCTGAGCTACTCCAAAGCCACCTGAAGCTCCAGGGTGCTGACGAGATTGAGATCGACCGTGCACATCGGATGGGTTCCCAACCTAGTGCAGCGCACAGCTCGACACGACCCAGACCCATACATTGCCGGCTGCTCCGATACAGCGATCGGCATCACATCCTGAAGAATGCAGCAAAACACCTGAAGAACAACAAATTTAAAGGCCAAAACATATTCATCACGGACGATGTGACACCTAAAATCAGGTACCAATGCAAGGAGCTGAGGGATAGTCATCTCCGGCGCATTCAGAAGGAAGATCGGGTCCAGTTCGCATAAATTCCCTGGTCAGTTCCAGCCATGATCAGCTACAAGATCCGCGATGGCCCATTCAAATCATATCGTCTGAGGGAGATGCCAGAGGCAAGGTAGATGTAACACGGTGTACCAAGCCTAGCAAACATCTAGCTTAATAATTATTCCATTATTCCAATTCTTGTAACGTTATTCTGTGTTAAGTGTGACGTACAAATGTTCATCCCATCTGTTCTGTTAATAAGTATTGGTTCTGTGTTGTTTTTTGTGTACAGCAGCCGATTTCACGAAACTGTGCGTAACTTACGCCTTATCTACTTATGGCGCAACTTATGGCGCATCTGCGCCATAAGTTAAAATCGATTTCACGAAACTCGTCTTAGCTGCGCAACATCGGATTTTCACTTAATATTTTAGAAACATTTTGGACGAGGCTGACCGTGGTCATTTCAACGACTGTTTGAAGTACACACACTTTTAAGTATTTGCTGCATGTAACGCTCGTAGACAATACACATGGCGCGGAAATTTTAATGGAGCCAGCCATTTTGCATTTCTTATGTTGCTGCACTGAAAAATATAGAGGATTTCTCACGATCGGTAGCTTAAACTAGTCACGCAAGCTCTCTGAAGGAAAATCCTCGTAACAGAGACCAATTCCAGCTTACAAATCCGAGTTATTAGTGTGACTACAGCCTTGAGGAGGTGCAACTTGGACAAGCTGTGAATTGCCAAGCGGTCACCGCGCCGACGATCATCTGCTGCAGGAATTTTGGCGGGGAGTATTCCGAGTAGAAAAATGTGTTAAATATGCAAATGTTTATACGTTCATGTACAAGCAAGACGATATACTAGGCTTAGATCTATAGACATATGCTGTCGAACGATCGTGAACCATAGCTGTAGCCCTAATCTTGTCGTTTGTTGTTTTTTCTAGTTCAAGTTCTACTATTTATTGAGTATTCACTAGTATTTGTAATGGGTAAACGTGATAATAACTGGGTTGAGGGGGAACTGAGAATTTTAATTGATTTATTGGGGAAAATTCATCACAACTATTTGGAATTAATGTAAAGGGGAAGAGGGCACCGGCTAATGTAGAGCAGCTTAAGAAGAGATGTTGGCAGCGGGCAGTGGGGGGTACTTCAAGAGAGCGGGGGAAGATCTAGGGATTGGGTGAAAGTTAGAAAGAGGTGGGGAGAATTGGCATCAAAAGCAAGAAAATATAAGAGAAATATGGAGAAGACTGGTAAGTTAAAATCTGTAGGGCCATGATGAGAATGAAACTAATTGAAAGTTGTACTTGTAGATTTGCATCCGAAGAAAGTTTTAAAAACATGAAGCTTTTTTCATTGTTCATTATTTTATTGATCCACCCATTTTATACTGTTCAAATAAGGCATTTGACATGTGGGTATTTTTGTTTTAATAGACTGGTCACTGTTAAGTTGTACACGTACATTGTACGTACGTGTACAATACTACAATACAACTTACAAGCTGGGTGAACAGTCATGAAACAGTGGTGAAGCCATTATACTAGTTACTACAATTACTAGTTAATTTGTTATGCTTTCATTGGCATCCACGGTGTGATCCCCCACCTGCCTGTTTTTAAATGAGGTAGTGCGAAATTACGTACATGTACATACATCAAAAGCTTCATTTCAGTACACATGAATGGTATTGATAATGAAATTAATTTTTAAGGTGATATACAAAAATGTTGCAAACTGCTTACTGACTAAAATTACCAAAATGTAAATCTAAAATTTAGTGGGCCTGACGTTTCGATCCTAGCAGGACCTTTCTCAAAGGCAGAGTGACAAGGACAAAACAGATACATGTACACGAAGTACACGTGTACATGTATCTGTTTTGTCCTTGTCACTCTGCCTTTGAGAAAGGTCCTGCTAGGATCGAAACGTCAGGCCCACTAAATTTTAGAAATTAATTTTTATCTCTTTTTATATATTTTTCCTGGTTTTTGTATTAAATTTTATTTTCCATTGAGGTGGCGGCGAACGACCAAGAGAAGACAGCCTGATGGAGGAAGTACTGAAGGTTTTGGCCCCGGCTGCCAAAGAAGGGGTAGTAGCAAGAGGGGAGGGGGAGACAATACCCTTCATCCCTGGTGAAGGTACAAAATTTGCTTTTCTAATAACACACTAATGATACTCAAAACTAATCTGTCCAAGTGTACATGTAACTTATGTATGTTTATTTCACCAACTGCTCCTTTTTGTGCACAACAGATTACCCATACATGGAAGATGATGATGGTAATGTTGATGATGGTGGTGATGAAGTTCTTGCACCACCATCATCATCATTGGCAACAGCTACATTGCCAACTGTAGCTGCAAACGCCCCAACCAGTACCCCAACCAACACCTCAACCCACGCCACAACCAGCACCTCAACCCACGCCACAACCAGCACCCCAAGCCGTGCCACAACCAGCACCTCAACCAGAACCCCAACTAGTGCCCCCAAACAGTCTTCCAGCATATCAAATAGGGAAATTTATGATCTTGAGAAAGAACGTTTGGAAGTGGAGAAGGAGCGCCTTCAGGTAGAGCGGGATCATTTGCAAGTTGCACAGCAATTGAATGTCAACTTGCAAATGATCATTGCCATTGCTTGCCAGCAAGGTGGCATTACGTTCGTTCCTGAGGGTAGCTCCTAATCTGTCATGGAATTTCCAAACGTTCTTTTTCAATATCATAAATTTCCCTATTTTATTAAGGATTATAATCTGTGAATTTTGGAACTTGAAATCCTCATGTTAAATGCAAATAAGGGTTTGTATTAGACAGCCTGATATAAACATTTTTGACTTTGGGTATCTTTGTAGGAATTTGGGTATCTTTGAGGACTTCTATGTAAACATTTAGCAGTTTTGATTTTCCCCTTCCAAAAGTTTCAATTAGCATGGCTGAAATGCTCAGTTACAAGCTGATCCCTGTATAGGCGGCCATCATCGACAGGACCATTGTACGGGCGCACTTCTACTTCATCCTCCACAATTTGGCCATCATCTATGTCTGCCTCTCCAAACTCCTTAGCCCTGTTGTGGAGAACAGCACATGCCATGATGACAGTGCTTGCCTTTGTTGGGCTAATCCTAAGCCCAATTGCCAAACAGGGGAAGCGCCTTTTCATCTGGCCAAACATCTGCTCGACGATGACCCTGGTTCGTTTGAGGCTTGAGTTGAAGTTTCGCTCCCCTCTGGTTTGTGGGTTTAGGTAGGGTGTCATCAGCCAGGGGCGAAGGGCATAACCTGTATCCCCAAGCAGCAACCCTTTAAGTCTGTATGGATAAGCAAGAATGTTCAAAAATTAAATATGTGCTTCAAATATTTTAGTTCTAGGGGCTTTGCAGGGACATACATGTAGTTAATATACTGTGACTGAAGGGTCATCTACATGGAGCCTATCACACCATGTACAATGCAGTAAAAGCTTTTTAGTCTTATTTGTTTTTATCATACTAACCTTCCATCTTCAAACATGTCTCTAATGATACTTGCATGGAGTATAGCGCTGTCATGGGTACTCCCAGGCCATCTTGCTACCACATTTGTTACTCGATAGTTTGCACTGCAAATCATTTGCACATTAAGGCTATGGTACCCCTTACGGTTGACAAACACATGTTAGGAGACCCATACAGCCGAATGTGTGTGCAGTCGATGGCACCTACAATGCCTGTGGGAAAAAAAAACACTCATTAGTATAATGTTTACCATAACTATTACAATTGATTAATTTGACATGACCTAGCAGTTTAAATGGGCATCTAAGTTGAGGGAGATATGTATGTAAACCATGGAGTCTGCTGTTTGAAAGATACCTTAGCTGGAAAGCATTTTACCTGGAAAACCCGCTTTTCCAAAGAAATTGTTTTGCTTCGGTTATCTCTCTTGCAGTCACAGGGAACTTAATGTTATCATTTGCTGTGTTGGCTAGTGCCCTTGATACTTTGTGTAGTATCCTGCAAACGGATGACACTGATACATTATGCAGGTCTGCCTGCATCGAGTAGAAGGAGCCTGTAGCATAAAACCGCAGTGCAGCAAATACCTGATGACAGGGTGAAATTGGATTGCTCCTCTGTAAATAAAGCAAAATGTATAATAGACCAATTAATGTGGACCAATTAATGTGGTACATGTATGTATAAAATGGAATTGAGGTGCCACCTCAATGGACCAAATCATTTTTTGAAAATGTCAAACACCACTGAGACGGGGCGGCAGGGCATTATATACTGTAAATATTTACTCAAATTTTAGTGGGCCTCACGTTTCGATCCTAGCAGGTCCTTTCTCAAAAGCGGTAAATAATACTGTAAATAATTAATGCAATTAATTGGTGTAAATAATTAATGTTAATTAATCACTATACATGTACCTGTTTGTTTTAATTTGATTTATTTTTGTGTTATTATTACTGTGTTTTAGGGATTTAAAATGTATGTCAAAATGATATAATAGATTTTTAATTTTTACAATATAATAGATTTTTAATGTGTGGAATTTGATGAAGGTAATGTTTATTTTTGAAAAGCGAAATGCAGTTTATTATTATTATTATTATTAATGATAATACTGTAAATAATTAATTTAAATAATACTTTAAATAATAAGTAAATACTACTATAATTACTGTAAATAATACTGTAATTGTAAAAAATACTGTAAATAGTGCAGTAAATAATTATATATTTTGTAAATAATAAATAATATATTTCATTATCTGTGTAATTTATCGTTTTTTAAAGTAATAAATACACAAATGTTGCACACTGATTACTGAATGAAATGACTATACAGTGAATCTGTTATCTGTGTCTTTATCATTCCCCTTCTCAGTCTATCTGTTTTGTTCCCGTCAATCTGCTTTGAGAAAGGTCCTTGGGACGAAAAGTCAGGCCCGTGGTTTTGTTTGTTTATATGATATCCGCTCATTTAAATTGTGACCTAAAGAAAGTCAAACCATGGTCAAACGTTCGCACTACCGGTAAAATCAAAAAGTGTGAAACGCCTAGCCCCATTCCGTGGACTAACCCATACCGGCATGTGTGACGAAGATCATCACGATCACCGGCTGTATAATGTTCAAAAGAAAAGCAAGGAAGGCATTCGATATAAAAAATAAATGTAGGCCTGTGTGTTGTGTTTCAACGTTACATTATAAACGGGGAATTACCCGAGTCTGACGCTCCAAATTCTCTCTCAAATCCTCTACAATACGAAATAGTCCTTCCCGGGAAAATCTATAGCGCCCTCTAATTTCGCTGTCGTCGAGAGAATCCAACAGATTTGCTCTGTCGCGAAACAATGTCTCTCGGCGAAGGGCTCTCCGATGTTCACGTTGCGCTAGCAGCATCAACGCCATATTTACGACTTGTAGCAACGACTTTTGCCACCTAAAGACGTGGCGTAACTTACGCCACAAGTTATGGCGTAAGCCCTCGAGTTGCGCCATATCCGGACAGTGCGTAACTTCCGTGAAATCTGTCCTAAAGTTATTGCGCAACTTACGCAATAAGATATGGCGTAAGTGGAGTTACGCCATAAACAAATGTTTCGTGAAATCGGCTGCAGGTGTATGAAAAGTCATAAGAAATGTTTATTTGTATGTTCTATTCGATCCATACTTGTACTGATTAATATAAATAACCCAGGCAATCCATGAGTTTAGTGTCAGTTCCAATATTGATCCAGATTTAAATTTTGATGTCCCAGATACTCAGTGTGAATATTATGATGAAGTTAAGTTCCTGGATTTGTTTAATCTGAATACTGATACCAAACTGTTACATTTTAATGCCCGCAGTTTGCCCAAAAATATTTCAAGCATTGTTCAATATATGAACACATTTCAAACAAGTTTTTCAGTCATTGGAGTATCTGAAACGTGGCTAAATGACACACGTGACGCTCTAGTTCAGATTCCAAACTACAGAATAGAAGGCCTCTGCAGAGAAAATAAAAAAGGTGGTGTGGTTGCAATTTACATAAAGCAGGATCTTATATACACAACTCGAAATGATTTATGTATTTACAACTCCGAAATAGAATCATGTTTTATTGAGCTGATTAATACACATAAAACAAACGTTATCGTTGGAGTTGTGTATAAACCTCCTTGTGGTTCATGTAATCATTTTACAGATCATATCAATGAGCTTTTAGGATGAATTGATACTGAGAACAAAAAGTGTTATATTATGAGTAATTATAATATAAACCTATTACAATGTGACACTGATAATACCGTAAAAAACTTTTTAAACGTTCTTGCTTCTCATTCATTTTATCCCACCATAAATAAAACGACAAGGATTACTAGCGACAGCGCAACTCTTATTGATAATATTTTAACGAATGATCTTCTAAATCATTCTGCTGGTATTTTGATAACTGACATCAGTGACCATTTACCACTATTTTTAGTTGTTGACAGCTTAAGAGAAAGTGTTCAGGCTAAAACAAGGTTCAAAAGACGTGAGTTTGGCAACAGTAGTATTGATAGCTTTATCTATGATATCAATGAAACTGATTGGGATTGCATAGTGTCACTTAATGATATTCATTGTATGTATACTACCTTTTTGACACATGTTAAGCAGCTCTATGATAGACACTTTCCTCTTTATGAAGTGAAACATCGTTATGACAAATCTAAATCTCCGTGGCTATCTGATGGCATCTACAGATCCATCAGAAGAAAACATTACTTATATAAAAAGTTTCTTAAATCCCCTACATAAAAAGAATAAATACACTTTAAAATTTGTATTAAAATAAACTCAACTCTTTAATCAGGTTATAAAAAAAAAAACTATTTAAGTAAAAGATATACTCAGGAAAAAATAACATCAAAGGCACTTGGAAACTTATAAACTCATTACTTAACAAGCGTAAACAAAAATCAAATCCCACCTTTTTTGTCAAAGATGAGATCAAAATTACTAATAGCAAAGACATTGCCGATGCATTCAAAATTTTTTTTGTTGACATAGGCCACCAACTTGCCGGTGAGCTGCCGGTATGTGACACCTCCTTTGCATTTGATTATTTTCTAAGTGACAGGTGTTCAAATTCCCTCTTCTTTACTCCGATCACGCAACAAGACCCCTGGTTTTGATGAATGAAGTTCTTTTGTTATTAAACGGGCTAGGTATTCATTGGCCAAACCTCTGGCTGACATATTCAATAAGTCCTTAACAGCTGGAGTGTTTCCCAATGGGTTAAAAAAGGCTCAGGTAATACCAATACATAAAAAAGACAGTAAACACTACATTGGAATTTATAGACCCATCTCTGTTTTGTCAGTTTTTTCAAAACTATTTGAAAAGTTAATCTATTCACGTTTAATATCTTTTGTAAACAGAAATAAGATATTATCAGAATCACAGTTTGGCTTCAGATGTAAACAATCTACTGATTTAGCGACATCTTATGTAGTAATCAAATTATGTAATACAATCGATAGTAACAATTTCTCTATTGGTATTTTTTTTTATCAATCGAAAGCTTTTGACACCGTTAATCTTGGCATCCTAATACTCAAATTGGAGCATTATGGTATCCATGGAATAGCTCTAGATCTATTTAGAAGATATTTATGTAATAAACCAATATGTTTTGTATGATTCCGTGAAATCTGTCGATCGACCAATTACTTGCGGTGTGCCCCAGGGCTCCGTACTAGGTCCCTTATTATTCTTATTATATATTAATGATATCTGCAATGCATCAGATGTTATAACATATTGCTTATTTGCAGATGATACAAGTCTATTATACACTGATAAAAATGTAGAATTAGCAGTACAAAACCTTAATGTTGAACTTCGGAAAATCACTAAATGGCTTTTAGCGAACAAACTATGTTTTAATGTACATTATATTTTGTGCAAGCCAGTATAAGTATACGTCCCTTTAATCTTAAATGGTGGAAATCTGAAACAAGTGAAGAGTACTTACTTTCTGGGTATACATATTGATGAAAATTTAACTTGGAAAAATCCCTTTGATGGTATAACAGCTAAAATTTCCAAAAATATTTGTATAATGAACCGCTTGAAGTATTTCCTTCCTAGTAATATCCTGCTAACGTTGTATAACTCTTTTATTTTACCATATTACTCGGTTCTAGCATGGGGTAGTAATAGTTCTACCTCTAAATGCAACAAACTGTTTCTTCTTCAGAAACGAGCCGTTCGAGTAATCTCTAACACCGATTATTGTGAGCATTCTGATCCATTATTTGCAAATCTAAAATTGTTAAAATTTGATGACCTGTACCATTTTATTTTAGGAAAATGTTGGTATAAATTTATGAACCATGCATTACCTGCTTGTTTCAACTCCTGCTTTAACTTAACCTCTGATATCCATTCCCGTAATACTCGCAGTTCGAAAAGGAAAAATCTTTTGTATACCACAGTAGAACCATTTTATTTAAAAATTGTGCAATACAATTCATTTTATCAATACAAGATAAAATTCGTTATTCCCTACAGCCACACGATCTATATCACAGTTCTCTGGTCATCAACTGAGGGTCACCTTGTTATGGAAGTAGACTAAACCTATTTGCGAAAGTGACCAGGCGACTTCCGAAGGTTACCTTGGTACGGAAGTAGACAAAAAACCCATGAGTGTAAGTGACCAGGCGACTAGTGAGGGTGACGATTGATGTGTAGCAAGACAGGTGGGTGCACTTGATCAGGGTGGGCCCATCAGGGAGAAGATTTGGGTCGGCTCACTTCGGCTTAGAGTTTCGAGTCGCAACCACGGAAAAATATTTTGAGTCTCGAAGCACGAAAGATAACAAATTCAGTTCTTCCAGCTTTGTTTTGGGATTCTTCCCTGATCTTCAGCCCTAAGGTGGGGTATTGCAAAGCTTCTGGAGTTCGGCTTGTTCAGCACTACTCTCGAATATGCCACGTGAAAAACGCGGACCATACAAGAAGCGGTCCCCCTCGGCCCTACCGCACGCCAGCGGTGGTCGGCGCAGGGTCGGCCGCCCCCGCAGCGTGGCACCAGTTCTGGCTCCGGCTGCCGGGCAGGAAGATGGTGGGTCCACGGCCAGTACGGCGCCATGCAGCGTGCCGTCCAGCGAAGTCATCCCGGCGGGATCAGCCCCAAATCCTGTGGTCTCAGCCCCCTCAGCGAACCAGGTCGCCACCGAGCAACCTTTTGAGAGTACCAGTATGTCGGCAGCCGCATCTACCATCATTGGCGGTGAGTTTAGCGTCCGCGCTCCAACGGGACTCGCACCTCCGAACTCTAGTCCAAATGAGCTTAGTGCTCAAGGAAGTAGGCCTATGGCGATTAATGCCGGCAGGGTTGCCGGCAATTCTATACAGCCGGCAATTCAAGCCCCTACCGTAATTGCTCCATTACCATTAGAGATACCAGTTAGTCAAGCCTAACATGTTTCCCCTCTCAACTGCCGCAGGCATGGGTGCTGCTAGGCCCTCAACCCTGTACTCTCTTGGCAACGATGCCCCCATTGACATGCATGTTCCACGCGCAGTGAAAGAAAAACATTTGGAACGTGCAATATGTGGATCTGGCGTGTTTGTATCGCGATACCGCAACACGGGTCCTAACCGCCCGGGAGACAGGGTCGGAATTGACCATGGCAGTCGAGCAGGGCAGGGTTGTTTTCCGGGCAGCTACGCCTCATACACGCCTCATACAGCTTGATAGCATTGATAAGTGGACCAGTGCGTTCCATGTCTTTATGGCCATTTATTGCACTCGTCATCCTAGCTGTTTCCTGGAATTGCTTAAGCGGCCGTGCAATTCCCGGGAATAGGCTGGCGCAATTATGATGAGCAATTCCGTTTGCGCATGGAGGCCAACCCATCGCGCTCCTGGGCAGCGATGGACATGGAGCTTTGGGTCACTGTCGCAGCTGCCGGTAGCATGCTGCACTCACCAAATGTGGGGGCATTGATCAATAGTATTCAGTCACCAAAGTATGTTTGCTATGCGTTCAATTCGGCCACAGGTTGCCGGTGGAATCCCTGCCGCTATTCTCACAGTTGTAGCCGCTGTGGGAAGACCGGGCACGGAGCGGGGGTATGTCGTATGGGCGGCGCTGGTATGGCGCCTCAAGGCAACCCCGTAAAGCAATCTTTTGGTACGGCTGGTGCGTCTTATACGCGCTACACAAAGACACCGGCTGCAGCGTCGGGCGTACGGCAAGCAGTTCGTCAAGCACCGATCAGTGCCGGACTACAGGTCCACGCTCCGGCTGGTGCGCAGACCGTGGCTAGTGCTAATAAAGGGGGCAAACATTCTTTTCGTGCCTCCAACACCCGTTAATTTAGCAGTCTTACGCCGGTGGTTGGTTCATTATACAGACAAATCTGCAGCTGCTGTGCTGGAGCAGGGTTTTTCACAGGGTTTTTCCCTTGGTTTTCATGGTCCGAGGGTCAGCCGGGAGGCGGATAGTCTAAAGTCAGCGCAGGATATGCCCAATATCGTTCTGAGAAAATTGAACATTGAAATTGAATTAGGCAGAATAGCGGGGCCCTTTAGTTCTCCCCCTTTTCCGAATCTTCAATGTTCCCCAATTGGGCTTGTTCCTAAACAACAACCTGGTTCCTTTCGTCTCATCCACCACTTGTCTTATCCTTCAGGGGATTCCGTAAATGACTACATTTCGAAAGATGAGTGTGAAGTGCATTATGCATCGTTTCATTCGTTTGATACTGCCGTGGATTTGGCCATGTCTGTGGGCCCCCAATCTTGGCTAGCCAAAACGGACATTAAATCGGCCTTTCGGCTGCTTTCCGTGGCTCCTTCCGATTACGAGCTGTTGGGATTCAAGTTTCAGGATAGATTTTATTACGACATGTGTTTACCTATGGGTTGTCGTATTTCTTGTTCACACTTTGAAATGTTTAGCAGTTTTTTTGGAGTTTCACATCAAGAGAGTTTCTGATACGACCGCGGTAACCCATTACTTAGATGATTTTTTATTTGTTGCGAGGTCCAAGCAACAGTGTAACGCATTGCTCACTTCCTTTCGGGCATGTTGTGCGCAGCTGCGAGTGCCGCTTGCGGAGGAAAAGACAGAGGGCCCATGCCAGGTTATTACATTCTTCTATGGGTTGTCGTATTTCTTGTTCACACTTTGAAATGTTTAGCACTTTTTTTGGAGTTTCACATCAAGAGAGTTTCTGATACGACCGCGGTAACCCATTACTTAGATGATTTTTTATTTGTTGCGAGGTCCAAGCAACAGTGTAACGCATTGCTCACTTCCTTTCGGGCATGTTGTGCGCAGCTGCGAGTGCCGCTTGCGGAGGAAAAGACAGAGGGCCCATGCCAGGTTATTACATTCTTAGGTTTGGAAATTGATACAGTACGCCGCGAGGTACGTGTGCCGCAACACAAGGTAGTAGCCTTGCGGGAAAAGATCCAAACAAGTTTGGAACGGCGTAATTTAACGTTGAAGGAAATTCAGTCGTTGATCGGTTCACTCAATTTCGTATGTCGTGCTATCGCGCCTGGTTGTGCGTTTACCAGGCATCTGATTAGTATTACACGTGGGATAAAGAAACCACATCACAGGGTGCGCATATCTCCGGGTGCAAAACTTGACCTGCTAGTGTGGCTTGAGTTTCTTGATCACTTCAACGGCGTGTCCGCCTTTCGCGACCAGGCCTGGCAGGACAACGATACACTCGAGTTATTCACTGATGCAGCGGCTAGTATCGGGTTTGGCGGTTATTTTGATGGACATTGGTTTCAAGGAGAATGGACTCCGGAGTTGCGGGCAATTTTGCCATCAATTGCGTACTGCGAGTTTTACCCACTGGTTATCGCCGTGTATTGTTGGGGTCCTAGATTAGCCAATCGTAAGGTGCGTTGCCATACTGATAATGAGAGTGTAGTACACATCATCAATAAACAATCCTCTAATTGCGATCGTATCATGCACTTAGTACGATTGTTTGTCTGCCAGTGCCTGCGGTACAATGTCACATTTAAGGCTGTACATATTCCAGGCGTGCACAATGACATTGCGGATTCACTTTCACGTTTTCAGGTGAACCGTTTCCGCACGCTTGCCCCTCAAGCGGACAAAACTATGACGCCGATTCCCGATCTGCTCCGCGCTTAGAAGGTGAGATCCACTGATTGTTACTTTCGGCTTCTGCGTCGAATACACACAAGACGTATCAAACGGGCTGGCGGGCCTTTCGTTCCTTCAGATCCCAAAGGGTTGTTACATGCTCTCCTGCATCCCCTGACGACATCCGGCATTTTTATTGCATGGCTTTCCTTACAACGACGGGCACCTTCCACAATCGCAACATATGTATCAGGGGTGGGTTACTATCACAAGGTACAGGGTTGGCCTGATCCCACTCAGGATTTCATCGTGTCCAAGTTACTGGCTGGTTGTCGTAGGGATAATTCGTCTACGGATCAACGGTGGCCGATTTCAGTGTCAGTACTGGCCCGTATGATAGGAGCTCTCCCACAAATCTGCAGTAACCGGTATGAAGCCATACTCTTTCAAGCTACGATGCTCGGTGCATATTTTGGTTTCATGCGCATTGGTGAGTTTGCTGCCATATCGAAAACACACAGCCAAAAATCTCTCCTCCAGGCCTCTGATGTGGAGTTTCAGGAAGTGGGACAGTCCAATGCCTCTGTATTGATTTCATTCCGCTATACAAAGAATACCGGTAATCAAGCTGGACCTCCTCAAGTTGTCCGCCTAGTCCGCTCGGCAGATGAGAACCTTTGCCCTGTCAGGGCTCTTTATGAGTTTGCACAACTGCGGCCACAGTTGCCCGGTAATTTGTTCTGCCATTTTGGAGTATCAGTTTAATGCCACGTTGAGAAAGGTGTTGTCCTTCTTGGGTCTTGGAGATTTTCGATATCGTGCACACTCATTCCGAATTGGGGCGGCGTCAACTGCTGCCGAATCAGGCATCCCTCTCGATGACATCAAAGTCATGGGCCGCTGGCGCTCCGATGCCGCCCCATTCTATATTCGCCCTCTTGTGCAATGCCACTTTCCCGGTGTTTCACATGGGGTTTAGTTTGCACATTTGTTGGTGTGATAATTCTTCATCTTCCTGTTTCGTTAATGCTAGGGGGTGTTTGGATCATCGGTGATTCTATAATTCGCCGTTCATCAACCCGGCTAGTTGATTGGCCCCAGGTGCTGTGGAATGGTCTCGGGGGAGCTCAATACGGTGACGTACCCAAATTACTGTCGCAACTAGCGGCCAGATGGCCACGCCCTTCCTTACTTATCGTTCACATAGGTACCATTGATTTGGTGGGCACTGATTTCTTCTGCATGCGACAACGTATTGAGCTGTTGATGAGAGAATGTATTCAGTTTTATCCTGAAGCTAGGTTAGTATGGTCGGATATCTTACCACGCGCGTGCTACTTTGGGGCCATCAACCCAGCGCGGATGGAGATGAAGCGGCGCGCTGTTAACCGTTGGGCCCAGACAATTAGCCGTCGGCTAGGCGCAGCGGTTCTACACCACCCCCAATTTAAGTGGTGCTAGTTTTCTTTGTTTCGGTATGATGGTGTGCACTTGTCGCAAGCCGGTACCGCATATTTTCAGGCCAATCTTCGCGAATGCATTTCTGCCTAATTTTCGTAAAGTGATACCCTTATAAGTGTCTTTGCACTGTCATTGTGGTGGCATGAGCTGGGAAAAGGGGGCTGCTGGTCGTCCCAGTGGGGCGCGCGCTGCGCGTTTGGCAGGTTTTTGCTGGGAACGACGGGCAGTGCCTCTTTTCAACAGCAACTTAACTAGATTATTCGGTATTAAAACTTGGAAGTTACAATTTAACTCAACAGTTTAACTTTTAAACAAAACGCCAAGCACCCTCTTGTGCTGGTGGGGCTTATCCAACCGTATTTGCGAACGGTGGACAAACGGCGTGCCTTTTAACACTTTTAACACTTTTGCCTAGCACCCTCTCGTGCCGGAGGGGCTAGTGCCCGATAAGGGTTGGCAAGCGTGCCAGATGTTGCCAAGCATGGCAGGGTTGCCAAGCGTGGCATGGTTGCCAAGCGTGGCATGGTTGCCAAGCGTGGCATGGTTGCCAAGCGTGGCATGGTTGCCAAGCGTGGCAAGGAATTTGGGCAAGCATGCCCTATTGAAAGAAATTTACTTGAAGCTAAACAGAAAATTAAGAAAATAAAATTACGAAATAAAGTAGCGGCTTGAAATTTTATGGCAAAAAGTCAAACCTGTGTTTCAAAGCGTACTTTGTGTGTCGTCTGGGAATAACGTGGCACAATATTCTGGAATAGTCTTGATGATACCATAAAATCATCACCCACTCTCCAAATCTTTAACAAAAAACTGAAAACATATCTCTTGAATGCTTACCATTGAACAAAATTAGAGATAGCATCATTTTAACTGTCATGTTTTAAGTCTTACACCTGTAAATGTGTTCTTGTCCCGTCTGTCCCATCCGTCCCCTTGTTGTCTGTCTGTCCACTAGGTCAGGGAACAAAAGCTCTTGCTTCACCCTATACCTAAATGTTGCCAACTTGTACTAAATTATTAATTACATATGCTTCTGCATTGGTAATTATATACTATCTTTTATAACAGGATTGTATTGTATTGTATTGTATTGTATTGTATTAATTTACAGTGCATTTTGTAAACGAGTTGCAGCATTGAAATAAATGTCCAAGTAATAATAAGCCATGTTCCCACAGGCCGTTAGGCTTTTCCCCCGCGGCCACATGATAACTTTTTGCAACATTCCGGAAAGTTATTCTAACTTGTGTTCCCACATGAACTTTTTTTGACATTGACAGACTGTTCATTCGCCATGAATTGCTGGTTAAATGGCATACAGAGAGTGCTGTGCACAATAACATTTGACCTTCTGTGGAAATGATGATTCTATACGCAATAGTTTGATTGTTGTTAAATAGTCAGCCACCTGTCCATCTACATCACTGATTACTAGTGTAGTATTAGTCTCATTTTACATGTGAAATATGTTCACAGTAGTATAAACTAGCTACTTAACATTAAAAGTTCTTTACAAAATGGCCTATCAATTCACAAACAATCCAATACTAACAAGTGCATCAATGCCAGTTTAAAAGAAAATAAATAATAGAATCGACCATATGTGCCATTTTTTTACAACAGAATCGCATTCATTAAGATCATGAGAATTGTCCCCCCGGGAAGACTCGGAGGTGTCATCTATGAAATTCCATGTGGCGAGTTTGACCAGGTCTACATCGGTGAAACTGGTAGGCCCATCGGCGCGACTTGAGACTCTCCCATGTGGATGGATCGGCGGTAGCCGAACACGCTAGGGGAGCTGGTCACCGGCCAAATTGGGACGATGTGCGGTGTATTGACCATGAGCAACACTGGTACATCAGGTGCATCAAGGAGGCCATCCACATCCGACTTCGCCACAACGACCCATCACAGGCAGGCTCGGTAGAGGATGCCAGAGCCGCGCGCCAAACCACATGGTCACCACTACGACGTCCGCAAACCAGCATACAGGAACCGATAAAGCGGATATAAACAGACGCCGCATCTCACATTCTTCAGTTGCCTGATGAAGGTTAGCAGTTACAGCAACCGAAATGTCGCTACCAGCAATGATACATCACATGACTTTGATCACCTTTCTCCTTACCTATACCATAGCGATGTACAAACCCTTCATTTCTATTGAATCAAGAAATGAGAATTGTTTGTAGCATTTGAGCAGTGTATACAGAGTGAATCACTTGAGTAACCAGTGGACTAATTGAGTCTGGATAGTACTACCATAGAGCAAACTATGCTCTACAATACTACATAGCAATTTCCGCGTGTCAACAAGGGATTAGTACGTAGTGGTGACGTGATATAGGAAGTTGGAGTATTTTACAGCAGATCAACCTGACCAAAGTAGATTTACATCGAGGGACTGTTCCCACGGGACTTTCATCGGCCCAAGGTTCAACGATATCTTTTGGCCTGAAATTTTACATGAAGAGGTTGGTAACTTATAGAGAGGCGTTAGTTTACACATGGTTTACCTTGCATTCCCACAAGGCAAAATTGTATAATTCTTCCGTACAGCTGCAGAGGTTGACAAAGTTAACTAAGTACTAAGTTCACTAAGTTCACTAAACTCCACTAAACCTCAGTACTAAGTTCACTTTAGTGTACTAAGTTCACTAAACTGATGATCGGAGGGAGAGGGCAGCTTGTCCATCTGTCCATGTAGGGCTGGGAACCAATGATTGTTTGACAAGGAATCTCTACACTTCATTGGCCTAAAGAACTTTTATTTTAGCCAGAAAAGCAGGCCCAACTTCCTTAAATGTTGGGACAGAAGCTGAAATTTATACATTTTATCACATTAAACAATAGAGCTTTCAATCATGCTCCCTGAAGGCAGGGTCTCTGGGGTTTTTTCACCAGGTCAAATGGATTTTTTCATTGGATTTCTTATTCAGAGTGTTAGGATTTTATTTCACTTCTAGTCTGAAAATAGTTTCAGACTAGCTCCTGAGATTAATTTGGAGGAAGTGAAAGTTTTGTCCAAGGAAGTGCAATATGTGTGCATTTGATGAGAGTCTTTGGCATGAAAATATTATGCTGAAATTAAATGGTGAACTGAGGCATCGGTGTGACAATAAAAAACCTCTTGCGGCCCACTTTTTTGCTTCAGTAGCGGGTGACATGCACAGGACTGCTGCCACACTATTGGTTGGTTTACGTTTGTCTTATGCGTCCATTGAAAATAGCTGGGTACCAGCGCAATGCAGTGAGGAAAGATCAAGAAGTAGCCCCCGCATGTGATTTCCTACATCAGGTCAGGAAATATTGCACAAAGTATTTAAGAAAAACTATTTACCTAAACTATTTTGCCATGCCAAACAATATCCTACCAGCCATAATTGTATGTGACTGAACATATTTTAATATACACTAACAAGGCTAAAACATGTACATTACCTCCAACTGCTGGTGATGCATAGACACCTCCACACCAGTCAGTGTTTACATAAAACTGACCCATGCGATAGTCAGTATTCCTGTACAGAACGACAGAGGAACCTTTGGGTGCCAGACCATACTGTGGATTGAGTGTGAGTAAAAACAAAATAGTTACGTCTAAAGATCAATACATGTATGATAAGCTGAGGTCATAAAAAATCTCAAAAGTTAAAGGGCCTGACGTTTTGATCCGCGTAGGACCTTTCTCAAAGGCACATAATTCATTTTGATGAAAACACATTATTTAGAAATATCTTTAAGAAATTAATATTGACAGGTATAAGAAGTGATTCCTTGCATTTTGATTTGAGTGCAAAGAAAAAGCCGTACACCCATCATGTTCGAATGAACTAAAGCCTAAAGCATGGGTCATTCGGGTTGAAGTTCAGAAACGTTTGTATAGCACTACATGTACATGTACACTGTACAGTGTACTGTACAGTGTACTGTACATGTACAGTGTACTGTACAGTATAATGTACACCCACACGTACAGTACACACACACTGTACTGTACATGTACAGTGTACGTTGTCGTGTAGACCATACACTTATTGTGTGTGACGGACCCGCATGTGACAAAGTTGCATAGGTCTGTGTAAAACCATGGTGATGGTAAAAAGTTGAAGTCTGAAAAATCATGGATCAGGAACAGCGGAAACGTCGGCGGGGTTCTGCAGGACAGGTAGTTCTGTCCCCTGTTTTGAAAAGAAGATCTGTGAAATAGAAGCAGGCAAGATATCGTGCAAAGTACGCAGCAGAAATCAAAGCAAAACGGGAGGCGTCATTCATGATTCAGTGTGACTGATACTCAACAAGCGTCAGTTGGAAATAGTCCGAGCATCCGAGTAACTTGGACCCTACAATCACCCATTTTTATCGAAATTTCGAATTTGGAGGGCCGGGTCAATTTTCAAATTTCGATAAAATGTGTGACTTGTTGGGTCCAAGTTATTCGGACTAAGTCGGACAAGGGTCGGCCTGCAAGAACGGCTGCAGTGCAGGGATAAGAATAATGGCCATCGGCATCACCATCACTATGGCATTATGAATGATGAGTCTTGCAAGTGAGTACTCCAGCCGAATTCCCCCCATAGCCACTGTACTGTAGTACATTAATTTATAAGTTAAAACTATTTTTATTCAGGGCTTAGATTTGCAAATTGTTGGTCAGCTTAACACTGGATTGTTTTTATTGTCTTTGGGGAACCCCGTAACTATTCTATGAAGAGAAGAAAATAACCCTGTTACAGCCAAGTTTCTCAAATTTTTCCCAGAAAATATTCTGTAACGACCTTTGAAATATCCTATGCGTCCATGGTTAGACAATGTCATTTTCAAGTGTTTGAATCTAGTGAGAACATCGTGGAAAACATTGAAATTTGTAATGATTGAATATGATTGTAAGGCCGTACAATCATAATTTCAAATTACATATGTATACTATAAGGGTTAATTATAAAATTATTGTAATAATTGCTACTTTAGAATCCACATTCCTATTTAATTAGTGAGAGTAACTTGGACCCGACAAGTCACCCTTTTTTCATCGAATTTTGAAATTTTGAGAGTCGGGTGACTGTAGTCATGTAGTAACATGAAGAGTGCGGTAACTTATAGAGAGGCGTTAGTTTACACATGGTTTACCTTGCATTCCCACAGGGCAAAATTGTATAATTCTTCCGTACACCATTGTGTTGTCCCTCTGGACAGGCTTAAAAAGCCGTGTGTGAGCGCTAGCGAGACAACATCTACCTACCACCATCAAGGGACGGCCGGAGGCTTTGGCCAATTCTCCTCTGCTGCATTGTAAAGGGTGTCACCCCTCATGCCTTCCTGCCACATAGCCCATCATCGTGGTTACCCAGTTTGTGTTTAATTTAATGGATATTGCCAGTGAAAAGGATGCACCAAGGAAGGTTGGTATAAGACCAGATTTCGTATATAACAGCGAAGGTGAGCAGTGAGGTCATGCGTTGCATTGCCTCCGCAGCATCACCCTTTGACTTCCACATTATCAACCTGCCATTTATGAAATCGTAACATTGTTTATGTGAAGATATGCTGCCAACAACCTGGTTAATCTACTGAAGACTCTGGAAAGCAGACAACTCAAGTATTGATCTTTGTACAGTTATCTTTGCATTGTTATCTTTAACTTCCAGGGTCGATAAGAATGTGGACAAAGGCATCCTTCAGATCCAGGGAAATCACCCAGGCTCCTTTTAGCCAATAGCCATCAATGTAAATTTGTAATCAAAAGGGGGATTTGGGGCTGAGTTGAATATTCAAATATTTGATCGAACATTAACTATTGAAATAGTTCAAAGTTACCTAATTTTGCAACGAAGGTGAACCCACAACGGACTAATGGTCCAATTACAGACAGTGCAAGATAAGTAGCACCGCTCATGATGAATAGTCTAGACTGGCTAAGTCATATTTGTGGCATCTGTTTCACACACCCTGCCAGGTGCCTAGATAGCTTAGCTTAGCTTGTGTACTAAGTTCACTAAACTGATGAATTTTGAGAGTCGGGTGACTGTAGTCACCCGACTCTCAAAATTTCAAAATTCGATGAAAAAAGGGTGACTTTTCGGGTCCAAGTTACTCGGAATATTCCTATTATAACACAAGAAAATTATACTTTATTTGTAGCTAAGTTTTGCCTTTTTTAATTGAATTTTCCTGTATCATTCTCTAGTCTCTAAATCATTTCTTCTAAGTTAGAAAATGACATTTCCAAGTGGTTGAATCTGGTTAGCAGCATCATAAATGGACCTGGGATTGAATGAAGAGTAACAATTTTCATTTCAATGTAAAGTTGGTTAAGTGTGCTGGATATTGATAAATGTTCAACAATTGTTTTACTGGAGTCATTCATCAGGCCCTGGATCCCCAGGATCAAGTCATCAAGACAACCTTTTGCTACCTCAGCCCCTGTTGATTTTTCTAGTGCCCCAGTAAGGTAAGTCCTTTTAACATTACAGGCCAATTTCATAGGGAAAGAAACCTACAACAATTCCCAGGAATGTACTCCTAATTTTGAGATTTCTTCTGAAAAGAGGGTCATTTTAACTACTACACTTGTGCAACTGCAAGTTTGGGGTTACGGCCCATGTTAATCCCAGAAAATTTCCAGGTAAGCATGCAAGTTCAATGAAAAGTCCAACCATTATAATTCCCGGATTTACCTGATGAAAAGGAGGTAACATTTGTACCTGCACTGTGCAGCAACTTATTTCATCATGAGGGAACTTACACATGTAGTTGAATAATTGAATTTGTAAATTGCTTTCCAATTCCAAATATTAAACTTTACAGACAAAACTGAGACTCAACATATCATCTCTTTGTGTTTATTTACCCTTTCATCTTTCCCCTCTTTGATCATTCTTTTGTATTTATTATTTTACCCTTTCATTTGTGTTGTTTCATGCTTGAAGCTAAATTTGGTATATGCTATCTATCATACATGCAAACATTTATACTCAAACATAACAATCATGACATGAACCTATAACATAAAGATAAACATTTTTGTTTCTAATTTGCATGAAGTCATTTCCTTTGCTCCAATCTTTGAAGATTTGCTTTCTGTTTTTGTATAAAATGTTTGGCTTACTTTTCACCTCTGACATTGATGTCTGAAATCATATTTTTATTGGCCACAATAATTGTGTTAATTTTCCACAAGCAGTCTGATGATAATCATGACATAAGAAGCAAGCTAAATAGTAATAATAATTTGTAACTTAATATTGTTTGTCTTTTGTACGATTGAAATAGTCATTAGTCAATTTAGTAGAAGCGGTATTTCTTAACTTTCTAAAACATTTTGTGATTTTGTTAGGGTAAATCCAGATGGATTGGATTATATGGCAACCAGTGAAGAGGTGTATGGAAGAGATGAAGAGGCAGATGATAAAGAGACTGGGACAGAAAAGTCCTTCACAAGGAGTGGGCTGCACCGGGTTTTGAATAAATGCGAGGGCGCGGAGCAGACCAAGCTCTACATAATAACGGAGACAAGGTGGTGGGGGCTGAACAATCAAAATGTCAGTAGCATTTCTCTCAGCAGCTTGAAATAGAAGATCTCTTGCTTCTTCCAGGTTCAAACGGCCTATGTTATCCTGTTATGTTATGAAACCCTAAAAAACATTGATAAATTGTTCAAATAATCATGCCAAACAGATGTGTTTTGTTTTAAAAACTAGACAGTCATTTGTAGAATTATCAAAAAATAATGTGATTAATCATTTCTAAACTTAGGCATTAAGCAAGGCTCAGACATTCATCAGCTCCCATGCTTATCACCGGTTTTTAATTTCCATGTAACAACATCAATTAAAATGTACATGTAGGCCTACAATAAAAAAAAAAGGACATTGGCTTTGTAGGGATGTTTCACACACATTAGTGCTAATACACATATACATGTTGATAATATTTTTGTACTGTTGTAATTGTAAATTTGAGTACTGTATTTAAAAAATAGCTGTGTGCGTTAGCTTACTCTCTACCTTTGTCATAGTTGATTGGCCTAATCAACCACTTGTTGGCCTTGTGTAACAGGCTGAAGATCCCCTACCCGTTGTTGTACGGCTTCTTGATCCTCTCTCTCCTCTTCCTCTGACATTTTCTCTACTACCAGATGCCCTACTTCCTCTCCTACCCACACCCCTTGCTCTTCTATTCTACAAGGAATAGCAACCTGACAACAATGCATATACATGTACATGATGTAAACTGTAAATAAAATTGACAAGACACTTTGTAAAAAGAAAGTAACTTGAATCCGTCCATCACTTACTGTACTATGATTATGTACTTCAAATTAAACTTATGCCTCAGGTTAGTCACATTTTGGTAAAATCTATATTTATTTTATTGCAAACCTACATGTTCCTAGAATGAAACAAAGCCCTGGATCAGATTGGAGCAGTCAGTTCAGTCACATAATTATGTACAACCAAAACCAGCTACATGTAATTGCACTATTTATGGACATGCCTTACTCTGCATCAGTACCTACACAAAAATATGAATGGACATGTTGAGGACGTGGAGATAAACATTATAAGGTAGCGGATGGTTGTTGCCAGGTGTTTCTGCAATGGATGACTATAGAGAATTAATAACTAATCCTGCTTGCATTCTTTCTCCAGCCAGCGGATCAAGTTACAGACTACAAACCCATTAATGACTCATAAATATTTACTGGTCAATGACCGGAGACAGTTTCAAGATGTGCAGTTGTCCACATTCACATCACTTGGATAGTCACTTTTGCAGGCATGTTATAAATGTTTGTATTTGTAAATGTCAATAAAGGTGATCCTTAGGCAAAATAAATAAACTGGTATCAAGCAAAAAATCACCATCGCTGGCCGTGATATATTAAATGCTATGGGCCCATGTGTTTGTGCACAAACAAAGTACATGTATGACAAATTGAGTCTCAGGTCACTCAGACAATACCGTACCGGGTGCGGGACGAATGTGAACGATGTACATGCGTACTGTACAAACGAACTATGTTTTAAGGTTGTTCGTTTTTGCCATGGCAGAAGATAATAATACAACGACACAGCGAGAACACATCAATTTCACATATAATTCATTACCCAACTTTATTAATATTTTTTTCTTCAGCATTTTCAACTTCAATTTCGTTGATACTGCCAGATACTGGTAGTGGTTGATAACACGTGTCCAGATTTCACACACAAGTATCATAATGAGACCGTGGAAATGTGATTGTATTTGAAATATTTGAAATAAACACACATGGACACAGGTTTGATATTTTATGTGAAATTCAGAAAGTTTTTCTGTATAACAGGTCTTTGAAAAACATGTGAGTTCGATCAGACTTCTGCACGGCAGTGTACAGTACATGTACGTCTATGGTACAGTACATGTTCCAAACAGCCAAAGACCAAACAACACACGGTCCATACACAGCTAGCTACACATGCAGTTACCGTTGTGTGCAACGCCGCATGCAGTGCATGCATTGAAAGCAACAGGACACTCATTATGCAGCGGCTGTGGCCATGTGGTAACCTTCGAAGCTCCTGGCAACACACAGCTGGCCAGATGCCTTATCATATTGGATTACATTGGCCAATTTGGAATTCGGAATTTTTACGGTTTAAACGCAAGGTGGCGCTATTTAAAATTCTGCTAGGTGCATTTTACGATCCTCAAAGCTGACACAGTCTGATGAAAAAATGAGTCAGTTTTTCACCATTTTCTCGCGACTTGGTTGACGGATTGAGCTGAAACTTCCACAGGTGTTATTTCATGCATATGCTGGATTAGACAAAGTATGGACGCGTTGTTAAGACCTTTACCAATGGTGTGTAGGGCCTTTAACAATCAAAATCTACAGAGTGTTTTGGAAAACTGAATACGAAAGACGTGATAAGAGCAGCACTATGGTTGGACTTGTACAATGTAGGCTGGAGAGACACAATTTTTATGAAAAGGCACATACAGTCGTTGGCCCAGTTTGGGTACCAGCGTAATGCTGTTTATTTGGATCAGCTATTGGTGTACCATGCAGATTGTGCATACAACAAGCTGTACATGTTTAAAAAACATTATTCAGTGTGCCATGCTTGCACCTTATGTTGTCACTGTAGGATCTGATCCTGAGTCACATTTACACTCAAACGTTGATCCCACACGCGGGATCAGACCCAGTTCCGATCTTTCCCAAGAGGTGGATTACGTAGATCCCGGGATCAGATCCTGATCGCGCGAGCATTTACACTCATCTGTGATCGCGTGTTGATCGCCCTCACGGGATCTGATCACCCTCGCGGGATCAAGTGTAAACACGGTATATGTGATGATGCTTTTTTTAGTCAGTTGGATACAAATTTCTAGAGGGATGGGAATAAGGCACTTAAAATGTGTTTTATGTTTGCTGACCTGGTTTCTTTTTTAGCAAACATCTGACTGTGTCAGAAAAGTGATAAGGCAATTGAAATTGGCAGCAGTCTCAGGTGGAAAATAACTTGGTTGCTAGAGTAAGCAGTGTCATGTTGGGAGAACTATTTACAGACCTGTATGATCATAAGGAAATTAATATTGGAGACTGGATGAAATTTAGCTACCTGTCAATCATAATAAAGCACTCTGTCTGTGCACATATGCTATGGCACTGGTCTGTAATTTTTTCTGATTGTTTTCTATGTAAGTGCTTCAATATTTTCATCACTAAATGTGACTTTTTATGACATCTTCTGATGGCAAGTACCGGTAGGTCACTGCGTGGAAAAAACATTGTTACAATGTTACAGCCCATGTTACAAGATAACTAATTGAGGTATTACAAATAAATCATAATCTACTGACTTCCATATAATGTGTAAAAAATTGTCGGTATATTTGTAGTAATACCTGACTTTTTCTGCAATAATTTAAGGTGCATTATGATATCCAACAAATGTATACCGGTATATGAAAAGGGGATTCAGTTCTTGACCTACGTATGTATTTTATTCTGAAGTTCAGTACATTCACCATCTTGTCCATGCATATACACAATGTGGTGCAGCGTACATTTCATCATTACGAAACCCTTCAATTTAAGTGAAATTTGGCAGTTACCCCCAATATCAATCAAGGCTACCTTTATTTGCATAATTAAATTTATTAAAATTTGTACAACTGTGAGAGGCAACAAAACATGTATGGCTCTTTGAGGGTTAACAGTTAAATGTACTGTTACAGGTATAAAATGTCAGCATTTTTCCTTAAATGATACATTTTTTGAAGGGGCATCAAGGCCGAATCAAAAGGCACAAAAGCCATCTGCCAAAAAAGCCTGCAATCTGTACACCTGCACCGTGCATGCAACACCAGATTCAACCTTATTTCACGTAATGGTGTGTGCCATTCCTGTAGCCCGGGTACAAAGGATGTTCACGGGAAGTCGGAAAATGCATGCAGTTTAAAGCTACTCATGCTGGAAAGTGACAGTTTGTGAGACATTCAGCATAACAGAGGCGGTAATAGTAACAGAGCACTGGAGTTGGGCTCATATCGCCTAGCTGCAGACCGGGCAGCTTCATGTATGTGTGAAGTACATGTGTATTGTTCCCGATGCGTGGTACACATGTACATGCATTTATACTGCAGCCGCGGTGTGCTTGCCGACTGAATACTCATGTTATGTACATGTTCATGTAGTCATTCTGTCGCATTGGGTACTTGCTGAACGACAAGTACATGTACAAGTATACATGTATGTATGTTGCGAGAAACAATAAGCGAGAGGGATCGGTTTGGGCGGCACGGCACTATGGCCAGGGAGAAGATAGGGCAATGGCAGCACTGGCCATAACAAATGCAATTTTGTAAAGGGCAGCACGGCAAAATAAAAGGCATCAACAGCACAAGCTCTAAAGAGCGATGTTTTTCGGGGTCACAGAATACATTATGACGTCACGTCACCTTTCATTCTTGGCTTACTCCATCATCCAAAAAGGAACAAAACTTTGACGGGTTTTTCTCAATTTTGAAAAATGATATGAAGGTAGGGTAGCTTTATTTTGATTGATTGACTATTCAACATTCACAAATTGCATTCATCTAAAAAAAATTGCTTTGAGTCTGCCTTTGATTCAATCTGATTGAGAACCCAACCCATTGCTGGACAAATTCAATTCAACCACAAAATCTCAATCAGCTCACAGTGGATAAGTTACTGTAGGGGTGCACACACCTTGTGGACATCAGCAGAGATGCTGGTCACACCTTCCACAGCAAAGTCCATGTCTGGGAGGTGTAAGCCAGCCCGCTGGGCAAAGGGGATGATGAAGCCTCCCATGCAGGCATCCACATGCACTGGAATGCCATACTGCTTACCAAGCTGTATATCAGCAGTCCAAATATAATGCACAAAACACACAAATCAGGTGTGAAAAAGAAGTACTTAAAGTGCGAAATTGTGTAGTCATGTAGGATAATTTTGAAGATCCTTTACTGCAAAATGACTTTCGCCTCATTTACCAACCTACAATTCACCTTGAGAAGTCTATAACCCATAGGTTCCTCCAGAGTATCCTTCAAGTGTTCTTTTTCTCCTACTTCTGATTGTAAATCAACTTTATTTCTATTTTGCCTGTGAGAAAAAATTCATTTTTTGAGCTTCTATTTCAGATGAAAAACTAGAACAATGCTGTCATGGCTTGCAGCATCCTTTGTAAGCTATTTCATAAAATTAAAGCAATTGAACAGCAAACTCCACTAAGAAACTCACCCAGCTATTGCTGAGTATAATGTAATACTGTGGTAGACCATGTAGACTAATGTACCAAATTACATATATTGCCAGACAAACTCAGGGAAATAGGCCTAGAGAATAAGCCTAATGTATGTCTAATAAGAACCCAAACAAAACAAGCCATTACTGCCTCACTTAGCCATGACTAAATATGAAACTAGGAATGAAGAGATATTTACAAATATCATATTCAATGATTGCCATGAACAACACTTTGAATGAACAAAAATGTTCCAAACAACTTTCTGACATACATAACCAAATTGTAAATCTCAACATTTTAAATGGCCTAATGTTACGATCCTAGAAGGACCTTTGGCAGAAAAGAAAGACAAGGACAAAAACAAATAAGGGGAAAACGTGATAAGATAGAGATAGCAGATGATGGGATTATAATTAAGCATATTGATGTTAGTCTTTGGCCGTTTACAAAATGGGCTCAGGCTTTGTCTCTGTCTGACCCAACCTGAAAATCTAGGTTGTGGTTTGTTTTCAAATTTGACGGTTTGTTGCCTTGAAAAGAACAAAGTATTCACCAAGAAACTGGGGCAAAATGCTTGTTTTTAGATGCCTGTGATATTACGAGTAAGATAAATATGACCGAAGCCTAAGCCAGAGCCTAAGCCTTAATTTTGTAAAGGGCCTATGTTAAGGCTATTCTTTGGTCAAAGGTTACACGGTTCACATATGCAATGTACCACTGCAGAACACTCTAGTTCATCAGGTTGAAAAAATGGCTTCAAAGGTTTGACTCAACAGTGCTTATTACAGCATACTTCAATGAATCTCTTTCAAAGGAAAACTGAGTCTCAGGTTTTTTTTAATTTTGAAAATGGGACATTAATCAAAATCCCCTGGACAGCAGTCACGAGCAAAAAATGACCTTGCATGAAGTGGTTCATATTAAATTTCCTCACATGTCTATCATCATCAGAGATGTGCAAATACTGCAAGATGTCTAAAAAGTAAACTCAAAATTCATTCACTGACCAGGTCATGTTATGCACTATTTACCTGCCCAATGTCTTGCACCTGTTCAATTACTCCATAAGGAAAGGATGGTGCAGAGGCAACAAGCATGCACGTATTCTTGGTGATTTTTGTCTTCATAGCCTGAAAACATAAATAGAGTTCTTCAGTTACAAGTAGTACAAATAAAGTACAGTGAAATGTCGCTATAATGAATATCCCGGGATCCATGAAAATTGGTCTGTATATCGGCATTACAATGTAGTTATAGCGATGCTCCACTGTATCTGTAATGAGACGTGAGAACATTTTTATGCAATTTGTTTAAACAGAAGCGAAGAAGATGCCTCCATTACTAATTGGGGTAGGGTAAGACTCAAAGGCAAGATAAATGAACAAAAAAGGATTGGCACAAGAAAGGAGCATTTTCTTCTTGTGTAAGAAGACACGAAGCAATGAATTACAAACAGAATTAAGAGGAATAAAAAGGCTGAAACAAGACATAAATCTTTACTCAATAAATGAAATTTTGGTAGAATGCAAGCCTAAGAAACAATCTTCCTCACCTTGACATCTACCAGTTTTGTGGCTGGATTAAGGGGCACCTCTGTGTAGCGCATCTTGAAGTATTTGGCTGCCTTTGCAAAGGCAGCATGTGCACTACGTGGAGCTACACTAAAATAATAAAAGCATGAGTACTAAGTCTCTCTCACAGACTAAACTGGATATTTAGTACATGTACTGGTACTTGTAAGTGAAGCCATTGTACAATTGAAGAAACAAAAACAATTTGAAAAGATAGAGAGAAAAAAAACAAGTTGGGGGACAAAATTAGTCACGGACAAGTACTCAGTAGAAAACATTTACTGTCAAAGCAAAGTGATCTTCAAATCATATAAAACAGAGTATACAAATCAAGATTATCAACATGTAAGTTAAAGACCACATACCATCTTTTAATAAGGATATGTCATACTTGATACTTTATATAACAAGTGTATAGTTATCACTGGAAAGCTGCTTAATTACATTCTCATCAATCCTAAATCCTATTTTATCTATAAGTGACTCATTACATTTCTGGCATCCTAATTCCAAGTTCATAAGCACGCTCTCTGTATGCCTTGCAAGCCATCAGAATGCTCTCCGTGCCACCTGATGTCATCTGTGCATAAATTAAAGAAATAGTTGATGCCATAATAAAGCAAATACCTCACAGAATTTTTCAAACTTAAAAAAAGACAAACAAACAAAAGGAAAAACTGACCGGGACGTTTTTTCGAAATGATAATAATATACACACAGATTATTCTACGATTATGGAGTTGAAGCTATTCTTTTTCAATACATCCACCCCAAGTATGTATTTGTTTCAAGTCAAATCTATAATCTACATGCAAGTCCGTGTCATCCAGATTGAGTCTGAGCCCAATTGATGAGACATGGGTCACTTTTAAATGTACTACTGGTTTGGAAAAACAACTTTTTTCTCTTTTTGTGGAATCGCATTTACTAGTTAAAGCCCCCCCCCTTTTTTTTAAATGTCAAATGATAGTCTCCTGCTGTCCCCCTCTAGTACTTGGGCAGTACCTTTCACAAGATCCAGTGGGCCCTGAGCCCCTGAACAGACACAACATCAGGCTAATTCACACGGCACCCAACAAGATCCAGAACCTCACCCAGACCCACAAGGACAGACCCCTTGCACATAAGGCAAAGTGTACATTAAATAGAGACATTGCAAGAAGAACTGCACAATTCAAATCCAGAGCGTTTATGAAATTTTACCATTCACACACGAAATTTGATTTTTGAATCACAATTCAAAAATGAAATGAAAGTAGTCCATCGGGATTTTTTGTGCAAGTGGGAATGCACCTACTGTAGACTGCAGAGCAGCCTCCACTCCAGGTGGACCTAACTGAGTGGTACAGATCATTGCGGTGAAGAATGTGGGTGGAATTCCACTGCCTGACCGGCGACCGTTGGGTTGTGTGGCATGCCAACGCAATGTCTCCCATGGCAGCACGCTATCCCTCAATAATTTACAGTAAAGGTCCCACAATAGCAAAATTGTTGCTGCTAATCTACATGTACCATTGGGAACTTGCGTCAAAACGGGTCTTTGTCTGGCTCCGTATTGATTTGCATAGTAAACCCAGTGGCGCTCTAATTCGGAGGGGCCACGCAAAGTGGTTAATGCATCTATAGATGATGGTCCTAGAAGAATGACATAATGATCATCATCACGTGATTTATTTTAATTAGATTTTCACCATTGCCTTTGTACACAGACTTGAAGGCAAAGTTTAGCCATTTGGCAATATTGTACCCTTATCAAAGTTACACCAAGACCAAAAACAAAGAAGAAAATGAATCTAGAGGTCTATGTCTGTTGTCAGAACAGATCAAAGGGCTTTTCCGCCTTCTTTATAAGGTGATATACAAAAATGTTGCAAACTGCTTACTGACTAAAATTACCAAAATGTAAATCTTAAAATTTAGTGGGCCTGACGTTTCGATCCTAGCAGGACCTTTCTCAAAGGCAGAGTGACAAGGACAAAACAGATACATGTACACGAAGGAAGGGGGGAATGTGAATAGGACACGGATGAGAAACAAAGGACAAAGAGTGAAGCTGGTAGGGAGAGATCAAAGGGAAGGGCAAGGAGTGGGGTAGGGATTAGTGAGAAGAGGGGGAAAGATCAAAGAGAAGGGCAAGGAGTAGGGTAGGGATTAGTGACAAGAGGGGGAAAGATCAAAGAGAGAAGTGTGAAGGACTGAACACAAAAGAAGGATTATCAGAAAGCTGCATGATGTTAGTCGTTACCCTCCTGGATGTTGAGACCATGTGGTTGAATAGTCAGAAGACGCTTCATCCACATTTTCTCACGGCTAAGACGGACAGCATTACTACGGTGACCAAGTGATTCTATGCCCAGTACACTCATATCTGATATCGAATGATCAGGGAGATTGAAGTGATACCCAACAGGGGTGTCCATTTTACTGGTTTTGATAGTAGACCTATGGCCATAGATCCGTTTTTTGAGGGTGTTTTTGGTCTCGCCAACATACTGAATATTACAAACTCTACAACAGATGAGGTATATGATGTTTGAGGTAGTGCACATGAGAGTTCTAAACTTATTCATTAGTGACCAATTTAATTGGTCATCATAAACTTAATTAATCTTACATTAAGACCTAATTCAACTGCCTAGTCTTGCTTTCAGACTCAAGGGGAAGTTAAGAGAACTGTTGAAACTTAATTCGGGTACATTCAAATATGTGGCTCCTTGGCTGGGAATTCCTTCTGGTCTTCGTTCGATAAGAGCAGCACCAGCTTGTGAATTGGACGTTCCAGTTCATGCATGGGACCTTTGCGCTTACCATTGTCGTCGATCTCAGAGTCTCCCACTGCTATCTTCACCTTGCGAACACATCCGTCCATTGATGGAAAGACTTCGACGACTCTCGCTAAAGGCCACAGGTTTCTCAGGGCATTTTTGTCCTTCACGATGATGATGTCTCCAATCATAGCGTCTCGTTGCGGGCGTGTCCATTTTTGCCGGATTTGTAGGTTCTGAAGAAATGTCTTTCTCCAAACTCATTTAGGAGATGCTGCACCCTCCTCCATCGCTTTCTGGAATACAGATCGGCACTTTGGAAACATCCTCGAGAAGGAAGAAGAATTCTTGACTTGGTTGTGAGGAGGTGATAAGGAGTCAAAGGCGCTGGATGTGTCGGATCGTTGAGATGATTCACAGTCAGCGGTCTGCTGTTTACTATTGCAACCACCTCACACATCAAGGTACGTAAAGATTCATCGTCGAGTTGTCTTCCAGATTGGTACATCAAGGTCTTCAGTACACTGCGAATGGATCTGATTTGTCTTTCCCAGACTCCTCGAATGTGGCTTGCACTGGGAACATTGAAGGCAAATCTAACATAATCGCAGCCTTCCTTCAGAAAAATGTTCTTTATTTTATCATGATCCATTTCAGACCAGGCCTTTCTGAATTCTGTCTCTGCTCCTACAAAGTTTGTCCCTCTGTCGCATCTCAATTGTCGAACAGGTCCTCGAACAGCAGTGAATCGACGATACGCTTGAATGAACGCATCAGTGGTCAAGCTGTTCAGTGTCTCAAGATGTACTGCTCTCGAGGCCATACAAGTGAAGAGAAGGCCATATCTCTTCATTTCCTTTCTACCTTCTTTTATAAGCCATGGTCCAAAGCAGTCCATTCCTCAGTTTGTGAAGGGCGATGCAGGTATCAATTTGTCGGAAGGTAGATCAGACATCTTCTGAATTTGAGCTGGACTGCGCAGCTTGTTACATATGACACATTTCTTTATGAATTTGGATACTTGGTTGCTGCTTCACAAAATCCAGAAACCATTCCCTCTGATCTGGTTAAGTGTCATGCCTCTACCTTGGTGCGCAGTCTGTTCATGAAAATGACGTATCACCAAGTCCGTAACATGGTGTTTCTTTGAAAGAATCGCTGGATGCTTTCTCTCATATGAATCATCACCTTTTTGAATTCGTCCTCCTACTCTTAGGATTCCTTTGTCGTCTAGGAATATGTCAAGTCCATGGAGGCGACTGGCTTTCTTTATCTCACGTGTCTTCATTCTGTCACTCAGAGCAGGATTAGTTTGTATGGAGTTCAAGGTTTGGATTTCATCTCCAAAAGCTTCCTTCTGCACATGTTTCAGAATTTCAAGTTCTGCTTGTTGAAGATCCTGCACAGTAAGATCTCTGAGAGGAGTGCTGTCTTGTCCGTGGCCAGTCTTTCTTTCTACACAGCGTTGTCTTAGGCGTGAGATGAAGAGCGAACAATTTGCAATTGCTCGTTTAGCACTGTGCCAGGATGAGAATCGTTTCAGTCTGTTCAAATCGAAGGCCGACTTGTTTGTCATTGTTGCACGAACATTGGATTTCTTCACCTCGGAGTCAGTTGGAAGCACATCAAATTTCTTGTCACTGTCAACTGGAGAAATTGTCTTTTCCCACAGGAAATCTGGTCCATGCAGCCACCTCGACTTCTTCAGTTGTACTGTCAAGCCTCTGGGAGCTTCATCAGCAGGATTTTTTCTGGATTCCACATATCTCCATTGTGAAGGAGATGAATTATCTCTGATCTGTTGAATTCGGTTAGCCACAAACAAATGAAAACGTCTGTCAGTGTTCTTGATATACCCGAGAACTACTTTGCTGTCTGTCCAAAATGTGTGTTGAACGTCATGAAGTTCAAATTCAGCATCAACAAATGTCTTGACCTTCACAGAAACAGCAGCAGCTGTAAGTTCCAGACGGGGAATGGTCACAGACTTCAAAGGTGTTACTCTGGCCATTCCGATCACCAGTGTGCAATGGACTTTTCCCTCTGCGTCAATCAATCTCATGTATGTACACTGGCCATAACCGTTGGTACTTGCATCAGAGAAATTTCCACAGATTTGACAGCTTTAAAATCTGCAGGTTTGTAGCATCTGTTTTTGGGAATTGATTTCAGTTCCAGGATGTCAAGCCTCCATTTTTCCCAATTTTCTCTCAAATCATCTGGTAGAGGATCATCCCAGTCTGCTGCCATCTTGCATAACTCTTGAAGAATTTGTTTGCCTGTCAACACAACTGGTGCTAACAATCCCAAAGGGTCATATATAGACATAACTGTCGAGAGGACACCTCTTCTGGTAAGGGGCTTGTCTTGAAGGGTAATTCTGAATCTGAAGGAATCAGATTCAACGCACCACTGGACACCTAGGGCTCTCTCTAGAGGCAAGGCGTCATGAAGCAGGTTAACCTCTCGTACCTTCCTTGACCTTTCATCCTGCTGAACCGACTGCAAGACATCTCTTGAATTGGACACAAATTTATGTAGACGAAGGCCTCCTTTCTCGCACAACTGCTTGGTTCTGGGTATGAGATCCACAGCTTGCTCTGCAGTTGGTAAGGATTTCAACCCATCATCCACACAGAATTCTTGATGAATGAAATTCTTCACATCTTCACCAAACTCAGCAGCATGGTCCGTGGCCACCTGTCGTAAACCATAGTTTGCACAGACTGCAGAAGAGGCCGCACCGAACAAGTGAACCTTCATTCTGTATTCACAGGGGTCCTCATCAATGTTTCCATTTTTCCACCATAGAAATCGTAAATAGTCCCTGTCTCTTTCATTAACTCTGAACTGGTGAAACATTTCTTGTATGTCACAAATAAATGCAACATCTTCAAGTCTGAATCGGCAAAGAACACAACCAACTTGTTAGTCAGATCTGGTCCAGTGAGAAGGTGTGAATTCAATGACTGCCCATTGTATTGTGCCCTACAGTCGAATACAACTCTCAACTTGTTAGGTTGCAGTACACCATGGTGAGGTATGTACCACACTGGCTCATCTGAGGTGTGATTCGGAACAGGTTCTGCATAACCTTTCACCAAAAGAGTGTTCATTACAACTGAATACTTCTTGTGGTATTCTTCATCTCGCTTGAATTTCCTTTTCAACTGTTCCACTCTCACCTTTGCAAGGAACCGATTATCTGTTAAGTGCGGTTTTCCATCTCTGAAGGGGAGTGGCATTTCATAGTGTCCATCTTCAGATTTGTGGATCTCTTCTCCCACGGTGTCCATGAACTTGACATCATTCTGTGAGAATGCTACTCCCTTTCTATTGACATCTGTGAAATCAACACACCAATAGTGTCCTTGTTAGACCATCTTTCTGGATTGGGACGATCATCTCTTTCACGCTCTAACCTTGGATATTCTGGCTGGCTGACAGGCTGGCTGACAGGCTGGCTGACAGGCTGGCTGACAGGCTGGCTGACAGGCTGGCTGACTGGCTGGCTGACAGGCTGGCTGACTGGCTGGCTGACAGGCTGGCTGACAGGCTGGCTGACCGGCTGGCTGACAGGCTGGCTGACTGGCTGGCTGACAGGCTGGCTGACTGGCTGGCTGACTGGCTGGCTGACAGGCTGGCTGACTGGCTGGCTGACTGGCTGGCTGACAGGCTGGCTGACAGGCTGGCTGACAGGCTGGCTGACAGGCTGGCTGACAGGCTGGCTGACAGGCTGGCTGACAGGCTGGCTGACAGGCTAGCTGACAGGCTGGCTGACAGGCTGGCTGACAGGCTGGCTGACTGGCTGGCTGACAGGCTGGCTGACAGGCTGGCTGACAGGCTGGCTGACAGGCTGGCTGACTGGCTGGCTGACAGGCTGGCTGACAGGCTGGCTGACAGGCTGGCTGACAGGCTGGCTGACAGGCTGGCTGACAGGCTGGCTGACAGGCTGGCTGACAGGCTGGCTGACAGGCTGGCTGACAGGCTGGCTGACTGGCTGGCTGACAGGCTGGCTGACTGGCTGGCTGACAGGCTGGCTGACAGGCTGGCTGACAGGCTGGCTGACAGGCTGGCTGACAGGCTGGCTGACTGGCTGGCTGACTGGCTGGCTGACAGGCTGGCTGACAGGCTGGCTGACAGGCTGGCTGACAGGCTGGCTGACTGGCTGGCTGACAGGCTGGCTGACTGGCTGGCTGACAGGCTGGCTGACAGGCTGGCTGACTGGCTGGCTGACAGGCTGGCTGACAGGCTGGCTGACAGGCTGGCTGACAGGCTGGCTGACAGGCTGGCTGACAGGCTGGCTGACAGGCTGGCTGACAGGCTGGCTGACTGGCTGGCTGACAGGCTGGCTGACTGGCTGGCTGACAGGCTGGCTGACAGGCTGGCTGACAGGCTGGCTGACAGGCTGGCTGACAGGCTGGCTGACTGGCTGGCTGACTGGCTGGCTGACAGGCTGGCTGACAGGCTGGCTGACAGGCTGGCTGACAGGCTGGCTGACTGGCTGGCTGACAGGCTGGCTGACTGGCTGGCTGACAGGCTGGCTGACAGGCTGGCTGACAGGCTGGCTGACTGGCTGGCTGACTGGCTGGCTGACAGGCTGGCTGACAGGCTGGCTGACAGGCTGGCTGACAGGCTGGCTGACAGGCTGGCTGACAGGCTGGCTGACAGGCTGGCTGACAGGCTGGCTGACAGGCTGGCTGACAGGCTGGCTGACTGGCTGGCTGACTGGCTGGCTGACAGGCTGGCTGACAGGCTGGCTGACAGGCTGGCTGACTGGCTGGCTGACAGGCTGGCTCTCTTCCACCCATTTCTCGCAATCGTCTCGTTTGTGGGATGATGTATGCCTGGACTTCTTGGAACTCTTTGTTGACATACGAGTTGAATCCTTTGTTGAGCGGCCATCTTCTCTAAGTGCAATCAGTACTTGAAGTGTTTGCTTCATAATGCTGTCGTGTTGACACTCTACATCTTCCAATTTATCAGCACCATCATCAAACTCTTCGTCTAGGTTAGCAGTTGAACAAAATGTAGCCAGAACTTCTTGTGAACCGATCATCTTATTCATGGCCATTAGTAGGGTATCTCTGGCTTCCTTTATACTTGAAGACTCACTCTCATCTCCCAACAAGACTCTCAACTTATTGGCATACCTTCTCCATGTTGTCGCAGCATTCTTCAGCTCCTTTGTCTTAGTATCGTACTGATGTTGAGTGTATTTCTCTGTCTGATTAACTTCACGTTGTGGTCTGTCATCAGCCATGGTTTATGATGGTTTCAGATTCCTTTGTTGTGTAGAGCAGGAGTTTTTACTGTAGCATCCACTGAAATGATTCCGTTACTCATTTCTTTAGTGACAATTATCCATTTTATAGGCTTTCCGCAGCATAGCGGAAAAGCTATTGTTCTTGTTCTGATTTTTAGCTTTTTTCGCGCGAAGCGAAAAAGTTATTGTTATTGTTCTCATTTTTTTTTCTTTTTCTGGTGGGCATTTAGCTATTGGGATAGACATTCTAAATCCTGAGTTTGGAAGCAATTGACTATTGTTCAGAATTATTATGATTTTTTTAAAAATATAATGAAGTCCCATAGACTGTGCACAAAATATGCACGTGCGTTTTGGGGTAGGAATGGAGGTTACGGGTTTGAATCCCGTTGATGTCAATTTTTTTTTCATCAATTTTTTTTTTTTTTTTAAGAGAACCACATGCGGAAAAGCGTTATGCTCTGTTTGCCAACAGACATACATTTTTAGTTTTTTAGCTTTTCCGTCGCTTCAGTGAGCAGAAAAGGTATTCCGTTTGTTCTGATTTTTTTTTTTCCATTTCTTCTTTTTCATCTTCTTCTACTTCTTAGTCTTCTTCCTCCTCGATTCTTCTCACCTCTGTATCTAGAGAACTACAGAAGATTCTTCAGCCAAACTTGACACACACAAAGTACATGACCCAACCTTGTGTCTCAAATTGGTTTGAAGTGAGTTGTTCGAAAGACGGTCACGTGACCGCTGTTTGAACTTTGAACTTTAAAACCTTCAAAAATTCATAACAAATCAACGGTTGGCTCCCTTGTCTTGCTGTTTGTGGCATGTGAGAAGTGTTTCCAGCCGCTACAGATCGATGACCTTTGTAATGTCATCTGACCTCGTCTTCCGGTTGAAACAGGAAGTGACTTTGTAAGGGCTCTTATTCAAATTTGAAGACAGATATGAACTTTGTGTTAACGTTGTTAGGTCAAGGTTGAGTCACTCTCTGTAATTCATTAACATATGACGTCATCAAGTACTTGAGCGCCCTCTAGCGGCAGGTTGAAAATGTCCGAAAATGTAATTTAACACGATCCATGTGGAGAAGTTTGAGGAAATCATTTCAAATTCGGCAGGGAGACAGAGAGGGGGAGAGAGAGAGGGGGGGGCGATGGGACGAGAGGGGAGAGAGGGGAGAGGGGGAGAGTTGGATAGAGAGGGATAGAGAGGGGGAGAGAGGGGAGAGAGGGGAGAAAGGGGGAGAGAGAGGAGAGGGGGAGAGTGGGATAGAGAGGGGGAGAGAGGGGAGAGAGGGGGCGAGAGGGGAGAGGGGGAGAGTGGGAGAGAGGGGGAGAGAGAGGGGGTCAGGGGACGAGAGGGGAAAGAGGGGGAGAGAGGGATAGAGAGGGGGAGAGAGGGGGAGAGAGAGGCTTTAGATATGGGGGGGTCTTGGCGACACCGAGATGGTGAAGAGGGGAGGGTTAGAACAAAGGGTAGGGAGTGGGAGAAGGAGGGGAGATAGAGGACACGATGTTTATGCCGAGTCCTGATAAGGTTGTGGCTGGGTAATGTGCAGTCGCCTGTCAGTACACAATAATGGCACTGCAATGACAATCAACCTGGAAGGGTAGTTCTTCTGGTTTTCCGATTTCGTTGAGAGTCGGTCGTTCCCCAGAAGGAAAAAAAAAAGGAAAAGCCCTACGATCTGTGACAACAGACGTAGATTTCTTGTTTTCTTCATTTTCTGGTCGGAAAAATCCCATAGACTTTGTACAGGGTTTTTCTCTAGGGCACTTTTGCCATTGAACACACTGATTTTTTTCAAACTTGCATAGAGCCCTTGCTGAAGTCGTGCACAGTTGTCTTTAAAATTTCATGACGTCATCACGTGTCACGTGACTGTGCTTTAAAGGGGCAAATTTCAAACTCCAATAAAAGCAAAAGTAAAAGTTTGTTTGGTTTCAATTTTGCAGTATATCTAAGTTGGGAAAAGGTGTATCCAAAAATTGCCCTCATTTGATCGTTATGTCATCTAATGAATATTAATGAGGTCATGAACTTTAAAGATTTTAAGATTTTAGCATTCAATACGACGCCATCTTTTTGACAACAAAAACTATCATCGGCCAAAAGGTGGCGCTATAACAATACGCCGTTGGCATTGTATTTTTTATCAACGTGAGTCGATGGACTTTGTCGACCACGATAACAGTAACTAATAGGAGTACCAGGGGTACCCTTAAAATAGCCCACGACACGGAGACTGCCCGAACGTCATGCACCCGAGCCGACCCTGCACTTTTCTTTGCAGAAGACCACTTACTCAAAAGGATAGTCATGTCCAATTACCACCGGGAAATTGTGTCGCGTGACGCTGGCCGATGTGGCGGGGAAGACGCAACAAACACTTGCGATTGGCCGGAACGCAAAGACTTGGTACGATGGAGGTACCACTTAAACGAAATGGGCACCACAACTTATCTGCCGTGACGGCAAAAATAGGATTTGATGTCCGGGACGAAAATGTAAACGACCCCAACTGATTCTCAGTTAGGATACCTAACCTTGGAATGAGGCGGACACCACCCAGTTCCCACCAGATATGTCCTATCATTACATCGGCGTGATGTCGCGAAGGCCAGCAAAAAGGCTGTTTTAACAGTGGAACAAGGTAGAACTGCCCAACAGCTCAAAGAGTAGACCAGAGAGGTAGAATAATACTGGAAATCTGTCCCATGCCGGAATCAACCGACGGTTTGGAGGACGGGATATGAACATACTCTTGACGAGCTGGCCAAGAACGCTGCTATCTGATACGGAGCTCCCGTCCGGGAACCCAGCATGGATAGCCGCAATTGCCGACCGATGATTCTTAATTGTCGCCACCTGTAGCCCACTCTCGCACAAGTAAACAAAAAGGTCCGCCACATCTCCTAAAGAAGTACCGGCGGGGTAAACATTTTGCTGACTACTCCATTTATGAAAATGCGGTAGTCGGCTATCGTAGATCTTTCATAGATCAATGTAAGGGCGAACTGAAAATCAACCTGAAAATCAATTCGGTGACCTGCGGAAGCAGAGTCCACTCCGTCGGAAGTGTTATAGCTAGGGTATTTTTAGTGGTGGTTCAAATTTCACCATCAAGAAGTCGTTCTCGTGAACGAAGCCTCGCGATTAGCAGCTGCAGTCAAAATGATGGCAACAAAACTTGTATTACATGTACTGTTAAATTAATTAAATTAATTATACTTAATTAAATTAATTAATTAATTAATCAAATTAACTTTACTGCAAGTTTTGTACAGTGAATAACAAAACTTGAAGAATAATGTACATGTTTTAATTGAATGTGTGTGCACTCGGTACGTGTGCAATGATTAGTAGACTTCCGCCAGCCCTTACAGTTGTTTTCTATTAAATAAACTAATGTTTATTACAGTTATACTGGCGATGTTTCAAGTTTTGCGGTCAAAAGTGTACTTTCTGGAATTCTAGAAAATTTGAGAAGGATTTTTCATTCATTTCTTGAGATATCGGAAGTTGAAAATTGCAAAATCGCTCCGTGCAAAAATCAAACTAGTGTGTTTTGACTGCCGTCCAAATTTGCCAATTATTTTACCCACAAAATGAAGCCTGTGTTCTCTTCTCTCTATTCATATACTATCAAAATTAATAACGAAGGGAATTATATTAAACTACGCAGAAACAACATTCGGAGACAAACGATGAAAGTACATGTAGCGTATTTTAGTTATAACCGATTTCCTTCACGACGTTACCAAGGTTGGCAAGTCTAGGTGTGGTTTCCGCCTATAGGTAAAGCCATAGCGACATTACAGGAGCAGTAGGGCCGAAACCAGCCTACGCGCTGCATGTGACATGACACAACACGTCTTTGCACACATTGTATAGTACTGCACGTGAACAGCTGCGGCCACATGGCAGCATGCGAGTACGCTGCGCTACTCAAGCCTGATAGGAACTTACAGAAGTATTAGCGAGACAGTTACGCTACAAAAAAAGTGAAATTTATTTTACTACCAAAACCAAACATTGATTGGGATACTAATGGGGTGAAAATAGTGCAGGTCCGAAGCATTGTTTTTCACCAGGAGTGGTGGACGGAAAATACCAGTGCTGGTCGGCCCTGTCCACCGCCGACCAGCGTAGCTATAACACTATCCATCGTCACCACCCACCACCGGGAGAAGGCGTCGGCCATGACGTCCTCGCCCGGAAGATGTAACGCTGTAAGAGTTACGCTGTGGGATATGCACCAATGGAGTACCCTCCTTGTCAAAGCGCACAGCCGGGCAGACCGTGTGACCCCCTGATGAGTTACGCTGTGGGATATGCACCAATCGAGTACCCTCCTTGTCAGAGCACACAACCAGGCAGACCGTGTAACCCCCTGATGAGTTACGCTGTGGGATATGCACCAATGAAGTACCCTCCATATCAAAACGCACAGCCAGGCAGACCGTGTGACCTCCTGATGAGTTACGCTGTGGGATATGCACCAATCGAGTACCCTCCTTGTCAGAGCACACAACCAGGCAGACCGTGTAACCCCCTGATGAGTTACGCTGTGGGATATGCACCAATGGAGTACCCTTCATGTCAAAGCGCACAGCCAGGCAGACCGTGTGACCTCCTGATGAGTTACGCTGTGGGATATGCACCAATGGAGTACCCTCCTTGTTAGAGCACACAAACAGGCAGACCGTGTAACCCCCTGATGAGATACGCTGTGGGATATGCACCAATGAAGTACCCTCCATGTCAAAGCGCACAGCCAGGCAGACCGTGTGACCTCCTGATGAGTTACGCTGTGGGATATGCACCAATGGAGTACCCTCCTTGTAAGAGCACACAACCAGGCAGACCGTGTAACCCCCTGATGAGTTACGCTGTGGGATATGCACCAATGAAGTACCCTCCATGTCAAAGCGCACAGCCAGGCAGACCGTGTGACCTCCTGATGAGTTACGCTGTGGGATATGCACCAATGGAGTACCCTCCTTGTAAGAGCACACAACCAGGCAGACCGTGTAACCCCCTGATGAGTTACGCTGTGGGATATGCACCAATGGAGTACCCTCCTTGTCAAAGCGCACAGCCAGACAGACCGTGTGACCTCCTGATGAGTTTCGCTGTGGGATATGCACCAATGGAGTACCCTCCTTGTAAGAGCACACAAACAGGCAGACCGTGTAACCCCCTGATGAGTTACGCTGTGGGATATGCACCAATGAAGTACCCTCCTTGTCAAAGCGCACAGCCAGGCAGACCGTGTGACCTCCTGATGAGTTACGCTGTGGGATATGCACCAATGGAGTACCCTCCTTGTAAGAGCACACAACCAGGCAGACCGTGTAACCCCCTGATGAGTTACGCTGTGGGATATGCACCAATGGAGTACCCTCCTTGTCAAAGCGCACAGCCAGACAGACCGTGTGACCCCCCGATGATTGATGTACGAGATCACCTTAGTGTTGTCACATCTCACCAGGACGGCCTGCCCCGAAACCACCTTCTGGAAACCCTGAAGGCCGTTGAAGACTGCCCATAGCTCTAGCTCGTTGATGTGTCTAAAACCGAGTTTGGGACCCCAACAGCCTGCAAACTGATGATTGTTGAGGGTGGCCCCCCACCCTGAAAGTGACGCATCCGATGCCATGGACAGCGATGTCCGTGGGCATCGGAACACTTGGCCCCCCATGAGGTTGGTACCAAGAGGACGATGAGGTGCCGCCTGGGCCAATAGAACGAAAGGAGGTGAAGATGGATCGGACGCATCCTTAGTCTGCAAAACCTTACAACATCTACCATACTTGCCATGAGACCAAGTAGCCAGAGCCATGCTCGAGCCGGGGCCTCCGACTTCTTGTCAAGAAGAGGGACACGCATTGCTGGAGGTTCGATTCGCGTTCCTCCGTCGGGCGGGCAATCCCCCTCTAAAGGTCGAGGGCCGCTCCCAGGAAGTTGGGGAACTGCGAAGGGAGCGGGTGGGACTTGAAACCCAGGGAACTGCAAATACTCGAAGGTGACCCACCACGAGTCCAACGGCAGGGGGTCACAAGAGTCGGTTAGGTCACGTGTGACAGCCCCCGGGATAACGGGGGACTGACGACTTGAAACCACGGCTTGAGAATGCACGAGGTTGGCTGGCTGGCTGCGTCTGCGCAGCCCGTTCACCCGTCGTGGTGGTTGCACGGCCATGAAAGGCAACCCGTGCGGACTTGAGCGGTTTGCGCCGGGGGATAGTGAAGGTTGCCTTGCCCTTCCCCTGAGCAGTCTTACATGCCAGCGAAGGAGACTTTTTCAGGTTGATTTTCTCCGTCGCCTCCAGATGCTTCGCCTCCTCCTGCTTCATCTCCTCAAACTTGACGGCAAACAAATCACTGCCAGAAAGAGGGAGCTTTTCGAAGTGCTTACGCGCAGCCAGCGACGGGAAAGAGTGCGTCATGCACATTCTCTGCCGAACTGTGGACGTCAGAGTCACAATTTTTGCGAACTGCTCCAACAGGGAATGGAGAACAAAATCCAAACAATGGAAACCGGCCGCCAGAAAATCAGCTGGGACCGCCGTCTCATCCTCGAAACCTACGACCAGGTACTCAGAGAGCAGGAGAGAAAAAGAGGACAACCGTATGCCATGACGTGCAGCAGAGTCCAACTTTTTCATGGATTCCTCCATCTTGTCCTGGACCTTATCCACAAACGGCTTTTTGGTGGCTGGATTACCGGCGTCGAATGCAAGTTTATCCTTAGCGGCGCCAGGGATGGATGGAGTCGCAACAAATTTCTTATAATCCGACTCTGAAACAGAGAGACGTTGCGTCTGAATCAACTCCTCCTCCTCGTCCTGGAACCACTGGATCGAGAAGGTCGAGTTGACCTGGGTGAGCGTGGCCCCTCTGGACCCCCAGACGGAGCACGCAACACCGAGGCACAATCCAGCGTGGGAGCGGCCCGCTCCCCATAGTTGAGTGACGTTGAAGGATGTACATGTAGACTAATAGCTGGAGGGGACGTAGGCGCATGGCTTACCGTGTGTGGCAGATCCCTTTGTGCCTGCGCCAGCCAACCGTGACATACAATGGATGGCTAGGTAGTGGGGGCAACCGAACCAGCCATGCCGTGCAGACAGTTGGCCGATAGGGCAGAAATCTGGGGCGAGATTGACTTAAACGCCAGTAAAAACTCGGCCAGCTCAGTCGATGCCTCCCTTGTCATGGCGGGTGGCGCGGCCTGAAGAGCTATCATCTGAGCTCCAGGAAGAATAACGGGCTTGACAAACCGATTTATTCTTCCTGCCCTTTTTCCTCGATGAATGACCCCTGACTGAGTCTGAGGAAAATTTGGCCGTAGCCTGAGGGACCGTAGCCTGAGGGACCGGAACTCCAGAGCACCTAAACTCCATGACCGAGGTTGACTTCTACAAAAGCACCATTTTTTTTTTTCAAAAATGGCACTTAATTTTTCTAATCGATTTATGTACATATCTCTACATGATGTGTAGGTGGATTTTCCTGCCGGATTTACTTCCTTTCGTTAAAAATCATGCCTCAAAGGTTGTATTGTGTTTGTGTACTCGTGCATGGTTTACCTTTGACCCGGCTGACCGAGATACATGGTAATACGTCAAATCACAAGAGGGCGCTCGATGTCGTTTTTTATGCAGACGGACATTTTCGTGCAGAATCAAAAGTCGCTCAAAAAATACATAATCGCTTAAATTGGTCAGGTAATGGTGTTATGTGATTTCTTATAGTATTCTGCATACGAATCAGCTGTGTGGTCAAAACGATTGTGTTTACCCTTTAAATTTTAAAAAATTCATAAAACATCCAACTTGTAAAGAGTAGACTTTAATCTAATTGATGATGTCGCGCTTATCCTTTCATTAGTCTTCTAGTATCTCTGATAATTGATGCACCATTTTAATTGAAATGTTCAGCCTTCCAATTTAACGTACTCTGACTCTCTTGGATCAATATTAATTAAATTACTACTTACAGTGCCACAAGCATCAGGGCTACCATGGAAAAAATCACAGCACATAGCCACCACCTCAGCCTCCATTTTACGAGTTCCTGGAAACACATCTGGGTGCAGTAGATTATCACCAACAAACATTCCATATATCTATAAAAAGAAGAGGAAGTAATGATCGTGCAGTTATGTTGATTCTTACATTCCACTTCTGACAAAGAGCATTATACTTACCTTGAGAACAAAAAGATCAGTTTAAATAAATATTGATCCCTAAAAAAATTGATAAATTCACCAATCATTTGAATCTCTTTGGGCTGGGACCTTTGAATTTGAACATCACTATCATCCACATTTTCAACAAAGACTCTTTCCAGCCTACCACAAAGCAGTATGTACAGTAGCATGAAAACCACCTGTCTTGATGTCTGTTGCCAAATTAGTGGCAACAGTTGTTTTATTGCAGTAACTGTAGATGAACGAAAGATAGCGAACAACCACGGAATACAGCATTTTGGTATGCATCCTCCAGCACAATAGTCACCGGACAGACATTGGAAATCCACCCACTGCCTTCACTACAAATTGAGCGCTTGGTTGGGGCCAATCAACTCAAGGACTTTTCTACCTGGAGTGGAGGCTAGTCTGCATTCATCCCAAACAGTGTCCCAGCACTAAGTGGTTGACAGAGGCTCATTTTTTATTCATCTATTCATCTAGACCTGTTATCAAGTAGATATTAAGTACATATGTATTATAGTAAAATAGGTTGATCCATTTGATGATTATTCCAAGACTTACACACAAAGCAGGCATAGAGTCAAATTATACATGTGTAAAGAACTACCCCCCCCCCACAGGCCACTTTGTGCGGGCGAACACTGCACTCCCCTCTGGGAAGATGTGGACTAGTCTGCTACAGTCTTCAGTATCCTCTGGGCAACATATTCATGAAGCCTTTGTGTTCCTCAGAGGGAGTTTTGGGTCCTCCTTTGTGTAAACCTGGGCATTTTTGGCAGGTTGGTTTAAAAACCTCAGGGAATGGAATGTTGGGTTGAGTCAGTCCTGGGGTTTTGTGGAAACAACATCGGGTGGAGGGTGTGGACCCTCGGCATGTCCCTGGTCGGAGATGTTCTGCTTCTTACCTTCTCTTGGGTTGCCATTTTCTTCTCATTTGCCCAATTAAAGTAAGTTCGTTCCTTTTTTAGGGGAAATTTGGGGTCAATATTTGTTTCTTTCTCTCTGTACCGGACACCAAACATACACCCTGGCTACATCCATTTATCTACTGTAAATAAGGGGCGTTATCCCTAGCCTGATTTCTCTACTGTAGTCCCTTTTTTTGTCATTGTAGTTATCTCTGCATTACTTAGATTTAATAAATAATCCCTTGCACCAGGAGTTAAATTTTCCCGCATTTCCTAGTTTTCTTTTCTTTCGGTATGGCTCGACTTCGTTAGCACTGCATGTCGATCATTACAGGATTGTTAATAATGGAAGCGGCCCCAACTTCAGAGGAAAACTGAAGTGGCAATTCATTTAATGGGGGATTTGTTTTATTCTTTGGGGGGGGTAGCTAAAATTTCTGTGAAGGAGGATGGCTACCTGTGAATAATGTGCCGGCCGGGTTTAACTTAACCCTTAAACTGCGGGTGAACGGTGCCCTCCATTCATGGACTTGATTTTTGGTCATTTTATCTCTGCTAAGGGGTTAGATGCTTACCAGTTCGCTTAAGGTTCCAGATGCACTAATAAACAGAAATGAACAGAGCCTATTGTTTCTGTACATTTTTCTTAAATCATTTTTTGGCAATTGTCGAAATAGACGACATGGCGGAAAGTGGTTCCTTTTCACCCCCTTCAGACAGTAAACACACGATTTTGAAAGAAACAATTAGAGCTTTGGAGGACGAAATAGACAAAGCTTACAAGGATGCACAGGGTAGTCTGGTGAATGGTACAGAGACGGCCCCCTTTAGTGACTCCCTTACGTTTTTTCCCCCAGACCAACCCTCCACCCCTGAACTCCAGGCTGACTCCACCAAAGGGGAGTCAACTTTGTCTTATGGTGGGCCTAGCTTACATTTTGATCCTGATTTGGGAAAAGACTTACCGGATTCTTTCCAAGTAAAGCAAGCTGGCCTACTTAGTCAAGCTAAAAGAGTAACGTTTAATGAACGAACTGGCCCAAAGTCCATTACGGACACCAGTAGAAACTCCTATTCCACGCCAGTTTGTTCCTCTACACTTAACAGCAATACAATATGTACTCCTCCACCTTCGTATCGCTCACAAATTGGTAGCAATACACGTGCTGGTGAGCCCAAGCCTGTTGTGATGCCAGAACCATATCATGGACAGTCCATTACACTAGAGGACTGGTAGACAAATTTCGAATTGTGTAGCAGTATCAATGGCTGGACAGAAACTCAAAAATGTACTTTTTTGGCTGTTCGATTGAGGGGTGCTGCGTTGCACGTGTACACTGATCTGTCGGCTAACGATAGACCCCAGTATTCCACTGTTGTGCAAGCTTTGCAAAATCGGTTTGATAGGACAAAGCAGACAGATTTGTATAAGGTCCAACTGCGATCTAGGGTGCGTAGAAAATGAAAATGAAAATGAAAACTTATCGGAATTGGCTGGGGCAATTCGGAGACTAGCCAATCGGGCTTATCCGTCAGTTCCACAGACTGTACGTGATGACATTGCCAAAGATCAGTTTTTGGAGGCTTTAGATTCACGTAACACTCAACTTCAGGTCGGACGGAACAAACCCCAAACACTTGATGAAGCATTGACTCTTGCCATATGTGACAGCCAAAATCTTTTCCGGTGGAAATTTATGAAATTTATTTATTTACTCAGAACATATATGATATATATAAAGAAAAGGGTTGGCAAGGTATAAACAATATGCCAAAAATCTCTCTGATTGAACTTCTGAGATGCAGATATAGAGGTGTGTGTGGTGGTTAGGTACACTGTAGGCCGAAACAGGAGTGTCTCCGGGTGTGTGGTCAAATGGTCTATAGACAGTGCTGTCACATGGCTCAATGGGCCCAGTGTCTCAGGAGTGGGGTCACATGGTCTGTTGTATTGCTCATGAATTATTCATGGTTTCAGAGAACGGTTACATAGAATATTGAAGCAGATAAAAAAATCCCGTCACAAATCTCCACTGCTTGTGAGTTGGGTTCCACACCAACTTCAAGTGTAGACCAACCAAATAAGTAGAAGTTTACAAAAACAAAACAATCAAAAGAGAAAATTAAACCAAAAAACATCCAGTGAGTCAAATTACATATTAAAGAAGCTCTGAAGACAATGTCAAAAATGAAACTCGAATTCCTCAATTAGAGAGTCAATCTAGTTGTGCCAGCAGGTGAGGATGGACTTCTTGTCGAACTCCGTCTTGACGTCGGTGACGATGTCTTCCGATGTCAAGCTCCTCCGTGGCCTTGGTGGCGCACTCCATGATGTCCTGCTGCACATCCCCTCAGTGGTCTTGACGACATCCACCCTCTGGTACTGGGGGCTTCTATTTAACCCATAGGTGGGACCCTTGGCAGGTACTACTACTCCGGGTCAGAGTGGACCTGGGAGCAATGGCAACTAAGGGGTGGCTCCACACTCCCCAAAGCTTCAGGACTGGGAAAAGCACTGAAGTCTTGCCACCGGTTGCAGTTTAACGGCATACCCAGGACCGGTGGTGAGACTCACTACAGCTCTTTGATGTGGTCGTCATAGCGATGTGGTTGAAGCGCCGACCAGCCGGCTAGTTGTCTCCCTCCAAGATTCTCAGCAAGCCTCTCTCCTAGGCTGGCAAGGGCTTGGCTGAGCTGTGCAAAGTCGGACTGTGACGTCGCTTCATCTGTCACTGTTCGGCAGTTGGTGACACGGACGGCTGACTCAGGCAGGTGATGCCGATTGGAGTGCTGACCTGCTGTCGCTCGAGTGGATCGTCTCGGTACCACTGGTTCAGCACTGTCAGACGTAGACTGGGACAGTGGGAGCCTCTCAGGCTCCACTACTTCGTCAGAAGCCTGGGGCTCCTCACTGGCTGAAGGGGACTGGGGCGATGTGGAGCCCTCGGGCTCCACTACTTCGTCAGAAGTCTGGGGCTCCTCACTGGCTGAAGGAGACTGGGGTGATGTGGAGCCCTCGGGCTCCACTACTTCGTCAGAAGTCTGGGGCTCCTCACTGGCTGAAGGAGACTGGGGCGATGTGGAGCTCTCGGGCTCCACTACTTCGTCAGAAGTCTGGGGCTCCTCACTGGCTGAAGGAGACTGGGGTGATGTGGAGCCCTCGGGCTCCACTACTTCGTCAGAAGTCTGGGGCAGCGACAGGCTCTCAGATTTGATGGCTGTGTTGGAAGCCTGAGTATCTTCCTTCAGCAAGACTGCCATGTCGTGCAGCGGCAGGGGTTCCTCTCCATCCATCCCATGGCTCTGATCGCTCATCGCCTCTCTGTCACAATGGTCTTCACTCTGGCCATTGGTAGCTCCATCTTCGTTGACTGGAGATTCCTCAGGGACTGACGCAGTTTCCTTAGGGCCTCCATTGTGATGTGGTGTGATCCCAGCTCCCTTATTGGGACCCTCTGCTGGGGGCACTACATCAGGATGCTCTGATGGCGCAGCTGGGGGCATTTCCTCTGGTACCATCTCTCGAGTGTCCAGTAGCTCCGTCCTCGTTACCCGTTTCTTGGGACTGGTGCCATCAGCTAGCTGTACTTCATAGACATTGGTATGGGGTCTTGCCGTCACCTTGAAGGGTGTTGCCTGCCAGTGGTCACCGATCTTATTCCTTCCTGGAACACGGTTTCTCAGCAGCACTCGGGTTCCGATGGAAATACCCTTGTCATTGACCCTCTCTGCATTACGCTTACACCTCTGCTCACTCTTCTCCAGTTGTCTATTTCTGGAGGCCTCTGCAGCAGCTCGTAGCCTTTGCTGGTGCTGTTCCACCCAGGCATCGCAGGTCAGAGGTCGCTCGACATTATCTTTTGGGCCAAGAAGGAGATCAATAGGGAGAGTGGGCTCCTGCCCCATGAAGACAAAGAAGGGGGACAAGTTGGTAGACGAATGAGGCGTGCAATTGTAGAGGAACACCAGTTCCTGGATGTGCAGGGGCCATCTCTTCTTCTGTTCAGGTGGCAGTGTGCGGAGACGGTCATGGAGCGTTCAGTTGAACCGCTCACATTGTCCATTCCCTTGTGGGTGGTAGGCTGTTGTCCGGCTCTTCTCAATTCCGTATACACCACACAGATCTTTGATAAGCTGGGACTCGAAGTTCCGCCCTTGGTCACTGTGGATTCGACGCGGAACTCCAAACTTCTGGAACCATTCCTGAACCAGTACTTTGGCCACAGTCGACGCCTTTTGATCCCGACATGGAACAGCCTGAGAAAACTTGCTGAACACATCAGTAATCACTAAGACGTTTTCTCTGCCATCTGTCGCTTTTTCAAGAAGAGTGAAGTCGATCGCCAAGATATCGAGTGGGCACTCAGCCACTAGCCTTCCCATGGATGGCCTCACCGCAGGAGTTGGTGCCTTGGAGACCGTGCATCTCTCGCAGCTTTTGCACCACTTCTCTACGGCTGCCGCCATTCCCGGCCAGAAACACCTCTTCCGGATGAGCGCAAGTGTACGCTCTCGTCCCTGATGGCCTGCCTGATTGTGGAGAGCTTCCATCACCATCGCTTGAAGCTTAGTGGGAGAAGCATCTGCAGAGAGTCACCTTCGACTGGATCATGAGACCGCACATACAGCACTTCACCATGAACTTCGAATCTATCCCATCTCCTGATAAGAGCTCTCAGGGCACTTGACTCATGTTTCAGCTGGCGACTCCCTGGTTTTCCGCCTCGTCTCCACAATCTGTAGAACCGTGAAATTAATGGGTCACCTTGTTGTAGTTTCGCCAGATCTTCATGGGAGTACCCTGGTAGGGTCAGAGAAGCAGATGGGGCCTCGGTAGCTATGGTATGGCTCGTACAGTCACCCCATTAGTTGGCGATACGGGATGGACGTCATGCATCGCAGTGGAATGGGTGACTTCTTGCAGGGTCTCTTCGGCATGACTTTTCTGCCGGCTGAGTGCGTCAGCATTGGAATTTGACCTTCCAGACCGATATTTTATCTGGAAGTCAAATTGCGCCAGCTGACTCGCCCACCGCATCTCGGTCGCACCCAGCTTGGCCGACTTCAGGTACGACAGTGGGTTATTATCAGTGAATACCATGAACTTTGCCCCCAGGAGGTATTCACAAAATTTCTCCATCACTGCCCACTTGAGTGCCAGCAGCTCCAGTTTCATAGAGCTGTAATTCTCCATATTTTTCTCTGGCGGCCTCAGACCCCGGCTGGCGTAACTAATGACGACTCGCCCACTTTCTTGGTCCTGGGACAGGACTGCACCTAGGCCATCCAGGGACGCATCTGTCTCCACAATGAGTGGTCTTGTGAAGTCTGGATAGCCCAGCACTGGTGGTGTCACTAGCCGTCGTTTCAGCTCCCCAAAGGCCTGAGTGCACTTGGCATTCCACTTCTCCAGGAAGGTCTGCTGCTGCTGCGCAGTGGGTTGGCGCCACTTCCTTCCCTTCTGGCACCCTTCCTTAGAGAGAAGTGCATGCAGGAGCAGCAACCTTGCTGAACCCCTTCACAAACCGGCGATAGTAGCCAGCCAACCCCAGGAATGAGCGGAGCTCCTTCTCGCTCTTTGGGCATGGCCAACTCTGTATGGCCTTGGTTTTGGAAGGATCAGTTGCGACTCCTTCTGCTGACACAACATGGCCGAGATAGTTGCACTCCTTCTTCAACAGATGGCATTTGCTTGCCTTGATTTTGAGACCATGTTGCCGTAGCCGCTGGAATACTACCTCAAGCCTCTCCAGATGCTCCTCGTAGGTCTTGGAAATCACCAGGATGTCATCGAGGTATAAGAGGAGTGCACTAAAGTTCACATCCCCCATCACCACCTCCATCAGCCTCTGGAAGGTTGCTGGTGCATTGCTGAGGCCAAAGGGCATCCGCAGATACTCGAACAATCCTCCCGTGCCAGCTCGAAAGGCCGTCTTGTGAATATCAGCCTCATCAATGGCAACCTGGTGGTACCCCTGGGCCAAATCAATGGAGCTGAATAGAGTGGCTCCCTTCAGAGAATCCAGGGCCTCCTCGATACGTGGCAGGGGGTATGCATCCTTGCGGGTTTTCTCGTTGAGCATACGGTAGTCGACGCACAGACGGAGACTTCCATCCTTCTTCCTAACGATGACTACTGGTGCCGCATAGGGACTCGTGGAGGGCCTGATGATCTTCTGTTGCATGAGCTTCTGAAGGTGTGCCCACACCTCCACCATCTGGTGTGGTGGGATTCTTCGATGTGGAACACGCACCGGCTGTTCATCCGTGGTCGGTATATTGTGGGTCACTGTGTCGGTGTAGCCCAAGTCATCTTCATTGTGGCAGAAGACATCTTGGTATCTATGAAGGAGACTAGTCAGCTGCTCCTTCTGCTTCGGACTAGACTGGGCACCTCCTAGGTCGATGTCGAAGGGTAAGTCCACCTCTGGCGTCTCAGACGTGTTGATCCTATTAGCGGTGACCTCCGTGGTATCACCCGACCTTAGGTAAATAGCATCGTCAGTCATGTCGATTGCACAGCCACTAGAATGAATAACGCGTGCCTCCGACACCATCCCAATTCGGCTTTTGGGCTGCAACCAAACATCATCATCTCCGATGTTTGCCACGGTAACTGGGACCAGTCCTCGATTAGGCTCAGCATACGTGTCAACTACTGCGATCCCCCTTGGTAAACTGGCTGATCCATCCCGGATGGCCTGGATTGCCACCTCTGCTCGTGCCTTGGTCTGCCTGGTGATGCAGGTGACGACGCGGGTAGAGTGACCAGGAACGAAGACTGGTTCCCTGCCCCCAACCTTGGCAAAGGACGTCTTTGCCTTGCTCCGTTCCTCTAGGTCGTATGCAAACAGTGCTTCAACCCACTGCTTGCCTCCAATCTCTTCAACTTTGCTTCTGTAATCTCTCCCGTGCTCTTCTTTCATGGCTCTGTGCAGCTCTCTCAGCACGTTGGATCCCAGCAGGCCGATCTGACGGCTGGAAGACAACTTGGAGGAAGAGACTAGTGTCCCAACTCGGTTGAGTTGCACCCCAAGTAGCTCCATGTCTAACTCTGCATAACCTATGTAAGGGATTTCAAGGCCGTTTGCCCCGTAAACCCCCTAGCCATCTTTTGACATCCTTCTGTACTGGAGCGCAAGATGCAAGGTGCTGGTAGAGGGTGTCTGGCAGGACAGTCACTTCACTTCCTGTATCCAAGATGAAGGGTATCTCGCTGCCGCAAACTGATACAGTAACTTCAGGACTGCTGGCAACTGCCCTGTCAAACACCTCCTCTCTCGTTGGCGTGTGGCTCCTTAAGATGGAGGGCTGGCATTTGGGGATTTCTTGTTGGTCGTGGGGGATGTGAATTTTGGGTGGTAGGGACGAAGGGTGTTGCCTCTGCCCAAGTGCTCTGTGGCGCTGCTGTCTGACTGCTGCTGCGTTGTTTAGAGTCGTGCCCTGCTTGACCAGAGTTGCGCCCTCTTCCTGATGGACACACTCGTGCTATGTGGCCCCTTCCGCCACACGAGTAGCATGTCAGGTCGCGGCGATTCTGCATGGCTCCTGCCGGGTGCATCGGTTGTGGGCCTGCAAGCACACTCGACAACTGCTGACAGAGCTTGTCTACATCTGCCTGGGTGGCTCACAGCTCCTCCTCCTGCTGGTCAAGGCGTTGCTGTAGCTGCCCATGGTCTGTGCTCACGCGAGCTGACAGCGCTCCCGATACTGGCAGTGATGGCATCTCCCATGCAAGAACCTTGCTCCTGAGAGTGGCAAAGCTCACACCCTTGTGTTCCTGGAGGTGCCGACGTACATCTCGCTGCAGTGAGGGATCGGCCAGACCAGCAGCGAACCTCTCGCACAAGATGGCGTCCTTGCTCTGCATCTGAGGACTATCAGCAGGCGATGCAAGCTCCACCCTCCGGAGGAGTTTCATCAGCTGGAGAGAATAATCTTGGATGGACTCTCCAGGGCGCTGTTGCCTCCCATAGAAGTCGCCCCATCTGGCCGATGGTGTCTCATGGCAAGCATAGGTGGCCAGGATCCATCTGACGACATCCTCCGCATTCGTCCGCTGTTCTGGGGGACACAGTCTCACCTCGTCTCGGGCGTGTCCGGTCAGATGGTCCAGGACAAGCTAGACACCCTCTGCATCGCTGAGGTCCTTGGTCAGCCTCCTCATGTCTTCTGCCCACTCCTTCACCTCTGGGTCCCGGTCTGAACTGGGCCGTCCTGACAGCTTGGTAGCCGTATCCCTTGGGATGACAACCAGCTTGGTTGCCTTCCCCTTACTCTCCACCTCCTCCAGCTTTGCGGTGAGAGCCTCGAGTCGCGTCTGGAGCTCCTCCATTCTGCATGTACTACCAAACCAACCCTTTTTTTCTGAGTCAACCACCTGATCCTGTCTACGACGCTTGTGACAGCCAAAATGATCTTTTCCGGTGGAAATTTATGAAATTTATTTATTTACTCAGAACATATATGATATATATAAAGAAAAGGGTTGGCAAGGTATAAACAATATGCCAAAAATCTCTCTGATTGAACTTCTGAGATGCAGATATAGAGGTGTGTGTGGTGGCTAGGTACACTGTAGGCCGAAACAGGAGTGTCTCCGGGTGTGTGGTCAAATGGTCTATAGACAGTGCTGTCACATGGCTCAATGGGCCCAGTGTCTCAGGAGTGGGGTCACATGGTCTGTTGTATTGCTCATGAATTATTCATGGTTTCAGAGAACGGTTACATAAAATATTGAAGCAGATAAAAAAATCCCGTCACACATAGAAGAGGAAATGCTGGTTTCCCTTGAGAATAAGAAGGCAGAAGTCAAACAGAAGGTAAAATCTGTTTGCGCTACGAGCCCTTCGGCTGGTACTCAAGTGAAAGACCAATGGGATTCTCGAGCTCGTTATGAGGAGATTAACAGAAAAATTTAGCAACTTACAAAAGCTGTCGAAACTTTGACTGAAAAACACCAGAAATTTAAGGACTTGACTTGCTGGAGCTGTGGCCAAAAAGGGCATGTCAAAGCAAAGTGTAAATTTCAAAATAAAGGGACTTACGATCCACGATTAAAGCAAAGTAGTGGTGACTCTAAACCAGATAAGTCTAAACATTCTAATCAGGAAAAATAAGTTCGACTGAGCCTTGGGCCAACCCTCAGTCGGTCAGTGTCGAGGCCCAAATGCCGAGTAGTAATGTGGGACAGTCATTGTACATACAGGTTGGAGTCCAAAACTGTGATGTACGATTTCTAGTTGATTCGGGTTCATCGCATACGATCATACACTCTAAAGTTTGGGATACTTTTCCTGATGAGGCGAAGAAGACTGTTATCCCTTATTCAACACCTTTGTTGACTGCTGGAGGAAATGTACTTTCTGTTGAGGGTGTAGCTACGGTTGTGTTATGCTTGGGTCACACTCGACTGAAACATGACGTAGTAATTGCAGAAGTGACGCAGCCTGGTATATTAGGTTCTGATTTCCTTGAAAAACATTGTGCGATACTTGATTTTGCTAATGCAAAACTGGTGATTGATAACTGTTCAATCCCATTACTAAGAGAAGTAGATTGTCCTAAATGTTGCAGAGTATGCGTTGCTGAAACCGTTACTGTCCCTTCTAAGTCCGAAGTTGTCTTGGGCGGAAAAGTCCAAGTTAGGGGGACTTTGCCTAATTCTGGTATTATTGAGGCAACTACTCAATACAAAAACAGAGGCAGTGGAGTTGTTGTTGGCAGAACCTTTGTAAACCCACCAAATATTATTGTTCCACTGCGAGTTATTAACCCCACAACGTCATACCTTGTTCTACACAGAGGAACTAATGTCACTATTGTTCATCCTGCTTGTGAGGTGACCTTAGAGACTACTGGTGATGCTTCATCCCAGTCAGCCAAGTTGGGGGCATTTATCAGGGATCTCCTTGAACGAAGCTCAACGGGGTAAACAACTGAACAGCATGACGCGCTGCAACAGACACTGGTTAAACATCAAGGTGCTTTTGTTGGTGAAGATGGTAAGCTGGGAAGAACCAACCAAGTCTATCATCATATTGACACTGCTGAGGCCCGACCCATTAAGCAGCCAGCGAGACGATTACCATTCAGCCAGCGAGCTGAAGCACAACAACAGGTAGATGAAATGCTACGTCACCCGACCATCTAATAGTCCTTGGGCTTCACCAGTTGTGCTGGTAAAGAAGAAAGATGGAACATTGAGATTTTGTATTGATTACCGACGTCTGAACCAAGTCACTAAGAAGGATGCATATCCCCTTCCTCGCATCGATGTCAGTTTAGATGCACTGGCTGGGTCTCGTTGGTTTTCAACATTAGATTTAGCGTCTGGTTACTGGCAGACTGAAGTCAACCCAGAAGACCGCCATATAACAGCATTCTCTACTGGAACTGGCTTGTATGAATTTAATGTTCTTCCTTTCGGGTTGTGTAATGCTCCAAGTACTTTTGAACGACTGATGGAAATCGTCCTTCATGCTCTCCACTGGAAGATCTGCCTCATATACCTAGATGATGTCATTATCTATTCAAAGACATTTGACGAGCATATGGAGAGACTTACACTGGTAATCACTGCTTTTGAAGAGGCTGGTTTAAAATTAAAACCTAAAATATGTGCTTTAGTTCGTAGGGAAGTCATGTATCTTGACCATATAGTGTCATCTAATGGGGTATCCACTGACCCAGAAAAAGTTCGGACGGAACAAGAATGGCCTACTCCTTGCAGTCTTTCTGAAGTCAGAAATTTTCTCGGTCTCTGCTCCTATTACCGCAAGTTTGTAGCAGGTTTTGCCCACATTGCTTCCCCTCTTCATCAATTGACACAGAAGAACGCCCAGTTCATTTGGTCTGACGAGTGTGAGTCTGCCTTCCAACAACTCCAATCTTGGCCTACCCAGATTTTGCAGAGCCATTCATTCTCGACACTGATGCCAGTGATAGAGGGATTGGTGCTGTCCTATCACAGGTGCAGGGAGGCAAGGAGAAGGTTATTTGCTATGCAAGTAGAACTCTTAGCAAATTCGAGCGAGGCTATAGTGTCACTCGTAGAGAACTTCTTGCTGTTGTCACCTATGTTCGGCACTTCAAGCATTATCTGTACGGATGGTGTTTTACCCTTCGCACCGATCATGGTTCCTTGAGATGGCTCTACAACTTTAAAGATCCTGAAGGTCAGGTGGCAAGATGGTTAGAGTTCTTAAGTTTTTACCAATTTGATATACTTCATCGTCCAGGTACCAAACACCTAAATGCAGATGCCATGTCCAGGTACCCTTCTGAGCAGTGCAGTGCCATACAGATGCCAAGCTGGGACCGTGAGGAGTTGAGGACGACTCAACTAGCCGACCCACAGCTGGCCCCAATAGTCAGGTGGAAGGAGAGTGGCAACAAACCAGACGTGGCCTCAAGCAGCGGAGTTGACGGAGACACAAAGGGGTACCTCTTCCAATGGGATCAACTAGAGATGCACCATGGCGTGCTATATCGACGCTGGAACGATGCCGAAGGTCAGGGGTCCCGTCTATTGTTGGTAGTTCCCAGAACTTGGCAAGCTGAGGTAATGCAAAGAGCACATGACGGGCCTGGGGGTGGTCATCTTGGAATCACCAAAACAGTCAAGAAGGTTAAAAACAAATACTTTTGGAAAGGGTGTGCTCGTGACGTCAAGATATGGGTCCGGAGGTGTCCAACGTGCCCCGGTAAGAAGTCACCAAACCCGAAGCGTCGTGCTGCACTAGTCCTGGCACCAGCAGGAGCCCCTATGGAGAAAGTGGCTATCGACATCATGGGTCCCTTACCCCTATCTTCGAGAGGAAACCGCTGTATATTAGTCATGGCTGACTATTTTACAAAATGGACTGAGGCTTTCGCTGTGCCCAACCAAGAAGCTGTTACTGTAGCACGTGTTCTGGTGGAGGAGTTTGTCTGTAGATACGGAGTACCAATTGCACTTCATAGCGACCAAGGAGCGAACTTTGAATCGTCTCTCTTCCAAAATATGTGTCGTTTACTGGGTATCCACAAGACTAGAACAACTGCATACCATCCGCAGTCAGATGGTCTCGTTTAACAGAACACTGCAGGCGATGATCACCATGTATGTTAAAGAAGACCAGACTGATTGGGACGAACATCTGCCCTATGTAATGATGGCCTACCGAGCGAGTGAACAATCCTCAACCAAAGCCACTCCCAACTTGTTGATGTTTGGAAGGGAAGCCAACATACCCCTTGATCTCTTAGCAGGCGATGTCCCTGAAAGTCGACCTGTGAGCACAGATGACTATGCCTATCGACTTCATCATAAACTTAAAGATGCATATGAAAATGTACGGACCCATTCTAAAGCAGCACAACAACGTCAGAAGCGCCTGTATGACGCCAAGCGCATGGGAACACCATTCCAGGAAGGTGATTGCGTGTGGCTATACACACAGCAAACCAAGCGAGGACGGAGTCCTAAGCTACAAGCTTTCTGGAAGGGCCCCTTCAAGGTCATACAGAAACTGTCTGATGTCATCTACAAAATAAGACATAAGAGTGGTGGACGGATTCAAATAGTCCATTTTGATCGTCTGAAGCCCTACGATGCACGGTCAATACCAGCTCCAGACGCTACGCCAAGCCGTGGAACGTCACCTTGTCGTGTGGACTGCAGGCAGGCAGATTCTGATGTAGAAGCCCCAATCTGGTGCCAGCCAGCTGAGGCTACTGGGATGTACACATCCATGGAGTGCCAATCCAATGAGGATGACATTTGGAGTGATTATTCTTCCCCGAGACTGGCACCCGGGAGTTCTACGAAGACAACTAGATATGGGCGGAGACGTAATGCCCCAGTATGGATGAAGACTGGAGATTTTGAACTGTAGAGGCAATCCTATGGTGGTGGGAATGGTTTGGCACAAATTGTCCAACCCTGTGAAAGTTACTTACCGTACTCTTAGGCCGGGTGAAGGAATCGGGGTAGTGTCAAAACTTACTTTATTCAAGTTTGTCTTTCATCCCTAATGAACCTAATTTTTATTTAATGTATTGAAATCCTGCATATAGTTCAGCCAAGTGAACTGCAGAAGAGACGTCTTTTTGAGTGTCTATTCCATCTGGACACAACATCCTGGATGTAAAACCTATACGATCGTTGTAAATATAATTTAGAACATGAACCGTAGAATAAGAGCAGCTGGGTTAGAAAGGGTCTAATTCCAGGTGCAAACGTTAAAACTTAAAGTAAACTTAGCGTAACGTATGTAGGCAACGGCATAGACTTAATTAATTAGTATAGAATGAGTAATTTAAACGAAAGTACTTGAATATAAGATTTTCAGGTTAGTGGCTCCCCCAAACAAATACTAATTTATAGGACTAAGGAATATTAATGCTTAATTTAACAAAGTTTGTAGTTCTCTCTCTCTCTGTGCAGGTGTTGTAGACTGGGCAGACCAACTCTTGAACTGTGTTTAAGACGTGAGGACACGTCTTCCCAGAGGAGGAGGCTGTGTAAAGAACCACCCCCCCCCCCCACAGGCCACTTTGTGCGGGCGAACACCCTATATCACATGGACAAGCTCATCAACCCATTGTCAACTGAAATCCCCCGAATAATCGACACACCGTTAGATGCAGAGATACCCTTATCTAAAAGGAATTCCCTTACTCCTACACCGGTGCTACAAAAACCGAGTTTGCATTGCTGCCACCAAATAAAGTTCAGAGAAATATTGTGCACCTCAGTAATCCCTGGACCCCTTAAGCCCTGTTTGCATTGGACTTTTTCGGTAAAACTTACGGAGACGATGGAAACTTTTCCCATTTTAAGTCCACTGCGGACAGCCTGGGACGTTTTCCTCTTAGTAACTTTTCCAAAGTCCAGCAGTTACTTTTACCAACCAACTTCTGCCCAGGAAAAGTTACCTGGTCACTTTATCCGAGACGAAAAGTCCTGTGGCGAGTTTCCAGTGCGTTGTTCTGTGTTTTTGGTCCCAATCATGGCGGATATTATTATTGATACAGTCGGAAATTTGGTTGGAGCTACCTGTGCATCATTTACAGATGATAATGGAGGATGTCAGCATCGTATCTTACGCCGAAAGAAAGCACAACAACGAACGCATCAGCTAACAATAGCTGTTGACGAGTCAATGGGGAAGGGTCACGAAATGCACCCTCATGAGTCATTATACTACCAGCTTGGTAACTTCTACCATGGTCTCGTGGTTACATTTGACCTTTTTTCATTTTCCCATCATCTCAGTACAAAAAAAAAGTCCAGTGCAGACACGGCTTTAGAAGCTGGCTCACCCGCCGTAGAGGAGAAAGACTGCGGGACTTGGCCCTCCACTGCATTTCTGCAAAGGGCCTAAGGCGGAGACATGCTTGTACTACAGGCCCACTCTGATCCTGCACAAATAGCCGATCACCGGCGTTAAAGGCCGATCCGTCGTAGCGCTCCACATCGACTGCACAGCGACCGGGCCCAAGCTGGTGACAACCCATCCGATGCAGGACAAACACAGGGACAAACCGGACTAGGGTGGTGGACGTGGGCATCAGATAAATGCGGATGTTGGGCTTGGACTTGTTTCTTGACCATCATATAAGCTTTGATACGATGACCAAATGCAGAACCGACTGAGAAAGGAGGCCTAAATATCCAGCTTCATGACTTACGATCCCAGCGAAATTCTGGCCAGGTCAGCATCGCATGGCCTGACGTCTTTGGAGACAGAGCAAAATGATGCAAAAAAACGCCGAAATCAGGAAATAATGACGAAAAGTCAGTCAGAGATGACCGAGGGACTGCACACAAATATAACCAAGGACACAAAACCAAAGAAATTTGAAGAGAATTTGATTTGTATCCTCCAGTTACCGGTTTTCGACGATATAAGGACTTTTCTTCAAGCTGACCAATGTAGACGAAAGTATCACACTAAAAGAGCTCTCAGTCACTTTGTCCACACCACAGACTATTAGAATAATCATAGAGAAGGTTGATCAAGCTTGTCACTTCCGTAAGATTACCCGGTTTTGTTGACGTCCGCAGCTCACCGCGCAGTAAGCATCGTCACCTATTTTCGATGGTGGTGTTTAGTAAGGTGTCCCAGTGCAGCCAAATGCAAAATAAATTCTTAAAATAACTCAAAATGCTGTGTGGCACTGTAAAATTCTTCCCTGTATGTTTTTGTGTGTTCATCTTTGTGGTTTTTTTTCGACACTGCTTCTAACATTTTCCTCAAATCATTCATAATTTATGCTTAAAACATATTGGTCTGGTTGACGTCTTCTTTTGTGATGTTTAAAAAAACTCCACAATCCTCTTTCTCACTGCTTCTTCAGTTATGACCTTTCCCAATGTCACTCTAGAGACACATTTCCTCCTTCTTGGTACTTTCTCTCACTGCCCTTTTATTTTTTTTCATTTTTTATAAAAGTCTATTGGGCCATGTTATTTTTTGTCTTTAAATAATAATAATAAAAAAATAAAAAAATTATATAAGCGAGACGCCCTATAGGAGCCTCCATAGTTTTTACCCAGAACGGACTGCCCAAAGTTGCGTGATATATATTTTTTCTACGTATGTTGGGGTTTGTTATGGTACACTTAGATTTTTTTAGGACCAACAATAAAGAAAACTGGAGCCTCGAAGCAACTGCCAACTTTGTACCTAGGAAAATAAACCCAAAAAGAGCAAGTTTTTGAATCACACGAGTTTGGCCTACTGAACGAGCCTTAACTTCCGAAATTCTCAGTGACGGACAAAGAGCAGGAAACAAACCGGAAGATACGAAGTCTGAGATCGTTATACAGAGTTGTTTTCATCGTGCGATGTGAGTTAGAAGGCCAAGCGTCAAAAACGTGTACCGTCGAAAACGGGGGTTCCCACGATACATATTGTGTGATTGTAAACAACGCCGAAGTGGCTTTTCGCGCCCTTAACGGCATGCGAAGTGAAATGTTACAAAATGTATCACATTCCTGAGGACACGAACCATGCCCCAGATGTGGAACAAACTTCGTTTACAATATCCCGACAAACCATAACAGTAATCAGCTGATCCCCAGCAAGCTAAGCAACCAGACATTATTGTGTGCTTCTTTGGAAGAAGGGATTTCATCTTGCAGTGATAAGATGAAATGACTGAGGATGTTAAGTGGACAATTTGAACACTTGCAAAACTGATAGAGAAATGACATATGCATTTGTTTCACTTTGGTTGGACTTTTCTCAGGTAAGTCAGTTGTTAGGGTGTACTACCTTTGTCATGAAGTTGTCGTGCTCATCGCCACAGTTGTACACAGCTCCAGACAAATGGCCCCCTTGCCAGTTGATTTTTTCTGTGAGCAATTGTCAATAATTTGGTTTAGTTACTGTAAATAGCTGACCTTTTTCAGATGACAATTCAGGATGGATCTACTAAAATCACCAAGAAGACGAAGAACATTACATACATTTCCTTTTGAAGGCAAAACAAAGTCTGATTTTTTTATTTCAATAAACCAAATAATTTTCAATTGCTACATGTAGGAAAATTTGCAAATAAACCCATAATTGGAAAAGTTGGATAGCTTTTATGAAGAGGTACAAAAGAAATTAATAAATCTTCATAAACAAGTACATAGATCTCATGAAAACAAATGTAAGGATGATAGTTCATCAGGGCTTAATGGGAGAAGGGTAATCATGCTTCACTTATACAAGTACACCCACCCATGCTCTTGTACTTGTTCTTGGCTACATCTAGAACTGCCGCATGAGACAAGCCCCTTTCAGGCAGCTTGGTAGTGTATGTCTGACCTGGTGCAAGAGGAAACATGTCCTTGGCAATGCTGGCCTTTGTCTTGTCAAGTTCTTGCTGAATCTAGTTTTGAAATTTTGAATAAATATGAAAATAAATTGAAAAATTGGCAAGGAAAACTTTGACGGGACCGAGATTTGAACCTGGGACCTCTGGTTTAGCATACCAGTGCTCTTCCCATCTGAGCTATCCAACCCTTAAATGGTGGCCTCCCAAATAGTCAACTACAATGTAGTATTTGCCTGGGGTGGGGGCGCAAGTCAGAAGTAATTCAACCATACTGCCGTATATCTCCAGGGATCACACCCCCCACATTTTCATTCAGATGCAAACAACCAACAATTGTTGTAAACCTGACAACAGCGGCTCGGGGATCACCCAAAGAGGATGCAGCTTTTTCAATTCAAGTCAAACAAATCAATGAAAAACTGACTCGGAACTTTTGAACAAATTGAAAAATTTACTTTGGCAAAGAAAAGTCTTACTGTTTGTTCTGATTTTTCTCCCCTACTTTTTCTTCATCCTCTTCGGACATTTTTTTTCTGCGTGAATGATCTAGCAAACAGCAAAAGAGTTTCGAACCAAACTTGGCCAAAACAATGTTCTGATTGTCCTGTCATGTATTTTCCTGGAGTGGCTCAAAGGATGGTCACGTGACAGCACTTTAAAGGTGCAAACTGCCAAGTGCAATAATGATGCAAAACTTCTACAGGTTCATCACTTGGCACATATCTACTGGTAGGTTGGCTCCCTTGTCTCACTATTTGCTAGAAGTAAAAGGGGATTCCAAGACCAACATTTTGATTATCTGTGACATCATTTGACCCTTGCTTCCGGTTGAAACTGGCAGTGTTGTTGCGGGGAAGTGGAAGGGGAAGGGGAAGGGGAAGGGGAAGGGGAAGGGGAAGGGGAAGGGGAAGGGGAAGGGGAAAGGGGAAGGGGAAGGGGGAGGAGGGGGAGGGGAAGGGGAAGGGTAAGGGGAGGGGGAGAAGAGGGGAAGGGGAAGGGTAAGGGGAGGGGGAGAAGAGGGGAAGGGGAAGGGGAATGGGGAGGGGGAGGGGGAGGGGGAGGGGAAGGGGAAGGGGAGGGAGAGGGAGAGGGGAGGGGAGGGGAGGGGAAGGGGAAGGGGAAGGGGAAGGGGAAGGGGAAGGGAAAAGGGAAAGGGAAATGGGAAGGGGAAGGGGGAGGGGAAGAGGAAGGGGAAGGGGAAGGGGAAGGGGAAGGGGAAGGGGAAGGGGAAGGGGAAGGGGAAGGAAAAAAGGGGAAGGGGAAGGAAAAAAGGGGAAGGGGGAGGGGAAGGGGAAGGGGAAGGGGAAGGGGAAGGGGAAAGGGGAAGGGGAAGGGGGAGGAGGGGGAGGGGAAGGGGAAGGGTAAGGGGAGGGGGAGAAGAGGGGAAGGGGAAGGGGAATGGGGAGGGGGAGGGGGAGGGGGAGGGGGAGGGGAAGGGGAAGGGGAAGGGGAGGGGAGGGAGAGGGAGAGGGGAGGGGAGGGGAGGGGAAGGGGAAGGGGAAGGGGAAGGGGAAGGGAAAAGGGAAAGGGAAATGGGAAGGGGAAGGGGGAGGGGAAGGGGAAGGGGAAGGGGAAGGGGAAGGGGAAGGGGAAGGGGAAGGGGAAGGGAAGGAAAAAAGGGGAAGGGGAAGGAAAAAAGGGGAAGGGGGAGGGGAAGGGGAAGGGGAAGGGGAAGGGGAAGGGGAAGGGGAAGGGGAAGGGGAAGGGGAAGGGGAAGGGGAAGGGGAAGGGGAAGGGGAAGGGGAAGGGGAAGGGGAAGGGGAAGGGGAAGGGGAAGGGGAAGGGGGAGGGGAAGGGTTGGGAGAAGGGGAGGGGAAAGGGAATGGGATAGGGAAGGGGAAGGGGTGAAGGAAGAGGAAGAATAGGAAGAGGAACTTGAACCTTTTCCACATTTGTCAGTGCTTTTGCAACATACAATCTGGAAATCGTTGCCTCCAATAAAACTTCTGTGGCTAACTGTGCTGTAAACAAACTTTAATGTATAAAGTGTTTGCATTTAAAACAGTGGTTTATGTAACCTGCAATTACCCACATTCACAACATTTAAAAAAAAACAAGGTAAAAGTCTGATGTTGCCTAGCTATATTATGTAAGTTTTCAGTTTTAGCACAGCTACGCCATACAGTGTAGGTTTGTCATAAGTAATACACCATATCAAGTGAAAGTTATGCAAAGTTTCATGAAACTGGCAGCTGAATGCTGATATTGCAAGCAAAAGTCCTGCTTGACCATTCATTAAACTATAGTTACTTTGTCTACATGTACAAAATTCTGAAATAACAAATTAATAATTTCATAATAGTCCAATAAAAAGTATGATTATGGTTACCTTTCGACCTATGATGGGGAGTCGTCTCACTGTCTTAAAGAAGTATTGTTTTATCCACTCTGGAAGGTCTGTGAATGAATGAAATATTTAGTTTGACATCAATTGACATGATACAAAGCACAAAACAAGGCTCAGTTATGGTATAAGCACATACATGTATGTGCATGTACAGTAGGTGTACATATTTTGTACTAAACGTACAAAATGGCAAAGGTCAGGACTGCAGTTTCCAAATAAATTTAAAAAAATCTATGTGTATGTGAACTTTAAGAGTTAGAACTCTAACTCCCCACCACTTGTTTCTAGCACATGACCTGAATCCTGCACAATCCTACAATCCTTCCGTGTTAAAAGCCCCATATGACCTGAATCCTGCACAATCCTGCAATATATGTATGTGCGCCACTGCCTGAATTCTGCAAAATCCTGCATTGAATTTTTGGTCAGTGTTATATCAAATCTTGGAAAGAGAAAGTGGCTTTTTGTGGCTCAGATTTATGACTGTTACTTCTTGTTGCTGTCATGTTTTCATCATTGCCTTTTTTATTATTTTTGTATTTAGCTTTTCCGCCGCGAAGCGGAAAAGCTATTGTTATTGTTCGGAATATTTTTTTTTTCTTAACCACTTCGCGCCGGGGGGTTTTTCAGCACCGATGACCGCCATACGGGGGTTTTTGAACAATGCATCATTTTAAAATCTTGCTAAAACAATCGGAACAATATATTTCTGTGAAATAAATCGATAAGGGTATACTATGGGTACAAGAGAGTAAAACCTGGCACAATTCGGACGTCGTTGTGGCCTTTGTCAAGAGATTATCCGTTCGAAAAAGGGCCCTTTGTGCGTCGTCAATGGACCGTAACGGACGTGTGTGTGTGGGTGCGTGTACGCTGCTGACAATACCTGACCGCAGACTCCAGCCTCCACTCTAGGCAGTCAAATCTTCGAGTTGGTCGGCCACAAACGAGCGTACAGATTACGGTAAAGAATGTGGGGGGAATTCCAATGCCAGACCGACGACCGTTGGGCTGTGTGGCATGCAAAGACAATGTCCCCCGCGTGCTTTCAGCTGCAGCGCGGTATCCCTCGATCCTCCACAGTAAAAGTCCAACAATTGCACAATTACTGCTGCTCATCTTGCAATTCATGTGGCAACTTGCGTCAAAAAGGGTCTTTGTACTGATTCATATTGCTTTGTTCTAAGCTGAAAAGAGTCTTTGTTTAGAATGTGGACAATAGTGGTGCCCGGATTCGGAGGGCCCCGTTGCAAAGGCAATCCAATTGACCTCCGGATTCGGAGGTCCCGGCGCGAAGTGGTTAACGGAAAAATCCCATATACAAAGCACAGGGTTTTTTCAGAGGGCACTTTTGCCATTGAACACACTTGGATTGTTTTCAAACTTGGCAAATGCATAGAGCCATTGCTGAAGTTGTGCACAGTTGTATCTAAATCTTCATGACATCACCACGTGTCACGTGACAGCGCTTTAAAGGGGCAAATTTCAAACTCCATTATATGCAAAAGTAAAAGTTTGTTTGGTTTCAAATTTGCACTATATCTAAGTTGGGAAAAGGTGTATCCAAAAATTTCCCTCATTTGATTGTGACGTCATCTTATGAATATTAATGAGGTCATGAACTTTTAAGATTTTAACATTCAATTGAGCATATTTGGCCAACGGAGCAAGATTTTTTTAATGTTTTTGTTGATATATATTGGGCATGTACCGGTAGTTTAGAAACACCCTCCGGGGCTAAAAATGCCATGAAGCAATCGTGACGTCATCAAAATGCGTGTTTTTAAAACACATATTTGCCAAAAGTCAATCTTCTCGAAATTTGGTGGGCAGTTAGCTATTGGGCTAGACATTATAAATCATGAGTTTGGAAGCAATTGACCATTGTTCAGAATTATTATGATTTTTTGAAAAATATAATGAAGTCCCATAGACTTTGTGCACAAAATATGCACATGCGTTTTGGGGTAGGAATGGATCATTTGATCGTGACGTCATTTCATGAATATTAATGAGGTCATGAACTTTTAAGATTTTAACATTCAATTGAGCATATTTGGCCAACGGAGAAAGATCTATTGGGGATGTAGTTTAGAAACACCCTCCGGGGCCAAAATGCCATCTTCTCGAAATTTGGTGGGCATTTAGCTATTGGTCTAGGCATTCCAAATCCTGAGTTTGGAACCAATTCACCACTGTTCAGAATTATAATGATTTTTTTAATATTATAATGAAGTCCCATAGACTTTGTGCACAAAATATGCACGTGGGTTTTAGGGTAGGAATGGAGAGTACGGGTTCGGTTTCAATTTTTTGTTTCATTTTTTTTTTAGAGAACCAGATGCGGAAAAGTGTTATGTTCTGTTTGCCAACAGACATAAATCTCTAGTTTATTTTTGTTTTTATTATTTTTTAGGGGGGATTTTCTTTTCTTTTTACAACACCATTCTACTCCTTCTTTCCTTATTCTTTGTCTTCTTCTTTGTTTTCTTTGTCTAATTCTTCTTGGTCTTCTTCTTTGTCTTCTTCTGCTTCTTCTTCTTCTTGGATGGGTCAGGTGTTATCTGTACTGAGGACTCATCAGTGGTGGTGGTGGTGGTCATGGTTGGTGGCTATGCCGCCCGGTGGAACTGAATGAAGCATTGTCCATGGCAAAGGTTAACTGAACACACTCCACAGCCATTCCTGGTTTTCCTCATGTACCCTGACTCGGTGACCCCGTCGTGATGGAGGCACCACTGGCATCTCTTGGGGTACAGGCCTGGAATCTTGCAGGAGTAGTGTCCCATGAGATTGTGGCCAGGGACAGCTTTCAGGGACTTGGCCTGGGGATTTGTTGATCCTCTAGCATACAATGTACCCGGCGATCAGCTCCATGGCGAGGTTAAGGATGAATTGACTGTGGGTGAGTTGCTTGGCTGTGGTAGGCCTTGCATCCTCACTAAAGCTGTCATCAGTGGAAGAATCACCTGGTACTTCCTGATGGCGGTGCTTGATGTGAGAAATGTATACATTTATACGGCATACATCCATCAGGAAGTACAGGATCTTCTTCCACCAATATTGCGCCTTCTGGGAACAGGTGTAGTATGCCCGGAGCTGGTCGCCTCGGTCAACCCCACCCATGTAGGCGATGTAGTCGATGACTGGTGGTGGGTAGGGACGATGGTTGTCACCCTGTGGCCACCATCACCAGGGACCTTCCGCTTCACGAGGTGTGTATAGGGTCTCGCCATCCTTGATGGGCGGTGGAGAGGACCATCATAGCTTTACTATCCCTCCAGAGGGTCGTCACCATCTGGCCTTTCTGTCCGGCGTAAAAAGATCCCCTCTTCACTGCCTTCATCCCTCGCATCAGTGATGTGAGCTCATTCGGCAGGCCTCGGCTGTTGGCCTTAACCGCTCCAGTCAGGTAGATCTTCTTGGCTAGTAAGGCCTTGGCCAGAGGGATGGAGGTATACAGGCAGTCTGTGAACACGTGGTGGAAGCGGCCACGCTGGTGATTGGCCAACTTGGTCAAAATGGCCATCATGGTCGTCTTCTTCCAAGGGTGGGTGAGGAAGTTCAAAATTGCGCCTGTCGATGACTCTGCCAAGACGTATATTTTGAAGCCCAAGCGGATGTGTTTGAACGGCATGAAAAATTTCTTGACCGCAGACTTGTATCCTCTGTACCGGATCATACATGTAGCCTCTTCTATGGCCAATTCCCGGATGGCATGGTAGTGGGTGAGGCAGCGATGGCGTATTTTATACCATACGGGCTGAAGGGGATACAAGGGGTGTTTTCGCCGGAATCGGTGTTGATGCTTCTTGACACGCAGGAGTGCAGGGTCTTTATCAGGGTCGGCACATGTGATGAACGTGTTCAGCGCATCAAACCAATTCCTTGGCATGGTCTGGGCAATTACAGGGTTCCTGAGAGCAGGATGTGAGCTCCAGTAATTCCTGTAATTGGGGAGCTTGTTCAGTCCCATCAGTCCCACCAGGCACGGATTTCCGGAACAGTAGTGGCTGTCTTACCTGCCTCTGAGTTTCAGGTTTGTCCAATTGACGATACGAGAAACAAAGAGAGGGGGAAAAACCTCAGGAAGTAGTGGGGGGGGGGGGGGGAGTCACTCCTGCGAAACCTTGGCCCAGGTGGTTCTTTGGCCTTGAAGGGTCGCACAAATACATCTTGGAGGCTCCTCGTCCACCCGTTCTCATCACATGGGTAGTCGGGTTGAAGTGCTGAGGATTGATCGGGATCATTGTCAGAATCAGGGTCAAGCAGCCTCTTCTTGCCTCTTCTCGATGATGGGCGAGGACATCTTTTCGCTTTCACTTGTGGACTGGGCTCAGGAATATCACTTCCAGTCTCTTCCTCCTCCTCCTCTTCTTCTTCTTCCTCTTCCTCTTCTTCATCTTCCTCCTCCCCTTCCCCCTCTTCATTCTCCTTATCCTCCACTCCGTCTTCCTCCCATCTCTCTTCAAATGAGCTGCTTGGTCGAGGAACTCCTCTTCTGAGCTTTCAGATGTCTCTGCCAAGACTCGGTACCTCCGCCCCATGCGCACTCCTGCCTGGATGGCACTATGGCGAATAGCCTTCCTAGCTCCGCCTTCCTAGCTGCTCTTCTGTTGCCAGCTTTTTTTTGGGGGGGCCACCCTTGTGTTTTTCCACCTCCTTCCTCTTCTCAGGCTCTGACTAGGGCCTGCTGCAGACTACTTTTCTTTCATCCTTTTCCAGCGGGTGTTTTCTTTCTCCATTACCACCAATGGCTGAGGTGAAGAAGAATGCAGACTCTTCTTCTGTGAGCGAGTGCTGTAACCCTCTTGCTTCACGAGAGGTCATGGTTGTCTGGTGGAGATCTGGAGTTTTCAGCCTTATTTATAGCTAAAATTTTATAGCATTTTTGTATAGATTATATAATATGGCAGAATTTGAGATTACTCTTCATTATCATGCTCCTTTTGAAGTTCACTGACATGTGTAACAAAAGAATGACCAACTGAAAAAATTACCTTCTAATAATAGATTTGCCCAAGACTTGACCCCCTGACCATTCTTAAATACATTGCAAGAAGAGTGCTATGAATTTAGACACTAGACCACTGATCCCCTGACCTTCGGGTCTACTGCCCACAGGCACACTCTGAGTGGTCAAAATAACAAGTCCCAGTGTAGTCACACAACTACTTATTACCCAGTAACCCCTCCCCATTCATGGCTCCACTTGACTTTGGGTGAACTCAACCATGAATCTCAGCACACTGCTATACACAATTGACCAGAAAATGACCGAAAGCTCATGGTTGAACGCACCCACGACAACACTCAGTTCACAGCAACACTAAAAAAACTGACCAGAAAATGACCAACCACTCGTGGGTGAATGCACCCACGAAAGCATTGTCAGAAAACTGCCACACACTCCCAAAACTTTACCAGAACATACCCAGGAGCTCGTGGGTAAACTCACCCATGAAAGTACTGTAGTCTCAGTGCACTGCCCGAGAATTCCAAAACCTCACCAGAAAATGAGCAAGAGCTCTTGGGTAAACTCACTCACGAATGCAGGCCAGTGCAACCCCAAACCTGACAGCCCAACAGTTTTTCCCTGGACCATTGGTACATATCCCCCTTTGTGATAGGCCTTATAACCTGGATCCTACATTTTCCCAAAGTGGCAAAAACTCCACACATGCCCTCAATCCTACAGATTCATCCTCCATTACATTGGGCCTTGTAACCTGGATCCTGCAGTTTCCTACAGTGACAAAAACTCCACATGCCCTCAATCCTGCAAATTCCTACTATGCATCAACTAACGCATGCCCTCAATCCTACACATTCCTACACTAGGACAATAGGAATCTGTAGGATTTGGGATGATTATGGATTTATTAACTACAGTCGACTCCTGTTATAACGAGGTTGATTATACCGACAACTCTGTTATAACGAGCATATTTTCAAAGTCCTGATCAATTTGTGCAAATTTGTAAGGAGGAAAAATTTGTGTATAACAAACGAGACTCCGGTTATAACGATCATTTTTGCTGACCAAAAGCATGTTCTTGACCCATTTATGATGACTTCTTTTGTAAACTACGGGCGCCGCAGTGTGTCAAAAACCAAAACTTATTCAGGAATCGTCATTCAATGCCGCATGCATTGCACGCAGTGCTGCGGTTTCATGTGAACGTTGTTTTATCTCGCCATAATGGGACGGTTTGTATGGTGGCCCAGACGGGACATCGTAAACCGCAAACATCTGCGGTTAAAAATCCCCCTTGCGGTTTTAGACAATGGGGCTTTTAGGGGATAATGAGTGCATGGAAGATTTGCTCCATATCGTTTAACCACTTCGCGCCGGGACCTCCGAATCCGGAGCTCCATTGGCTTGACTATGCGACGGGGCCCTCCAAATCCGGGCACCACTATTGTCCACATTCTAAACAAAGACTCTTTTCAGCTTAGAACAAAGCAATATGAATCAGTACAAAGACCCTTTTTGACGCAAGTTGCCACATGAATTGCAAGATTAGCAGCAGTAATTGTGCAATTGTTGGACTTTTACTGTGGAGGATCGAGGGATACTGCGCTGCAGCTGAAAGCACGTGGGGGACATTGTCTTAGCATGCCACACAGCCCAACGGTCGTCGGTCTGGCATTGGAATTCCCCCCACATTCTTTACCGTAATCTGTACGCTCGGTTGTGGCCGACCAACTCGAAGATTTGACTGCCTGGAGTGGAGGCTGGAGTCTGCGGTCAGCGATTGTCATCAGCGTACACGCACGCACGCACACACGTCCATTACGGTCCATTGACGATGCACAAAGGGCCCTTTTTCGAACGGATAATCTCTTGACAAAAGCCACAACGACGTCCGAATTGGGCCAGGTTTTACTCTTTTGTACCCATAGTATACCCTTATCGATTTATTTCACAGAAATATATTGTTCCGATTGTTTTAGTTAGATTTGAAAATGATGCATTGTTCAACAACCCCCGTATGGCGGTCATCGGCGCTGAAAAAAACCCCAGCGCGAAGTGGTTATTACCTAACAGTGGGGACGTAAAATGCTCCTAAGTTTGAAATCCAAAAAATAAAAATTCGGAAGTAATATTGGTGCGCCCTCTCTTGACTGATTCAAGAACAGCAGAACGAAATGTCCAACGTTTTTTTATCGGAACATTGTGTGTGAGTGACGAATTTATGTGCTCAAAGTTTCCATCGTGTCCGGATTAAGGTCGTCAAATATACCACGGAGGAAGATATTTTCAACCTTTGTTTCATTTATTTTATTCACCAGCATTTGTTTTCCAAAATACATGTAATGTGAAATAATCTACATTGCATTGGCTTGAGTCAGGATTGCAATACACACGTAAAAACATGTGCCCATACAATGATCAACGTCGGCTGTGGATAACCAAGGAGAATAACTGCGCCCTTGTTGTAACAAGGTTCCGGTTATAACGAGGGAATTGCGAAAGTCCGGCGGACCTCATTATAACGGGAGTCGACTGTACCTACATGTGCGTACATGACATTTTATCACTAATTGATCAAATGCTTTATTCTCAGAATTCATTCTAGTATTTAGGCAGTAAGTCACGGGTTGACAAGATTCATAATTTGGTTGTGAAATGTGTGACACAACAACAAATCACAGCACAATCGAAACACAAATGTACGAGACTATACATGTTATGCACACGCTGGGTTGGCTTCTTTGTAATGCTTGTGGGTGCTTACATGTACTGTACCACACAAAATGCCATCAGCAATTCAGTGTCAACAAGGGTTCCTGCTCTTTTGCAAACAGCCAATCAGCTGCATTGGTTGCAACTTTATAATGAATATTCATTGTAAGTTGCCAGTGCCGTAGGCAGAGTGCTGAACTGTACATGTACTTCACAGAAGGTCTTTGCACTTGTTTTTCCTGGAAGACATGTGCATACCTTTCTTGTGTATGATAGTTGGACCTTTTTGTAACAATGTGGAATCGTCACGCTGTGTAAGCATGGCTCGGTGAAGCTGTCAATCTACATGTAGTTGATCCAATTTTTTCGGCAAATGGGGACAAGAAAAACTGAAGTATCTCTTCCATGCATAACTATCTAGAAGTGGTGCTTTGAGTGTAAGGTAGTATTTTTTTTTAGCACCTTTCATTATCTGCAGACATGTGTAGAATTTGAGGAAAGCATGCTGGCTAAATTTACTTAACAACATTTTTGAGTAACACAGTTTTGCCAAAAAGGATTCACAGACCAATGAGCATATGTGTCAGCCAATCACAGTAGAGAATTTTGGCCAATGAGAGAGCTGTAGTGACAAAACCTTTAACCAATATGACACCTGAATGGGAGGGCTGGCATTAAGCAATGCATGTAAAAAGTTTCAGTTTGTCACAGCCTTTGTACATGTATGGGTTACAATCAGGCTATGTGCCAACTTTAAAAATATCTAATTACCCGCCTCCACCCTGTCTCCACCTTGTAATATGTACTTTATGAGAAGTGAATTTTGAATCGAGCATGTACTTGTATCATCACCAGTTATTGGTTTTGGGTTCTTGGATGTGCACCAAGAGCCATCTTCTTCCCAACGGTTCAGTTGGGGAATTGTATCCTGTATAGACTTGGAAGACATTTGCGCTTTTGAAGCAGTTTTGGGCGGGAATTTGACAGACATTGTGGGAAATAAATAAAAAAAAATATTAGCTCCTATAATGGCCAATAAAGTTATTTGTCCATTTACAGCTGCTCTGGCATACAATGGAGGCATTAGGACAGTTACTTCAATGTTTTGTGTCAGGCACTCGAATGGCTCCCTGAATGTTCACCATGGGCCATTCCTCCCGTAACTTTAACGGGGGAACATCAGGTGCCTGCACAGCTAATAGTTAAGCTTCGGTGTTTTTCATTTCAGAGTTCTTAATCGATGTTAACATGACTGTTGGCTTGTACAGGTTTTAGGGTCTAGAGTGCCCAATTGTTATTCAGCATTTAAGTGCAGAGCCAGGGCGGTATAATTATTGCATTAACATGTTCTGGGTCGCATGTTTAGAGTTGTACAGTGGTGGGCCAGGTGTGGCCTAAACCTGGATGGACTGGTGTGCCATGTTAACGGTGGGCCTGGTGCGCCCTGATTACACGTACACATGTATGATGGTCATACTTGCAGCAGGGTCTGGTGTGCCCTAAATGTTTACATGGTCTACTTGGCCATGTGTATGGTGGGCCTGGTGTGCCCTATTTCATGGTTGGGTCTGGTGCGCCCGATGAAATGCAATTTGTTGCCAGTTTGCCCACAAAATTCTGGTATCTGGCAAGATACAGCAAATTTGGAAAATAAAACAAAGCTGTGGCAGAAAGACAAACAAAGCAAAGTGTGTGCTTGGTGATTTATTTCAGTCTGAGAATAAAAATGTTTGTATCTATAAGGCCATTGGGTTTCTTCTGATAGAAGTACATGTACATTGTAGGTGTGACTCACAGGGATGTACAGCAGTTTCCTGGCTGTACTAATTACATGTATATTAAACTTGCCACAGGTTTGGATTACAATCAGTTAGCCAAAGGTGCAAGTACATTTTTCATTGACCTTCAACTTTTTAATGAAAAAAAATCCAGTAAGTTTGGTTTCCTTAATATAAATCACAATAAGATTTGATCAGGAAAAATTCCATATGCCTTAGGCCTACATATCCAGGGATCACACCCCATTTCCATTCAGATGCAAACAACAATTACACATGTAGCTGCAAACCTGGCTACACCAGTACAGAGATCACGTGCAGGTTACAAGGCCCAATGTGATGGAGGGCACTTGGTATTAAAAAAATAATCACATTATCACAAAAGGGAGTAAGTACCAATAGTCCAGGGAGACACTGTTGGACTGTCAGGTTTGGGGCTTTTTACTGAAGTATTGTAGGATTGTGCAGGATTCAGGTCATGTGCTAGAAACAAACTTCATGTAGTGGGTAGTTACATGTAGGGTTGACTTTTACCATGTGTTAAAACTTCACTGTGTAAGTTTGGTGATGTACAGTAGTCTTTTGTTTAAGTTTTATTCAAATTTTGATGGACATGACCGAAGTAAGCATGTCACGCTCCGTAAATGGCATGATTGAAAATATTCAGCCTTTGAGTAAAGCATTTCATGGGTCTGGCCTAGACTGTGCCAAAAGAAAGCCAGATTATAGAATGCATTTTTACTTACCCATACAAACTTTTCATAGACCTCTGTTACGTGTACATGTAGCAGACTTAATCAAGCACACAGAATCCTGTTAACCGCATTGACAGTGCATGAACATGTACTTAATTGAGATGATGGTGGTTTCTTCAAGTGTGTCCTTTAACCACTTCGCGCCGGGACCTCCGAATCCGGAGGTCAATTGGATTGCCTATGCAACAGGGCCCTCCAAATCCGGGCACCACTATTGTCCACATTCTAAACAAAGACTCTTTTCAGCTTAGAACAAAGCAATACGAATCAGTACAAAGACCCTTTTTTACGCAAGTAGCCACATGAATTGCAAGATTAGCAGCAGTAATTGTGCAATTGTGGGACTTTTACTGTGGAGGATCAAGGGATACCGCGCTGCAGCTGAAAGCACGCGGGGGACATTGTCTTTGCATGCCACACAGCCCAACGGTCGTCGGTCTGGCATTGGAATTCCCCCCACATTCTTTACCGTAATCTGTACGCTCGTTTGTGGCCGACCAACTCGAAGATTTGACTGCCTGGAGTGGAGGCTGGAGTCTGCGGTCAGGGATTGTCAGCAGCGTACACGCACGCACACACACACGTCCGTTACGGTCCATTGACGATGCACAAAGGGCCCTTTTTCGAACGGATAATCTCTTGACAAAAGCCACAACGACGTCCGAATTGTGCCAGGTTTTACTCTCTTGTACCCATAGTATACTCTTTTCGATTTTTTTCACATAAATATATTGTTCCGATTGTTTTAGCAAGATTTGAAAATGATGCATTGTTCAAAAACCCCCGTATGGCGGTCATCGGCGCTGAAAAACCCCCCGGCGCGAAGTGGTTAAGCCTTCCTCTGCATCACCTTGCAATGAAGGTGGCAGATAATGGTGGCACAAGACAATGTCCAGTTCCCAGCTGGATGACACAGACACATGTAGCATGGAGCTGCCGGCTGTTGGTGATATTGATAATCCATGGGGTGACTGGTGATGGTGGTGAAGGATGTAGGACAGACAGCTACATCAGAGCAGTGATCAGACAACACTGCTGACCCACACTCACTCATATCATGATGGAAGAATTCCATCCTCAGCAAGCCAATAACAAGCATGGCTAAGACAGTAACCAGAATAATCTGCCATGGCTCCTTCCCCTCACAATGCTTGTTAATCATCAGCCGGACATCATTCAAGTACAACTCACCAACCTCCTGCAGGCGAAAATCAATCTGAAATGAGTTTACATATAAACAAGTACGGCATTGGCATCAACTAACAATAATGTGATAAGATATTTCAAGTTTCGCATCACCCCAGGTAAAAAAAAAAAAATCAATTTTCCAATTAGCAATTATGAAAAAATGGAAAACCGAGAAAGCAATATGAACCCAAATCACCCCTACAACTTTCAGATGCCCTGTGCGTGGAAAAGAATAGAAGCAGAAGTGATTCATTTCACAGACAATGTGAAATACATACAACACTGTACGTGTATGCGTACATGTACTTCATAATGATGTGCAATCTGATAGCTTTTCAGAAATTGTAAAGGAAATCTCAATAAAATCTCAATAAGCTCAGCAAATGGGCACTCCTGAAAAAGCACGCAACATTACAGGGCCTGCCATTTTCCTAGCAGGACCATTAGGGTCCCTATACAATACAAGTACTTTTTTGACATTTACCGGTTTATATATTTCGGATCATCCTAATCAATAAGCAGTTTGCAACACATCTGTATCACTCAGTCATGTACATGTACCAGTAGAATGTATGTATTTAACCCCACTTCTAGTAGTAGCATTTAATCATACAAAAGCTAATCAAACACAAATTCATCTCTACCCCCGACAGTGAAAGGAACCCAGTCACAACAGGTTGAAAGATGTACACATGTACAAATGTACCAGTACACATGGTAGTTACCGCTACCGTAAAACTAATAGGGCGAAAGGAGTGGCAAAAGACTTCCGCTCAGCCACGGTATCTTGCATGTAACAGGGCCACTAAAAATTCCTATGGAACAGCCCTGCGATGTAATTGTAAAACTACCGCGACCACACTGTAAAACGCTTTGTAAACAGAGCAGCTTCCTGTGTTACATCACCACTGCACAGAAATGGCTAGCGGGAGCGCGAAAGTGGTGGTATGGTTCCCTGACGCCAACACGCTACGCAAATGTACATACACATGTACACACATGCCAGCAGAGTTCAATCCAGACAATCATTCAATCATTTATTTGTACGCTGTACAAGTTTGTGCTGTACTTCTTGTCTTCACAATCTGTGACATACATGTATTTTAGATTTGATTGATTTTGACAGGCGTTTAACTGTGAAAATACTGAAGAACACAGAGGAGACCTGGCAGATCATCAGTCAGCTCAAACCAGAAGAGGACATATGCTCTGTCTCCGAAAATTGATGGAGAATCAAAATAGGAGATGCTCGGCGGTGACGTTGAATTTTGCTGTACTACTGAAGACGCCATGATTTTGTCCAACGATATTCACGTGGTGTCGACGTATCGTACTCAGTACATGTAAATGTACGGTAGCTGACTATACAACGTTACAATTTCAGCACGAAAAGTATGTCATGGTACTCATATCCTTCATAGGTCAAATGTTACTGTACACAGCACCCTCAAAAATCAGACATTCTCCTCGCTGCACGGCGAAAAAACATTCTGTAAGTAAGTAAGAATGAGCTGTAGACTAGTAGCATTCAGGAATGTCGCGGTAAGTTACTGCATGGCCGCAGAATAAAAGTTTCCATGGGAACACGGCTTAAGTCAAGTTCTGTGGAATCAATTTTAAGTTATAGCACAGCTATGCCAAAAGTATTGCGCCATGAGCAGAAAAGGTGTAAGTTATGCACTGTTTCATGAAACCAGTTGCAGAAGTGGTTAAACATTATTTTGCGGGCTATTGAGGTATTTATGTTACCTCAAATAAGGTCATGCACAGCTCCATTAGAACCATACCATAAAACCCCTTGTATAATTGAATATAAAGTCATATGCAAAAATGTTGCAAACTGCTTACTGACTAAAATTACCAAAATGCAAATCATAAAATTTAGTGGGCCTGACATTTCGATCCTAGCAGGACCTTTCTCAAAGGCAGAGTGACAAAGACAACACAGATACATGTACATGAAGGAAGGGGGAAAAGAGTGAATAGGACATGGATGAGAAACAAAGGACAAAGAGTAAAACTGGTAGGGTGAGATCAAAGGGAAGGGCAAGGAGTGGGGTAGGGATTAGTGAGAAGAGGGGGAAAGATCAAAGAGAGAAGTGTGAAGGAGTGAACACAAAAGAAGGATTATCAGAAAGCTGCATGGTGTTAGTCATTACCCTCCTGGATGTTGAGACCATGTGGTTGAATAGTCCGAAGACGCTTCATGCACATTTTCTCACGGCTTAGACGGACAGCATTACTACGGTGACCAAGGGATTCTATGCCCAGTACACTCATATCTGATATCGAATGATCAGGGAGATTGAAGTAATACCCAACAGGGGTGTCCATTTTACCGGTTTTGATTGTAGACCTATGGCCATAGATCCGTTTTTTGAGGGTGTTTTTGGTCTCGCCAATATACTGAACATTACAAACTCTACAAGAGATAAAGTATATGATGTTGGAGGTAGTGCACGTGATAGAGCCATACACTGTAGGTCGTGTGGGTAGTTCCAGAAGAATGTCCATTGAAAGAGTCTATTTCCTTGACATGTGTCTTGCAAACAATGCATTTCAAGGTACACTTAAATGTACCAAATTTAGTGGGAGGTGAAGTGTCCAAAGGGGGAACCTCTGCTCGGACAATTAAGTCACGCAGGTTACGGGGGCGCCTGAAAGCCAAAGCAGGCGAATTTGGAATGGCATCAGCCAGACGATCTGAAGTGTGGAGAATATGGTGGTTTTCCTAAGTTATCTTCCTGAGAGGAGGAGGAGAAGGGTGGTAGGAAGTAACTAAGGGAACCTTGGGATTGTTCTTGGGACCTGGTGGCTTTTGTTTGAGTGCCAAACTTCTGGAAATGGAATAGACTTTAAAGGTAGACTTGAACGAAATCCTAGAATTGTTTTTTCTTTCTTAATATCGAAATAAATCCATGGCAGAATACTTTCCAGTATTTTTTTCTTCTTGGAAGCGTGTAAAAATGTTTTTTGGGGGAATAAATGGTTAAACGCGCTATCGCTGTGATTCAGAAAACAAAGGTCATGACGAGTTGACCCGCTGGATTGTGTGACGTCGGAATTTGGAGCAGTAGACTGACTAGTCTAGTTCCTGCACTCGTTTGTTTTGCATAATACATGTTTGCGTGTACAGATGCGGTTGAACATTCAACATGTCGTTGTCAGATTCTGACAATTATCACGAAAGTTGGGAGGAACACAGCGTAGATTCCGAGAGTTTTTCGGAAGGTGGATGTAATCCCACGTCTGATGAAGATGATAACCCCGAGGTCGACGAAGAAGTTGAAGTTGTTCGCGGCGCTGAACCGTATCGTTTCGAGCCTCTTGCACCGGCACGGCAGGCCGACGAACATGAGGAGGCCAACGAGGCCGATGTCGATGATCCTGTTCCCCCTGCAAATATCGCTCATCTAAATAATACCGATTGGTAAGTTGAAACAAACAAAAATATGATGAAATCATTTATTCGTTTGTCAAGCTAAATAAATTCCTTCGACCTACAGTGTACTGCAACAAGCAGAAAAGTACTGATGTTTGTGAAGTGCAGGTTTCGTACAGAGCAACCTGAACTTGCATTTATTTACACTCTACAGTTATGCAGTCTGGTTGACTCCATTCATGTCACAAAATCTTGAAAAATGTTTGTCAAATGTTTTCTACAAATGGTTGTGCCAGACTATGGATATTATACACATTGAAATTGGTAGTCAAATTTTTGTTTAGGATTCCCGACCCTTGGCTTTTACAGTCACAGTGAAGGAATTACACTATAATAGTATAAAATCATTCACCTTTTTTCTTGTCTATGGAAATTGGGAAAGTTTATGGGACAACTTGCCCCTGAAAGTTGAAACCCGGGACAGCTCGTAGCCGGGAGAACTTGTACCCATGAACTTGTATTATGTCAATTTCCTCTTTTCCTGATTCTTTAAGTTTAACACAAGCTGGAGAAATCCAAAAATGTGCAAAACAAAAAGCTACTTTGGAAATGTTTAAAAATCATTGTTGCTGGCCAACAATCGTGGAGTTGACTCATAAACGACTACAAGTTGATTTGGATAAGGGTTTGACTCGGTTACGAGTTGTCCTAGATTCCTCCTTGTGCAACAATTACATGCAATAATGTATGTACCGTAGACATGAATGACGTATGTAGGCCTATGTATTGTACATGTGTAAATCTGCATTGCCTCAACTATTTTATGATGTTTAATGCACATGTGTACCTATGCATGATATACACGTATAAACGTACATCAGCTGGATATTTTGTTTTATTTCACTGATATACACTGTAGGGCGTACGTGTCATAAACATGTAACTGAGCTAGTATTTATGGGTGTATTTTTCTTCCCAAAAGGTGTTCCTGTGTGTCACAAGGAATCTGTGCAGTAAAGCTTTTTCTTTATGGTTATTGATTGAGCCAGGGGCCATGATTGCCAGTTTGCAGTTCTTTTATTATTCAATTCCTCATATTAATAAAATGCGCTCACCGTGCATGAGTGAGCATGCGTGGGGAGTTTAAAGGAATGTGGTGTGTGAGGGTGTGGTGTCAGTAGACTGTTGAGAACAGAAGAGCAAGGAGGTGCTATGCAGTGAGCTGTGTGTAGAGAGAGAGAGATTGAGGTGTGGTCTCCTTGCCCAACTGTGCCTATCCGTCCAGCAAGCAGCACAGAAAAACTACAGTTCTGGTGAAGCTGGTACTGCGGAGGCACAGACGGAAGTCGGGAAATTGAAGGCAATTTGTGAGTATGATGAGAAAAGTACAGTACATGTAGTTGTCGATTTAAATAGAAAAGAAAAGCTGATTTATTGAAAATGTCCTGCCCAAATTCATTAGTTTGTCAATTGTATTGAACATGTTTGACCTGGGGGAATATTCTGGCATAGTGTTGATTTAATTTGAATTATAGATGGCCCTGCCCTGTTTTCTGCAAGATACAAGCAGTAACTCCTGGTTGCGAGACACGAGGCGTAACAGGCGGAGGCCCTCGCCAGTAATCCATTGGGGAAGACGAGGGGCTGCCAGCCATCCTGCAGTGGCAGTTGATGCCAGTACTTCTCCGTGTGGCCAGCCGAGACCAACTTGAAGTGGCAAGCCACGCTCTGGAGCTTGTCTCCCAGACCAGTTTTCTTTGACTTTTGCCCCTTGCAATGGGCCTGCATCTTCCGATTTAATTTGAATTGATGTGAAACCCTGGTTATTAGACGGAGTGATTTTTGGAGGAGAGTAAAATTAATTAATCGTGAATTGAAGTTAAACCCTGGTTATTAGACGGAGTGATTTTTGGAGGAGAGTAAAATTAAGTAATCGTGAATTGAAGTGAAACCCTGGTTATTAGACGAAGGGAGTGATTTTGGAGGAGGGTAAAATTAACTAATTGTGAATTGATGTGAAACCCTGGTTATTAGATAAAGGGAGTGAATTTGGAGAAGTGAAAAGGTGTTTTTTTGGAATTACGTCTAAATTAAACCCAATCTAAAATTTAGTGGGCCTGACGTTTCGATCCTAGCAGGACCTTTCTCAAAGGCAGAGTGACAAGGACAAAACAGATACATGTACACGAAGGCAGGGGGGGAGAGTGAATAGGACACGGATGAGAAACAGAGGACAAAGAGTGAAGCTGGTAGGGAGAGATCAAAGGGAAGGGCAAGGGGTAGGGTAGGGATTAGTGAGAGGAGGGGGAAAGATCAAAGAGAAGGGCAAGGAGTGGGGTAGGGATTAGTGACAATAGGGGGAAAAGATCAAAGAGAGAAGTGTGAAAGACTGAACACAAAAGAAGGATTATCAGAAAGCTGCATGGTGTTAGTCATTACCCTCCTGGATGTTGAGACCATGTGGTTGAATAGTCCGAAGACGCTTCATCCACATTTTCTCACGGCTAAGACGGACAGCATTACTACGGTGACCAAGTGATTCTATGCCCAGTACACTCATGTCTGATATCGAATGATCAGGGAGATTGAAGTGATACCCAACAGGGGTGTCCATTTTACCGGTTTTGATGGTAGACCTATGGCCATAGATTCGTTTTTTGAGGGTGTTTTTTGTCTCGCCAACATACTGAATATTACAAACTCTACAAGAGATGAGGTATATGATGTTTGAGGTAGTGCACGTGATAGAGCCATAGGTCGTGTGGGTAGTTCCAGAAGAATGTCCATTGAAAGAGTCTATTTCCTTGACATGTGTCTTGCAAACAATGCATTTCGAGGTACACTTAAATGTACCAAATTTGGTTGGAGGTGAAGAGTCCAAAGGGGGAACCTCTGCTCGGACAATTAAGTCACGCAGGTTACGGGGGCGCCTGAAAGCCAAAACAGGCGAATTAGGAATGGCTTCAGCCAGACGATCTGAAGTGTGGAGAATATGGTGGTTTTCCTTAGTTATCTTCCTGAGAGGAGGAAGAGAAGGGTGGTAGGAAGTAACTAAGGGAACTTTGGGCTTGTCCTTGGGACCTGGAGGCTTTTGTTTTAGTGCCGAACTTCTGGGAATGGAATAGACTTTAGCAATGGAGTTCTTCACTTGGCGAGAACTATAGCCTCTAGCAACCAAGTTACTGGCCAATACACGTGTATGGCGGCGAAAGTCGGACTCATTGGAACATATACGCCTCAATCTGAGGGCCTGGCTGTAAGCTATACCAGTCTTACAGTGTCTAGGGTGACAACTGGAGGAATGGAGATATTGATGAGTGTCGGTGGGCTTAGAATACAAGTCAGTAGTTAGTGTATTGAGGTCTTTCCGGACGGTGACGTCCAGAAAGTGGGTCTGTTGAAGAGACTGCTCCCAAGTGAATTTGATGGTCCTATGGAAGGAATTGATGTGGTCAAAGAACGCATTCAAGCTGCTACCGTCCCTAGTCCAAATGAAGAACACGTCATCTATGTATCTCCACCAAATCCAGGGACGGCATGGAGCCTCACTGAGCATGCGTTCCTCAAGGTCACCCATGAAGAGGCATGCAAAGGAAGGAGCCATGCGCGTGCCCATGGCAGTGCCATGCACTTGAAGATAGTGCTTGCCAAGAAAGGAGAAATTATTCTTGGCCAGCACTAACCTCATGAGGGTGGTTATGTCGGAGATGGGTGGAGAAGACTGTGTTCCCTTGGCCAGGGCCGAGGAGCAAGCTTGAATGCCTTCTTCCTGGGGGATGTTAGTGTATAGAGAGGAGACGTCAATAGTACCAATTATGGCAGTGGCAGGGATTTGATCCTTGACACTTTCCAACTTTCGCAGAAAGTCGGGAGTGTCATGGACGTATGAGGGGATTTGGGGAACCAGGGGTTTGAGAAAAGAGTCAATGAAAAGAGATATGTGTTCCGTAGGTGAACCATTGCCAGAGATGATGGGTCTACCTGGGTTGTTGGCCTTGTGAATTTTCGGGAGAAGGTAGAATCTGGCAGTTCTACAATTGATAGGTGATAGAAATCTGTGAGCTTTTTTACTCAAATGATCACGTGATCGCATGTCATCCAAAACTTCCTGAATTTGCTCTGAAAATTTGCCAGTGGGGTTAGAGTCCAGACATTTATAGTGCTGGGGATTGTTGAGTTGGCGATTGGCTTCATCAATATATTTTTGGCGATCCATGATAACTACGGCTGACCCTTTATCTGCTGGCTTGATAATGATGTCACCGCGGGAACGTAGAGTGTTGAGAGCAAGGCGTTCTTCCCTAGGGAGATTGTCGTGGGGCTTACGGGTAAGATGAGAGGAGTTGGAAACTTGAGAACTGACTGCTTGCACATACGTTTCAAGGGCTGGAACACGGTTCTTGGGGGGGACCCAGGTGCTTTTTACACGGAAAGGTTCTTCTTTACTGGAGCCAGAATCAAAGAAGAACTCAGTCAGACGAAGTCTGCGGTAATACTCAGTGAGATCTTGACTGAGCATTACTTGGTCAACTTTGGGGGGAGTAGGACAAAAGTTCAAGCCCTTGGAAAGTAACGTATGCTCTGCGTCAGTTAGAGAAGAAGAGGAAAGGTTGACAACAGTGTTAGTGGGGGGTAAAGGTGTAGACTGGGGACTGCGTCTGAAGCGGTTGTGTCTGCGTTGTTTGGCAACAAGGCCACCAATCTTCTTGTTTCTCCTGTCGGTGAGAACAGAATTGAGGTTAGAGAGACCTTTCTCAATCTCATCACTGAGATCCTTGTACTGGCTTTCAGAACAGCTGGCGCGTAGTTTTGAGTCCAGATTAGCAATGTCCTGGTGGACAGCCTGAAGGGTGATTTCACATTGCTCAGAGAGGACCTTGATGAGCTGAATGGAAGCACTATAAAGAATTTGATTCCATTTTTTCTGTAGGTTGGGGGAGAGTTTTCCAATTTGGGGGTGTGAGATATCTGTAAGCCAGTAGGGATCAGGCGAGAGACTGAGAAAAAGTTGTAGTTGTCTTGATGGAAAGTGTACCGAAGAGCCTTTTCTTGCAGTTTCCTAAGTTGAAAGAAACAGGTAGGGTTATTCATGTTAGTAAGAGCAAAAAACAAGAGACAAACACAGAACGTAGACTTACATACCAACGGACGGACAGACTTACATACACACGTAGACAGGTCAGCAAGGAGGATCACCACGAGGGGATACAGCAACATAAGGAATGACTTAAGGTGATATACAAAAATGTTGCAAACTGCTTACTGACTAAAATTACCAAAAAGTAAATCTAAAATTTAGTGGGCCTGACGTTTCGATCCTAGCAGGACCTTTCTCAAAGGCAGAGTGACAAGGACAAAACAGATACATGTACACGAAGGCAGGGGGGGAGAGTGAATAGGACACGGATGAGAAACAGAGGACAAAGAGTGAAGCTGGTAGGGAGAGATCAAAGGGAAGGGCAAGGGGTAGGGTAGGGATTAGTGAGAGGAGGGGGAAAGATCAAAGAGAAGGGCAAGGAGTGGGGTAGGGATTAGTGACAATAGGGGGAAAAGATCAAAGAGAGAAGTGTGAAAGACTGAACACAAAAGAAGGATTATCAGAAATTAAACCCGTCAATAAACGGTGTACAAATTTTGTAGATATTAATTAAAAGGTTCTTTGCTTTATTTTGTTTCCACGTCACAAGGAGTGACATTTTGGGGGCCGGTCCGGGAAAGGAAAAAAAAAAAAAAAAAAAAAGTAAGATTTTTTTTTTGAAGACTCCGAAACAATAAGTATTCCACATATTGATGTTAAGATACAATTTGTTAATGCTTTGTGTGAGCTTTCTCGTCATACAGATACTCTTGGCGACTTCACTCTGTGCCACTGCAGTTACTTGTGATCCAGACAGTGCCAGCTTCCTTCCAAACATGGATATGGAAAGGTCAGTGCAGTTGGGCAAGGAGATGGAACTTCAGGGTGTGGAACTGAGAGAGTTTGTGAAAGAAGAGCAGGAAAGAATGTCACGTGAAAGAAAGGAGAAGCAAAATGATGAGAGAAATCCGTGCCCAACAGCTAAACCTTCAACGCAAAGCACGCGAATCCCTCGAACTGCAGTTGAGGTTAGAAACATTGAAAAAGGAGAAAACTGTGGAAGCCAGCAATCAGGGTAGTAATAGGTCAGTGACACCAAAGTTACCACACTTTGATGATGGGAAAGACGAATTAGATGCGTACCTCCAACGGTTTGAACGCTATGCACATGCTCAGAACTGGCCAAAGACAAATTGGGCTATCAACTTAAGTGCCCTTTTGCGAGGCAATGCTTTAGAGGTATATGCAAGACTGTCTGTGGTTGAGTCATCAGATTATGACTGCTTAAAGGATGCATTGCTAAAGCGGTACAACTCGACAGAAGATGGATTTCGGAGGAAATTTCGAACAGCTCGACCAGATAAATTCGAAAGTCCAAAACAATTTCTTGTAAGATTGGATAACTATTTTTGCAGGTGGACAGAGCTGGCAAAGATAGACCAAGATTTTGATGGCTTAAAGGATTTACTATTGAGAGAACAATTCCTTACTGGCTGTAGCATAGAATTATGCCTATTTCTAAAGGAACGCCAGCCCCAGAGCATCAATGCTGTAGCAGAACTCGCTGAACAGTTCGTGGCTGCAAGAGGAGGAGTATTTGGAAGTCTGTGTAATAAATCCAACATATCTTTCCCCAACAGATTTGACAAAGGACGAGGGCAACCTAAATTTAACAATCCAAATCGGAAGCCGATGCCAAATGATAAGCCAGCGGAAAGAGGTGCAACTCAGTACAGTAAGACACAACCGCCGAACACAAGTCAATTTAGAGAAACAAGAACATGTCTAATATGTCATAAACCAGGTCACATTGCAAAAAACTGCTGGAGAAACCAATATAATCATCCTACGAAAGTGGCGGGACTAACCGATTATGTCTCTTTAAACCAACAGGTGGCCTCAGGAGATACTAAGCAGCAGAATGCCTCATTTCAATGTCAGCAGGGACAAGGTTTTCAATCTAATGATTCGTTTCAACCAACCCAGACAGATCAAGTCGCTTGTATGTATATTGTGGACAAAGGAAAACTTGACAATTGTTGTTCTAATGATGGTTTAGTTGCCTTACAGTGTGGACATCTATTACCACTAATGAGTGCTGCGTGCAGAGTACAAGATGTTAAAGGCATGCCAGTCACACAAGGGAAGTGTGGTCAAACCAAGGTGTCAGTACTGCGTGACACTGGATGCTCTGGAGTCGTGATTCGCAGGAATCTTATTTCGGATGACCAGCTCACTGGGACTTACAAACATTGTGTCCTTGTTGATGGTACTATTCAACAGTTACCAGTTGCCAAGATATTTATTGATTCACCTTATTTTGTAGGCTCGATTGAAGCTCTGTGTATGGCCAGTCCTATCTACGACGTGATTATAGGCAATGTTCATGGAGCACGGGATCCAGGAAAACCTGACCATCTCTGGACATTCCAGGATGACACTAACGTTGAAAGCGAAAAGGCTGGTTTTTCAATGCAGATACAGGCTGTGCAGACAAGGTTGCAGAAAGTTGCGGAAGAGAAACCACTAAAAATATTGAAGGTGCCAACCGCTCTTCCCGAAGTGACACCAGACGAACTTTGCAAGGCGCAAGAGGTAGATGCCACATTACATAGGGTGAGAGATATGACACGTACTGGGGAAACACACATTAGGAACGGAGGAAACTTAACAAATTTCTTTATGAGGAAAGGTTTAATCTATCGGAAATTTTCCAATCCACAGATAGATGATGGAGAAGATATCACTCAGCTAGTAGTGCCACAATCTTATCGAACATCAGTGAGGAACTAGCACACGAGTCTATCTTGGGTGGACATATGGGCTCTCGGAAGACGGAAGAGAAGGTTCTTTCAAATTTCTTTTGGCCGGGTGCGCACTCTGACATTCGACGTTATTGCCAATCTTGCGATATCTGTCAACGCACCACTCCAAAGGGTAAAACCACCAGGGTCCCATTAGGTCGTATGCCTTTAATCGAAGAACCATTTCAACGGGTTGCAATAGATATTGTAGGACCTATCTCACCTTCTACTGAAAGAGGCAATAGATACGTTCTCACCTTAGTGGACTACGCCACACGATACCCTGAGGCAATTCCCCTTAAGAGTATTGAGACGCATCGTGTGGCAGAGGCTCTCGTTGATATCTTTACCCGAGTGGGGGTTCCACGAGAAATACTGACCGATCAAGGCAGTTAATTCACCTCGGGCATTATGTCAGAAATTAGCCGGCTTCTCTTCATCCGACAGCTTACCACTACCCTTTACCATCCTTCTTGTAATGGACTAGTGGAAAGGTTTAACGGTAGCTTGAAGCAAATGCTGAAGAGACTGTTCAGAAAAACCGAAGGATTGGGATCGGTATGTGGGTCCGCTCTTATTTGCTTACAGAGAGACACCACAGTCCAGTTTAGGGTTCGCTCCCTTTGAGCTACTCTATGGGAGGACTGTCAGGGGTCATATGGCAATCCTTAAGGAACTTTGGACAGGCGAGGTCAACAATCCAGAGGTGCGGACAACATACGAGTATGTCTTGGGTTGAGATCTCGCATAGAAGACACGTGTCAACTCGCAAGAGAGGGACTAAGGAAAGCCTCACAGAGGTACAAAAAGTACTATGATCGGAAGTCACGTCAACGCAAGTTCAAAGAAGGCGACAAAGTCTTATTGTTACTTCCAACGGACCACAACAAGTTGCTTTTGCAGTGGAAAGGACCCTTTGTGGTAGTCAAACGTATTAATGATTACGACTATAAATTGGACTTGAATGGTCAAACAAAGACATTTCATATCAATCTTCTTAAACTCTATGTGGAACGTCAAACTTCAACCCCTGATGTACAATCTTGTTTCTTTAGTCAGATGGGATTATTTGATTTGGCTGCTACTGCTGTGCTTCACCCTGAGCCAGAATCTCCCAAAGACGGCATAGAGATCGCGGACGAGGTACTTCAGCTACCAAATCTCATGGCCAAAGAATCTGCTAATGATATCAACATCGATGAGGGATTAACTCAGGAACAGAATGATCAAGTGAGACTTTTGTTGGCAAAGCATAAAACAGTGCTTACAGATATCCCAGGTAGATGCAACCTGATTCAGCATGACATACGACTGACATCTGAAGATCCAGTACGATGCAGGCCATATGCATTACCCCATGCTCTCAAAGACACTGTTCGTCAAGAAATTAAGAGTATGATAGAGATGGATGTAATAGAACGATCAAACTCACCTTATGTCACCCCTATTGTGCTTGTTGGAAAACGGGATGGAACACAGCGATTTTGTGTTGATTTCCGACGTCTGAATAGAATCACAGTTTTCAATGCAGAACCCATGCCAGATACAGAGGAAATATTCAGTAAACTCTCCCATGACAAATACTTCTCTAAAATAGACCTTAGTAAAGGATATTGGCAGATACCATTGGATCCTCGTGACAAAGCAAAGACTGCCTTCACCAGTCCTGAGGGACTTTTCCATTTCAAGACCATGCCTTTCGGTCTCATGAACGCTCCGGCAACCTTCAGCCGTATGATGCGGATACTTCTTCAAGATATGGCCCAAGTCACCAACTTCATTGACGATATTCTAGTTCATACTCAGACGTGGAAGGAACATCTTAAGGTGCTGGAGAGTTTACTTTCAAAATTGGAAACTGCAGGGTTGAAAGCTAGACCAACGAAATGTTTCCTTGGGTATAAGAAACTTGAATATCTAGGTCATATAATTGGACAGGGATTACTGGAACCAGCTTTTGACAAGATCGACAAAGTACAAAATGCCCCACGACCTAAGACAAAGAAACAACTACGATCCTTCTTGGGATTAACGGGATACTACAGACGGTTCATACCTAACTACTCAGCGATTGCTGCACCTCTCACGGATAGAACAAAGATAGGATAGAACCTAACTGTATAGCCTGGGAAAACAGTCAAGAGTTGGCCTTTCAAACCCTTAAAACTCGACTTGTCACATCCCCTGTATTGCATCTTCCTGATGTTGATCAACAGTTTATCCTTCAAACAGATGCTTCGAATATTGGTCTTGGAGCTGTACTCTTACAGGTGTTCGACGATGAGAAGTTTCCAATTGCTTATGCATCCCGTAAACTCCTTCCACGGGAATGTGCATATTCGACTATTGAAAAGGAATGTTTAGCCATCGTATGGTCGGTACAGAAATTCCAAACGTTTCTCTATGGACGATCTTTCATCTTGCAGACAGATCACTATCCCTTGACTTTCTTAAATCAAGCAAACAAAATCATCCAATTCCCGTATTATGCGATGGGCATTACAGTTGCAGCCGTATCGGTTCAGTATTCAAGCGATAAAAGGCGTCGAGAATGTTGGCGCAGATTATCTTAGTCGTAGTACCCAGTAACTGCTAACGAATGTTTTTCTTTTCCTACAGGAAGTGACCACCAATTATTTCAGAATTTAAAAATATCATTGTCGTAAATTTTATGAATGATGTGTTTTGAAGACCTTCAAATTAACTCCTGCGGTGTTTATTTACAGAGCGGAGATACTGGATGAAAGTTTCACCAACACTTGCCGACATCACGAAAATGTGAATATTGAGAAGGGATGTAAAACATGTATAAATGAATTAATATCCAAAAAAAATAACGATAATTATCATTATAAATTTTTTTCGCCGGGAGGGAGGTACTTGTCACAAGGAATCTGTGCAGTAAAGCTTTTTCTTTATGGTTATTGATTGAGCCAGGGGCCATGATTGCCAGTTTGCAGTTCTTTTATTATTCAATTCCTCATTTGAATAAAATGCGCTCACCGTGCATGAGTGAGCATGCGTGGGGAGTTTAAAGGAATGTGGTGTGTGAGGGTGTGGTGTCAGAAGACTGTTGAGAACAGAAGAGCAAGGAGGTGCTATGCAGTGAGCTGTGTGTAGAGAGAGAGAGATTGAGGTGTGGTCTCCTTGCCCAACTGTGCCTATCCGTCCAGCAAGCAGCACAGAAAAACTACAGTTCTGGTGAAGCTGGTACTGCGGAGGCACAGACGGAAGTCGGGAAATTGAAGGCAATTTGTGAGTATGATGAGAAAAGTACAGTACATGTAGTTGTCGATTTAAATAGAAAAGAAAAGCTGATTTATTGAAAATGTCCTGCCCAAATTCATTAGTTTGTCAATTGTATTGAACATGTTTGACCTGGGGAAATATTCTGGCATAGTGTTGATTTAATTTGAATTATAGATGGCCCTGCCCTGTTTTCTGCAAGATACAAGCAGTAACTCCTGGTTGCGAGACACGAGGCGTAACAGGCGGAGGCCCTCGCCAGTAATCCATTGGGGAAGACGAGGGGCTGCCAGCCATCCTGCAGTGGCAGTTGATGCCAGTACTTCTCCGTGTGGCCAGCCGAGACCAACTTGAAGTGGCAAGCCACGCTCTGGAGCTTGTCTCCCAGACCAGTTTTCTTTGACTTTTGCCCCTTGCAATGGGCCAGCATCTTCCGATTTAATTTGAATTGATGTGAAACCCTGGTTATTAGACGGAGTGATTTTTGGAGGAGAGTAAAATTAATTAATTGTGAATTGAAGTTAAACCCTGGTTATTAGACGGAGTGATTTTTGGAGGAGAGTAAAATTAAGTAATCGTGAATTGAAGTGAAACCCTGGTTATTAGACGAAGGGAGTGATTTTGGAGGAGGGTAAAATTAACTAATTGTGAATTGATGTGAAACCCTGGTTAGACGAAGGAAGTGATTTTTTGAGGAGAGTAAAATTAATTAATGGTGAATTGATGTGAAACTCTGGTTATTAGGCGAAGGGAGTGATTTTGGAGGAGGGTACATGTAAAATTAAGTAATCGTGAATTGATGTTAAACCCTGGTTATTAGATAAAGGGAGTGAATTTGGAGAAGTGAAAAGGTGTTTTTTTGGAAACGTCTAAATTAAACCCGTCAATAAACGGTGTACAAATTTTGTAGATATTAATTAAAAGGTTCTTTGCTTTATTTTGTTTCCACGTCACAAGGAGTGACACTGTGGCCGTTGTGTTATCATGGAATATGTACAAAACTGTAAATGCTGCAAGGAGGTGGATGCCATACAGCGGAAAATTCTGCACACTGGTGTTGACGCAAGCAGTTTCGAGTGTTTTACCGACCATCCATGGTATGAGGCAACATGTTTGAACCCTGGGACACTCGAAACTGCATATCACCAGTATAAGCAGCAGTATGGCGCAAGAGCCATTGAGGGAGACATGGCAATCAGGGTCAAGCAGCCTCTTCTTGCCTCTTCTCGATGATGGGCGAGGACATCTTTTCGCTTTCACTTGTGGACTGGGCTCAGGAATATCACTTCCAGTCTCTTCCTCCTCCTCCTCTTCTTCTTCTTCCTCTTCCTCTTCTTCATCTTCCTCCTCCCCTTCCCCCTCTTCATTCTCCTTATCCTCCACTCCGTCTTCCTCCCATCTCTCTTCAAATGAGCTGCTTGGTCGAGGAACTCCTCTTCTGAGCTTTCAGATGTCTCTGCCAAGACTCGGTACCTCCGCCCCATGCGCACTCCTGCCTGGATGGCACTATGGCGAATGGCCTTCCTAGCTCCGCCTTCCTCGCTCCTCTTCTGTTACCAGATTTTTTTTAGGAGGGCCACTTTTCCCCCCCCCCCTTGCGTCTTTCCACCTCCTTCCTCTTCTCAGGCTGTCTTGCCTGACTAGGGCCTGCTGCAGACTGCTTTTCTTTCATCCTTTTCCACAGGGTGTTTCTTTCTCCCCTACCACCAATGGCTGAGGTGAAGAAGAATGCAGACTCTTCTTCTGTCAGTGTCAGTCAGTGAGTGCTGTAAGTTGTAACCCTCTTGCTTCACGAGAGGTCATGGTTGTCTGGTGGAGATCTGGAGTTTTCAGCCTTATTTATAGCTAAAAATTGTACAGCATTTTTGCATAGATTATATAATATTGCATACTTTGAGCTTAATCTTCATTATCATGCTCCTGAAGTTCACTGACATGTGTAATTATACAACAAAACAATGACCAACTGAACAAATTACCGGTACCTTCTAATAATGGATTTTCCCAAGACTTGACCCCTGACCATTCTAAAATACATTGCAAGAAGAGTGCTATGAATTTAGACACCAGACCACTGATCCCCTGAGCTTTGGGTCTATACATTGTATGCTAAGTGCTATGTAATCAGACACCACTGACTGTCCCCTGTGACCACCTTTACCAAAGAGTGTATGCAGAGCACTGCATACAACTCCATAACCCCCTCTCCACATGACCTTCAATATGACCACCTGCTTTTCATGTGTCCACAGTAACTTTCAGCAGTCTGAAATGCTAATGAGTGATCAAAATAAACAAACCCTCCCCACAGGCACACTCTGAGTGGTCAAAATAACAAGTCCCAGTGTAGTCACACAACTACTTATTACCCAGTAACCCCTACCCATAAGCCTTTTCGGAATCTCGCGCGCGCAAGGCATTATGGGAATATGTCAGAGGTCATTGTAGATAAACAATCGGGTCGCCTATGGTTACACGCATTGTGCTTGCATACCTGCGAATGGTTTCAGTACGTTCTCCGCTTCAGCTGTGCCGTTTTAATTCACTTTTCTCTCGAATATCTTTGTAGATGTCTTCAGAGGATTCATTATCTTTATCATTATAATAATCAGTGTTATAGCAACGCTGGTCGGCGGTGGACGGCGCGGCCGACCAGCACGTACGGCTTTACCTAGAGGCGGAAACCACACCTAGACTTGCCAACCTCGCTATCATGCATCGCGAAGGGAAATCGGTCATAACTAACAAATTAATAAGCTACTTTCATCGTTTGTCTCCGAATGTTGTTTCTGCATAATGTAATATTATTCCCTTCGTGATTAATTTTTAAAGTGGTATGAATAGAAAGAAGAGAATACAGGCCTCAATTTGAGGGTGCGCGAGTTTGACTTTTTTCTCGGCAATTTTGGCTCGATCTACCGCGGCCGCACGGAGCGATTTTGCAATTTTTAACTTCCGATATCTCAAGAAATGAATGAAAAATCCTTCTAAAATTTTCACGAATTCTAGAAAATACACCTTGGTTGACCGCAAAACTTGAAACATCGCTAGCATAACTGTAATAAACATGAGTTTATTTGTTAGAAAACAACTATAAGGGCTGGCGGAAGTCTACTAATCATTGCACACATACTGAGTGCACACACAGCAAGATGCCCCAGCCGTGAGTCGGCCAAGCCAGGGAAAGTCTACCAAAAGTTATAAACTAAAAGAAAGACATTTGTCCGACTAAGAAGAAGGCAAGGCGTACAGCTACTACGATAGCAAGTGGCTGAAGGGGATATAACGACATGGTATCTGAAGGATAAATGATTGGAACTCAAAGTATAACCAGAAACTCGGAACAGCTAGGGGAAGAGTCTGTGGAGTTTAATGTAGTAATCGTTAGGAAAATTCGTTTTCTAATTGAAAAAGCTTGTGAATGACGAAATACCGAAGCAGGTCGTGTAGTACTACAACTACTACTACTACTAGTAGTAGTACTCGCGATAGTACGCGTGGTGGAAGCTCACAGGGCATTCACATTTATAAAATAATGTAATAGTAATTCGTACACAGCGCCACAGCATCGCGTAATTTGCATACGTGTCGGGAGCAACTGTTTATCTCCAAGAACAGGTTGCTAAGGTCAAGTGACGCATGCGCAGTTGGAACTCCGAAATGGCTTATTCATGGCTCCACTTGACTTTGGGTGAACTCAACCATAAATCTCAGCACACTGCTATACACAATTGACCAGAAAATGACCGAAAGCTCATGGGTGAACGCACCCACGACAACACTGTCAGTTCACAGCAACACTAAAAAAACTGACCAGAAAATGACCAACCGCTCGTGGGTGCACCCACGAAAGCATTGTCAGAAAACTGCCACACACTCCCAAAACTTGACCAGAACATACCCAAGAGCTCGTGGGTAAACTCACCCACGAAAGTAGTCTCAGTGCACTGCCCGAGAATTCCAAAACCTCACCAGAAAATGAGCAAGAGCTCGTGGGTAAACTCACTCACGAATGCAGGGCAGTGCAATCCCAAACCTGACAGCCCAACAGTTTTTCCCTGGACCATTGGTACATATCCCCCTTTGTGATAGGCCTTATAACCTGGATCCTACATTTTCCCAAAGTGGCAAAAACTCCACATGCCCTCAATCTTGCAGATTCATCCTCCATTACATTGGACCTTGTAACCTGGATCCTGCAGTTTCCTACAGTGACAAATACATGCCCTCAATCCTGAAATTCCTACTAAGTACTATGCATCAACATGCCCTCAACCCTACACATTCCTACACTAGGACAATATGAATCTGTAGGATTTGGGATGGTTAGGGTTTTTAATGAGCTGGATGGAAGCACCATATAGAATTTGATTCCATTTTTTCTGTAGGTTGGGGGAGAGTTTTCCAATTTGGGGGATGTGAGATATCTGTAAGCCAGTAGGGATCAGGCGAGAGACTGAGAAAATGTTGTTTGTCTCGATGGAAGAGCCTTTTCTTGCAGTTTCCTAAGTTGAAAGAAACAGGTGGGGTTATTCATGTTAGTGAGGGTAAGAGCAAAAAACAAGAGACAAACACAGAACATAGACTTACATACCAACGAACGGACCGACTTACATACACACGTAGACAGGTCAGCAAGGAGGATCACCATGAGGGGATAGTACAGCAACATAAGAAAATGACTTAAGATATTGACTTAAGTGATATACAAAAATGTTGCAAACTGCTTAGGCCCTACTGACTAAAATTACCAAAATGCAAATCTCAATATTTTGTGGGCCTGACGTTTTGATCCTAGCAGGACCTTTCTCAAAGGAGTGACAAGGACAAAACAGATACATGTATATGTACATGTACACGATTAGTGAGAGGAGGGGAAAGATCAAAGAGAGAAGTGTGGAGGAGTGAACACAAAAGAAGGATTATCAGAAAGCTGCATGGTGTATAGCGTTTTGTTTGTTTGGCCCGCCATACGTTCCACTATACCCAGTGCCACTCCCTTATATCACGTGACTGACCTGAGCATTCAGGCGTTTCCCTTAAAAGCGTGAACGCTTCTACGCAGAAACCATTCAGGTGAATCCACACACCGAGCAACTCCCTAGCTCCTATCCCTCGTCTAAGTGATTTTCTAAACTGCCTAGTCCACTATGTCAACTTCCAGTGATTGTGACCCAGCCCAGATATTTGAAAAATTTAAAGACTATTTCGATGCGAAATTTAGTGCTATCTCTAAACCAGTGCACGACTCCACTGCTGTGAAGGAACTCAAACTCAAACTGGAGGCGAAAGATCTGTCCCGCCCGGGAAACATCGCCCAATTCAAGTTCTGCGCCCAGCTCGAAATCCTTCTCTACAAGGTTCTGGCCGCCATCTCCTCTGACAACGACCCAGAGGAGGCACTCAAGGCCGTCAGGGAAGCGCTGGATCTACTGGCAGCCAGGAAACGGAAAATCCGGATCGCCGACTCCAGCAAGGCTGGTTGGGGCACGATCTCGCACCTAGACAAGTCTACGCCGACAATCTTTCAGCAGACCAACACAAGAAGGTTCTCGCCGCAGAGGAAGCAGCTCTGCGAGACATCGAGTCCTGCAAACGACGCAGGAATGATCAATTGTAGCAGCAGAGCAGTTCCAAGCCTATGGCTGCTCACGCTGATCGTCATCTTTTTCGAGGTACCGGTACTGTCTATATACTTCGTTCTCTGACCCCCTATTACTTTGTCAGATTCATTTGAGGACACACCTTCCTCCCATGCTATATTAAAACACTTGAAACTAAATCTATATTGTCTCCTTGTCCTTTGTATGGCGGTCCATTAATACCAAACTGCTTTTCATGCGTATGAGCGAAGAAAAGTAGCATGAAAATTGAGTTTTGTTTGTTTGGCCCGCCATACATTCCACTATACCCAGTGCCACTCCCTTATATCACGTGACTGACCTGAGCATTCAGGCGTTTCCCTTAAAAGCGTGAACGCTTCTACGCAGAAACCATTCAGGTGAATCCACACACCGAGCAACTCCCTAGCTCCTATCCCTCGTTTAAGTGATTTTCTAAACCGCCTAGTCCTCCCTATCCCACCCCACCCCTTGAAGCTTAAATGGCATATTTGCCTTTGTGTGGTGTCTTGGGTGTATTGCTCTTCGCACCGCTTTTCTCCCCTTTCTTTCCTGGATTATCCTCTGTTCTTATTCATAGGCTTGCCAACTCTTGACCCGTGCTTCTCCTGCGGAATGTCGGGTCATTGGTCCCGCAACTGCCCCTTCTCCTTTGGCTCCAACACCTACTCGTCCTACCGGGCAAAGCCTAGACCCACCCCAGCCTTTCCAGCTGTCAGCCATAGACCCTTCAACTGGCAAGCCCCATCCTTTCAAAGACCACTGGCCAGCCAACCCAGCATCGCTTCTGCCGAGTCCTGCACCCCAGCCAATACAAGCCACATCACGTCAGTCCCCCCCAAGTCACAGTAGAGTCAAAATCTGCCAGAAATTTGACGACGTTCTCAAGGTACAAAGCTCGTGCGGATCTTCGGATCCCGTATCTTTGCAGTCTGATAATTTATCAGTTAAAGGGAGGTTGAGAAAGCATATTCACTTTTGGCATGACATATGTGCTCCTGGTATGGTCCTGTCTATCAATGAAAATGGTTACATAATTCCTTTCGAAGAAGATCCTCCTCCTATTTTTTTCCGATACAACAAGTCCGCCTTGCGTGAGGGCGAGTTTGTCACTGATTCCGTAAAAGAACTGTTGGCTTCTGGTCGCATTAAAGAGAAAACATACCCTTCCTTTGTTGTCAGCCCACTATCCATCACACGTTCATCGTCAAAGAAAAAGAGGCTTATCCTAGATCTCAGTGTTCAAAAACACTTTAAATTAGATGACTGGAAGCTAGGTATCCAATTCCTCACGGAAAATGCCTTAATGATATCCTTTGACCTAAAATCAGGATACCACCACCTGGACATCGCTCCCAAATCTCAGCGATATTTAGGGTTTTCTTGGAATATAGACGGGATAGATAGATACTTCGAATTTACCGTTTTGCCATTTGGGCTCACTACTGCTCCCTATATATGAGCTAAGGTTCTCAAACCATTAGTTTGTCATTGGCGATCCTGCGGAATCCTGATAGCCCTCTATCTAGATGACGGTTTTGTGGTTATACCACGCCCAGAGCCTCCCTCGAACCATTCACAGTTAGCCATAGTTGTCGCTAACCATGTTCGTGCCGATCTTTTAAAGGCGGGATTTGTATACAACATATCTAAAAGCACTTGGAGCCCTACTTCTTGTATCGACTGGCTGGGTATGAGATGGGACACCGCTCAGGGCACTTTAAAGGTACTTGATCGCAGGATTGCCAAAATTAACGCATCTATTGAGTCCCTACTCAAGCAATCTTTTTCCCTTACTATTAGGGATTTGCATTCTTTCATAGGCCAAATCATATCCTTGTCTCCCGTGGTTGGCAGTATTACCAGGCTTATGACCCGCTCATGCCAGATGCAAATTGCAGCCGCTTCTGATGAGGGTGATCCTCTATTCTTATCATATGCTTGTTTATCAGAACTCAAATTTTGGAGAGACAACGTGTCACACCTGAACGTATGTTTTGTTTTTACTCAACAAGTCGTAAATAAGATAATCTGTTCAGATGCGAGCTCAACCGGTGCGGGTGCTATTATATGCAATGACGTCCACACCGCCCATAAGCTTCAAATGGTCTCTTGCAGAATCCAGACAGAGTTCAACCTGGCGCGAGCTCGAGGCTATCCATTTTGCCTTGAGGTCTTTCCTTCCCTTTATCCATGCTTCAGAATTGAAATTACTAACCGATAGCCAATGTGCAGCCAAGATTATCGAATCCGGAAGTATGAAGCCACATCTCAACAAGTTAGCTGTGGACATTTTCAGTTTTTGCCTCAGCAAATCTATTCGTCTTAGCGTTGAGTGGATCCCCCGTACTCTAAACGATCAAGCTGATTTCGTTAGCAGACTAATTGACACAGATGACTGGTCCCTTTCAGATGAATTTTTCACCGTTATTGACTCATTCTGGGGTCCCTTCACCATTGACTGTTTTGCCACCTTCTATAACTCCAAATTGCCTCGATTTTATTCCCGTTTCTGGAACCCAAATTCCTCAGGCGTAGATGCCTTTGCGCACAGTTGGCATGGTAAAAATGCCTTGTTTGTCCCTCCGGTGGTGTTAATCCCATCCACCCTCAAACATATGTCTGTTTGCCGCGCTAAAGGTGTTCTTGTGTTCCCATGGTGGCCTTCCCAACGGTGGCCGTTATTGTGGACCCATTACCGCGCCGGGATTAAGGAAATGTTTACTGACTTCGGTCATCATGCTCTAAAACATGGCAGAAACGAAAACAGTCTCCTCGGATCACAGAATTTCAACGGATTCATAGCTGCAGCTTTCTTAGATTTCGAATCGATTTGAAGCTAATTTTGTATTGAAAATCCATATTTAACTTGCCCCTTTTTTTGTGTGTGTGTACATACAGATTGTGCGCAACCATTCATTCTGGCGTGATTTTCCACGCCAGTTTCAAGCACAGAAGGAGTCTATTCTACGGGACACGAATTTCGCCAAATCCGAGGGCACAGTATCTTCATACCGCTATAGATGTCGTCATTTTCTCTCCTGGTTGAAGACGAAATGTATCTCTCCGGTCCTCCCAATAACCTAACAAAATCTGTCCTCCGATCTCTCGGAAACAAAATCGCAAGCAGAATCAGTTAGTGTTTTGACTTCCACGGCCACGGCACTGAGATGGTTACATTCCCTTGTCAATTCTAAACCTAACCCTCTTGATTCGCCCATTATTCAACTCATCATCTTTGGCGGTAGACGTGAACTCCACCACCCACTGGTACAAAAACAACCAATTTCGCTCACCCAAATAAGAACAATCATCGATCTGTTTGCTGGCCCTGAGGCCTCGCTTCCAGAACTTCGAACCGCTTGTTACGTCTCCCTGAAATACGCTCTCCTTTTTCGTCATAACGAGATGGTCGGTATGAAAGCCAACCACCTAACTGAAATTAGTAGCGATGACAAAAAAAGGTCTCTCAATCTTCATTCCAAAATCGAAAACTGACATCTTTAGAGATGGTAGCACTGCCTTCCTGTGTGACACTTTGGATAACTATTCACCAGTTACTATTTTATTTAGATATCTCAAAGCATCTGGTATACAGCTTGGCCAAGACAAATATTTGTTCACTCCGATCACTTTCTTGTCCAGCTTAAAAACGTACAAAGTCGCGGGTAACAGGCCCTTAAATTATACTAGATGTACATGTAGAGAGCTCTTTCTTGAGGCCCTTGAGCGCATAGGTGTCAGTAACCCTAAAGAGTATGGTCTCCACAGTCTGAGATCCGGCGGGGCTTCCCACCTTGCTAATAATAAACCTAGGTTCCCGAGACTTTAATTATGCAACATGGTAGATGGAAGACCTCTGAAGCAAAAAACAGATACATGTATGTCAGATGGGATACTAAAAAACGATTAGATTTTTCTCTTGCACTATTTAATGATTAAAAGAATAATGATAATAATAAGAATAAATTAATAGATGAAATGTTATGTACACTGAAGTGTGTTAATGGTGTTGTTTTACGGTCGTCTCAGGTTAAAAAAAAAATAAAAAAAATAAAAAAATCTTTAGTCAACCATTAACTGTAATTTTGTAATGAAATGAAAGTGGTAAAATTCGATGTAATACGAAGCTTGGATCAGATGATCCAAGAAGGTCAGATGACTATTCTGTGGATGAAAGTAAAAAAATAAAAAAAAATAAAAATAAATAAATAATAAAAATCTAGTATGCTCGGTGTTGAGGACACCTTCCTCCCATGCTATATTAAAACACTTGAAACTAAATCTACAGTATATTGTCTCCTTGTCCTTTGTATGGCAGTCCATTAATACCAAACTGCTTTTCATGCGTATGAGCGAAGCGAAGTAGCATGAAATAGTCATTACCCTCCTGGATGTTGAGACCATGTGGTTGAATAGTCCAAAGACGCTTCATCCACATTTTCTCATATTTTCTAATGTTTTCTTCATTTGGACTAGGGACGGTAGTAGTTTGAATGCTTTCTTTGACCACATCAATTCCTTCCACAGGACTATCAAATTCACCTTGGAGCAGTCTCTTCAGCACACACACTTTCTGGATGTCACCGTCCGGAAAGACCTCAATACACTTAAGTACTACTGACTTGTATTCTATATCAATATATTCTATATTCAATATCTCCATGCCTCAAGTTGTCACCCCAGACACTGTAAGACTGGTATACATGTAGCTTTCAGCCAGGCCCTGAGATTGAGGCGCATATGTTCCAATGAGTCTGACTTTCGCCGCCATACACGTGTATTGGCCAGTAACTTGGTTGCTAGAGGCTATACAGTACATGTACTTCTCGCCAAGTGAAGAACTCCATTGCTAAAGTCTATTCCATTCCCAAAAGTTCGGCACTCAAACAAAAGCCACCAGGTCCCAAGGACAATCTCAAGGTTCCCTTAGTTATTTCCTACCACCCTTCTCTCCCTCCTCTCAGGAAGATAACTAAGGAAAACCACCATATTCAGATCTTCAGATCGTCTGGCTGATGCCATTCCAAATTCGCCTGTTTTGGCTTTCAGGGGCCCCCGTAACCTCATGACTTAATTGTCCGAGCAGAGGTTCACCCCTTTGGACACTTCACCTCCCACTAAATTTGGTACATTTAAGTGTACCTCGAAATGCATTGTTTGCAAGACATGTCAAAGAAATTCAATGGACATTCTTCTGGAACTACCCACACGACCTACGGTGTATGGCTCTATCACGTGCACTACCTCCAACATCATATACCTCATCTCTTGTAGAGTTTGTAATGTTCAGTATGTTGGTGAGATCTTTTTCTGTTTGATCTTTCCCCTCCTCTCACTAATCCCCACCCTACTCCTAGTTGCAGTAACCGTAACCCTCATCCTCCCGAAGGTCTCCGACCTTCGGGAGGATGAGGGTTACGGTTACCGCAACTATCCTACTCCTTGCCCTTCCCTTTGATCTCACCCTACCAGCTTTACTCTTTGTACTTTGTCCTATATCCTGAAGACGAGCAGAGTACACTCTTCGAAATGCCGAGTTCCTCCGGTTCTTTTCAGAACCACACTTACTCACAAAAAGAATTTACATGGTGTCTCCGCAAACCTATTTATCCTTCTTTCTCCTTTGTTTCTCATCCGTGTCCTATTCACTCTCTTCCCCCCTCCTTCGTGTACATGTATCAATCTTAGGGAGGTTTAAAAGAACAATATACTTTTTAAATTTTACTAATATTATACCTAGTCCGAGTAACTTGGACCCGACTTCGGGTCCAAGTTAGGTTCGGGTTAGTCCGAGTAACTTGAACCCGACAAATCACCCTTTTTTTGTATCGAATTTTGAAATTTTGAGGGACGGGTGACAGTACAGTCACCCGTCCCTCAAAATTCGATAAAAAAAGGATGACTTGTCGGGTCCAAGTTACTCATTGCGCTTTCGAAATGCACGCACATGTCACGACCGGCGGGCCAGAACTTAAGCACTAGCTTCGTGGTTCGATCTGGCATGCCCTCGCGCTAGCGCAGTTGCCTGGAGTGCCGTAACTATAATTAAAAGTATAGAAAATGGAAACTGTGTTATGGATGCCGTAACAATACAACTACAACTACAATTATTGCTAAAGTAATACTAGTATTTAGTAATAGTCTAATACAATTACAAGCCACTGCGTACATCTTAAATTACCATGCCTACCTGCAAATCGTTTGCTGTCAGTGTCAGTAGCATGTTTGTAGCGTGGACTCGGAGGTTTGTAGCTTCACTGTGCAGAACTGCGTGAATGTTGCCGTAAAATTACACGCTCTGATCACCAATACAAAGGCAAGCCCGAATTGCACGAACGCTCGAACAGTTTTACTAATACAGTAATAGTATTACTTTTATAGTAATACTATTATTAGGCCGCGTTCTAATCGCATCGTGATTACCGTGTTCACGAGTCGCGCGTGACATGAAGCATGGAGGGCGTTCCAATACTACTTACTAGTACCTACTAGAATCATAGAGCTCTATGAATGGTATCAATTTGAGTCAGGAGGTCAAAGGGCACAAAGTTTTTACCAACATCGTCGGTACATGGCTACATGCACGAGTTACAATACATACGGTGGCGGCTTCTGCAGCAAGGAACGATAAGGTGAATTTACCATGAATTTACTACGCTGTTCTACACGCACATGTCAGGACTATAGTATTATAGTAATAATTTTCATTACATTAGCTGAGTCGTCGGAGTACGAGTTGTCCGACTCGCGTACGTTAGTGAAAACCAGCTGCGTAGCACGCAACTACTGAACTAGCATCTCCTCGGTCTTTGCGCTTGCGCAATGTGCGTGTTGGCGTTGTGTTGGCGAGTAGCATTGGCATGGAATGCAGCCCACTCATGAACTAGGAAATACTCATGGACACGATAAACACGACGTTAACCAAGGGATTTCATGTAGGAATTATGGCTAATATAACTTGGTGTTGCCACTTTTTATCGGGTTTTGAAAAATGGAGAAGGGGACTTTAACTTAAGTAACTGCGCCGGGAGTTGAATAGCTCCAAACCTCTGGTTTTGCGCAGCGCTGCTTTCAGAATCTGAGATATCCATAATCCAGCCCTGAAATGATGGCCTTCCAAAAACGGCATTCAACCATACCTGCCGTATCGTGGGAACCCCAGTTTTCGACGGTACGCGTTTACGACGCTTGACCTTCTAACTCACATCGCACGATGAAAACAACTCCGTATAACGATCTCAGGATGTATCTTCCGGTTTGTTTCCTGCTTTTGTCCGTCACCAAAAATGTGGAAAGTTAAAGCTCTTCCGATAGCCCAAACTCGTCTGATTCAAAAAGTTGCTCTTTTGGGGTCTAATTTTCCTAGGTACAAAATTGGCAGTTGCTTCGTAGCTGCAGTTTTCTTTATTGTTGGTCCTAAAAAAAAATATGAGTGCGCCATAACAAACCCCAACATACGCAGACAAAAAAATAATGTCACCCAACTCGAGGCAGTCCGTTCTTGGTAAAAACTATGGAGGCTCCTAAAGGGCGTCTCGCTTATATAATTTCTTTTATTTTGTATTATTATTTAAAGGCATAAAGTAACATGGCCAAAAAATAGGCTTAAAAAAAAAAAAAAAAAGGGCAGCTAGAGAAAGTACCAAGAAGGAGGAAATGTGTCTCTTGAGTAACATTGGGAACGGTCATAGCTGAAGAAGCAGTGAGAAAGAGGACTGTGTTTTTTATTAAACGTCACAGAAGAAGAAATCAAACAGATAAAAAATACAACCCCACCAAAAGGGCAAAGAAAACAGAATCTGCTTCCATGGCTGAATCACAATTAGCTTGGATCAAGCCAAACATCACATCCTGCCTTGATGTATCTTCTTATGTGGAAATTAACAAGGATGAAAAATGTACGCCCTACCGTATTTCATCTCTATGGTTTACTTGAAGATCCAAATTCAAAAAAGTTAAAAGATATCTTTCAGTGTCACTTAAATGAACTTCTTTTCACATGTTAAGAAAATTATTCTCAATTTTAATTATTCATTATGGTGATTAAATTTATTTCCTTATTATTATGAGGACAGTTTTGATGATTTGGAAAAGGATGGGAAAGGAGAGGGTAGCATGAAGGGAAAGGAGTTGATATAGGTGATAACAAAAAAGTCAATCCAACTTCCCCATCTCAAAGTGGCTCAGGGCAATGGGACACAATTAATGCAAACCAATAAGTTTTAAGCATAAATTATGAATGTTTTGAGGAAAGTGTTAGAAGCAGTGTGGAAAAGAAAACCCCGAAAGATGAAAAAAAAAACATACAGGGAAGAATTTTACAGTGCCACACAGCATTTGAGTTATTTTAAGAATTTATTTTGCGTTTGGCTGCACTGGGACACCTTACTAAACACCACCATCGAAAATTGGTCACGATGCTTACTGTGCGGTGAGCCGTGGACATCAACAAAACCGGGTAATCTTACGGAAGTGACAGGCTTGATCAACCTTCTCTATGATTATTCTCATAGTCTGTGGTGTGGAGAAAGTGACTGAGACCTCTTTTAGTGTGATAGTTTCGTTCACATTGGTCAGCTTGAAGAAAAGGCCTTATATCGTCGAAAACCGGTAACTGGAGGATAGTCAGAATACATGCTCACATTAGAGAGTGCAACCCTCTAGGCCCAGATTTTAAACAGCACAATAGATTCTCCTGTACATGTACCCTCCCTTAAACAACCAGACCAACCTAAAACCCACACTATGGAATAAGTCAAGTCTCAACATGATTCCTGCAAATTAAAATGTCTTTTTAATAATGAAACTTATGTAATTAAGCATCATTTCATAAAAAGTACATTTTAAATACTGATAGTGATAAGTCTGTTTGTTTATTCATAAATCTGCAATTAAATGTTGCCACACTCTTATAAATACATATAAATCTCAACTGATTTTTGTTTCTTTTTTGTTCCCTTGACCATCAGATACAGTACATTGACACTAGTCCGAGTAACTTGGACCCTTACAATCGCCCTTTTTTTAATTTTGAGGGAGTCGGGCGATAGTAGGGTCCAAGGAATCCTGCTGGGAAACCCAATAAACTAACTACCGGTATGTGTTTGACTTTCTGACTACCCCCGACCAAAACCCCCAGATTTTACCCTGAAAACACCCGTAAAACCGTCCCACGCACCCATCTTTGGATTAAGTAAGAATCATTGGTTTCAATACTGGTCATTTGTTTTACTCAAGTTTGAGGAAAAAGGAGAAATTTTCCCTCAGGTGATCGAGAAGATCATCTTTGATTTCAAGCGAAAGCACGCGTTGACTCCTATGGTCGCACAAAACGTCATCAATTTGCGTGTATACTGTTTCGATTTGAATTTAAAGATGGCCACCACATTTTGTGCTCGCCGGACGGAAGAGAATCTTCTCGATCACCTGAGGGGAAATTTCTCCTTTTTCCTCAAACGTGAGTAAAACAAATGACCAGTATTGAAATCGGTGATTCTCACTTAATCCAAAGATGGGTGCTTGGGACGGTTTCACGGGTGTTTTCGGGGTAAAATCTGGGGGTTTTAGTCGGGGTAGTCAGGAAGTCGAACATATAGTTAAATTATCGGGTTAACCAGCAGGATTCCTTGGACCTATCGCCCGAATCCCTCAAAATAAAAAAGGGCGTTTGTAAGGGTCCAAGTTACTCGGACTACATTGACACCAAAGTAAAAGGAAAGACCACAGACACCCCATATGTATTCAAATCAATGCACAAGATTCAATAACAAACAAAAGTAGAGCACAAAAATTATTTTCTTCTTTCAATAAATGCAGAAAGGAATAATAACAGTTGCTTAAATCTGCAATAAGTTAAAGAGTGAAGCAGGGAACGTCCGTATCCTATGGTGATTGGTCAAAGCAAAACCTTGGAATACCATGAAGAATATCAACTCAAAATGGAATACTGAAAGTTGAAGAACCTGGTTAAAAATCCTGTTCATTTTCAATTAGAAATACATGTACTGTACGTGCTGTTCGGGAAGTCACTACTCCAAACTCAATATTTCAGCAGTACTACCAGAGGATTTAGTTGATAGCCAATACGTATTCACTTGTATCACCCCTCCAGATTTTTGGGACTTCAATCACCCAATGCAACGTCAAATAAGGTTCAGGCGAATTGAATTACTGCTTGAACTTCACTTATTTCTTGATTGTCCTTCAAGGTAGTCTTTGGCTTCATTAATCTTTGTTGCCAAATACGGAGATCCACCTGTAGCAGATAAACACAAAAAGTCAAACAAGACAAATGAGTTTATTGTTAGAAAACAAAGAACAGGGTTTTTCACTTGAATGCCCCTCTTTTATTAAATCATATGCAATTAAAGCTAAGTGAGGTCTCCACGATGGAACTACTTTAAACCAGGCAAAATGCATGAGTCTTCAATATATTGTACAGTACAATGTACAATAATAAATGCAAACTAGAGAATTATGTCTGTTGGCAAACAGAACATAATGCTTTTCCGCATCTGGTTCTCTTAAAAAAAAAAAAATTGAAAAAAAACAAATTGAAAAAAACAAATTGACATCAACGGGGTTCAAACCTGTAACCTCCATTCCTACTCCAAAACGTATGTGCATATTTTGTGCACAAAGTGTATGTGACTTAATTAGATTTGTCAAAAAATCATAATAATTCTGAACAATGGACAATTGATTCCAAACTCAGGATTTGGAATGTCTAGCCCAATAGCTAAATGCCCACCAAATTTCGAGAAGATTGAGAATTGGCTAATAATATTATGTGCTTTAAAATCACGCATTTTGATGACATCACGATTGCGTCATGGCATTTTGGCACCGGAGGATGTTTCTAAACTACATCCCCAATAGATAAAAACGAAAAAATAAAAAAATCTTGCTCCGCTGGCCAAATATGCTCATTTGAATGTTAAAATCTGAAAAGTTCATGACCTCATTAATATTCATGAGATGACATCACGATCAAATGAGGGAAATTTTTGGATACCGGTACACCTTTTCCCAACTTAGATATAGTGCAAAATTAAAACCAAACGAATTTGCTTTTTTGCTTAAAATGGAGTTTGAATTTTGCCCCTTTAAAGCAATGTCACGTGACACATGATGACGTCATTACGTTTTCAAGACAACTGTGCAATAGTTCAGCATGGGCTCTATGCATTTGCCAAGTTTGAAAAAAAATCCAAGTGTGTTCAATGGCCAAATTGCCCCACAGAAAAACCCTGTGCTTTGTCTATAAGATTTTTCAATAAGAAGAAAAAAAACCGAGAAATATATGTCTGTTGTGAAACAGAGCATAGAGCTTTTCCGCTTCTGTTTTTAACAAGTCATAGAATAGCCCCATTCCTACTCCAAAACGCATGTACATATTTTGTGCACAAAGCCTATGGGACTCGAGTGTGGTATTCAAAAATTCATAAAAAATATAAACAATGGTCCTTCGGTTCCAAACTTTAGATTTGGGATGTCTAGCACGATAGCTAACTACATACTAAATTTCGAGATGATCGGCCAATGCCTTATATGTGTTTTAAAATCACACATTTTGATGACGTCATGATTGCGTAACAACATTTTGGCTCCGGAAGGTGTTTCTAAACCATGTCCCCAATAGATATCAAAGAAAAAATGAAAAAAATCTCGCTCCGTTGGCCAAATATGCTCATTTCAATGTGAAAATCTGAAAAGTTCATGACCTCATAAATATTCATGAGATGACGTCACGGTCAATTGATGGCAATTTTTGGATACACCTTTTCCCAACTTAGATACAGTGCAAAGTTGAAACCAAACGAACTTGTACTTTTGCTTTTAATGGATGTTAAAAATTTGCCCCTTTAAAGCAATGTCACGTGACACGTGATGACGTCATGATGATATCAAGGTGTTTAGGATCAATTTCAGCATGGGCTTTATGCATTTGCCAAGATTGAAAAAAATCCAAGTCTGTTCAATGACTAAAGTCGTGCTTACAAAACCCCTGTGCATTGTCTATGGGCTTTGGGGGAGAAGAAGAAGAAGACAAAACGAGAAATATATGTCTGTTGTGAAACAGAGCATAGAGCTTTTCCGCTTCTGTTTTTAACAAGTCATAGAATAGCCCCATTCCTACTCCAAAACGCATGTACATATTTTGTGCACAAAGCCTATGGGACTCGAGTGTGGTATTCAAAAATTCATAAAAAATATAAACAATGGTCCTTCGGTTCCAAACTTTAGATTTGGAATGTCTAGCACGATAGCTAACTACATACCAAATTTCGAGATGATCGGCCAATGCCTTATATGTGTTTTAAAATCACACATTTTGATGACGTCATGATTGCGTAACGACATTTTGGCTCCGGAAGGTGTTTCTTAACCATGTCCCCAATAGATATCTAAGAAAAAATGAAAAAAATCTCGCTTCGTTGGCCAAATATGCTCATTTCAATGTGAAAATCTGAAAAGTTCATGACCTCATAAATATTCATGAGATGACGTCACGGTCAATTGATGGCAATTTTTGGATACACCTTTTCCCAACTTAGATACAGTGCAAAGTTGAAACCAAACGAACTTGTACTTTTGCTTTTAATGGATTTTGAAATTTGCCCCTTTAAAGCAAGGTCACGTGACACGTGATGACGCCATGATGATATCAAGGTGTTTAGGATCAATTTCAGCATGGGCTTTATGCATTTGCCACGTTTGAAAAAAATCCAAGTCTGTTCAATGACTAAAGTCGTGCTTACAAAACCCCTGTGCATTGTCTATGGGCTTTGGGGGAGAAGAAGAAGAAGAACTAGAGATTTATGTCTGTTGGTTAACAGATCATAACGCTTTTCCGCATCTGGTTCTCTTAAAAAAAAAAAAAAAAATTGACATCAGCGGGATTCGAACTCGGAACCTAAATTTCTACCCCAAAACGCACGTGCATATTTCGTGCACAAAGTGTATGGGTCTTCATTATAACATTCAAAAAATCATAATAATTCTGAACAATGATCAATTGCTTCCAAACTCAGGATTTAGAATGCCTAGCCCAATAGCTAAATGCCCAATAAATTTCGAGACGATTGACCTTTGACAAATATGCGTTTTAAAGACACGCATTTTGATGACGTCACGATTGCGTCATGGCATTTTGGCACCGGAGGGTGTTTCTAGACTACATCTCCAATAGACATCTACAAAACAATTAAAAAAATCTTGCTCCGTTGGCCAAATATGCTCAATTTAATGTTAAAATCGCAAAAGTTCATGACCTCATTAATATTCATAAGATGACGTCACGATTGAATGGGGGCTATTTTTGGATACACCTTTTCCCAACTTAGATATAGTGCAAAATTGGAACAAAACGAAATTGCTTTTTTGCTTTTATTGCAGTTTGAAATTTGCCCCTTTAAAGCGCTGTCACGTGACACGTGGTGACGTCATGAAGTTTTAAAGACAACTGTGCACAACTTCAGCAAGGGCTCTATGCATTTGCAAAGTTTCAAAAAAATCTAAGTGTGTTCAATGGCCAAAGTGGCTCTTACAAAAACCATGTGCTTTGTCTATGGGATTTTTTCCGACCAGAAAAAGAAGAAGAAAAACTAGACATTTATGTCTGTTGGCTAACAGAACATAACGCTTTTCCGCATCTGCCTCTCTTAAAAAAAAAAAAAAAAAAAATATATTGACATCAGCGGGATTCGAACTCGGAACCTCAATTTCTACCCCAAAACGCACGTACATATTTCGTGCACAAAGTGTATGGGACTTCATTATAACATTCAAAAAATCATAATAATTCTGAACAATGGCCAATTGCTTCCAAACTCAGGATTTAGAATGTCTAGCCCAATAGCTAAATGCCCACCAAATTTCGAGGCGATTGACTTTTGGCAAAAATGCGTTTTAAAAACACGCATTTTGATGACGTCACGATTGCGTCATGGCATTTTTGCCCCGGAGGGTGTTTGTAAACCACATCCCCAATAGATATAATCGAAAAAATGAAAAAAATCTTCCTCCGTTGGTCAAATATGCTCAATTGAATGTTAAAATTGCAAAAGTTTATGACCTCATTAATATTCATGAGATGACGTCACGATCAAATGAGGGCAATTTTTGGATACACCTTTTCCCAACTTAAATATACTGCAAAATTGAAACCAAACGAACTTGTACTTTTGCTTTTATTGGAGTTTGAAATTTGTCCCTTTAAAGCGCTGTCACGTGACACGTGGTGACGTCATTAAGTTTTAAAGACAACTGTGCACAACTTCAGCATGGGCTCTATACATTTGCAAAGTTTCAAAAAAATCCAAGTGTGTTCAATGACCAAAGTGGCGCTTACTAAAACCCTGTACAAAGTCTATGGGATTATTCCGACCAGAAAAAGAAGAAGAAGAAGAAGAAGAAGAAGAAGAAGTAGAAGACAAAAAAAAAAAATCAGAACAAGAACAATAGCTTTTCCGTATGGAACGGAAAAGCTAAAAAAAAAATCAGAACAAGAACAATAGCTTTTCCGTATGGAACGGAAAAGCTAAAAAACGAGAAATATATGTCTGTTGTGAAACAGAGCATAGAGCTTTTCCCCTTCTGTTTTTAACAAGTCATAGAATAGCCCCATTCCTACTCCAAAACGCATGTAAATATTTTGTGCACAAAGCCTATGGGACTCGAGTGTGGTATTCAAAAATTCATAAAAAATATAAACAATGGTCCTTCGGTTCCAAACTTTAGATTTAGAATGTCTAGCACGATAGCTAACTACATACCAAATTTCGAGATGATCGGCCAATGCCTTATACATGTATGTGTTTTAAAATCACACATTTTGATGACGTCATGATTGCGTAACGACATTTTGGCTCCGGAAGGTGTTTCTAAACCATGTCCCCAATAGATATCAAAGAAAAAATGAAAAAAATCTCGCTCCGTTGGCCAAATATGCTCATTTCAATGTGAAAATCTGAAAAGTTCATGACCTCATAAATATTCATGAGATGACGTCACGGTCAATTGATGGCAATTTTTGGATACACCTTTTCCCAACTTAGATACAGTGCAAAGTTGAAACCAAACGAACTTGTACTTTTGCTTTTAATGGATTTTGAAATTTGCCCCTTTAAAGCAAGGTCACGTGACACGTGATGACGTCATGATGATATCAAGGTGTTTAGGATCAATTTCAGCATGGGCTTTATGCATTTCCCACGTTTGAAAAAAATCCAAGTCTGTTCAATGACTAAAGTCGTGCTTACAAAACCCCTGTGCATTGTCTATGGGCTTTGGGGGAGAAGAAGAAGAAGACAAAACTAGAGATTTATGTCTGTTGGCTAACAGAACATAACGCTTTTCCGCATCTGGCTCTCTTAAAAAAAAAAAAAAAAAAAAAATTGACATCAGCGGGATTCGAACTCGTAACCTCAATTTCTACCCCAAAACGCACGTGCATATTTCGTGCACAAAGTGTATGGGACTTCATTATAACATTCAAAAAATCATAATAATTCTGAACAATGGCCAATTGCTTCCAAACTCAGGATTTAGAATGTCTAGCCCAATAGCTAAATGCCCACCAAATTTCGAGGCGATTGACTTTTGGCAAAAATGCGTTTTAAAAACACGCATTTTGATGACGTCACGATTGCGTCATGGCATTTTTGCCCCGGAGGGTGTTTGTAAACCACATCCCCAATAGATATAATCGAAAAAATGAAAAAAATCTTCCTCCGTTGGTCAAATATGCTCAATTGAATGTTAAAATTGCAAAAGTTTATGACCTCATTAATATTCATGAGATGACGTCACGATCAAATGAGGGCAATTTTTGGATACACCTTTTCCCAACTTAAATATACTGCAAAATTGAAACCAAACGAACTTGTACTTTTGCTTTTATTGGAGTTTGAAATTTGTCCCTTTAAAGCGCTGTCACGTGACACGTGGTGACGTCATTAAGTTTTAAAGACAACTGTGCACAACTTCAGCATGGGCTCTATACATTTGCAAAGTTTCAAAAAAATCCAAGTGTGTTCAATGACCAAAGTGGCGCTTACTAAATCCCTGTACAAAGTCTATGGGATTATTCCGACCAGAAAAAGAAGAAGAAAAAAAAAAAAAATCAGAACAAGAACAATAGCTTTTCCGCTACGCGGCGGAAAAGCTAAAAAAGCTGAACAAAAGATATAGCTTTTCCGCTTCCCTGGAAGCGGCGGAAAAGCTAAAAAAAGCTGAACAACAGATATAGCTTTTCCGCTTCCCTGGAAGCGGCGGAAAAGCTAACTAGAGATTTATGTCTGTTTGCAAAACAGATCATAACGCTTTTCCGCATCTGGTTCTCTTTAAAAAAAAAAACAAATTGATGAAAAAAAAATTGACATCAACGGGATTCGAACCCGTAACCTACATTCCTAACCCAAAACGCACGTGCATATTTTGTGCACAAAGTGTATGGGACATCATTATATTTTTCAAAAAATCATAATAATTCTGAACAATGGTCAATTGCTTCTAAACTCAGGATTTAGAATGTCTAGCCCAATAGCTAAATGCCCACCAAATTTCGAGACGATTGACTTTTGACAAATATGCGTTTTAAAAACACGCATTTTGATGACGTCACAATTGCGTCATGGCATTTTGGCCCCGGAGGGTGTTTCTAAACTACATCCCCAATACACACTGTAGATATAATCGAAAAAATGAAAAAAATCTTGCTCCGTTGGCCAAATATGCTCAATTGAATGTTAAAATCTTAAAAGTTTATGACCTCATTAATATTCATGAGATGATGTCACGATCAAATGAGGGCAATTTTTGGATACACCTTTTCCCAACTTAGATATACTGCAAAATTGAAACCAAACGAACTTGTACTTTTTCATATAATGGAGTTTGAAATTTGCCCCTTTAAAGCACTGTCACGTGACACATGATGACGTCATGATAGTTTCAACGATACTGTGCATAATTTCAGCATGGGTTCTATGCATTTGCAAAGTTTGAAAAAAATCCAAGTGTGTTTAATGGCCAAAGTGGCTCTTACAAAACCCCTGTACAAAGTCTATGGGATTTTGGCGACAAGAAGAAGAAGGAATAAAAGAAAAATCTTAACAACAACAATAGCTTTTCCGCTTCGCGGCGGAAAAGCTAAAAATCTTAACAACAACAATAGCTTTTCCGCTTCGCGGCGGAAAAGCTAAAAAAATCAGAACAACAGATATAGCTTTTCCGCTTCCCTGGAAGCGGCGGAAAAGCTAAAAACAACAGCTTTTTTCGCTTCGCGGCGGAAAAGCTAACTAGAGATTTAGGTCTATTGGCAAACAGAACATAACGCTTTTCCGCATCTGGTTCTCTTAAAATAAAATTGAAAAAAAAAAATTGACATCAACGGGGGTCGAACCCGTACCCTCAATTCCTACCCCAAAACGTACGTGCATATTTTGTGCACAAATTGTATGGGACTTCATAATATTTTTCAAAAAATCATAATAATTCTGAACAATGGCCAATTGCTTCCAAACTCAGGATTTAGAATGTCTAGCCCAATAGCTAAATGCCCACTAAATTTCGAGAAGATTGACCTTTGGCAAATATGTGTTTTAAAAACACGCATTTTGATGACGTCATGATTGCGTCATGGCATATTGGCCCCGGATGGTGTTTCTAAACTGCATCCCCAATATATATCAACAAAAACAATTTAAAAAATCTTGCTCCGTTGGCCAAATATGCTCAATTAAATGTTACAATCTTACAAGTTCAAGACCTCATTAACATTCATGAGATGACGTCACGATCAAATAGGGCAATTTTTGGATACACCTTTTCCCAACTTAGATATAGTGTAAAATTGAAATCAAACGAAATTGCATTTTTGCTTAAAATGGAGTTTGAAATTTGCAACTTGAAAGCGCTGTCACGTGACCCTCGATAACGTCATAACATTTTCAAGACAACTGTGCACTAGCTCAACATAGGCTCTATGCATTTGCCAAGTTTGAAAAAAATCCAAGAATGTTCAATGGCAAAAGTGCCCTACAGAAAAACCCTGTGCAAAGTCTATGGGATTTTTCTGACCAGAAAAAGAAGAAGACGAGAAATCTACGTCTGTTGTCACAGATCGTAGAGCTTTTCCTCCTTTTTTTCTTCTGGGGAATGACCGACTCTCGACGAAATAGGAAAACCAGAAGAACTACCCTTCCAGGTCGATCGTCATTGCAGTGCCATTACTGTGTACTGCCTGGCGACTGCACATTACCAAGCCACAACCTTATCAGAACTTAGTAAGACATCGTGTCCTCTATTTCCCCTTCTTCTCCTACTCCCTACCCTTTGTTCTAACCCTCCCCTCATCACCATCTCGGTGTCGCCCCCACCCCCCAATATCTAAAGCCCCTCTCTCCCCTTTCTCTCCCCTTTCTCTCCCCTTTCTCTCCCCCTCCCCTCTCTCCCCCTCTCTCGCCCTCTCTCGCCCTCTCCCCTCTCTCCCCTCTCGCACCTATTGCCCGAGCCTAATCAAGACATCTTGTTGGCTCCCCTCATCCCCAACTCCCTGGCCCTTGTTCTAACCAGAATGTTCTAACCCACCCTCTCCCACTGCATGCACCCCCTCAACCTCAACCCCCCTTAGGCCCTTATTCCTCCATCGTTAGAGCACGGAGGTGAGAGCAACTGACCAAGGCCACCAAACCTATTAGTACAGTACACATGTTTGAATGAATAAGAACGGACCCCACTCTGTCTCCCTCTCTGTCTACCCCTCTCTTTCCCTCTCTCCCCTCTGTACCCGCCCCTCTCTCTCTCCCCTCACTCCCCCTCTCTCGCACCCCCTCCCTCCCTCCCTCACCCTCTCCATCTCTATCCCCCTTTTCTCTTCACCCTCTCTCTCTCCCTCTATCTCCCTTTATCTCGGCTCTCTCTCCCTCTCTCTCTGCCCCTTCTCTAGGCATATCCATGGCTGCTACCTCACAAGCACATCCGGACAACATTTTTATTGCCCTGCGCCCATCGACCACCCCTCTACGTCTCTACGTCTCTCCCGCCCTTTCTTACTCCTTCCCCTTCAACCCTCTCCCCCAAACTCCCCGCTCTCCTCGCCCTCCCTCCGCCCCTCTCTCGGCTCCGCCAGCCTATAAAACACTGTGCACATCTGCTGTATACAGCTTGTACAGTAGAAGGGCATTTACCGAACACCCCTCCCCGACCCAGTCTGAGGCAATGGTACAGTCCAAGCAGTGACCCCCCCTCGCCCTTGAGACACGCACACAGACACCAACAGACTCAAAGAGATATCTGGAGATAGAGTTTGGAAATATGTATTTTTCATCCCCACAGGCGTTTTAAAACTACTGGCAGCATATGTAAGGTATCATCGGAAAGGAAAACTTGTACTCTTTCATGTGGTGAAGAAATTAAACACTTAACTCAATTTCATGAATTTCTATGCTGCAAACAGCAAGACAGGGGAGCCAACCGTTGATTTGTTATGATTTTTTGAAGGTTTTAAAAATCAAATTTCAAACAGCGGTCACGTGACCGTCTTTCGAACAACTCACTTCAAACCAATTTGAGGCACAAGGGTGGGTCATGTACTTTGTGTGTGTCAAGTTTGGCTAAAGAATCTGCTGTAGTTCTCTAGATTCCGAGGTTAGAAGAATTGAGGCAGACCAAGAAGAAAAAGAAGATGTAAAAGAAGAAACAGGAATAACAAAAATCAGAACAAACGGAAAGTCTTTTGCGCTACGTTGTAGCGGCGGAAAAGCCAAAGATGTAAAAGAAGAAACTGGAAAAAAAATCAGAACGGAAAGTCTTTTCCGTTACGCTGTAGCGGCGGAAAAGCCAAAGAAGAAGAAGAAGACAAAACCAGACATAGACATCTGTTGTTAACAGAACGTGTAGCTTTTCCTTTTTTTTTCTTTCCGAAGAAAGACCAACTTGAAAATCTGAAAACCGGTAGCACACACATAATTACTACAGTACTTCTGGTCTGGGCCGGAAGGAAGGGTCACATGACATGAGGCAGGTCATCAAACGTTGGTCCCTGAAATTCCTCTCGCATGTTAGCAACAGCACAACAAGGGAATTAACCAGTGGTTTATTATCAGGTTTTTTTATTATCTAAAGATTCAAACTTTAATACCTCATTAATATTCATAAGATGACGTCATCATCATAATTATTGCAATTTATGGATACCCAGTTTCCCAACTTAGATAGATGCCAAATATTGACCCTGTGGGGTCTAAGATCATGGCATGATTGCACATGGCAGTCACATGTCAACTCGAGCATGAGCGAAAAAAAACCCAGTTTTACTGTATATTGGGTGTAGGCCCCTCTTAGCATCGTTTTGATTGAATTTATGAAGGTGGCAACTCTGTGTTTCAAACCTGTTCCATCCATTCCTACCCCAAAAGGCACACAAACATCTCGTGCACAAATTCTATGGGACTAAGTAATGATATTAAACAAATCATTATAATTCAAAACAATGTTTAATCGGTGGTAATCTTCAGATTTTGAATGTCTAGCACAATAACTAACTGCTCACCAAATTTCAAGAAGATTGACCAATGGCTAATATGTGACCCGGCACAGCATAATGAGGAATAACCCCACTTTTGAGATTTTGAGGTTTTCTAATGATGTGAAAGAGTATACCATTAGCTTTCAAATGATATCAAAATATAATATCCTCTAATACTTAAAATTTCCGAAAATACCAAAAAAAAGAAAATTGATTTGTAATCGAATTGTGAAGATACTTTAACTTAAGGCGTTGTTTACTCAAAAAGTGTTTTGGTGGGATATTCCTCATGTCGTTGTGCCGGGTCACATATGTGCTTTAAAATCACGCATTTTGATGACGTCATGATTACGTAATGACATTTTGGCCCCTGAGGGTGTTTCTAAACAATATCCCCAATAGATATCAAAGTAAAAATTTAGTTTTGTTTGGCTCTTAAGCCTCACTTCACTGGTCACACAGGTACTCCCCTGCATTCCGCGCAAGCTCTTGGTCATTGGCATAACAATGATTTTTTTGGGGGGGTATATAGTAGGGTGTGTCGCATGTTGGCCTCACTTCAGGCCTGTGCACTCATATGCTGTATGCTGTTTTTCCTTATACGGTTTTCCTCTGGTCATTCCCCACCCTCCCATCGTTGAAATTTTTTTTTGTGTTTCGTATTTTCTGCTCTTGTGTTTTCCTCCATTTTATTCTTTACACGATCTCAGGCATGCAAGGCTCTTACTGCTTTACCTGTGGCATGCCTGGACATTGGTCCAGACGTTGCCCCTTCTCGGTCGCCAACGAAGGCTCCCACCATCAACGCTCCCGGTTCAGATTCAACCAGTATGGAGACAACCTTGCGGGGAGGGGATACTACAATCAAGTCTCGCCATCCTATCGACCAATCCTACCCCCCATTGCTTCCGCAACTACGGAGTTGTCAAGGGAACCACGAAGTGTAGTTCAGCCCCAATCCTGAATCCCCACTCGGAAAATTTGACGACCTTATTCGGGTACCTGATGTCCGATGAATCTGGTGTCCGATGGCATTAATGTAAAAGGGAGATTGAAACAATGCTGTGAATTCTGGTGCAGTATAAATGCTCCTGACATGATTGTCTCTATAATCAAAGAAGGATTTATGATATGGTTCTTGCTAGATCCCCCACCTATGTTTTGCGATAACAATGCCTCAGCCCTTCGGCATCCGTCCTTTGTTACTGATTCCATCTCAGAATTGCTTACCTCAAGCAGGATTAAGGAGGTCTCCTTGCCCTCTTACGTCACAAGTCCACTTTCTGTAGTGAGTCAGGCATCCAACAAGAATCGATTGATTTTGGATTTGAGTCGTTTGAACCAGTATGTCCAAAGAAATCATTTCAAATTAGACAATTGGAAAGTTGTCCTTCATTATTTCAGTACTGATGCCTTGTTGCTTTCCTTTGACTTAAAGTCTGGCTACCATCATGTAGAAATTCATCCTCATTACCATAAATACTTAGGATTTTCATGGTGTATCGATGGTGTCACACGTTATTTTCAGTTTACTGTCCTACCTTTTTGTTTGTCCTCTGCCCCTCTGATCTTCACTAAGATCATGAAGCCTCTGGTAACTCACTGGCTCTCTTTGGGCATATTTGTGGTCCTATATTTAGACAATGGCTTGGTAGTGGTACCTCGAGCTGATCATTCCAATGTATCACACCAAACATTAGCATCCCAGATTTTGGCTCAGGTAAAATCGGATCTATTGAAAGCCAGATTGATATATAATATCAGCAAGAGCTCCTGGCATCCCTCTAAATCCATTGTCTGGTTAGGTATAAGATGGGATTCGCAACTGGGCACCCTAAGTGTTTTAAATCGCAGAATAGACAAATTCCTAACGTCCGATCTGGCACTTCGCCAATTCTCAACCTGTCGAGTTAAAGATTTGCATTCTTTCGTGGGGCAAATAATTTCTCTTTCACCTGTCGCAGGTAAGGTAACTCGACTGATGACTCGAAACTCCCAAGTGCTCATTGCTCAGGCTCACGACGAAGAGAAAGTTGTTTTTCTCAATGATCAGTGTTTGAATGAAATCGCCTTTTGGCAGGATAATGTCGCTCGACTTAACATTCGTTATGTGTTTCTTTCTCCTAAAGTTAACAAAATTATTTGTTCAGACGCCAGCTCATCGGGCTCTGGTGCCATTATTTGCAACGATAATCTCATAGCTCACAAGAATTGGTCCCTTGATGAAAGAAATCAGAGTTCCACTTGGAGGGAACTCGAAACAATCTTGTTTGCCCTCCATTCCTTTCAACCTTTCATCTTAAATTCGCGTTCTAAGTTATTCACAGACAGTCAGGCAGCAGCCAATATCATTGAGGCAGGAAGCATAAAATGCCATCTTCAATCTGTAGCCCTTGACATTTTCCATTTCTGCCTTCGTAACAAGATAGCTCTAGACGTTCACTGGATTCCTCGTTCGCTCAATGAACAAGCAGATTTTATAAGCAAATTGATCGATGTTGATGATTGGGGTTTTTCATTTTTCATTTATGTTCCTTGAAGCGATATCCAATAAGTGGGGTCCTTTTTCGATTGATTGTTTCGCAAACTACTATAATGCAAAATTACCTTGTTTTTTCTCAAGGGTTAGGAATCCCGGGGCAGAAGCTGTCAATGCTTTCGCACAAGATTGGTCAGCAGAGAATGTCCTACTAGTTCCTCCCATCGCCCTCATCCCTCCAACAATTTATCATTTGCAATCATGTCATGGAGCCGGGGTTCTTGTGTTCCCTTGGTGGCCATCCATTCTGGCCATTGTTATGGACATTCTTCAAGCCCCACATTCTCGGCTTACTTACTATGCCTGGGAAGTTGGCCTTGGTTCATGGTAGAAAAACCAATTCTTTACTGGGTTCGTCGCAATTTCGAGGTGTGGTCGGGGCTGTCAAACTAGATTTCTCTTTAGTAAGATCCTAATCCGCGGCATTTGTCCATAATTTTGTCTTCCTTTGTTGTTGTCTTTGTTCACAGATTGTTTTGCAACAACCATTTTGGGCAGATCTCCCGTCCTCTATCTCGGGCTCTAAAGAACGAATGTTGTGTGAAGCTATTGCAGCTAAAGCAGTGGGAACCTGTAATGCCTATTTTTACAAATGTCGTAGTTTTATCAATTGGCTAGCACATCGCAAAATTCCTCTCTCCTTTCCAATCAGAGATGATGTAGTGGCAGCCTTTATATCACATGTTAAGACCACTTCCCAGTCGGATAGGTTCGTTACGACATATGCGGCCGCCATTAAATGGTTTCACTCACTCATGAATTTAAAGATCAATCCTGTTGATTCTCCCATTGTCCAAAACATCATCATCTGTGCAAGGAAAGCTCTGCACCATCCTCCACTTCAGAAAAAAAACCTTTGTCTTTAGATCATGTAAAGAAAATCTTGGATCTCTTTGCCACTGATGGCTGCTCAGTTATTCAACTCAGAACTGCCTGTTATGTTTGTTTAAAGTACATGTATGCCTTAATGTTTCGCCACAACGAGATAGCTGAGATCAAAGCCAGCCATATCTCCCACCTACCAGAAGTTCAAGGTCTTAAGATATTCATCCCAAAATCCAAAACCGATAATTTTCGAGATGGGAACGTAACATTTCTTCCAATTTCACAAGATTTATACTCTCCCTACTCAATTTTAATGAGGTACATGAAGAAGGTTGGGCTCACCTTCGGAGACGAAAAATTCATTTTCACCCCTCTAACATTTTGCTCCTCTTCAAAGTCCTACAAGCGCACCCAAGATAAGCTCTTGAGTTATTCTAGGTGCAGGGAATTGTTTCTTGAGGCGCTGAAATCCATTGGTGTTGAAAATGTAAAGAGTTTCGGTCTTCACAGTCTTCGGTCAGGCGGGGCTACTCACCTGGCTGACAATAAAGTACCAGAAGAATTAATCCTCCTGCACGGTCGCTGGAAGACTCACACTGCCAAGAATCGCTATGTTAAGAGAGATGTACAGCAACGTATGCAGGTCACTTGACGTATTGTTAGATTGTCAGAAGATTTCCTAGTATGGAGTGATTCATCAGGGTAATAGCTTTATGCCCACTGAGGGCCATGGTATGTGATGTGTATATCCCAATATTCAAATGTTTGGTTAAAGCCTAGTGTCGAATTATGCTTGTCGTTTCTTTCTCACTTCACTTTTTAAGTTGTTCAAGTGAAGTGCCGAGAGGGCCATGAGGAGGTAGAGGCAGATGCCTCAAAATAGTGCCATCGAGGCCATGAGATTTTTGTGTATTTTTGTTCATAATGCAAATTTCACTGTGGTTTCGAAGCAGTTCAAGAAGAAGCATGGTGGGCCGAGAGGGCCATGAGGAAGTAGAGGCAAATGCCTCAAAATAGTGCCACTGAGGACATTTTTTGCCGGTTGTTCATGTACCGGGGTAGTTGTATGCATTCAGCATCTCTGTGCATGCAGGCCTACACATCCCATGTTGTAAGATTAAATACATCCTGGATACAATTTCTTGTTCTCTTTGTTTCATTATTGAGGTTGTTGTATGAAACTGAAACTGTTTTTCATGCGTATGAGCGCAGCGAAGTAGCATTAAAATGAAACAAATCCCTCTCGGTTGGTCAAATGTGCTCAATTGAATGTAAAAATCTGAAAAGTTTACGAACTCATAAATATTCATGAGATAGGGTCACGATCAAATGAGGGCAATTTTTGGATACACCTTTTCCCAACTTAGATGTAGTGCAAAATTGAAAACAAATGAACTTGTACTTTTACATATAATGGAGTTTGAAATTTGCCCCTTTAAAGCGCTGTCACGTGACACGTGGTGACGTCACGAAGTTTTAAAGACAACTGTGCACAACTTCAGCAAGGGCTCTATGCATTTGCCAAGTTTAAAAAAAAATCAAAGTGTGTTCAAATTCCATGTACAAAGTCTATGGGATTTTTCCGATAAGAAAAGGAAAAAGAAAAAAAACCCAGAACAACAATAGCTTTTCTGCTCTGGGCGGAAAAGCTAAAAATCAGAACAAAACAATACCTTTTCCGCTTTGCTGAAGCGTGCGGAAAAGGCTGAAAAGCTAAAAATCAGAACGAAAAGAAAGGCTTTTTTGAATTGTTCGAAAAAGCCAAAAAAAACAACAACAACAATAGCTTTTCCGCTTCACAGCAGAAAAGCTTATAAATTATACAACAATATAGTATACATACACAAAGAATACTATGGGTAATCATAAAGTTATCCACTTTAAGGAGTCCAAATATCCAGTAATGTCAGCATCGACTTACTGCACATGCATGGATCGTGTACACAACTTGCAAAGAGGAAACTTGTTTAGGGCATGTATCAAATTTATAAAAATACTTCAGGTATAAGAAGATTGTACATGTAGATCTGACGTCCAGTAATTTTCTTCATGCAATATGACCTCTGATTTTTGGGAGCTGTACAAATAATCTGATATATCTAATAATACATGTACATGTATTAGCAAATATTTTAGTTTAAATGGTTCAAATTTAGTTCAAATGGTGACATCATCACTTTAAAGATAACATTCAGAGCAAAATACAGTATGACTTCTTTTATTGTTAACCATTTACCATAATGATGCAATTACAGTATGTCTTTAGACACTTGAAACAAAACCAATAACAAACACAATTGTTCTCTGATGTTTTGTACTTCATAAGTGGAACAGGCAATGTCATAACAATGTCACAAAATGTTGCCATTTGGTAGGCAAAATCATATGGAAAAAGAAAAAAACACCCCAAGCAACTTATTAAGCAGGGCTCATTTGTATCTACATGTACATGTATTATTGTTCAGCTTAAAAGTAACCAAAAAAGTGAAAAAACAGGTCAGATTCCTAAGGATCGAAACCAGGCTAGCTACCATGCCGATATTGGAGTCTTTGTTTTTTTTATCAATTGAGCTACTGATAATGTCATTATGACATCACAGTATTTCTGATGAAGAAAGCTTTTATGATTTCTTGAATATAGTTTCAAAAGGAATAAAAGCAAGCCCAATAAAATGCCCAATAAACATTAAATGACGCCATGATAATGTTGAGGCAATTCATGAATACAACTTTGTACTTTGTCCACCTTAATGACAATAGTACTTATAGTTGTGCTAAAATTAGCCTTTGAAATTTGACTCTTTGCAATGTACTTAACTGGTACATTTTCTTGGTTTGCTAAATTTCTTGAATTTCAAATAATATATTTCAAAATGCTTTAAAATTATGGCACTCTTCTGAGAACAAAGTTTAAGAAGAAAAAAAACAGCGATTTCCACTTCGCTGATGTGTCTGTAGCCATACTGTATTTCAAAAAGGAGAACTGGAAGACTTTGGATATCATATAATTTCTACTGACCTCGATCCGGGTGATTCAGAAGCATTATCCTTCGATGAGCTTCCCTAACTTTGGCTTTGGATGCAGATGGACTAAAATAACATAAACAAAAGAATATTTCTGTAAATTCACTGTGACTACCAGGGCCACAATGGGAAACAAGGGAAGACTTTCAGGAAATATTTGATATATTATAACTAGAAACATACGTCTGTTGTAACAGAACGTGTAGCTTGTCCTTTTTTTTTCTTTTTAAGAAAGACCAACTTAAAAATCTGAAAACCAGTAGCACATGTATACATAACTACTACAGTACTTCCGGTCTCATATTCATGAGATTACATCATCATCATAATTTTGGCAATTTTTGGATATAAAATTACTGGTACATCGTATCCCAACTTAGATAGATGCCAAATATTGATCCTGCTGGATCTAAGATAGTGGCGTGATTGCACATGCCAGGTTGGCCCTTTAAGGGGCCGTCACGTGACAACTCGAGCACAAACAAACGAAAAAACCCACAGTTTTACTGTATATTGGTGTAAACCCCTTTTAGCATCGTTTTGATTGAATTCATGAAGGTGGCAACTCTGTGTTTCGAACCTGTACCATCCATTCCTACCCAAAAAGGCACACCAACAAATCGTGCACAAAGTCTATGGGACTAAGAAATGATATTAAACAAATCATAATAATTCAAAACAATGTTGAATCAGTTCCAAACTCAGGATTTAAGATGTCTAGCCCAATAGCTAAATGCCCACCAAATTTCGAGAAGATTGACCATTGGCTAACATGTGCTTTAAAATCACGCATTTTGATGACATCACGATTGCGTCATGACATTTTGGCCCCGGAGGGTGTTTTTCTAAACTACATCCCGTATAGATATAAACAAAAAAAATCTTGCTCTGTTGGCCAAATATGCTCAATTGAATGTTAAAATCGAAAAAGTTCATGACCTCATTAATATTCATGAGAAGACGTCACGATCAAATGAGGGCAATTTTGGGATACACCTTTTCCCAACTAAGATATAGTGCAAAGTTGAAACCAAACGAACTTCAACTTTTGCTAATAATGCAGTTTGAAATTTGCCCCTTTAAAGCACTGTCACGTGACCCGTGATGACGTCATGAAGTTTTCAAGACAACTGTGCACAACTTCAGCAAGGGTTCTATGTATTTGCCAAGTTTGAAAAAAATCCAAGTATGTTCAATGGCAAAAGTGCCCTCCACAACATCCCTGTGCTTTGTCTACATGGGATTTTTCCGATAAGAAAAAGAAGAAGAAGAAGAAGACAAAAAACTAAACATAACAACAACAATACCTTTTCCGCTTCGCTGAAGCGTGCGGAAAAGCTAAAAAATCTTAACAAAAACAATAGCTTTTCCGCTTCGCGGCGGAAAAGCTAAAAAAAAAATCAGAACAACAACAATAGCTTTTCCGCTTCGCGGCGGAAAAGCTAACTAGAAACATACTGTACGTCTGTTGTAACAGAACGTGTAGCTTTTCCTTTTTTTTTCCCGAAGAAAGACCAAGTTGAAAATCTGAAAACCAGTAGCACATGCATGATTACTACAGAACTTCCGGTCTGGACCGGAGGAAAGGGTCACATGACATGAGGAAGGTCATGAAACCTAATTGGTCCCTGAAACTCCTCTCACATGCTATATGCGCTAGCAACAGCACAACAAGGGAGTTAACCATTGATTTAATATCGGTTTTTTTATTACCTCATTAATATTCATGAGATGACCTCATCATCATAATTATTGCAATATTTGGATACACTGTTGCCCAACTTAGATATATATGCTAAATATTGATCCTGCGGGATCTAAGATCGTGGCGTGATTGCACATGCCAGGTTGGCCCTTTAAAGGGCGGTCACGTGACAACTCATGCACAAACAAACGAAAAAACAACTGTTTTACTGTATATTGGTGTAAACCCCTTTTAGCATCGTTTTGATTGAGTTCATGAAGGTGGCAACTCTGTTTCGAACCTGTACCATCCATTCCTACCCCAAAAGGCACACCAACGTATCGTGCACAAAGTCTATGGGACTAAGAAATGATATTTAACAAATCATAATAATTCAAAACAATGTTTAATCGGTTCCAAACTCAGGATTTAAGATGTCTAGCCCAATAGCTAACTGGCCACCAAATTTCGAGAAGATTGACCATTGGCTAAAATGTGCTTTAAAATCACGCATTTTGATGACGTCACGATTGCGTCATGACATTTTGTTCCCGGAGGTTGTTTCTAAACTACATGTGTACATGTACATCCCCATTAGATATAAACGAAAAAATGAAAAAAATCTTGCTCCGTTGGCCAAATATGCTCAATTGAATGTTAAAATCGAAAAAGTTCATGACCTCATTAATATTTATGAGATGACGTCACGATCAAATGAGGGCAATTTTTGGATACACCTTTTCCCAACTAAGATATAGTGCAAAGTTGAAACCAAACAAACTTCAACCTTTGCTAATAATGCAGTTTGAAATTTGCCCCTTTAAAGCACTGTCACGTGACCCGTTATGACGTCATGAAGTTTTCAAGACAACTGTGCACAACTTCAGCAAGGGTTCTATGTATTTGCCAAGTTTGAAAAAAATCCAAGTATGTTCAATGGCAAAAGTGCCCTCCACAAAATCCCTGTGCTTTGTCTATGGGATTTTTCCGATAAGAAAAAGAAGAAGAAGACAAAACGAGAAATATATGTTTGTTGTGAAACAGAGCATAGAGCTTTTCCGCTTCTGTTTTTAACAAGTCATAGAATAGCCCCATTCCTACTCCAAAACGCATGTACATATTTTTTGCACAAAGCCTAAGGGACTCGAGTGTGGTATTCAAAAATTCATAAAAATTATAAACAATGGTCCTTCGGTTCCAAACTTTAGATTTGGAATGTCTAGCATGATAGCTAACTACATACAGTACCAAATTTCGAGATGATCGGCCAATGCCTTATATGTGTTTTAAAATCACACATTTTGATGACGTCATGATTGCGTAACGACATTTTGGCTCCGGAAGGTGTTTCTAAACCATGTCCCCAATAGATATCAAAGAAAAAATGAAAAAAATCTCGCTCCGTTGGCCAAATATGCTCATTTCAATGTGAAAATCTGAAAAGTTCATGACCTCATGAATATTCATGAGATGACGTCACGGTCAATTGATGGCAATTTTTGGATACACCTTTTCCCAACTTAGATACAGTGCAAAGTTGAAACCAAATGAACTTGTACTTTTGCTTTTAATGGATTTTGAAATTTGCCCCTTTAAAGCAAGGTCACGTGACACGTGATGACGTCATGATGATATCAAGGTGTCTAGGATCAATTTCAGCATGGGCTTTATGCATTTGCCACGTTTGAAAAAAATCCAAGTCTGTTCAATGACTAAAGTCGTGCTTACAAATTCCCTGTGCATTGTCTATGGGCTTTGGGGGAGAAGAAGAAGAAAAAAAACTAGAGATTTATGTCTGTTTGCAAAACAGATCATAACGCTTTTCCGCATCTGGTTCTCTGTAAAAAAAAAAAAAAAAATTAATGAAAAAAAAATTGACATCAACGGGATTCGAACCCGTAACCTCCATTCCTAACCCAAAACGCACGTGCATATTTTGTGCACAAAGTGTATGGGACATCAATATATTTTTCAAAAAATCATAATAATTCTGAACAATGGTCAATTGCTTCCAAACTCAGGATTTAGAATGTCTAGCTCGATAGCTAAATGCCCACCAAATTTCGAGACGATTGATCTTCGACAAATATGCGTTTTTAAAACACGCATTTTGATGACGTCACGATTGCGTCATGGCATTTTGGCCCCGAAGGGTGTTTCTAAACTACATCCAAAATAGACATAATCGAAAAAATTAAAAATATCTTGCTCTGTTGGCCAAATATGCTCAATTGAATGTTAAAATGTAAAAAGTTTATGACCTCATTAATATTCATGAGATGATGTCACGATCAAATGAGGGCCATTTTTGGATACACCTTTTCCCAACTTAGATATAGTGCAAACTTGAAACAAAACAAAAAAATTTGCTTTTTTGCTTGTATTGCAGTTTGAAATTTGCACCTTTAAAGCGCTGTCACGTGACACATGGTGACGTCATGAAGTTTTAAAGACAACTGTGCACAACTTCAGCAAGGGTTCTATGCATTTGTCAAGTTTGGAAAAAATCAAACTTTGTTCAATGGCAAAAGTGCCCTCCGAAAAAACCCTGTGCTTTGTCTATGGGATTTTTACGAGAAGAAAAAAAAATATCTTAACAACAATAGCTTTTTCGCTTTGCGCGAAAAAGCTACATAACTAGAGATTTATGTCTGTTGGCTAACAGAACATAACGCTTTTCCGCATTTGGTTCTCTTAAAAAAAAAAAAAAAGATTGATGAAAAAAAAATTTGACATCAACGGGATTTGAACCCGTAACCTCCATTCCTAACCCAAAACGCACGTGCATATTTTGTGCACAAAGTTTATGGGACTTCATTATATTTTTCAAAAAATCATAATAATTCTGAACAATGGTCAATTGCTCCCAAACTCAGGATTTAGAATGTCTAGCCCAATAGCTAAATGCCCACCAAATTTCGAGACGATTGACCTTTGGCAAATATGCGTTTTAAAAACACGCATTTTGATGACGTCACGATTGCGTCATGGCATTTTGGCCCCGGAGGGTGTTTATAAACTACAGTACATCCCCAATAGATATAATCGAAAAAATGAAAAAAATCTTGCTCCATTTGCCAAATATGCTCAATTGAACGTTAAAATCTTAAAAGTTTATGACCTCATTAATATTCATGAGATGACGTCACGATCAAATGTTCGAAAAAGTTTGAAAACATCTTACCTAATTCCAAGTATGAGGCTTGCCTCTCGTTTGTTGATCTTTGGTTCAAAGCCACCCTTGTAATAACTGCTAAAAGTCTAAAAATATATACATGTAAATATTATTTTAAAAATGGATCATTTAAGAGTAAGATAATTAAAGGTTAAAATCAGTTGTTAAAATTAAGAATGAAGACATTTTTCAAAACATTAAAAATGTGATTTACAAAATGAAAACACAGGATGCCGACAATAAAATGCATCATGGACAACACCACAATTTGTTCCAGAACAAAAATGGAACAGGCTGACTGCAACCTTCCCGAGACTTTTTACAACATGCATGATACAAATTAAAAAAAAAAACATCTAAGAAGGAAACTCAATCAGCATATCAGCTATTAATAAGTGCAGTGTACAACAGTCATAGGGGGAGGCATGATCACTGGAGATATACAGCAGTTAAAACATGTACATGTACTGAAGTTAAATGCTTCTGACTGGCAGCCCCACCCTGGCAAAGACTAGTATAAGTGGAACAGCGCTTTAATGAACATCCCGGCATCCATCATAAATTGTTTGGTTAGTTTGGTATAGCGGTCGTTCGTTATCACAGTTGCAGCTCCATATCAGACAGAATCGAAGATGGCGTCCGTGCTAAAAGGGCACCGTCTTGTGACAAGTTAATTCATGTCGTTATAATTTTGGAAAATGTTTCTTTTGTATAATAAAACAATGAAGTTTCATTCATGAAGCATAAATCAATTACAATACATCGCAACGCCCCCTTTTGACCATTGTTAGTTTGGTCAGGTGTCAATTTATCAATTCACTGAACTCTAAGGTGCTGAAAGGGGTGTTTGCTGTAGCCTACATGTATGTCTACATCAACTCATTATTGCTTTCATTCCTTTGAGCATGAGTTGACCAGGTACAGTGTATACATGTACATGAACAATGATTTCAGTGAACAGAAACAAGTGGCTTTCCCTTCTACTCTTGGGCAAAATAAATTATTAGTGCCAATCTAAGACTTGTGTAAGCATATGCACGTTAATCATGTAAATTGAACTTATTGTGTCTGGGGTTCATTGACTCAAACGATTATTTTGTACATATATGTATAGGCCTACAAATTTGGAGCCAAAGGACATATTCGTTAAAACTGAATGTTCTGTATATCAGCGATCACTATACCGATGTTCCACTGTACATGTACATGTAGTCGATTGTAAGGAAGACCACCATCTAAGGGCTGGATAGCTCAGATGGTGAGTCCTACGTCCCAGTCCAGTCAATGTTTTCTTTGCCGGTTTTGAACATTCTTTGTCAATGAAAAAACAAATATCGGGGGAGTTCTATTCGATTTGATTGAAAATTCTTGACTTGGATGAAGATTTTATTGACAGGGACCATGTGATATACTCAAGCATGAAGGAAACTCTTTTGGGGGTCAACTGTACTTCTTACTTATTGCTTGACACAAATATTTTACTATGCTTTCATATCTGAATGACTGAGTGACATTATTTAGTAAGGTTAAGCCACAATTCTTTCCCACACATCTCCAATTTAAGCTCCCTTACAGTGTCTCTATTTCTACTCTATATTCATGTATCATTAGTATCATTACTTACTGGCGTAGGAATCTTGTGAGCATTTTTTTGTATTACCCGTCCAGTTTGTATTGCGAGACGACCTTTAGACAGAAAAATGGGATACACACATATATGTTAATGTCATCTAAACTTGACAGTTTGTTCAAAAGAGGGACTAGTAAAACTCAAAGGCATATCTCTGACATAGGCATTTTTTTATTTAGACTTTGAAGAAGGTCTTGCTTGGAGCAAAAATCAGGCCTTCTAAATGTTTAATTCAGTAAACATTTTTGTATTATTTCAAAATTGTTAATTAATTACTACATCATAAGTGCTATGATTGAAGTGCAGTCTTTATAAAGCTTTAGGCATAAAAACTTGCCATGCCTCGCTACTGGGCATTTTAAAGATAACAAATCCATTTTGCCAAGTCAAGGGCCTGTTGCCTGTGCACAAATTATTTTGGTTTTTAAAATTTATTTTATACCTACTCTAAAAAAGTATTACCGTTACATGTTTTTGTGGATAAATTGCATTCAGACTTATATGACTCTTGACTTGAACTTGGACCCGAGCCCTATTCTATGACTCAGACTTGAGTCACAAGAATGGACTCAGCCTTGGACACAAACACACATACACCCACACACACGGATGACTGCAACCCTGTACCCAGCTAGCATTTTTTACAGACTACATGTACCATGGGGTTTATGGGTTGATAAGATTATCAATATTTTTCTTTCAAAAGTTTACTTGACTATGTACAGTATTTTATTTGATGTGTACCAATTAATACTGGTACACTAAATAATAAAATATGTTTCAAGAGTAGCTGACAAAAATTATTATTAATAATTATTGTCATTATTTCCAAATTTACTAATTTAGTACTTTTTTAATAGTTACTTAGGTACTACACATGTACCTACATGTACCACCTACTTCCTACCACCCTTCTCTTCCTCCTCTCAGGAAGATAACTAAGGAAATCCACCATATTCTCCACACTTCAGATCGTCTGGCTGATGCCATTCCAAATTCGCCTGTTTTGGCTTTCAGGCGCCCCCGTAACCTGCGTGACTTAATTGTCCGAGCAGAGGTTCCCCCTTTGGACACTTCGCCTCCCACTAAATTTGGTACATAAGTGTACCTCGAAATGCATTGTCTGCAAGACGCATGTCAAGGAAATAGACTCTTTCAATGGACATTCCTCTGGAACTACCCACATGACCTATGGCTCTATCATGTGCACTACCTCAAACATCATATACCTCATCTCTTGTAGAGTTTGTAATGTTCAGTATGTTGGCGAGACCAAAAACACCCTCAAAAACGTATCTATGGCCATAGGTCTACAATCAAAACCGGTAAAATGGACACCCCTGTTGGGTATCACTTTAATCTCCCTGATCATTCGATATCAGATACGATTGTACTGGGCATAGAATCCCTTGGTCACCGTAGTAATGCTGTCCGTCTTAGCTGTGAGAAAATGTGGATGAAGCATCTTCGGACTATTCAACCACATGGTCTCAATATTAACATCCAGGAGGGTAATGCCTAACACCATGCAGCTTTCTGATAATCCTTCTTTTGTGTTCTCTCCTTCACACTTCTCTCTTTGATCTTTCCCCTCTTCTCACTAATCGCTACGCTACTCCTTACCCTTCCCTTTGATCTCTCCCTACCAGCTTCACTCTTTGTCCTTTGTTTCTCATCCGTGTCCTATTCACTCTCTTCCCCCTTAATTCGTGTACATGTACATGTATCTGTTTTGTCCTTGTCACTCTGCCTTTGAGAAAGGTCCTGCTAGGATCGAAATGTCAGGCCCACTAAATAAGATTTGCATTTTGGTTATTTTAGTCAGTAAGCAGTTTGCAGCATTTTTTATGAGCTGCCAAGTTTTTCAGAGCATTTCAGTAATCTCAACTCTAAAAATCAGTCATTTTCAGAGGAAATCAGTAATTTCTTTCGCAGAGCCAATTGGCTGCGAAAATAAGTACTATTTTTATTTTATGTGCGATGAACAACACAGCATGTTTACATGCAGTGATGGAAATAAGCAGACAAAATTGATTAGCAAATAATGCTTATGAAATTGTAATTTGATTAGCAATATGGTAAAAATGACTAGCAAAAATAAATGCAACAATAAGTCAGTGCATGGATCATTTCTTTCCTTGACTTGTTGATTTCAATTTAAGTGATCACTCCCTGATCTTTGCAGCTCGCAAGTCTATCAAAAAATCATGTCATTATGAGTATGTCCAAGCACGATCTTTTCGTAAGTTTGATGCCGAAGCATTTACTGATGATTAAAGTTCCCAACCTTGGCATCTATTGCAAACAGTTGATTGTCCTAACATAGCCTGGTGTCTTTTTAGGGACATGTTTTTAAAAGTTTGCAATGTACTGTACATGCTCCAATTAAAAACTTGAGGGTTTCAGCAAAAAAGGCAGAATGGATTAATGATGAGTATTTGGATCTCAGACAAAGATCAATTAAGGCCAGACATCTTGCCAATGTACATTGTACATGTAACCCAGATTACAGAAAACATTTTACAAGCCAAGATTCTCAGGAACAGGTTAAACAACCTAGGCACTAGGCTTAAGAGGCACTATTACTTGGATGTCATTAGAAATAATAGTGGGAACTCCAACAAAATGTGGAAAACACTCCGGAAATTAATACCCAGTAAGAAGTCCTCTCAGAGTGTTACTGTTATTGATAAAAGCAGAAATTTGGAATTACATGTAGCTAATGTATTTAATCCTTTTTTTGCTGATGTTGGGAAAGTTCAAGATGATCAGTTTGAACCAATGTCACACGATCATGCTGTTATGAGTGAGGCAAACATATCTGATATATTTACTTTCTCTCCAGTTTCTGTCTCTCATGTTTATAAACTTCTTAAGGGTACACCGATAAGAAAGGCATTTGGTCTTGACGGGATAAATGGGCGTTTTTTAACTGTTGGGGCTAGTGCAATTGCCGGACCACTAACATATATCTTTGCCTTAAGTTTACAACATGGTTGTGTTCCCTATGAATGGAAGCTGGGTAAAATCAGCCTATTCACAAAGGTGGTTGTGCTCATGATCCCACACAATATAGACCAATTTCAGTTATTTCCTGTGTGATGAAGATATTTGAACGCATAAACCATGATCAGCTCCACAAACATCTTTGTAACAATAATTTGCAAACGCAGGAACAATCGGGCTTCAGACCACGTCACTCAACACATACAGTTTTAATTGATGTTTCTGATTTTTTACATGAACAAATAGATGCCGGTCAATTTGTTGGAGCTGTATTCCTTGATTTACGTAAAGCTTTTGATACCGTTAATCATACGATCTTATTGCAGAAACTTGCGAAATATGGTGTACGTGGAATGGAGCTTGCTTGGTTCCAATCTTATTTATCTTATTTATCTTCTTCCACGAGTAAGAACAGAATTTGGCAGAAAAACATTCAAATTTCAGGGAGCTCATGCATGGAATGCCATACCTGGGGATTTAAAGAACCCCATTCCAAATAATGTTAAGTGTTTCATTAACTTGTTAAAGGGCTGTACATAGTACAGTAGTATAAGTGTAATCTTAATGTGTAAAAGTATTTTAAACAGACCTGGTGTTACAGGCTTTTATTGATTGTTTAAATGTTTGTTGTAATTTTAAGGTGCTTTTTAATGTTTTTATTGTATTGGCTGGGACCCAAGGGAGATCAGTTTTGCACTGATTGGGAAACCCAGGGTAAATAAAATAATAATAATAATAATAATAATAATTGACAGACGGGATGCATGCTGGTGCATCGCTGTCCCACCATGTTTAATGTAGTTGTCTCTTTTCAGGCTGTACATGCTGATTCCTAGAACAAAAACGATGGAATAATTTCTGACCACTTTGATTTTTTTCCTCGTGCGATCTGCAAAGTTCGCATCAAAATTGCACAGGGCACCAAGGTCAACTCAAAGGGGCACTGAGGCCAACTCACTGTGGCAACAAAAGGCCAATCAAAAGGCCAAACCTTTATTTTACATGTCGCCTTCCTTAGTTGTATACTGAAAAAAAAAAATCTTGATAGTTACAGTATTTTAATTGACCACCTCAAATTCAATTTTGTTTTGAAGGGTAGAAAGATGGGTGCACCTAGGCTTGGGCGGTTTGGGAAAAATCAAAATCGAAAAAACAGCCGGACCCTCGACTCGGTGAAACCGTAAAACCGGTGTTTTTGTTCAATGAAAAAGAAAAGAAAAGAAAAGAAAACTAAAGAAAAAAACCCACACAATTCCAACGATAAAGAAAGAACCCCATTATTATCCCAATCCATGTTTTGTTTCGGTAGTAAAATAAATTGTACTTTTTTGTAGCGTATCGTCTCGCTATACAGTACTTCTGGAAGTTCCGATCAGGCTTGAGTAGCGCAGCGTACTCGTATGCATCCATGCTGCCGCTGTGCACGTGCACTGTGCAGTATAGTGTGTGCAAGGACGTGTTGTGTCATGTCACATGCAGCGCGTAAGCTGGTTTCGGCCCTACTCCTCCGGTAGTGTCGCTATGGCGTTACCTAGAAGTGGAAACCATAGCTAGACTTGCCAACCTCGCTAACGTCGCGAAGGGCAATCGGTCATTACTAAATGCGCTACCTTCATCGTTTGTCTCCAAATGTTTTTTCCGTGTAATTCAATATCATTCCCTTCGTCATTACCGTAATTTTGAAAGTGGTATGGAAAGAAAGAAGAGAATACAGGCTTCAATTTAAGGGTAAAATTGACTGATTTGGACGATGTTTACAGGGTAGGCGCTTGGCGGTCGAGTCTACATATTAAATCCGTAGCCGATGGGGAGTCTGGCCGCCGCCGCGCTTGCACTATCAACAGTATATATGTACATTTATGTACTGTACAGTATACAGTGTACATGTGCACGTACTGTACTGTCTGAGCGCAGGCCGAGTCGAGTCAGCGAGGTTTGTGCGCCGCGATATTTTTGGCATGATTGACCGCTTAAGTGTTTTCCGTAATTTTTGGGCAGCATTCCGTACTTCCGTAATCAAGATCAATTTCCGTACCAATTACGGAAAATCCGTACCACTTGGCAGCTCTGATTTTTGTATATCACTTTAAGTTACTTAGGTACTTAGTTACTTACCGTAGTTACTTAGTTACTTGACTTAGACTCTTTGTGAATATACAGTAAGTCTGATTGTTAATGTATAGCTTACCAACATATGCTGCTCCAGCCAAGCCAAGGCCCACCATAATCAGTGTTGTGCTCTGTCAAAAAATATAACACAGTTCATGAATAAGAGATAACATACAGTACTATTTGTTGTTTACTTACAAATTGCTTAGAGATGCAACTGGAAGAGAGGCATTCTATAAAGGCAGGTTCAATTCACCCGGCAACGGCATTCTTCATGACTTCCCACAAATGCTATTCTGCCGGTCCCTTACTTTGATTGGCCAATTGTCATCACATCATGTTTAAAAATGCATATTTATGTACCAGGTATGCTCTATACTCTGACATTGGCCAATCAGAGTACCGATGAAGAGTATTCATAAATATGCATAACATCAGCAGGAATGACCTCCTGGAAGAATGCTGGTGCCGGGTGAATATATACACTTCCTTCTATAAAAGGTATACATTGGCCAGGGATGCTGTTCCAAAATAATACTGTCAGAGCAAGGTTTTAAAAACAGTGGTTTTTTTTTAGTACAAGTGACATTTTGGTACAACAAATTTTGGCTAGAAATGTCCCACACATTTTTTACCTTCAGATATGCTGGCATTTGTAAAACCTGCTTAGAACTTTCTCAGCGCAAAGCTTGCAATTCATCTTTGCTTTTGCCAGAGTACTGTACATGTAGTTTAATTGTTAATTTACTTCTTCTAAAACAAGGGCCATGCTGCATGCGTCTCTCAATTTTGTCTTTTGTCTTGAAGTAAAATCACCAAATGGCATCTGCAGAAATGCGAGACATCAACCACACAAACCTATACGGATAACAGATCTGTATACCGGTACATGGATACTCGACCAACAGCGTCATGAGACTACTGCTGATTGGTTGAGGAGCCAGGTTAAGATGCAGGACCTCGCAGAGACATTGACGTGATGTTCTCAGACAAAGTTTCTGCCCATTTTACAGCAATTTTTTTACAAATGAGTTGTCTGATTACATACACATTCAGTATATATTTCATTATTTGAGATCACATACATATCTTTAGATTGTGTAGTGATTTTCAAAAGGGGGAAAAAGGGGGGGGGGTCGGAACACTAGTCTTTAAAAAATGCTGAAAACACAAAGGTTTCAAGATTTTTGCCCACAGTCCCGTAAACACTCAGGTCTCTGACTGCCGAGAGGAGGAGGGTTATGGTCACTGCAACTAGTAATTAGTACTTTCTACTAATACTAGTACTTTAGCAGTACTTAGTGCTGTTGGGCACAAATGCTACATGTAAGTCCTGCGCAGGATCTAATCCTTCCAATTGTTAAGCCGTCGATCGGCTTAAGATTGGGGCAGCCCATTTTGAGACTGCTTGCACTGGCTTAAATCCAGCGCAAATTTTAAGCTTTATAGTGCCTAGATTCCTACACAAAAATTCCTATGAATATGATCAGATTGATCCTCATGAGAGAATTTTACTCTTCCCCACCTTTTTTTTTTTTACAAAGTTGACAGCCCTTAGGTTTAAGCACAATTTTATTTAGTCTTCCCTCTATCGCTAGCTGTTACACCCTTTTTTATCTGTTCCTCTTCATCATGTTCATTGTCTTAAAGACCGAATAAACAATGTTTTTCTAATGAAACTGGTTTTTTGTCTTTCTGATGTTTTGATCCTTATGACAGGTGGTCGGAGAACTGAGAGAGGATAAGAGTTATGGTTACCGCAACTATAGAAGGACATCCTTTCTCAAAGTTAGAGTCTTTAAGAAATATCCGTATTTATATATTTGTATTTTGATCATTTTAGTCAGTACGCAGTTTGCAACATTTTTGCATGTTACTCATGATCATTTACATGTTTTATTGGCTAACTGCTTAAGGAAATGTGAGAGGATTGAAACTCTACTGAAAAGAATAGCTAGGCCCTACTGAAGAAATGTCTCAAAAAAGTTCTCCTTTATCCAGAAATAGCCCATGTGCGCCATTGTTAAACCCTTGCGCAAATCCTCACCACCAGGACAATTCGACTTGGCGGCTTAACAATTGCGCAGGAGTTTCTACGGAAAGGAATAATGGTCCCATCTTGGAATGTCTCAGCAGTAAATTGTTGTACACACTTGGTGATAGGACTTTTCTGCGGCAGCCCCCAAGATAATGAATGCACTCCCATGGCATATACGTAGTGAACAGAGACTTGCCTCTTTTCAATGTACCGGTAAACTAAAAAGCTTCCTTTCTAATAGAGCTTTTCAAAGTAATGTGCATGCTGATTTTATGAGAGAGGTACTGTGTTTTTTTTAGCTTTTCTGCCGCGAAGCGGACAAGCTATTGTTGTTGTTCTGATTTTTCTTTTATTAGCTTTTCCGCACGCTTCAGCGAAGCAAAAAAGGTATTGTTGTTGTTCTGATTTTTTTAGCTTTTCCGCCGCAAAGCGGAAAAGCTATTGTTGTTCTGATATTTCTTTTATTCCTTCTTCTTCTTGTCGCCAAAATCCCATAGACTCTGTACATGGGTTTTGTAAGAGCCACTTTGACCATTGAACACACTTGGAATTTTTTCAAACTTTGCGAATGCATAGAGCCCATGCTGAAGTTATGCACAGTATCATTGAAACCATCGTGACGTCACCACGTGTCACGTGACAGCGCTTTAAAGGGGCAAATTTCATAGTCCATTTTTAGCAAAAGTACACATTTGTTTGGTTTCATCTTTGCACTATATCTAAGTTGGGAAAAGGTGTATCCAAAAATTGCCATCATTTGATTGTGACCTTATCTCATGAATATTTATGAGGTCATGAACTTTTCAGATTTTCACATTCAATTGTGCATATTTGACCATCGGATCGAGATTTTTTTCATTTTTTCATTTATATCTATTGGGGATGCAAATTAGAAACACAATCTGGGGCCAAAATGCCATGACGCAATCGTGACGTCATCAAAATGCGTGATTTCAAAGCACATATCAGCCATAGGTCAATCTTCTCGAAATTTGATGGCTATTTAGCTATTTTACTAGACATTCAAAATCTGAAGGTTGCCACTGATTGGGCATTGTTTCGAATTATTATGATTTTTTGAATAATATTATCAAGCCCCATAGACTTTGTGCACAAAATATGTACGTGCGTTTTGGGGTAGGAATGGAGGGTACTGGTTCGAATCCCGTTTGTCATTTTTTTCCATTTTATTTTAAGAGAACCAGATCCGGAAAAGCATTATGTTCTGTTTGCCAACTGACATAAATCTCTAGTTTTTCTCTTTCTTGTCGAAAAAATCCCATAGACTTTGTACAGGGTTTTTGTAAACGCCATTTTGGCCATTGAACAAACTTGGTTTTAAACCAAGTTTGGCAAATGCATCTAGAGCCCATGCTCAAATTGCGCAACGTACTCCGAAATCGTGACGTGGTTGCGCAATCGGTCTATTACGTAGGTAGGGTTAGATGCGTCAGTCTCCAGGAAAGGTCGATGTTAGCACTCAGCAGGGTTTGGCCTTAGTAATTATTTACTCCTTGCTGGCGGGACAGACGTATCCTTATACTGCGGTTTGGGCACTGACCAGGCAACCTGTCTCACTTTTGTTATCTTTTCTCTTTGTTATAGGAATTTTATTGTAATGCGCCTTTTATTGTTTTTATGTAAAGGGCGCAGTATAACAAATTGGCTTTTCTGCAGCTTCAGCGAAAGGGAAAAGCCTAACTTTTTGTTCTGATTTGTTTCCCTACTTCTTCCTCTTTGGCTCAAAATGCCATAGACAAAGCACTATTGGATTTCTGCGCTGGCTATCCAGCAAAGGGCAAAAGATGTTCGAGCCAAACTTGGCCGAGACAATGTCCCTATTTTCCTGTCATGCATGGATGTTTTTTGTTGTTGAGTAATTCATAGGATGGTCATGTGACAGCCCTTCAGTACATTCGTGGTTAACAACCTCCCTTTTCGGTCAAAATAATATGTCGTAATCATGACGTCATCAAAAGGCGAGATTTCAAAACACATTTAAGCCATCAGCCAATGACCTTGAAATTTGGTGGGCATTTAGTCATTGACCCAGACATGAACTGATTAAATTTATTTCCTTATTATTATTAGGACAGTTTTGATGATTTGGAAAAGGATGGGAAAGGAGAGGGTAGCATGAAGGGAAAGGAGTTGATAGGTGATAACAAAAAAGTCAATCCAACTTCCCCATCTCAAAGTGGCTCAGGGCAATGGGACAAAATTAATACAAACCAATACGTTTTAAGTAAAAATTATGAATGTTTTGAGAAAAGTGTTAGAAACAGTGTCGAAAAAAAAGAAAAAGAAAGTTGAACAAAAAAGACACACAGGGAAGAATTTTACAGTGCCACACAGCATTTGAGTTATTTTAAGAATTTATTTTGCGTTTGGCTGCACTGGGACACCTTACTAAACACCACCGTCGAAAATAGGTCACGATGCTTACTGCGCGGTGCGCTGTGGACATCAACAAAACCGGGTAATCTTACAGAAGCGACAGGCTTGATCAACAATCTCCATGATTATTCTATAGTCTGTGGTGTGGAAAAAGTGACCGAGAGCTCTTTTAGTGTAATACTTTCGTTCACATCAATTGGTCAGCTTGAAGAAAAGGCCTTACAGTTATATCATCGAAAACCAGTAACTGGAGGATACAAGTTGAAGTTACAACCATGTTACTATGGTACAATGGTCGAAATCCGTTTTTTTTTAAGGAGTACTTTGTATTAGCAATTAGTCCGAGTTACTTGGACCCTTACTAGGGTGACCAGCGAAACGTTCCGATTTTCATTTATATGTCACCGTGTAAAAGTGCCTTTGGAAAGTTTTTTTTACCTTTTTAGAATTTCCAAAAGTTCCGTCTACGACATCATTTTGTAGAGGAAATACTAATCTTTCAAACAGTATTTTTTGGGGGGTTGATCGATTTTGTTAAAATCAGGAAATCATTAGTTAAAATCTTTGCGAATTCATGGCAAATTCTGCGCGCGGCCAGCTTGGATTGATGAAACATCGTCACCTAGTGTTTTGGGGTGAGAAATCGCGAGGCTTTGTCTGATAAAAATTGAAATTACATCATCTGAAAGAGGAGAATTTTCTCTATCGTCTGATCCCAGAGTGCGCCAATTATGCTGAAGTTTTCACCTTGTTACGTTGAGGATTTTTGGAGACGATAAAAAGTATACTTTTCAAGATTTTGACTCAAAGAAATCATGAAAAATCTCTTGTATGAAGTCCATGTAAGTGTCTGAAAGGGTGATTTTCGGAAAGGTTGAGGTCTCAGGAACGTTAATCTGGTACTTGTTTGTTGACACTGTGTGATGCATTTTGCCGCAAGGAGAGTTTGTGTTGGGGGTACATTTGGCGATGGGGCAAAAACATGGCAGCCGCCGGCAATATGGCTAAGCGCGCATGGGCAAAGCAAGATTACATAATGCCATTTTAATGGACTCATGAAAATATATTGCACTGATTACTGGGGATAATGAAAGAGACTAGTACTAGTAACAGATTAAATATTATTATACAGATTAAATATATATAAAAATTATATTATATAAAAATTATATTTTTTTTATATTTTTTTTATATTTTTTTAAATTAAAACCCTAAAAACTGAAGGGCGTCTGCACCCCTGGCGTGAATCTCCCAATTGCATCAGTCGCGCAAGTGCTCACTCACAGTCGAGTCACAGTGGCACAATTTATTGGCCTTCGGTAATTTTCAGGAAATTATGACTTTGTCGGTCACTTACCGGTACATGCCTGGTTATTGGGAAAAAATGAACTAAAGATAGGTTGGCCTTAATTTTAATATTAGTTTTTGTACAGTTTATGAGCACAAACGTTTTGAATAGTTTTTACCTTGTTTGTTTAATCAATATACAATACATGTACCGTATATCCTCCAGTTACCGGTTTTTGACGATATAAGTCGACGATATAATGTAACCATTGTAATGAATAATTCAAAATGAGAACAAACTTCTTGAATGTGAAAAGAAACTGTTAACTGTTTTTTAAATTCACAACTTTACCACTTTTTATTATTCTTAAAATTTAGTGGGCCTGACGTTTTGGTCCTAGCAGGACCTTTCTCAAAGGCCTTTCTCAAAGGACCTTTCTCTGCCTTTGAGAAAGGTCCTGCTAGGATCGAAATGTCAGGCCCACTAAATTTTAAGATTTGCATTTTGATAATTTTAGTCAGTAAGCAGTTTGCAAAATTTTTTGTATATCACTTTTTATTATTTGTTTTCAGAATTTGGGATACTCTTCAAGTAAACCAAGCATAATATTGGGTATGAACAGAGAACTAATCTTCTGTTGGTGCTGGCAAACCATGGCATGGACAAAAAAATGTGTCTTTCAACCGTAGTCGTGTGACATTACAACAGTACTTGAGGTGAACCCAGTGTGAACAGCTTTGGAACATGCACTGTGCCCATGAGGTGAAATGCAGTGAATTTTAAGTTCAATCGGGCAGTATCTGTGGCATACACAACATGTCTCATCCTCATTAAATTCCTCATCAGAAGATACATTGATTGTTCGGCTTGGTCCAGGCTCTAATTCAGCCATGGAACCAGATTCAGTTTTCTTTGCCCTTTTGGTGGGGTTGGATTTACTTTTTCTGGTTGATGTGCGCTTCTTCTGTGACGTTTCAACAAACTCCTCAATCCTCTTTCTTACTACTTATGGCCTTATGGCCTTTCTCGATGTCACAGAAGAGACGCATCTCATCTTTCTTGGTAATATTTCTCAATGACCTATTATTTCTTCTTTTTTTTGAGAAGATATCACAGGAGTCCGAGTGAAGAAGGCTGTCACCGCTGTCACCTTGTGGACCAACTGGTTGGGGTTCAGGCAAATCTGTTGGTGCACTTGCTGTCTTATTTAGCACTCTGGCTGGCTCGTAGTGGCTGACATCGATTATTTCAGAGGTGCAAGGATAGATGCCAGTTTTCTTGAACGAGCTTCGCAAGTTGCCAGGGGATAGGGCCTTGGAGTATGCTTTGCAAGCAAGTTCACAGATGGAGTATCTGTTAATGCCTGTTGTACAGTGGGCACGCATGTGTTGGTGGCAAATTGAATTGTAGATTTTCTCAAATGGCCCAAAGCATCCAACGTCCATTCGCTGCAGCTTGTGTGTGCTGGTAAGACGAACAACAAGATATTGTGTTGTCTGGCCCAGTCAATCAATGGCAGGGAAATGTGGGAAGAATGTCCATCATAAAGGACAAGGATGGGCTCATCGTCTCTGCTGTTGGTGACATACTTCAGAAAATGTGATGAGAGGTAGTCCTTGAAAATTTCAGAGTTGGACCAGCCACTGTCACTAACAGTTCTATTTGCTCCTGGAGTGCAGCCTTGAAGTAGCTCCTGTCTCATCCTCTGTCCTGGAAATATGAAATATGGTGGATGTTGCTGTCCAATGGCATTCCCACAACCAATGATTGTCACAGTAGAACCCTTGCCTGTAGTGACAGCAACTGTGCTCTTGGATGCACTGTTGATATGAGGTGGAGAATGATTCTGCCTCAATCCCTTTTCATCAATATTGTAAATCCGCTCAGGGGCATCCTTGAGGTTGTACATGGACATTATCTTGTCAAGCTCAGTGAAATATGCCTTAACAACTTCCCCAGATGTAGCTTTTGCCCTATATATGTCCAAGCCTCGTGGTTTATGTACATGAAGTTCCGGCCACCTTTTCATGAATTTTTGGAACCATCTGAGAGTTAGTGGATGCCCTGCTTGCCATTTGTGGAGACTGACAGCATACAAAGTAGCTATGTCGACCACTTCAGCCCTCAGGTACCCATAACTCATTGCGGCCATCTTTTTAAGATGTTTCACCAATTTGGCCTCTTCTTCCAGAGTGAACAAGGGAGCTGGTTCTGACTTGGTGGTTTCTGGGTTGACTCGCCCTTTCACTCTATCTTTCAATGTAGTCACCGGAACTCCACATCTTTTTGCAGCAGCCTCAACAGACCTATTCTCTTCAACAACAAAATGGAATGCTTCTGTTAAGGCTGACGGAGAGTAGTTTCTGTATGTGATTGGCCTGGGTTGTTTCACAGGACTCATGCACAAATTCTGTAACAAAATACACACAAATACATGATAAATTTACTAAAGAATAAATGTTGCATTTTAGACGAAATAATAATAGACAAATTAATCAAATAAATAATTTTAGACAAATATATTATTGAAATGTTAGGCCCACTAAATTTTGAGACGAAATAATTGTATTAATTTTTATATTTCAACCAACTAAAGCCTATCAGGCCATTAATACTTTATGCCTTTTAAAAAAGAAAAAGAAAAAGATATAAGCGAGACGCCCTTTAGGAGCCTCCGTATTTTTTACCCTGAACATGATGCCTCAAGTTGCATGATGTTTTCTTATTCTACGTATGTTGGGGTTTGTTATGGTACACTCGGATTATTTTTAGGACCAACAAAAAAGAAATATCGAGCTACAAATTAAATCCCAATTTTGTACCTAGGAAAATAGACCCAAAAAGAACGAGTTTGACCTACCGGAAGTGCCTTGACTTTCCACATTTTGGATGACGGACTAGAGCAGAAGCAAACGGGTAGGTATCAAGTCTGAGCTCGTCATACGGAGTTGTTAACATCGCGTGTGTGACGTAGAAGGTCAAGCGTCGAAAACGTGTACCGTCGAAAACGGGGGTTTCCACGATACATATGAGCTGCTGAAGGACTACCATAAAGGGGACCTTCATTATACAGAATACTGATTTTTAAGGTAAAATAATTTCAACCAAATTTACTTTAAAACATTGTCCCAACCTCTCTAACATGTGGTCAATAATGAGGGGGTTGTAAATTCAGTGTTAACCCCATGCACTACAGCGGCAGACAAAAATGACCCACGCATGCCCTTTTAACAGACAATAACTCCCCTATAGTTTTACCTATTTTTTATGAAGCTATTATTTGAGTACCATTGCCATTGGCTTTCATTTTGCAAGCTTTTTCCAATGATACCAAATTTAATATATTCCGACTAAAAAAAACCAAAAGTGCTGACCATCCTACCCTTACAATCGCCCTTTAAAAAAAAAATTGAGGTCGGGCGTTAGTACTCGACCTCAAACATTTTTTAAAGGGCGATTGTAAGGGTCCAAGTTACTCGGACTAGGTACAGACTGGTATTGCCTTGATAAAGATTACCAAATAATTTGAGCTCAGGTCGAGTTGTCGACATTACTCACCATTTTGCTTCCCTATTCGGATATAGTGAGTTTGATGTTACGGTATAACTATAACTTAGTGTAACTAGCAACTTATTGTGACGGGTTGCATCATACAGCCTTACATAATTACAAGTTGTAACTTGTAGTTGTACTCCACGCAGAAAACTGATCACAGATCAGTGTCCAGTTATAAACTTCATACGGCGCTCTACTATCTTTGCTATGCATGGTCATACTCATGATATACCTGGCTCAAGGTAGCCGCGTATTCGGCCCAAAATCCCAGCCGCGTATTCAGCCGCACATTTACAAACCTAGAACGCATGCGGCAAAAGGAGGCCCTTTTCCGACGTGCATCGGGTCCATTTTTCAACGAAATACAATTATTCCAGCACATAACATAAACATAGTTCCAGAAGAATGTCCATTGAAAGAGTCTATTTCCTTGACGTGTGTCTTGCAAACAATGCAATTCGAGGTACACCTAAATGTACAAAATTTAGTGGGTGGTGAAGTGTCCAAAGGGGGAACCTAGCTAGGCCTCTGCTCGGACAAATTATTAAGTCACGCAGGTTACGGGAGCGCCTGAAAGCCAAAACAGGCGAATTTAGAATGGCATCAGCCAGACGATCTGAAGTGTGGAGAATATGGTGATTTTTCTTAGTTATCTTCCTGAGAGGAGGAAGAGAAGGGTGATAGGAAGTAACTAGGGGAACCTTGGGGTTGTTCTTGGGACCTGGTGACTTTTGTTTGAGTGCCGAACTTCTGGAAATGGAATAGACTTTAGCAATGGAGTTATTCACTTGGCGAGAACTATAGCCTCTAGCAACCAAGTTACTGGCCAATACACGTGCATGGTGGCGAAAGTCAGACTCATTGGAACATGCGCCTCAATCTGAGGGCGTGGCTGTAAGCTATACCAGTCTTACAGTGTCTGGGGTGACAACTGGAGGCATGGAGATATTGATGAGTGTCAGTGGGCTTAGTTCAAGTCAGTAGTGTCGAGGTCTTTCCGGACGGTGACATCCAGAAAGTGGGTCTGCTGAAGAGACTGCTCCCATGTGAATTTGATAGTGCTGCGGAAGGAATTGATGTGGTCAAAGAAGGCATTCAAGCTCCTACCGTCCCTAGTCTGAATGAAGAAAACGTCATCTATGTAGGCCTATCTCCACCAAATCAAAGGACGACATGGAGCCTCACTGAGTAGGCCACCTATGCGTTCCTCAGGGTTACCCATGAAGAGGCAAGCAAAGGAAAGAGCCATGCGCGTGCCCATGGCAGTGCCATGCACCTGGAGATAGTGCTTGCCAAGAAAGGAAAAATTGTTCTTGGCCAGCACAACCTCAGTGTTTCTCATCCGTGTCCTACTCTCTTCCCCCTTCCTTCATGTACATGTAACCATGTTGTCCTTGTCACTCTGCCTTTGAGAAAGGTCCTGCTAGGATCAAAACGTCAGGCCCACTAAATTTTATAATTAGTGTCTAATTAGGACTCTCATTATGGGCACCATTTTCGACCCCAAATCGTCGAAAATGGGCAACTCGCTAACACCATGCTAACAGTAGTGCTCCGTAAAAACAAAATGTTCCCTTAAATGTGGATTTTTCTTCCACAGTCCAACTCATCCATCTTATGGGCAGGCCCAATTTTGGAGAGGGCAAATTCTTTTCACTAATTCATGTCTAATTAGGACTCTCATTATGGGCACAATTTTCGACCCCAAATCGACGAAAATGGGCATATACCGGTATCTCGTGAACAGTATAGTGCTCCGTTAAAGCATAATGTTTCTTCCCCCATGCATCATCTTACTTCTACTCACGCATAGGGGGCCGTACTAAATTGCAACTTATAAAATGAAGGTATGTGATGACTATGTTCTTAAAGATTCATAACTCCACTCAGGGAAATTACACACCACATGGTTTGAAAAACTGGTTTTATTAAAATGTCGGTAAAGAGCTATGACACCATTCCGGGGAATAAGACACCACATGGTTTGTAAAACAAAATATTAAACACCTTAATAATTATAGCCGTACTTAACCAGTACCCATGCATGCATTATGAAAGAGCAATGTCAACCAAGTGGGATCTCTTTCTATACCATTGTGTATACGCTACTTCAGGCTCTTACATTATTTCAATTTGTAAATTGCATTATCAGTACATGTGCTTGTTGCTGAAGCTCATTATACACTATAAATAATGAAAATATATTACACACTATACACTTTTAGTCATTTATTTACCGGTTCGCCGAAGAAGGTTCAGCTAATTTCATCCTGCAAATAGCAGTCCCCCTTAAACGGAAAGTGTATGCCTCTTGATATAAAAACCGCAGAATATATAGAAAATAGTTATCTACCCTTTGTCGAAATTATTATGGAGACCATAAATTATTATTCGTAAAGGTTAAAGAAATTGCTTTCCAGACACAAGATAACACATTAAACTATAAGTACATGTATGTACACTACAGTTTAAAAAGATGTCATTTACCTAAATAATTATCTAGCACAGGCCTACATTCAGCTCTCCGCCGGACTTAATTGTCCGAGCAGAGGTTCCCCCTTTGGACTCTTCCCCTCCAACCAAATTTGGTACATTTAAGTGTACCTCGAAATGCATTGTTTGCAAGACACATGTCAAGGAAATAGACTCCTTCAATGGTCATTCTTCTGGAAATACCCATGCACACGACCTATGGCTCTATCACGTGCACTACCTCAAACATCATATACCTCATCTCTTGTAGAGTTTGTAATATTCAGTATATGTTGGCAAGACCAAAAACACCCTCAAAAAACGGATCTATGGCCATAGGTCTACTATGAAAACCGGTAAAATGGACACCCCGTGTTGGGTATCACTTCAATCTCCCTGATCATTCAATATCAGATATGAGTGTACTGGGCATAGAATCACTTGGTCACCGTAGTAATGCTGTCCGTCTTAGCCGTGAGAAAATGTGGATGAAGCGTCTTCGGACTATTCAACCACATGGTCTCAACATCCAGGAGGGTAATGACTAACACCATGCAGCTTTTTGATAATCCTTTTTTTGTGTTCAGTCCTTCACACTTCTCTCTTTGATCTTTCCCCCTCTTGTCACTAATCCCTACCCTACTCCTTGCCCTTCTCTTCGATCTTTCCCCCTCCTCTCACTAATCGCTACCCCACCGCTTGCCCTTCCCTTTGATCTCTCCCTACCAGCTTCACTCTTTGTCCTTTGTTTCTCATCCGTGTCCTATTCACCCCCCCCCTTCCTCCATGTAAATGTATATGTTTTGTCCTTGTCACTCTGCCTTTGAGAAAGGTCCTGCTAGGATCGAAACGTCAGGCCCACTAAATTTCAAGTATAAAATTCAAAAATTTAGTGGGCCTGACGTTTCGATCCTAGCAGGACCTTTCTCAAAGGCAGAGTGACAAGGACAAAACAGATACATGTACACGAAGGCAGGGGGAGAGAGTGAATAGGACACGGATGAGAAACAGAGGACAAAGAGTGAAGCGGGTAGGGAGAGATCAAAGGGAAGGGCAAGGGGTAGGGTAGGGATTAGTGAGAGGAGGGGGAAAGATCAAAGAGAAGGGCAAGGAGTGGGGTAGGGATTAGTGACAATATAGGGGAAAAGATCAAAGAGAGAAGTGTGAAAGACTGAACACAAAAGAAGGATTATCAGAAAGCTGCATGGTGTTAGTCATTACCCTCCTGGATGTTGAGACCATGTGGTTGAATAGTCCGAAGACGCTTCATCCAGTTCCAGAAGAATGTCCATTGAAAGAGTCTATTTCCTTGACATGTGTCTTGCAAACAATGCATTTCGAGGTACGCTTAAATGTACCAAATTTGGTTGGAGGTGAAGAGTCCAAAGGGGGAACCTCTGCTCGGACAATTAAGTCACGCAGGTTACGGGGGCGCCTGAAAGCCAAAACAGGCGAATTAGGAATGGCTTCAGCCAGACGATCTGAAGTGTGGAGAATATGGTGGTTTTCCTTAGTTATCTTCCTGAGAGGAGGAAGAGAAGGGTGGTAGGAAGTAACTAAGGGAACTTTGGGCTTGTCCTTGGGACCTGGAGGCTTTTGTTTTAGTGCCGAACGTCTGGGAATGGAATAGACTTTAGCAATGAAATTCTTCAGTTGGCGAGAACTATAGCCTCTGGCAACCAAGTTACTGGCCAATACACGTGTATGGCGGCGAAAGTCGGACTCATTGGAACATATACGCCTCAATCTGAGGGCCTGGCTGTAAGCTATACCAGTCTTACAGTGTCTAGGGTGACAACTGGAGGAATGGAGATATTGATGAGTGTCGGTGGGCTTAGAATACAAGTCAGTAGTTAGTGTATTGAGGTCTTTCCGGACGGTGACGTCCAGAAAGTCGGTCTGTTGAAGAGACTGCTCCCAAGTGAATTTGATGGTCCTATGGAAGGAATTGATGTGGTCAAAGAAAGCATTCAAGCTGCTACCGTCCCTAGTCCAAATGAAGAACACGTCATCTATGTATCTCCACCAAATCCAGGGACGGCATGGAGCCTCACAGAGCATGCGTTCCTCAAGGTCACCCATGAAGAGGCATGCAAAGGAAGGAGCCATGCGCGTGCCCATGGCAGTGCCATGCACTTGAAGATAGTGCTTGCCAAGAAAGGAGAAATTATTCTTGGCCAGCACTAACCTCATGAGGGTGGTTATGTCGGAGATGGGTGGAGAAGACTGTTTTCCTTTGGCCAGGGCCGAGGAGCAAGCTTGAATGCCTTCATCCTGGGGGATGTTAGTGTATAGAGAGGAAACGTCAATAGTACCAATTATGGCAGTGGCAGGGATTTGATCCTTGACACTTTCCAACTTTCGCAGAAAGTCGGGAGTGTCATGGACGTATGAGGGGATTTGGGGAACCAGGGGTTTGAGAAAAGAGTCAATGAAAAGAGATATGTGTTCCGTAGGTGAACATTGCCAGAGATGATGGGTCTACCTGGGTTGTTGGCCTTGTGAATTTTCGGGAGAAGGTAGAATCTGGCAGTTCTACAATTGATAGGTGATAGAAATCTGTGAGCTTTTTTACTCAAATGATCACGTGATCGCATGTCATCAAAAACTTCCTGAATTTGCTCTGAAAATTTGCCAGTGGGGTTAGAGTCCAGACATTTATAGTGCTGGGGATTGTTGAGTTGGCGATTGGCTTCATCAATATATTTTTGGCGATCCATGATAACTACGGCTGACCCTTTATCTGCTGGCTTGATAATGATGTCACCGCGGGAACGTAGAGTGTTGAGAGCAAGACGTTCTTCCCTAGGGAGATTGTCGTGGGGCTTACGGGTAAGATGAGAGGAGTTGGAAACTTGAGAACTGACTGCTTGCACATACGTTTCAAGGGCTGGAACACGGTTCTTGGGGGGGGGGACCCAGGTGCTTTTTACACGGAAAGGTTCTTCTTTACGGGAGCCAGAATCGAAGAAGAACTCAGTCAGACGAAGTCTGCGGTAATACTCAGTGAGATCTTGACTGAGCATTACTTGGTCAACTTTGGGGGGAGTTGGACAAAAGTTCAAGCCCTTGGAAAGTAACGTATGCTCTGCGTCAGTCAGAGAAGAAGAGGAAAGGTTGACAACAGTGTTAGTGGGGGGTAAAGGTGTAGACTGGGGACTGCGTCTGAAGCGGTTGTGTCTGCGTTGTTTGGCAACAAGGCCACCAATCTTCTTGTTTCTCCTGTCGGTGAGAACAGAATTGAGGTTAGAGAGACCTTTCTCAATCTCATCACTGAGATCCTTGTACTGGCTTTCAGAACAGTTGGAGCGTAGTTTTGAGTCCAGATTAGCAATGTCCTGGTGGACAGCCTGAAGGGCTGGTATAGCTTACAGCCAGGCCCTCAGATTGAGGCGTATATGTTCCAATGAGTCCGACTTTCGCCGCCATACACGTGTATTGGCCAGTAACTTGGTTGCCAGAGGCTATAGTTCTCGCCAAGTGAAGAACTCCATTGCTAAAGTCTATTCCATTCCCAGAAGTTCGGCACTAAAACAAAAGCCTCCAGGTCCCAAGGACAAGCCCAAAGTTCCCTTAGTTACTTCCTACCACCCTTCTCTTCCTCCTCTCAGGAAGATAACTAAGGAAAACCACCATATTCTCCACACTTCAGATCGTCTGGCTGAAGCCATTCCTAATTCGCCTGTTTTGGCTTTCAGGCGCCCCCGTAACCTGCGTGACTTAATTGTCCGAGCAGAGGTTCCCCCTTTGGACTCTTCACCTCCAACCAAATTTGGTACCTTTAAGTGTACCTCGAAATGCATTGTTTGCAAGACACATGTCAAGGAAATAGACTCTTTCAATGGACATTCTTCTGGAACTACCCACACGACCTATGGCTCTATCACGTGCACTACCTCAAACATCATATACCTCATCTCTTGTAGAGTTTGTAATATTCAGTATGTTGGCGAGACAAAAAACACCCTCAAAAAACGTATCTATGGCCATAGGTCTACCATCAAAACCGGTAAAATGGACACCCCTGTTGGGTATCACTTCAATCTCCCTGATCATTCGATATCAGATATGAGTGTACTGGGCATAGAATCACTTGGTCACCGTAGTAATGCTGTCCGTCTTAGCCGTGAGAAAATGTGGATGAAGCGTCTTCGGACTATTCAACCACATGGTCTCAACATCCAGGAGGGTAATGACTAACACCATGCAGCTTTCTGATAATCCTTCTTTTGTGTTCAGTCTTTCACACTTCTCTCTTTGATCTTTTCCCCCTATTGTCACTAATCCCTACCCCACTCCTTGCCCTTCTCTTTGATCTTTCCCCCTCCTCTCACTAATCCCTACCCTACCCCTTGCCCTTCCCTTTGATCTCTCCCTACCAGCTTCACTCTTTGTCCTCTGTTTCTCATCCGTGTCCTATTCACATTCCCCCCTTCCTTCGTGTACATGTATCTGTTTTGTCCTTGTCACTCTGCCTTTGAGAAAGGTCCTGCTAGGATCGAAACGTCAGGCCCACTAAATTTTTGATTTACTTTTTGGTAATTTTAGTCAGTAAGCAGTTTGCAACATTTTTGTATATCACCTTAAGTATAAAATTCCATAGATCAGTACAACTGACTGGCTTTTACAAGGTGATGGCTTGTCGTAGTTCTGATTTAAATGTATCTACTGAATCCACTCTTCTAAGTTATACGGGAAGATTGTTCCATATGTTCGCACAATTCACAGCAAAACATTTGACATAGCACTCTTTCTTAGCTAAAGGTACTTTCAATGCCTTGTTTGTTGATTGCCTTGTTTCACGAATATGTGCATTAGGTGTGAATAGATTTTTCATGTACAAAAAAAGGTGTCATTTTGTTAAGACATTTAAAGACAAGAATTAATAGCCTTCTTAAACTTCATGCACTCTTTCAGGAAATGAGACCCAGTTTAGTCTGGCAAACATATCTGCTGAAGGGGCTAGAGGGGTACATTTTAAGATCATTCGTGCAGCCCTTTTCAGACATTTGTTGAGGGTGTTGTCGTGGGAAGCATACCTCCCTCCCCATACTGTACAACAATATTCTAAAGTTGGCATAACCAAGCTAATAAAAAGTGTTAGCAGGCTGTTCTGTGTTACACAGTCACGAATTCTGTTTAACATGCCTAGCTTAGACGACACTGTTTTTCTTACATATTCAACTTGTGGGCCCCAACTTAGTGTATCGTCAATAATAACTCCTAGGCATTTACAGCACTTTTCTTTAATAATACGTTTGTCGGCAATATACACATTCAGTTCCGCATCAGATATTTTCTGCCTAGTGCCAATATAAGTATACATTTGGTTTTGTTTGAGTTGAGTCTAAGTTTGTTTCTCACACACCAATTGTCGATTCTATCAGTAGCTATAAATTTAAACTCCTTTCAACTTAAGGAGCTGCAACTTAAGGAGTAGAGTCATCCGCATACATAAACAGATTACAGTTGGGGGTATACAAGATGGTAGGTCACTTGTGTAGATAATAAACAAAAGTGGACCTAAGATTGACCCCTGTGGAACGTCACAGATGAGTGGCAGGTCGTTTGATATTTTGTCATCAAGTTTTACTTCGGCCACTCAGGTACGACTCAAACCAATTGATTACAGAGGGCGACATGTTCAGCTTTTAAAGTTTATCTACAAGGATTTCATGATCAACACAGTCAAAAGCTTTGCTCAGGTCAATAAAAACACTACCCGTAACTTCGCCCTTCTCCATAGCTTGGAAACATCTGTTTGTAAAAACATGGAGGGTAGTTTCAGTTGAATGCAATGGTCTAAAACCTGACTGACAACCGGGGATCAGAGTATTTTCTTCCAGGTAAGTATATACTGCCAAGTGCACCCATCTCTCTAAAATCTTGGAGACAATTGGCAGTGTAGATATAGGCCGATGATTACTTGAACTGCATTTGTCTCCACCCTTGTGAATTGGTGTTACCAGAGCATGTTTCCAGTCTTTAGGGTATCTCCCACATCTTATGGATAGGTTAAAAATATGAGTTAAACATTTAGTGACGTACGGAGAGGCTATTTTAATCATTTTAACACTAATGCCGTCCGGCCCTGTAGTTTTCCCAACTAACATTGACGATACTCGAACGAACTCTTCTGTGATGTCCGGTATAACGCATTGATCATCTATTGAATTTATTGAATTATCGCAAATAGGGACGCGAGAATTGTCATCTTCGGATTCGCTTGGAATGCCGTGATCAGCCAAACGTTCCCCAATCGTTGAGAAATGCTTGTTAAATATATCTGCAATTTCAGTACGATCGTCAATATTTTCCCCATCTGCAGAAAGGATAGAGCTCGGAGTATATTTCTGTTTCTGTGGAAGAATCTCCTTTATTTTTTTCCATAGCATGGACGAATTGCTTTTATTTTATTCTATGGTTGAAGCAAAAAATTCACCTTTCTTTGTTCCGCAGCTTTTTGTATACATCCCAGTGAATTTTGGAGTCTGAGCATTTCGCGGTCTTGTGTGCATGATCACGCAGACGCATGAGTTGCAGAATGTCCCCACCGAGCCAGGGTAAGGGAGTGCCTCGAATGCGTTTGGTTTTAATTAGTGCGTGGACATTGATAATTTTCATAAATATGGAGTGCCACATACACCACGCTTCATCCACAATTTAGAACACATTGCCATGGTGTATTAAGAAAATCTTCTTTCAACGCATCACTATCTATATCTTTATAGCATCGAAAATTAATTTAGCGGCCTTTCATTTTAGGTGTTGTCCCACTATGTATTCCGTACACAAGGTAGCGATCGCTTAGTAGGACTGGAAGAACACCACATTCGTTAATGAGCTCAGGGTGGGAGCTGAAAATGAGGTCGATTGTGGTTCGAGTGGATTCAGTAATACGGGTGGGCTCATTTATGAGTTGTGTCATTTGAAACTGTTCGAAACATGAAGTAATTGGATTTGAGTTTACGACACCATCGCTAGCGGATACATCGTGATTGAAATCACCAGTAACAATCATTTGATTGCGCTCACAAGAGGCCTTATCAATAATATCACTTAATTTATCAACAAATTCGATACAACTTGAGGGTGGTCTATACATCGAACTTATAAGCACAGGCTGCCTTTTTTTACACTTGATTTCAACCCATATGCACTCAACGTCATCTGTTTCAAGATCTTCTCGACGAATGAAAGTCAGACTATTTTGGATATACATGGCATATATACAACGGAATAACTTCGTAGAGATATCTCATCGTCGGCGATTGAGTCATCGCAAAATGTTTCATTTAAACAGATGATATCGAATGGATTTTTAGACATAAGTATTCGAAAATGATCAAATTTATTAACTATGCTCCTTACATTAAGATGGGCGAATGAGAAACCTTTGGAGTTGACAATCGCTGTTCTGATTCAACCCTCTCGAGATTATACGTAACCTTAGAAAGAATCGTACTGTAGAAATGGTGAGTTTTTTTGTGTTTCAGACTTATAAGAAGCTTTTTTAATCAATTAAAATTCTGCCCGTAGTTATTGAGGGCGCTGTTTTTTACATCACGAGGTGAAGACGTTTTTTTTTCTCTGTCCGCGAAGACCGTATACACTTACATAACCGGAGAAGTTCCCTGACGCGTTCAGTAGGTATAGTGCACCTTTTTTTTCTTTAGCGCGGCACCAGTCTTTTTCTGAGCGAAAAAAAAACCCCGGGAAATTTATTTGGCCTAGACGTCTTTCCACAACTTTTTCTTCGGAATCCGATGAACTCCCAGTCGACAACAAGGATAGAGATCCTGAAAATAGTTTTCTGATGGCGGGAATGCGTTGCAAAACAATACATGTAGGGCCTATAAGCCCGAATGGTCTCCGTGAAAGCAAGCTTCGGAATGAACACTGCACGGCACGCGTTTTGACGGGTCGGATTATTTCGGCTTAATTGTTGACGTCCAAATGCGGCTTATTCAAGGATCGTCAAGGAATAGATACACTTTTATTCCACTGCTGCAATCTTCAGCAATGAATCTGACTGGCATGTCAACGGGTTTGTCAATATTTACACCTACTCCTGAAATCGGTTCTCTTGAAAGAACGTACTCTGACGGTTTGTATACTGTACATGTATTATACGTTCAAATAAGACTTAAGTCTTTGCATGGTGGGTGAATCAATATAGGAAGGTTTGTGGTGACACCATGTATAAGGTCTCTTAAAGGAGGTGTGGTTCTGAAAAGAACCCGAGTGGTAACTCAGGTTCTGAGGTTCTTTTCAGAACCACACCTCTTCCTTTAAGAGACCTTATACATGGTGTCACCGCAAACCTTCCTATATTATATACGTTTGAAAGTACAATGTTACACTTCCCGACAAGAGTAATGGACCGAGTCTTCACCCCGTGACGTTACCAAGGACGGCCTCTACGGGGGCGTGGCTGCTTCCCCGTCCAAACTTAAACATTATGATTTGTTTTACACTCATTCCCAATATGTAAAATTTGAAGAAAAAAAATACATTGATTTTACTGACCATAGTATTAGGCCTATTTGATATAATAAAAAATCCAAATAAAACGGTTTTCGACAAATTGATTTTGCGATTGCATTATGTATTTATGTATACGTACAAATGACACCTTCATAACATAAACACGGAAAAAATTGAATACTATACTATACGTCTGTCACCGACGCCCTTCTCAACACACGCATTTCATAATTTTATGGGAATCGGAAAACCAGTCGAGGTATGCAGGGGTACTTGCTCGGCCGTGGTGCAAGTCGACAACAACAACCTCGGTACGATCGCCGTGTGTATATCGTGTGTATTTTGGTGACCTTTTGTCAACATTTTTTCGTGTTCCCCTAAGTCCAATGCGACGCCCGTGAATTGTGTCAACGCGGAATGGGGAGGTGGGATTATTTGCGTTTCCAAAAGTTGAAAAACCGCGGAGGAATTGTGTTGTTTTGTCCATGTTGACATCGAGTACGCTGCAGGAATACACCAGCCCTTCTCAATAAGTCACGCGCTGCTCAGGCATAATGTATATTCATGTACATTGGGTTATGACGAACACTGTTTTTGCGCGCAGGGTTGAAAATGGCAAAAAGGTTTCGAGGTACATTTTTGGGTGTTTGTAGACATATAAATAAACATAAACAACTCATGAAAACATTAATTCTAGCAACATTTAAGATTTCTTAAAACCATTTTACTTGGTCTTTAACCCTCCTCCATGATAATTCTGAAATGTTACCATTTCATATAGGCCTAAATTATATGGGAATTATATGGGAATAACTACTGTGATGTGCAGTTCATTCGGAAATTTGTGTTGCCACCGCTGGTCGATGTGGAATATACAGATGAAACTGCATGTTCCTTCAGTATCCATTCTCGGCTTCGAGCTGGTGAGTTTGGCCTGCAAGTCCTCTCCCTAAAACTTCTTGGTGAATTGAAATTATCGCTACAGTACAAATCATTTCGACTGAAATTTCTCCACTTTAATGGCCGCAGCCCACTTCCTAAATAACTCACGTTGTTTGTCCGTGGAGTGATATACAAAAATGTTGCAAACTCCTTACTAACCAAAATGCAAATCTCAAAATTTAGTGGGCCTGACGTTTCGATCCTAGCAGGACCTTTTTCAAAGGCAGATTGACAAGGACAAAACAGATACATATACACCAAGGAAGGGGGAAGAGAGTGAACAGGACGCGGATGAGAAACAAAGGACAAAGAGTAGAGCTAGTAGGGCGAGATCAAAGGGAAGGGCAAGGCAGTAGGGTAGGGATTAGTGAGAAGATGGGGAAAGATCAAGAGAGAAGTGTTGAGGAGTTGAACACAAAAGAAGGATTATCAGAAAGCTGCATGGTGTTAGTCATTACCCTCCTGGATGTTGAGACCATGTGGTTGAATAGTCCGAAGACGCTTCATCCACATTTTCCCACGGCTAAGACGGACAGCATTACTACGGTGACCAAGGGATTCTATGCCCAGTACATTAGGGAGATTGAAGTGATGCCCAACAGGGGTGTCCATTTTACCGGTTTTGATTGTAGACCTATGATGGCCATAGATACGTTTTTTGAGGGTGTTTTTGGTCTCGCCAACATACTGAACATTTCCTTGACATGTGTCTTGCAAACAATGCATTTCGAGGTACACTTTAATGTTCCAAATAAATTTGGTGTTTTTTGTCCTTGTTGGGAATTACATGGAAAACTTATTTCCAGCATTTTTCCGCTGGCATTTTTACAACCAAAAGCCTAGTCTAGGTTCTAGACGTTGTTGTCGTTTGCATACGCCAGGCCCTCTGACTACGTTCTTCCGCAGCCGCTCGCTCGGACGCACGCACGCACGCACGCAAACACTACTTCGATCGAAGTCAAGCCGTGTGTGCGAGCGTGCAGTGGTACGGTGCGGACGTGCGTGCGGGCGGGTGGCTGCGGAAGAACGCCTTCTCGTGGTGGCGTATCCAAACGATAACAACGTCTAGAACCTGGACTACCAAAAGCCTGGCAATGCACCATCTTTCAGCTCACGAGTGTATACAAACTGCACGTGGAAGGGTGCACATCCGGGCACCTTAAATGCTGTAGTTCTCCGCAGAAACGTCACACACCCCGCAATCGGCGGTCACACCTTCGAAAAGATGGCGACATACACTGATACAGGTACGCAAATTTGACCACTGGAGGCTCTAGAATTCGATGAATTTTCTCTCTTTATGAAAATTTAGTGGGCCTGACGTTTCGATCCTAGCAGGATCTTTCTCAAAAGCAGGACCTTTGTCACTCTGCCTTTGAGAAAGGTCCTGCTAGGATCGAAACGTCAGGCCCACTAAATTTTAAGATTTGCATTTTGGTAATTTTATACAGTCAGTAAGAAGTTTGCAACATTTTTGTATATCCCTTTATAAAAATCGTATACGTGAGTGGCTCATAGGTAATTGTAGGTTGTTTTTAGCACCCAATTACATAAGCAAACATCGTATTTTGGGTTGAACTCCCCTTTAAAGTCCAATGCGCCTTCTCTGCAACAAATTTGTCGACTGTTCTTTGCATTAAGTTTAGATGGCGGATACGCACCATGGAGGTCCACTCCAAAACCGTGGTTCCTGGATACCGACTCGTGAGATGAGCTTCTTACACTTGATATCCAGTTTTTCCACATGCAAATCTATCGCAGGAATAAGGTCCCCGCTGCCTATTTAATCTTGCAAAAGTCTCTGAATATATTTGCCAGTCGTCACAGTCATGCCATTCTGCTCATATCATCTGCCCTTGTCTTCCTTCGGTATCCAAACCGGGTCCACCTTCATGTCTGTTTCCACATATAATTATCTCTCTGATTGTTAATGCTTTTTGCTATAATTTATTATTGTTACTACCTGCGTTCAATATCTTAATCACATTTCTGTTGTCTGTGTAAAAACGAAAAACGAACGTCTCGTCCTTCCAGACCCGTTGCCATATCTCTGGCAATTCTATGAACAGCTTCAAACTCCCTCCATGTATACATATTTCATATACTCTGACCAAGATCCAGCGATTTTCTGGCCGTCATAATCCAAAACCTATCCTCCATAACAAAATTTGCCAGATGCATCTGTGTATACTGGTGAGTGATTTCTTATATCTCTGCTGTGCTAAGTTGATCTATGTTCCTCCTCCAGAAGTGAATTCCGACTTAGCCTCCATGACATGACTTGAAATCCAATTTGCCCTGCATGTTATTAATACATTTGAATGCATCTCCGTTCTTAGCTGAATCAGAGGTCCCCAAACCATATTATGCACAGATATACGATCTTGCATACGATACCTGCCAACGACTTGACCTGTACCAAATTGAAAGGATTAACAAAGGATTCACAATTTCATCAATGTGTCGATACCGGTAGATTATTTCTTCTCTTTTTAGTAATAATTATGCATAACACCTTGGCAAAAATGCAATTTCGTTTGGTTTTAATTTTGCACTAAATCTAAGTTGGGAAAAGGTGTATCCAAAAATTGCCCTCATTTGATCGTGTCCTCACCTCATGAATATTAATGTCGTCATGAACTTTTCAGATTGTAATCTATTGGGATGTCGTTTAGAAACACCCTCCGGGGCCAAAATGACATGACGCAATCATGACGTCATCAAAATTCGTGATTTTAAAGCACATTTTTAGCCAATGGTCAATCTTCTTGAAATTTGATGGGCATTTAGCTATTGCCAAACTATTGGGCTAGACATTCTAAATCCTGAGTTTGGAACCAATTGACCATTGTTCAGAATTATTTTGATTTTTTGAATATTATAATGAAGTCTCATAGACTTTTGGCACAAAGTATGCACGTGCGTTTTTGGGTAGGAATAGAGGGTACGGGTTCGAATCCAGTTGATGTCAATTTTTTTAATGCTTTTTTTTTTTTTAAAGAGAACCAGATGCGGAAAAGCGTTATGTTCTGTTTGGCAACAGACATCAATATCTAGTTTTGTAGTGCAACTGTTTCGCATTTTTGAATTCTCGCTTAATCTTGTTTCTGTAGTATCTCTAGTCAGAGTAACTTGGACTCGACAAGTCACCCTTTTTTATCGAATTTTGAAATTTTGAGTATCGGGTGACTGTACTCACCCGAAACTCAAAAATTCCAAATTCGATAAAAAAAAGGGTGACTTGTCGGGACCAAGTTACTCGAACTATAGTTTTTCCATCTCGGAATGCACGCTGACGGCGAGTTACAAGATCTTTAATAAATGGCGTTATCCAAAATTTATCTTGAGAGTGTTGTTTAACTGTTCTTTGCGGGAAGAAAGTTTCTATTGCTTGATGAAGTGTTGTGTAGAACTGCGAGCACTTGTCTGTAGCATGTTACGTAGTCAGGATTTCAGACCACTCATGGTCACATAGGGTTGGAGCAATAGTGTAAGGCTTGGTTTTGAGACGGGGGTCGTTGCGCGTGCGTGGTGATGTTTATAAGGTTCTTGGAGAGTGCACGACGAAGGTCAGAGTTAACAATAGACGCTCGTTGTGATATTCTCACCTGCAGCTTACGTCGTTTTGCTACACCAGCCCTGCAACCACGTTTCACAAATTTGGTGATATGAAGGTCTCGCAAAACGCAGTGGCTATTGTTACGGCAGCCGTAACGCAACTTCCATTTTCTATAGTTACGGCACTGCAACTGCGCAAGCGCGAGGACATTGATTTTGTTGCATGGGGAATAAACCCCACACGGCACAGGCAGCGCCGCCTCAAGCTCAGTACAGGCACAAGAAGCATGGCAAATTCTCTGGTTGTAGGCACATAATTAATTTATTGCTTATCTTGAAGCAATATCCCTGTCATTATCGGAATGGAAAAAGGTGTATTTGAGTCAATCATTTATATAAGAAGCTCTCGCACGGTGAGATCGGCAAAAACGGGTCCCTAATAAAGTCATCAGCGATGCACTGTATGTACCACGATGTCGACTTCGCGTGCGTGGATGTATATGTGGCGGTAGAAAATACGAGAAGTCATTCGATTTTAGGGAGGCTTAAAAGACCACTTTACAAATTATAAAACTATTGTACCTATAAATCAACGTTGTAATTTTCTTTAATCAAACAGTGGCAACAACTATTGACGAATGTATCATGCAAATGCAACAAATCAAGATCAAGCAAGACGGCCGGACGGCAGCGTCGCCAGCTAACATCGAACATTGTGCTTCCAAAGTACAGTCAGTGTACGATCAGTGTACGATCTGGCATGTCCTCGCGCTTGCGCAGTTGCAGTGCCGTAACTATAGAAAATGGAAGTTGCGTTACGGCTGCCGTAACAATAGCCACTGCGCTCTCAAAAGGTCCCATGTCTTGGATGGCAGCACGGTATCTGGTAAATGCTTACCGATGTCCCGAAGTACCGAAGCTGGGTACCGTATAATGGGCGTCATAGTCACAGCATTAGTTGTGCATAGGATACTGTCGGTTGATGTTGATAACAGTTCGGCGCCAAAGTTCCGCTTAGAGAACTCCAGAAGCTGTCGTAAAAGGTGTCTAGAATAAGAGTATAGTATTTAAAAGACTATCAGCAAAAAGAAAAGAAGTACCGGTATGGCAGGAACTAATGGAGATAAAAATGGATATAAATTTTTTTTTTTTTGTACAAAGCCAAATGTAGGCTGCTCATAGTAGTAGTAGAGAGCGCCCTCTCTCGGGTCATCCCAACCACGTTGTTGCCTGCGTAAGTCACCAGACTGAACCTGGCCCTAAATTTGGGCCTGAATTTCGGCTGGCAGGAATTTCACTGCACGTAAACCACTACGGTGCCCCATGCATGGCACATTATATTTAAATTGTGTTTTTGCTTGTTTAAAAATAACAATAAGAACAAGACTTGATTAAAACGTTATGATAGCATTATATTACAGATATACAACTTATATCTATCATTTATTTTTCCAAAATAGCTTAATTTTTAATATAAAAGTGAATCTACTGGAATCAACTTGGAATGAAACCTATCTGGAAAACTAAACATTTGGAAAACTGATTGTACCCTAGGCATTTGACTAAAATCAGTTGAATTTGATATCATCTGAAAGAGTACAAAATTCTACAGAGGATATAGCTTACCTCGACTTTCATACTCAAGCTAATCTTCCAGCCTGATAAATTTAACATTGACCAAAATACACCTTTGGTCAGAAACTCATTATACGCTTCTAGTCATTTTACTGACAACCCAAAATACTCCTCATTTTGAAAAGCGATTGTACCGTCGGCATTTGATTAAAATCTATTAAATTAATTTTTGGTATCATCTGAAGAATACGAAATTCTACAGAGGATATAGCATACTTCGATTTTTATAGTCCAGCCAATCTTCCAGCCTGACAAATTTAACATTGACCAAAATTCACTTTTTGTTAGAAACTCATTATACGCTTCTAGTCATTTTACTGACAACCCAAAATACTCCTCATTTTGAAAAGTGATTGTACCCTCGATATTTGACTAAAATCCTTTGAATAGGGCATCATCTAAAAGAGTACTAAATTCTACAGAGGATATAGCTTACCGCGACTTTCATAGTATATCCAATCTTCCAGCCTGACAAATTTAACATTGACCAAAATACACTTTTGGTCAGAAACTCATTATACGCTGCTAGTCATTTCACTGAAGACCAAAAATACTCCTCATTTGGAAAAGTGATTGTACCTTCGGCAGTTGACTAAAAACCATGGAATTGGATATGATCTGAAAGAGTACGAAATTCTACAGAGGATATTGCTTACCCCGACGTTCATACTCCAGCCAATCGTCCAGCCTGACAAATTTAACATTGACCAAAATACACTTTTGGTCACAAACTCATTATACTCTGCTAGTCATTTCACTGAAGACCAAAAATACTCCTCATTTGGAAAAGTGATTGTACCTTTTACAAAAGAGGAGTTTTTCGAGCTCTCAGCAAAATGCATAATAGCGTATATATAGCGAGTTTCAGACCGACAGTGGTTTTTGGTCAAGTTTAAATTTGTTAGACTAAATACATACTACATCCTCTGTAAAATGTTTATTCTTTAGATGATGTCCAATTTAATTGGTTTTAGTGGAATGCGTAGGGTACACTCACTTTTCCAAAAGAGGAGTATTTCGAGCTCTCAGCAAAATGCATATCAGCGTATAGCGAATTTCTGACCGAAAGAGGATTTCGGTTATTGTTATTTTTTTAAGGTTGAATGAATGGTTGCACCCCTTAAATCGGGAACGCCTATATCCTCTGTATAATGTTGTACTCTTTCAGATGATATCCAATTTAATAGGTTTTAGTGGAATTCGTAGGGTACACTCACTTTTCCGAAAGAGGAGTATTTCGAGCTCTCAGCAAATTGCATAATAACGCAACAGCTAGAGGAAAGCTGGTCGGGTCTGGCCGCGCGAGGGCGCGCCGAGTTCCTATATAAGCGCCGCGCTCTAAGCGATCGAGTGAGTCTGTAGTCAGGGTTGTGTCAGTGCAGTGCTGTCAGTCAGTGGAAGTCGTGCAGTCGTCGGTCCAGTCACGAGTCCAGACAGTTGTCCAGGCAGTCGTCAGTCAGCAGTGCAGTCGGAGCCACCCAGGTCCCGCTAGCAGCCAAGCCAGCCGCATTTGTAAGTTCAGTCTCGACGGAGCTCTCCGCTCCACGGTGCATGAGGGGCAGGGAGTTGATCCTCACGGTTGGGGTGCCACGAGGGTTGAGGCGCAGTAGCTGAGGTGCCCTTCCGGGACCTCACCCTGGGACAGCCAAGTAGTTGGATTCACTGCCGTTGATTCTGTTGTGCTGATAATAAATCCCCAATGAGGTTCGAGGTAATGAATGATTGTTGCTAATTGAATTTCAATCGAGTCCGAGTTAATGTTATCAGTCAGCGGGGAGTATATTTCTCCCAAAACGATCCGTCCCTTGTAGTACCGCTTGTTTTCCCCTACGCGTACGGGTAACCGCTCACCTTTACGCAAAAAGGCGTAGCCCTGAGCGAAAAGCGCCACAAATGGTGCCAGAAGTGGGATAAGGACTGCCACTCGACGAAGGCTGTTGAGCTTGAGGCCGAGAATAACCGGCTGAAGCGACAGCTGCAGACTTCCGGGTACACCACATTCGAGGCGCAACACTCGAGTCCTCGAGGCGAGTCCTAGTGGGTCCATGCCGTCGGAACCTCCGGCTAGATCGCTAGCTGCGAAAGACCCTAAGCAGGGTAGGGGTGAGGTGCACCCATTAGAGCAGAGGTCTCCTTGGAGACCCGATGAGGAGTCTACCCCGGTACCTTTGAGGAGGGGAAATTCCTATATTGAGTGTGGGAATGAGGCCGGTGAACGAGACTTGCACCGTCAGATCATGAGTTTAGCTACCCGCCCTCAGGAGAGGCGCCACACAGAGGCGCCTGGGCAATACGGCACGCAGAGGGCCAACACTCTCTCCCTAGGATTTCATGGGGATGAGGAATGTCAGGCTGAGCGAACAGAGGTGTTTCGCCGTCCGAGCATAATTCCGGACCGATATAATGGCAAGGTCCCTTGGAAAGAATACCACAGGCATTTCGAGTCGTGTAAAAGGGTCAACCGTTGGACCGACGGACAAGCGGCCGAATATTTGGCTGCAGGATTACAAGGCAGTGCTCTCCGAAGTCTCGGAGATCTAAGCGAGCAGAGGTCCTACGAGGAACTTGTGAACATGTTGGTGCGAAGATTTGGTCCTGGGCAACAGGCGGAAAACTATCTGGTGGAGCTTAGGAATCGCCAGCAGGGTCCCAAGGAGTCGTTGCAAGAACTGGGGCAAGCCATCCACGAGCTTGTCGTGAAAGCCTACCCTGAATTCTCTGGTCTGGGTCGCGACCGACTAGCAAGAAACCATTTCCTGGACGCCATCGAGAGTCAGGCAATCCGAGAAAGTGTGTGGCGAGCGCGTCCAAACAACTTCGACGAGGCAATCCAAGCTGCCTTGCAAGCAGAAAACTTTGAAAAGATTGAGTTGCAGCGGCGACAGGAAAGGAGACCGGCAAAATTTGCCCGGGCAGTCGATGGAGTGTCTGATAGACGGTTCCAGCAGATTGAACAGTCAATTGCTGATCAGGCGAAAAAGATACAATTGTGAACCCGTGTGAGGGGCTATCTGGCCCAGCAGTGATAGAACCGATAGAAGGAGGTGGTTAATTGGCTCAGAGGGGCCTCATTCTCGCGAGGTCCTTGGTTGAGGCCCGGTCTGAGGACCTCCCAATACGAGTTCTTAATCCTGGCCGTGAGGAGAAAATGGTGCATAAAGGCACAACGGTCGGGATGATTTCCCCTGTTGACCTTGAGGAGAGTACCGGTCTAGTTCATCAAAGGCCAGGGCCGGTTGAGTTGCCTGAACACATGCACGAGTTATTTGGCGAGAGTGTGCACAATCTTGAGGCGAAGTACAACGATGAGGTGCGGAGGTGCTTGGCGGAATTTCAAGATGTGTTTTCTAGTGGGGGAGGTGACATTGGTCACACCGACATTGTCGAACACCACATTGATACGGGTGAGGCCAGGCCCATCAAGGAGAGGCCCAGACGACATCCTACTACTCAGAGAGAGATTATGCGGCAGGTGGAAGAGTTGAAAGAACGCGGGGTTATTGAGCAGTCGGACAGCCCTCGGGCTGCTAATGTGGTATTGGTAATGTCGCGGTCTGGGAGTTGAAGACTCCAGCCATTGGAGGGGTGTGGACTCCTCCTCGATGTGGGTGTGTACCCTCCGAATGAAGACACCACAGACACTTGATTTGGAGTTAGACCAGTTTTAATTCTCCCAGATCTTTTTCCCTTTAATACAAAGAGCATTACAAAAACTTCTAATTCTACATTCCACTATACAATAAAAACAATACAATAACAATGACGAACAGTTATAGCAACTAACAAAGACGTATGATCTCAAGGCAAACTCAGAGATTGAATGGACAGAACGAATATTGAGCAGTAGTGAATTCCAGAGATGGGGCCAGCAATAGGAGAAGATCAATCACCCCATGAATTATGAGCATGAACATTAATTGGATACACTTTGTCAACCAGGTAAATTAAACAGAAAAGATATTACTCTTACCGAAAGATTGGGGAATACAAGGCTGCGCTCCCTCTCTCTCTCACACCAACTGGTTAACGACCGACACACGCCGTCTTTACTGCCCGTCCAGCTTACTGGAAACCATCACACCAGAAACCCACGTCCGCATCATCACGGAGAGAGAGAGAGAGAGAGAGAGAGAGACCAAGGGAGAGCACACGAGAAAGCGCGTGCTTGTGCGCAAGCGCAATCTGATAGGGACAGGGTTGCCATGGGGACAATCACCCCACAGTGGACTTATCCATACCCCCACACCTTCCCTGTTTTACGAACCATGCGCCCTCGAATTGTTAAATTAATACAATGAAAGAACATAAACTTTCTTCTTAACTGGTGTAGTTACAACAAAGAATAAGACATGAACACTTAGAAATTTACACAAGATTATCATTTAACGAATAAGAAATCTCCAGGACCAAGACTAGATCAGAGTAGTGTACACCACGTCCGCTGAAGCGGCAGCCTCTTCACCAGTCGTGTCCAGAGACCCAAACGAAACAAAACCCAACAGAGCCAAATTAATATAATACTATATCGTTACTTACTACGTCACATAATAATTGTTCCAACTCTCCACTTCACCATCAAACCAAGTCACGAGGAAATATACCGATCCGGTCAACCATAACCTGTCCAATAATAAACCTAATCAAATTAAGTAATGGCAGTTGGCCCCGTTCGACAACGCTTAGATCGTAACATCTCAGATCGTCGAGGTTCCACAATGACAGCAGTGTTCTCTCCAGTTCTACTCTCAGAGGCACTAGAAGTGCTCACCGACCCCTGGTGCTCATTAGTTTTAGTGGGGACACGGATTAGCACTTCATTATCAGACGAAGAACTGTCAGATCTATTTATACCCCCCTCGTCAGATTCACTCTCAGAACTCGAATCTGGCTTGTCTAACCAGTCCCCGAGGGAGGGAGAACAATCACGACCACTCAAGTCACTAACATCAGGTAGGCAGTTACGCAACTCCTCCTGTTTTCTCGGGTCAAGAATCAGTAACCTCCTATGAACCCACTTCTTTTTGCCACCCAAAACCGGTCGCACGGCAAACAAATCTTTATCATTACAACCCGTGACAACATACCGCTCGGGGCCACACCGATCACTAAGCTTATGTCTTCCTTTAAAGGCACAGCTCTTGAGCAAGACCATACTACCAACCACCAAAGGCTCTACACGCTTACACTTCCCATCCACACGTCTCTTATTATTGTCAGCTGCTTTAATTAATCAATCTTTAACAATATCATAGGCGTGCGTAAAAAACCTAGCTTGCTCTTGAACATACTCATCCCCAAGATCCTGCTTTGTATTTCTCAACAGGTGATCTATAGGAATCATAGGTTGCTGCCCAAACAACAATGTCCATGGAGTGACACCGGTCACACTATGTGGTGTTGAGTTATATACAAACACTATGTGGGGAAGGAGCTCAGGCCATTTTCTACGCTCAGACACGTCCAAGGATTTAATTAGGGAGCAGAGGGTCTTATTAAAACTCTCTGTTTGCCCGTTACCTTCAGGATGGTATGGGGTCGTACGAGTTTTCTTTACTCCATATAGTTTACAAAGCTCATGAATTAGCCGTCCTTCAAAAATACGACCTTGATCAGAGTGTATCTGTAAGGGAATACCATAATGCGAGATCCAATGGTCCCGTATTAACCTTGGCAACTACAGGTGCTGTCTGGTCCCAACATGGAACCGCCAAAGCGTACTTTGTGAATGAATCGGTCATAACTAAAACATCCTCAAACCCTCCCCGTCCCTGATCTAATTTCAGGAAGTCAACTGCCAAGCGTTCCATTGGACGGAAAGCCAGAATATGACGCATTGGCGTTCGAATAGCCGGGGAAGGGGGCTTAGAGGCTCTACACCTGAAACAATTCCGAATATATTCTCTCACCTAAACCCCAATGCCCGGCCAGAAACATGGAGTCCTAAGCAATGAAAGGGTCCGATTGACACCTTAATGTCCCCAATGATCGTGCACAGACTCGATCATCCACTTCTGAAGTGTCTTAGGTGTAAGTAATTGATATACATAACCGAGAACAGCATCTTTCGTTTTCCGATACAGAACGCCACCCCGCTCGACTATATGTTGGCGTTCCTTCAACCAACCATTCAGACGACTAACATCTGTACCATTCTGCTGAAGAGACCCCCAATCAGTAAGCCAGTGTTTCCAAACTTCCCTAAGCTGGTCATCCTCCTTCTGCATTTTCGCCAGGTCATCCAAGGTGAAAGAGGGCAAAACGGAGGACTGCTCGGGAGGTTTTCCTTCAGAAACATCAAACGTTTCGTCATGACTCTTCCCAACGATAGAGCGAACTTCTAATGGGACCATACAACAGTCGCTTAATATCTCGTCAGTTCTCACCGGGCGTCTGCTTAGTGCATCAGCACATTTATTCGTTCGCCCAGAACGAAACTTGACTTCCACGTCAAAAGGTGCCAACTGAGCAACCCAACGTTGTTCTGTGGCTCCCAATTTGGCGTTCTGCAAGTGGGCAAGTGGATTGTTGTCAGTATGTATACAACAAACCTAGAACCGAGTAGATAATCTCGGAGCTTTTCCGTAATTGCCCACTTCAATGCCAACAGTTCGAGCTTGAAGCTGGACATATCTGTATAGTGTTTCTCAGGCCCTCGCAGCCCCCGACTAGCATACTAAAGGATGAAGATTTCCATCATCCCCAGCTTGAAGAAGGCAAGCTCCTATAGAATCCCTTCAGGGAGGCATCAACCTCCACAACAAAACTCTTGCTAAAATTATATAGGGAATGCTAACACTGGAGTCGTACACAGCGCCTTTTTCAATTTTCTGAAAGCCTCCTCCGCTTCGGCAGACCATTTAAAGTCTGGCGCCTTCCCTGTTTTTGCCCCGGCCTTACCTACTATTGCATGTATAGGGGGGGGGGGCGGCAATTTTGGAAAATCCACTTACGAAGCGCCTATAATAGGAGGCGAGACCTAAGAAAGACCGAAGTTCTTCCACACCACCTGGAGTTGGCCATTTCTCGACTTTCTCAACCTTGCTAGGGTCTACGGCAACGCCGTCCCTTCCAACCACATGGCCTAAGTGCTTAACCTCACTTTGGAGAAAATGACACTTGCTACCCTTCAACTTTAACCCATGCTGTATAAGCCTTTGAAATACCACTCCCAAACGTTCGAGATGTTCTTGTAATGTACTCGAGTATACCAATATATCATCGAGATACAGAACTAATTTGGAGAAGTTCAGGTCACCGAAAATCATCTCGACCGTCCGCTAAAATGTACTCGGGCTATTGCATAACCCCTGGGGCATACGAGTAAATGAGAAGAGACCCCATGGGACCCTAAACGCGGTCTTATCAATGGACTTCGGATGCATGACTAATTAAAAGTACCCATGGGCCATGTCCAGTGAACTAAAATACCGCGACCCTTCCAACGCCTCCAAAGTCTCTTCTATACGAGGGAGTGGGAAGGCATCCCTTACTGTAATGGCATTCAACTTACAATAGTCTATGCATGCACAGTCGGATTGATCCGTCTTTCTTGCGCACAAGGACAGTAGGACTCGCGTACGCACGTCCCGACCTATGAATAACACCCTTTTCTAAAAGGTCCTGCAACAGTTTCTGGACTTCCTTCACATAGTGCGGAGGGATACGTCTATAGGGCAGACGAATTGAAGTCAGGACGAACAACAGAATGATGAGACACTACAAAGGACCACAAATCTAAGAAGAAGAGGGTGAGAAATAGGGAAAACAAGAAAAGCCTGAAATACAGAGATCGCTCCAGCCTGACGGTCGAGGGAGTTCCGAGTATGACGAAAAGTACATGGATCGCTCCGAATCAAATCACAGAGAAAAGTAGAGAAAACAGTTATAGCGTAAAGTAAAGAGAACAGATGAAAGAGTAAGTAAGGAGCAGAGTAAGGAAAGAAATCGTGAGTCCATCTAGGGAGAGGAAAGGAGGAAAGACAGCCGAAGGGCAGGAGAATCCTAAAGGGGGAATATATAACGTTACACTAAAGTCTATAACGGTACATAAGCCTATACGCGAACGAACAAGGACGGAATAGTGGACGGAACTGCGCAAAAGGAAGACACGACTTACATGACAGTGCGATAGGATCGGGCTAAACAAATAACTGGGAGTTCTGATGAAGGTTCTACTGGGTCGAGAAGGTGACGAAAACGGTGAAAAACTGAGGTCAAAACAATGGCTGGGAGCTGTGTGACCAGCGTCGGGGTCATCGGTCGGAAAAACAAGTGCGCCCTCAGGAGGCTGACCTGGAGAGGCAGGGCGGCCGCGACAATTAACACCGCCTCATGTTCATCGAACTCTTTCAAGCTGATCCCCGGAGGAAGCAAATATGAGGAGCCATCAGGAGAAAACATTCTCTCCCTATATCATCAGTAGGGGAACTATCCTTACTGGCTACTCCTAGACTAACCACTCCATCTTTCACATCAGTCCCTCCCCCCGAACATGCGTTAACATTTTCGTCAAGCATTACTCGCTCAACAGTAACCTGCAACCCACTCTCGACTTCACACACGTGAATCTCATTATTAATCGTAGTCTCTGTAGCAGTCGCTATCCGCAAATTCCCTTGAAGGGTTACTGCAACTTCACCAACATTACACTTACAGACCAAAACATGTAGAGAGGAATTCTCAGCAAGCTGCACACCCTCCACAACCCGGATGTTTTCCAGTTGTATTTGATCATTTACGTCCCCACCACTCATGCGCATCCAAAGAAACAGCTTGTATATAAACACATGCATTAGACTAATTTGCCTGCAGCGGTTTACTTAATATAAAACACGGGCCATACACGGAGCCATGACTTCATCTTGAGCCAGGCACACAAAACCAACAGACCTTTGCGTTGGCAACATCGACCCATTAATTCCACTCTCCTGCACTTCACCTAAACAGCTTAACCACTGCAAAGCTACCATCCATTCATCCACTGAATGCCGCCCACTATAGGGGTGACACGCATCTTAACATTAACAATGGTACGCAAAATGTTACACCCAAGGAGTACGGGGTACTGCTTCCGACATTCAGTCGAAACCACCGAACTATCATCCCGAACCAGGAAACAAGCGGTGAAAGTTGACCCAAAGATTGTAATGGGAATTGTTAAATACCCCTTTACAGGGATGTCTAAATCATTAGCTCCCACCATATGCTCCCTAATGAAACTACCGACCGGCCTCAAACCATCAACTTTATCGGCCAAATGCTCCTCATAAAACATTGAAGTTATAAGAGAAGTTTCAGAACCACTATCGAGAACACATTTAGGGATCACACCACCCATATCTATCTCCGCAGTGGGACTACTAGCGATAAGTTTCTCTCGCAATTGCCCCTCAGGACATGGATTACCAACCCCTGAAATTCCAGCCTCCTTTGCCTGTGAATCTGATCGACGGAGCTGGACTCGATTTGGGCGGGTCTCCCCCCTTCACCATTTTGCCCACTATGGCGAGGGGTGTAGGTTTTCCGATACCCTAGGTGCTGTCCCATCACGGTTCTCATTTTTCTTTTTCCAACAATTTTTGGACACGTGGCCAACCTTCTTGCAAAAATGACATATTGGTGGGGACCTATTATTCTTAGAGGCGATAGCCTCATCTAGTTTAGAGTTCAGCACACTGGTCAGTTCAGCCAGCTGAGGATTAGTCACCGCCTGTTGTTGAGACAAAGAATCCAGCTTCTCGGCCATTAATTTATTAGAGGCCACTAACTGAACCAGGACATCTTCGGAGCGCGCAACGGTACCAACCGGCACGTCCGTCCCACTATCAATAGCCACTGCTTCCCGAACCCTGCACCTTTGTGAACAACTCCTCTGTTCCGAATCAGGGAGTAACTCGAGTGCATGCTCTCTGAACCTATAAAAGGTCACGTCCGGTCTCTCTATTTGTAACGTATCTTCAGGTTGTTTTCCTGTTCAATAGAAATTAAGGGGTTGTTCATCGCGGTGGTGCAGGTAAGTGGAAAGGGTGATCAAAGTGTTGTGTTGGAAAACACCACGGGACAGACATGGAGGACGTCAGAATTTATACACTTATGAGACTGAAATAACGTGTCCAGAGGTTTAATTCACATGCAGAAAAACTCCACATAGAGTACGTGGGTTTGAGTTTCAATCCAGCTGCTTTAATGCGACCAAACACTTGTCTCAAATGAGACAAATGTTCATCAAATGTTTTACTGAAAATAATCAGATCATCCAAATAAACAAGAACAAATTTCCAATTTAATCTTCTAAAAATTTCTTGCATAGCTCTCTGAAATGTGGATGGAGCATTATCGAGGCCAAAAGGCATTCTCTGAAATTCATACAGCCCGTCCTGGGTAATGAACGCTGTCTTTTGTTTGGCATCTTCTGCCAGGCCAATTTGCCAATAACCAGAGGCAAGGTCAAGTGTGGTGAAATATTCGGGAGTGGCTGAACCCAAAAGGTCCAAAGTATCATTGATATTTGGTAATGGGAAATTGTCCCTAGCAGTAATTGCATTGTGTTTGCGAAAATCAATGGCAAATCGATACTCATTTGTACCAGCCTTAGGCACGATACACACAGGAAAACTCATGTTTGGTGGTCCGTGGGTGGGAGTACATGCATGCAGGCCTAGTCAATGACCAAAGAGCGGACACGTCGTTCTTCAGGTCGTCGAGGCATTTATAGCCCGATAAATGCAGAAAATCCAACAATATTTGAATCCGGCGCAACTCGCGACGGACAGACAGATCAAGCGACCCCTGCACCAAGCGCTCTTTAGCACTTTGAGATATACCGACACAACACTGTCCCCAAGACATAGGTGTTAACATCAGCGACATCTGGCGCCCTATCCTCAAAACCCCCCAAAAGATAATTTACATGGTTTCTCCGGAAACCTATTTATCCTGATATTCTCACCATGCAAACCTTCAAATCTCATCTCCACCAGATAGTTTTCTGCCTGTTGCCCAGGACCAAATCTTCGCACCAACATGTTCACAAGTTCCTCGTAGGACCTCTGCTCGCTTAGATCTTCGAGACTTCGGAGAGCACTGCCTTGTAATCCTGCAGCCAAATATTCGGCCGCTTGTCCGTCGGTCCAACGGTTGACCCTTTTACATGACTCGAAATGCCTGTGGTATTCTTTCCAAGGGCCCTTGCCATTATATCGGTCCGGAATTATGCTCGGACGGCGAAACACCTCTGTTCGCTCAGCCTGACATTCCTCATCCCCATGAAATCCTAGGGAGAGAGTGTTGGCCCTCTGCGTGCCGTATTGCCCAGGCGCCTCTGTGTGGCGCCTCTCCTGAGGGCGGGTAGCTAAACTCATGATCTGACGGTGCAAGTCTCGTTCACCGGCCTCATTCCCACACTCAATATAGGAATTTCCCCTCCTCAAAGGTACCGGGGTAGACTCCTCATCGGGTCTCCCAGGAGACCTCTGCTCTAATGGGTGCACCTCACCCCTACCCTGCTTAGGGTCTTTCGCAGCTAGCGATCTAGCCGGAGGTTCCGACGGCATGGACCCACTAGGACTCGCCGAGTGTTGCGCCTCGAATGTGGTGTACCCGGAAGTCTGCAGCTGTCGCTTCAGCCGGTTATTCTCGGCCTCAAGCTTAACAGCCTTCGTCGAGTGGCAGTCCTTATCCCACTTCTGGCACCATTTGTGGCGCTTTTCGCTCAGGGCTACGCCTTTTTGCGTAAAGGTGAGCGGTTACCCGTACGCGTAGGGGAAAACAAGCGGTACTACAAGGGACGGATCGTTTTGGGAGAAATATACTCCCCGCTGACTGATAACATTAACTCGGACTCGATTGAAATTCAATTAGCAACAACCATTCATTACCTCGGACCTCATTGGGGATTTATTATAATTATACATATATAAGTCTGGTTTATTTGTCAGTATTCAAAAATATGAAATACAGTACAATCCGTACAATTATAATTATAGTTGGAATTACAACAAGGAATTACCGACATGTATATAGGTAAAAGGTGAAGCAAACTGCTTTTGTACCTTTCCCTTGGACAGACAAGACTCAGACAGACAAGGAAGTGACAGACAAAGTGGCTAGTAAATAGACCAGCCTAGTAAATAGAACAATCACATGTGGATATGATAAGGCCTAGTGCAATTATTTAGTAAAGCAGCAAAATACATAGGCCTTTTATATAATTTTTAGAAGTCATAATATCACAGTGATACATATCAGCACAACAGAATCAACGGCAGTGAATCCAACTACTTGGCTGTCCCAGGGTGAGGTCCCGGAAGGGCACCTCAGCTACTGCGCCTCAACCCTCGTGGCACCCCAACCGTGAGGATCAACTCCCTGCCCCTCATGCACCGTGGAGCGCAGAGCTCCGTCGAGACTGAAATTACAAATGCGGCTGGCTCGGCTGCTAGCGGGACCTGGGTGGCTCCGACTGCACTGCTGACTGACGACTGCCTGGACAACTGTCTGGACTCGTGACTGGACCGACGACTGCACGACTTCCACTGACTGACAGCACTGCACTGACACAACCCTGACTACAGACTCACTCGATCGCCTAGAGCGCGGCGCTTATATAGTAGAGTACCTACATAAAGATACTCTATTATATAGGGGCTCGGCGCGCCCTCGCGCGGCCAGACCCGACCAGCTTTCCTCTAGCTGTTGCGTTATTATGCAATTTGCTGAGAGCTCGAAATACTCCTCTTTTGGAAAAGTGAGTGTACCCTACGAATTCGACTAAAACCTATTAAATTGGATATCATATGAAAGAGTACAACATTCTACAGAGGGTATATGCGTTCCCGATTTAAATGGTGCAACCATTCATTCAGCCTAAAAAGTTAACAATAACCGAAATCCACTTTCGGTCAGAAACTCGCTATACGCTAATATGCATTTTGCTGAGAGCTCGAAAGACTCCTCTTTTGGAAAAGTGAGTGTACCCTACGCATTCCACTAAAACCAATTAAATTGGATATCATCTGGAAGAGTACAACATTCTACAGAGGATATAGGCATTCCCGAAATCATTGGTACAACCATTCATTCAGCCTGACAAATTTAATCAATGACCGAAATCAACTTTTGGTCATAAACTCGCTATACGCTAATATGCATTTTGCTGAGAGCTTGAAATACTCGATCCTCTGTTGGAAAAGTGAGTGTACACTACGCATTCTACTAAAATCTATTAAATTGGATATAATCTGAAAGAATACGACATTTTACAGAGGATATAGGCGTTCCCAATTTAAATGGTTCAACCGATCATTCAGCCTAATAAAATAATTTAACAATAACCGAAATCCACTTTCGGTCAGAAACTCGCTATACGCCAATATGCATTTTGCTGAGAGTTCGAAATACTCCTCTTTTGGAAAAGTGAGTGTACCCTACGCATTCCACTAAAACCTATTAAATTGGACATCATCTGAAAGATTACAAAATTCTACAGAGGATATAGGCATTCCCAAGTTCATTGGTGCAACCATGCGCATTCATTCAGCCTGACAAATTTAACCTTGACCAAAATCCACTTTCGGTCAGAAACTCGCTATACGCTAATATGCATTTTGCTGAGAGTTCCAAATACTCCTCTTTTGGAAAAGTGAGTTTACCCTACGCATTCCACTAAAACCTATTAAATTGGATATCATCTAAAGAGTTCAAGATTTTACAGAGGATGTAGGCGTTCCCGAGTTCATTGGGGCAACCGATCATTTAGTCTAACAAATTTAACTTTTACCAAAATCCACTTTCGGTCAGAAACTCGCTATATATATACGCTATTATGCATAAATTTTTGCTGAGAGCTCAAAAAACTCCTCTTTTGTAAAAGGTACAATCACTTTTCCAAATGAGGTTTTTTTTTGGTCTTCGGTGAAATGACTATCAGCGTATAATGAGTTTGTGACCAAAAGTGTATTAATTTTTGGTCAATGTTAAATTTGTCAGGCTGGACGATTGGCTGGAGTATGAACGTCGGGGTAAGCTATATCCTCTGTAGAATTTTGTACTCTTTCAGATGTTATCCAATTCCATGGTTTTTAGGTACAATCACTTTTCAAAATGAGGAGTATTTTGGGTTGTCAGTAAAATGACTAGAAGCGTATAATGAGTTTCTGACAAAAAGTGAATTTTGGTCAATGTTAAATTTGTCAGGCTGGAAGATTGGATGCATTATGAACGTCGGGGTAAGCTATATTCTCTGTAGAATTTAGTACTCGTTTAGATGATGCCCTATTCAAAGGATTTTAGTCAAATGCCGAGGGTACAATCACTTTTTTTAAATGTTTAGTTTTGCAGATAGGTTTCATTCCAAGTTGATTCCAGTAGATTCACTTTTGTATTAAAAATTAAGCTATTTTGGAAAAATAAATGATAGATATAAGTTGTATATCTGTAATATAATGCTATTATAACGTTTTAATCAAGTCTTGTTCTTTTGTTATTTTTAAACAAGCAAAAACACAATTCAAATATAATGTGCCATGCATGGGACACCGTAGTGGTTTACGCGTAGTGAAATTTTTGCCAGCCGAAATTCAGGCCCAAATTTAGGGCCAGGTTCAGTCTGGTGACTTACGCAGGCAACAACGTTGTTGGGATGACCCGAGAGAGGGCGCTCTCTACTACTCTGAGCTAGAGTACCTACAATAGGTACTCTACTCTGAGCAGCCTACATTTGGCTCTGTACAAAAACCAATTTTATATCCATTTTTATCTCCATTAGTTCCTGCCATACCGGTACTTCTTTTCTTTTTGCTGATAGTCTTTTAAATACTATACTCTTATTCTAGACACCTTTTACGACAGCTTCTGGAGTTCTCTAAGCGGAACTTGGCGCCGAACTGTTATCAACATCAACCGACAGTATCCTATGCACAACTAATGCTGTGACTATGACGCCCATTATACGGTACCCAGCTTCGGTACTTCGGGACATCGTTGGGGACACAATAAACGCGATTAGTGGGATTTGAATCGCGATTCGGACTCCACTAAGAGTGAGTTTTTTTCAAATAGTCGCGTTTATTTGCGACGTGATGTGTGTGGGAACGCTCCGCTCAAATCGCACCAGTTTTTTAAGCCCACGATGCATTGTACATTTCCTGCCAGCAGCTTACTGCCACGAAGTGCAGCACAGGGTTTGTTGACGTTCGTCAGCGAGTCCCGCCATTCCCGCTTGCACAGCGCGACCACATGCTAACCGCAATCGGCTCGCGCTTATTTGCGACGCGATTATTTGGCCTGTGTGGACACAGACAATATTCGCGATTCAAATCGCGATTATTTTCGTAGTGGGAACGGCCCTGGGTACAAGAGAGTAAAATATGGCACAATTCGGACGTCGTTGTGGCTTTTGTCAAGATATCCGTTCGAAAAAGGGCCCATTGTGCGTCATCAATGGAGCGTAGCGGACTTGCGTGTGCCTGTGTCCGTGTACGGCGCTGTCAATCCCTGACCGCAGACTCCAGCCTCCACTCCAGGCAGTCAAATCTTGGAGTTGGTCGGCCACAACCGAGCCTACTGATTGCGGTAAAGAATGTGGGAGGAAAAGACCGTGAAAGTTGGCCTCGAGAATGTACGTGTTACCGCGAGATTCCTGACTTCCGGGCTCCTCGAATATAGGAGGTATAGCGAGGAGCGTCGAACGTTTTTGTTTAAATATTTTGTATCGCGCCGATTGAAGCAGTTTAAACAATTAGAATTGTCTTATAGGAATAAAATATTAAAATACAATGTGTAAAGTACGTGATTTTGTACGTTTTACAGACAAAAATATTTAAAATAAATTTCCATTTTCACGTTTAAAACCGTAGAACCTATGCAACAAGAGGTGATAGTCGTGTTCCCAGACGAACGAGCTTGTTACCTTAGGCTTGTAAATGCAAGTACCTACGTGTATACTGGCTAACGATCGTCGCGCATTTTGTTTATTGTACGGTATCCACATGTACGTACAGTACAGTACAAGGCGCTTTTCTGGGCCGAGTGCGAACCACACCAACTTCATCGCGATACAAGCACCGAACTAGTAATGCTCGCGTCGCGTACCACAGTCGGGCCGTATTCGCAATACTGTACTTACAACCGGAACATGAAGGTAAGGTTATATTTATTTGTTTATTTATTTTTTGGGGTAGTTTTTTTTGCTCATTCTTATATTTTTAATATATTTAATAAATAAACCTGAGATTTTAGTTGGAAAAAGGCTTTCTTTATTATGTAATAATGCATTCAAAATTGGGCACGCGTTAATCTCCTATAGCATGCGACGCGGAGGTGCTCGGTAGTGTCCGGTGACCTTTTTCACCACGAGACTTACACGTTCTATTCCAATGGCCGACCGACGACCGTTGGGCTGTGTGGCATGCAAACACAATGTCCCCCGCGTGCTTTCAGCAGCAGCGCGGTATTCCTCGATCCTCCACAGTAGAAGTCCCACAATTGCACAATTACTGCTGCTAATCTTGCAATTCATGTGGCAACTTGCGTCAAAAAGGGTCTTTGTACTGATTCGTATTGCTTTGTTCTAAGCTGAAAAGAGTCTATGTGGACAATAGTGGTGCCCGGATTCGGAGGGTCCCATCGCATAGTCGGTGCTGATGCCGACGACCTATCAACCGCGTTAGCGGGCAGACTGGATTTCTATGGACACCGCTCACGTTGCTGATGCCGACGACCTATCACTGACGGTGGTGTAGCAGTCGGCACTAATTCTTGGTGTGGCTTTGGAGGCCCACTCTTGAGTGGCAGTCTCTGCTGCAGCGGTGGCAGATGAAGGATGAGGGGGCTAGGGAGGCTGCCCCTGCCTTCCACCGGGCCCGCAATTCTGAGAAAGCGTGAGTCTGCCCTGGCGTCCTCGGCACCTTCCATGCCCATCTGCACCACCCTCCTCCATGAAGAGCGGTCTGCTGCAGTCTCCTCCCAGCTGTTGACATGGATGTTGGACAGCTGGGCGGCCTGCTGGCCTTGTGCTCCCCGTACAGCGAGTCCTTGTGAATACGTCCTGGGTCCATTCTTTTGACGTGGCCCAGCCACCTGAGGGTATGCCGGCCCGCTCCAGTACCTCTGTGTTTGTCACTCGATCGGCCCTGCCAGCTGATGCACATAATGCGTCTGAGGCAGCGGAGGTGGAAGCTGTTGAGCCCCATTTCTTGTCTGGCATACAGTATGTCGTCCAGGCTTCGCTGCCATAAAAGAGGAAACATGCGCGGTATACACTCGCCTTGGTGTGGATTGTCAGGCGACTGTCCATGGTTGTACCTACGTAACGCAGTTAAAACCACACAGTAAAGACTAACAACATTTTCAGGACAAATTATATAGGAGGGTCGTCAGACGTTTAGGACCGAAACGTCAGGCCCTACAAATTTTTGATGGCTTTTGGCAATTTTAGTGATTAAAAGCAGTTTTTTTTGTATAACACAAATAAGATGGATGAAATAGGACAAAATGCCTGTCAACAACGTTATCATAATTTTGATTAAAAGTCTCTCAACAAGCAAACCCCAAAATCGTAAAAAAACCTTGTAGGCCTCTAATCCCCAAATTGAGAGGAAGCGCATCATATGCACTGTCGACACTGAACCTCCTTCAACTCAGTGCCAAGTAGACATTGACATTGTGTAACAAGAACAAACCTTAAAATTTAGTGGGCCTGACGTTTTGATCCTAACAGGACCTTTCTCAAAGGCAGAGTACTGCCTTTGAGAATCGTCAGGCCCACTATTTTTTAAGATTTGCATTTTGGTAATTTTAGTCAGTAAGCAGTTTGCAACATTTCTGTATATCACTTTAAGAACAAACCTTACTTCACCCCCAACCCCCACCTAGAAAAAAATACAGTAGGCCCTACTTTTGTTTTGTCTAGGAATGAAGGCCTACAGGCTACATGTCACTACGCACCCAAGGGATCGAAAGATCCCGCCGACCTAGAGATCCCGAATGACCGAAGTCTGCTAGGTTGCCCGCTGTCGCTACTGATTTTTAACGTCTTCTCCAAACTTCGGCATGGTATACGTTAGTAATGCCCGAGTCGCGTGCCACAATCCGGGCCGTATTCCCAATAATCTACTTACAACCGGATATTGGAGGTCAGGGTCCAATTTCATGAAATCCGTTACGGTATAATCATTCTGTGCTTATGGCCATGGGCAGCGTTTAGCGTACTAGGCCTATAATTCTACCTCAAAACCACATAGCACTTCGGTCTTACTTGAGATTGCACCTGCCACCGGCATTTATTCGTCACACTTGAGAGAGTCTTTTGTTAAAAGAGGCTACTCCCTATATAAGTGAGCCCCGCCGTCCACGCCTCAGTGCATTTTTGTGACGTTCGTACAATGACGACTCAACTATTCTTCGGACATCCTACGCTTGCTCGACGGGACTTTGGACCTTGAGTGCAGATACACCGTGGCTGCGCTGACATCCAGCCATCAGCTTTCTGTTCTACGCCTGCTGGTATTCCAGCAGTTGCGAAGACTAAGCCGAAACCCAGGAGAAATCACCATGCGGTGAACACTTGGCAAAGGTTTGCATCATTACATGCTGTCCGTCGGGTAGGAAGTCTACTATGTATATAGACGATATTGGGAGCAAGGTCAACGAGAAGCTGGCAGGCGTTATCAGCACGTTGCTGCGTAAGATATCATCGCATGAGAAGGTAGCCGAAAAACTTAATAGTTTTAAGCGACCAGACAACGTCCCGGAACTGGACTGTACTAGAGTAAATCCAGAAATCTGGAATTCTCTACAATCAAAAAACAGATCAATAGACATAAAACTACAGAAGGTGGAACTGGCTGCACTAAAAGGAATGGTGCCTATAATATTTTGCATTGAGCAGCAATAAAAGCCTGGATGATAATTCCATTGGTGACAATGTTGCTGGATTTCATAGCCATAATTGGCCATGCAGTAACTGAACTGAATCCTCGTCAGAGAGAGCTCATCATGTCTGACCTGAACCGACAGTGGCAACTCTTTGCTCTGCTCAAGTTCTCTTGTTTGGGGACAACTTGTCCCAGCAACGCAAGGACATTCAGGAAACGAATAAGCTCGGCCAAAAATTTGGCCACCGCCCGTGTACGTGTTGTCTACCAAAATCG